>JAUIMM010000534.1:3120000-3720000 GCA_031769625.1 Taudactylus pleione | reverse complement strand
GGAGGAGCTAAGACGGAGCGATTCCGCTCGGCATGTGGGACTTGTGGATGAAGCCCTTCATTCGCTTTGCCAGGATTACAGGGTGGTCAATCTGTTGAAATCAGACCACTAAATTTTGGCCACCGTGCTCGATCCTAGGTTTAAAGCCTATGTGGTGTCTCTCTTTCCGGCCGACACAAGCCTGCAGAGGTGCAAAGACCTGCTGGTGAATACACTGTCAGCTGAAGCGGAACGTGACACGTCAACAGCTCCTTCTTCATTTTCTCCCGCAACTGGGGCTGCCAGGAAAAAACTTAGGTATCCTAAGCAACCCGCTGGCGGTGATGCAGGGCAGGCAGGACCAAGTTTGGACATCTGGTCCGGACTGAAGGACCTGGCAACAATTTCTGACATGTCTACTGTCACTGCATATGATACTGTCACCATTGACAGAATGGTGGAGGATTACATCGGTGACAGCATCCAAGTAGGCATGTCAGACAGTCCATACCTGTACTGGCAGGAAAAAGAGGCAATTTGGAGGCCCCTGTACAAACTGGCTCTATTTTACCTGAGTTGCCCCCCCCTCCAGTGTGTACTCCGAAAGAGTGTTTAGTGCAGCCGGGAACCTTGTCAGCGAAAGGCGTAGGAGGTTGCTTCCACAGAATGTGGAGAAGATGATGTTCATCAAAATGAATTATCCGCTCTTCCAGGGAGACCAGCCTCCAGAACGTACAGAGGGACCTGTGGTGGTGGATTCAAGTGGGGACGAGTTAATACTTTGTGAGGATGAGGATGTACACACTGAAGAGGGTGAGGAATCGGTGGATGAGGAGGATGAGGATGACATTTTGCCTCCGTAGAGCCAGTTTGTGCAGGGACACATTAATTGCCAGCTTGTTTTGTGGGGGCCCAAACGAACCAATCATTTCAGCCACAGTTGTGTGGCAGACCCTGGCGCTGAAATGATTGGTTTGTTAAAGTGTGCATGTCCTGTTTATACAACATAAGGGTGGGTGGGAGGGCCCAAGGACAATTCCATCTTGCACCTCTTTTTTTTTCTTTGCATTATGTACAGTTTGGGGCCTAGTTTTTCAAACTGCCATCCTGTCTGCCACTGCAGTATCACGCCTAGATGGGTCACGTGTTTGTGCCGCCCACTCGTGTCGCTTAGCATAGTCATCCAGCTACCTCGGTGCAACCTTTTGGACATAAAAACACTATTGTGAGGTGTGAGGTGTTCAGAATAGACTGGAAATGAGTGGAAATTAAGGTTATTGAGGTTAATAATAGCATAGGAGCAGAAAAACCTACAAATTCTGTGATTTTAGCTGTTTTTATGCTTTTTTTCAAAAAAATACAGATCCAAAACCCAGAACCCAAAACACGGAAGGGTGGTTTTGGCAAAACCAATCCAGATCCAAAACACGAAGAAAGATCCAGATCCAAAACTAAAACACAAAACACGAAAAGTGGCCGGTGCACACCCCTAATATAAATATATATATATATAAATATATATATATATATATATATATATATATGTGTATATATATATATATATTAGGGGTGAGCGGGTTCGGATTTCTGAAATCCGAACCCCCCCAAGCCCCCCCGATCCGAGTCCGATCCGAGTCAGGCTCGACTTTTCCCGCCTGACTCGGATCTGAAATCGAGGCAAAACGTCATCATCCCGCCTTCCGAGTCTCGCGGGTTTTGGATCCTATATAAGGTACCCGCATCGGCGCCATTTTCTCACTCGGCTGTGGACAGTGAAGAGGGAGGGTGGGAGTTAGGGCTGTGTAGTGTAGTGTAGTGTAGTGTAGTGCTGCTGTTGTCCACTACTTCAAAGTCCATAGGGGCTGGCTGTGTTGTGCTGTGCTGCTGTTGTTAATAGGGGCTGTGTCCACTACTTCAAAGTCCATAGGGGCTGGCTGGACTGTGTTGTGCAGTCAGTTCTCCATAGGGGCTGTGTCCACTCCAAAGTCCTGTGCAGTGTCCCAGTCCTAAAGGAGTGCTGTAGTGTTGTCCAGGGGGTGCTCTGTCCATCAGGGGTGCTCCCCCCAAGTGCTAAAAAAATAATATATTTTCTGTGTTTGTGAATTGTGTGCGCAGTAGCCGCACGTGCATCAACAAAGTAGTGCCAAGCGTGCGCCTGTGTCATAAGTAAAGGGCCGGCTGGCTTGACCGTTAAAGGGTGCTGTAACCCCCGAAAGTACACTCCAGTCCAAACCAAAAAAAAATTATTTTCTGTGTTTGTGAATTGTGTGCGCAGTAGCCGCACGTGCATCAACAAAGTAGTGCCAAGCGTGCGCCTGTGTCATAAGTAAAGGGCCGGCTGGCTTGACCGTTAAGGGTGCTGTAACCCCCGAAAGTACACTCCAGTCCAAACCAAAAAAAAAATTATTTTCTGTGTTTGTGAATTGTGTGCGCAGTAGCCGCACGTGCATCAACAAAGTAGTGCCAAGCGTGCGCCTGTGTCATAAGTAAAGGGCCGGCTGGCTTGACCGTTAAAGGGTGCTGTAACCCCCGAAAGTACACTCCAGTCCAAACCAAAAAAAAATTATTTTCTGTGTTTGTGAATTGTGTGCGCAGTAGCCGCACGTGCATCAACAAAGTAGTGCCAAGCGTGCGCCTGTGTCATAAGTAAAGGGCCGGCTGGCTTGACCGTTAAAGGGTGCTGTAACCCCCGAAAGTACACTCCAGTCCAAACCAAAAAAAAAATAATTTTCTGTGTTTGTGAATTGTGTGCGCAGTAGCCGCACGTGCATCAACAAAGAAGTGCCAAGCGTGCGCCTGTGTCATAAGTAAAGGGCCGGCTGGCTTGACCATTAAAGGGTGCTGTAACCCCCGAAAGTACACTCCAGTCCAAACCAAAAAAAAAATTATTTTCTGTGTTTGTGAATTGTGTGCGCAGTAGCCGCACGTGCATCAACAAAGTAGTGCCAAGCGTGCGCCTGTGTCATAAGTAAAGGGCCGGCTTGCTTGACCGTTAAAGGGTTCTGTAACCCCCAAAGTACACTCCAAACCAAAAAAATATATATTTTCTGTGTTTGTGACTTGTGTGCACTGTGGCTGCACATGCATCAACAAAGGAGCAGCGCCAAGCGTGCGCCTGTGTCCCATAAGTAAAGAGCCGGCTGGCTCATTTCTTAAAGGGTGGTGTAACCCACAAAGTGCACTACTCTCCAGCAAAAATAAAAAAATATTTTCTGTGTTTGTGTGCGCTTTAGCCGCACGTATATATCAATATAACATAAATGGAGGACCAAACTTTCTCCGATAAAAATAAAATAGGGAAAGATCAAGAACCACTTCCTCCTAGTGCTGTTGCTGCTGCTGGGAGTTGTTCATCATCCCAGAGAGGAAGTAGGAACATCACTACTTTTACTAAACAATTGACCCTCCAACAGTCCCTAGCGATGAGGATGAAGTATGACAGCAGTCATCCTGAAGAAAAATGTATAACTGAGGCCTTGACTGCTATGTTGGTGTTAGACGTGCGTCCGGTATCCGCCATTAGTGCAGTGGGATTTAGACAATTGATGGAGGTAGTGTGTCCTCGGTTCCAAATCCCGTCTAGATTCCACCTGCATCCTCAAAGCAGCAGCGACAAGCGTGCGTCTGTCTGTTAAAGGGTGGTGTAACTCTCAAAGTGTTCCAAAAAATAAAAAACTATTTTTTTTATGTGTTTGTGACTTGTGTGCGATGTAGCCGCACTTGCATCCTCAAAGCAGCAGCGACAAGCGTGCGTCTGTCTGTTAAAGGGTGGTGACACCCTCAAAGTGTGCTACACAAACAATAAAAATATTCTTCTTCTTTTTTCTGTCTTTGTGAATTGTGTGGGCTGTAGCCGCACCTGCATCCTTAAAGCAGCAGCGACAAGCGTGCGTCTGTCTGTTAAAGGGTGGTGACACCCTCAAAGTGTGCTACACAAACAATTAAAATATTGTTCTTTTTTTTCGGTCTTTGTGAAATGTGTGGGCTGTAGCCGCACCTGCATCCTTAAAGCAGCAGCGACAAGCGTGCGTCTGTCTGTTAAAGGGTGGTGACACCCTCAAAGTGTGCTACACAAACAATAAAAATATTCTTCTTCTTTTTTCTGTCTTTGTGAATTGTGTGGGCTGTAGCCGCACTTGCATCCTCAAAGCAGCAGCGACAAGCGTGCGTCTGTCTGTTAAAGGGTGGTGACACCCTCAAAGTGCGCTCCACAAACAATAAAAATATTCTTTTTTTTTTTCTGTCTTTGTGAATTGTGTGGGCTGTAGCCGCACTTGCATCCTCAAAGCAGCAGCGACAAGCGTGCGTCTGTCTGTTAAAGGATTACATCGGTGACAGCATCCAAGTAGGCATGTCAGACAGTCCGTCCCTGTACAAACTGGCTCTATTTTACCTGAGTTGCCCCCCCTCCAGTGTGTACTCCGAAAGAGTGTTTAGTGCAGCCGGGAACCTTGTCAGCGAAAGGCGTAGGAGGTTGCTTCCACAAAATGTGGAGAAGATGATGTTCATAAAATGAATTATCAACTCTTCCAGGGAGACCAGCCTCCAGAACGTACAGAGGGACCTGTGGTTCCAGCAGGGACGAATTAATACTCTGTGAGGATGAGGATGTACACACTGAAGAGGGTGAGGAATCGGTGGATGAGGAGGATGAGGATGACATCTTGCCTCCGTAGAGCCAGTTTGTGCAGGGACAGAATAATTGCCAGCTTGTTTTGTGGGGGCCCAAACGAACCAATCATTTCAGCCACAGTTGTGTGGCAGACCCTGGCGCTGAAATGATTGGTTTGTTAAAGTGTGCATGTCCTGTTTATACAACATAAGGGTGGGTGGGAGGGCCCAAGGACAATTCCATCTTGCACCTCTTTTTTTTCTTTGCATTATGTACAGTTTGGGGCCTAGTTTTTCAAACTGCCATCCTGTCTGCCACTGCAGTTTCACGCCTAGATGGGTCACGTGTTTGTGCCGCCCACTCGTGTCGCTTAGCATAGTCATCCAGCTACCTCGGTGCAACCTTTTGGACATAAAAACACTATTGTGAGGTGTGAGGTGTTCAGAATAGACTGGAAATGAGTGGAAATTAAGGTTATTGAGGTTAATAATAGCATAGGAGCAGAAAAACCTACAAATTCTGTGATTTTAGCTGTTTTTATGCTTTTTTTCAAAAAAATACAGATCCAAAACACAAAACCCAGAACCCAAAACACGGAAGGGTGGTTTTGGCAAAACCAATCCAGATCCAAAACACGAAGAAAGATCCAGATCCAAAACCAAAACACAAAACACGAAAAGTGGCCGGTGCACACCCCTAATATATATATATGCGTATGTATTGTGTAGTGTGTCCGTCCATTGCGCATGCACAATGGTTGTTTGTCGCATTGTTCCATAAGCTGTGTTGCACAGCAGATGGACAATACAATAAACCACCTGGTGCTGTTACATACAGAAGGTAATGACACATCGCACCTGCCTACACTGGATCGTGTAGTGTGTACGGTGCACGCGATGTATCATTAAATCACATGGCACAGACGGCTGAGTCACACATCGTAAAGTGTGTTCCCAGCTTTAGACTCGTACAATTGAGCCTGCATAAATTAGTATTTGCCATTCTTCCCTTTAACATGCACATTTTCAGTACTGTACAGTATATGGTCTTTTTTAAATTACTATTGTCACTGGTTTTATATAGATTGTTGTATTTGCTAGTTGAGTATAGTATAGTATAAATTTACTAAAGTGAGTTTTTAGAAGTGAGTATTAAGTGATGTTGCCCATAGCAATCAATCAGATTCTACTTAACATTTAACTATAACCTTCTAGAAGATAATAGCTAGAATCTGATTGGTTGCTATGGGCAACATCACTTTTAAAACTCTCTTCTAAAAACTCTCACTTTAGTAAATTTACCCCTAGGTCTTAGAACATAGGGTTTACTTGTCACTGCTTTTTATCTCTAATACACAAACCTGTTCTGGCAGCATGCTGCTCTTA
The DNA here is from genome assembly GCA_031769625.1 of Taudactylus pleione. Lineage (NCBI taxonomy): Eukaryota > Metazoa > Chordata > Amphibia > Anura > Myobatrachidae > Taudactylus > Taudactylus pleione. The sequence goes on along the minus strand of JAUIMM010000534.1, from coordinate 3,714,024 downwards.
GTACTATAGTTTCTACTGCAGGAAACTATATACTAAGAGCACTTTCACTGCAGGACACACCCCTGAGTGGTAATAGATATGCCCATAGATTGAGCTAGACAAGCCCATTGGGTGGAGCCTGACACGCCCCCATGGCGCCGCGCTACGCGCGGCACATTCTACTAGCATTTACAATCACCATGAAACTAATTTTCAAAAGTAGGCAAGTATGACTTATCTACATTACGTGTTCAAAGTGATGTCCCACTACGGAGGGACTTTTTGAACTCACTGTACAAAGACATTCATGTATACATGCATGCCTAATCTATTGAAGACTCCTGAATTTTGGAGAGCAGATAACCATCCCATATCCCAGCCACTTTGCCAGTGAAGTGAGCGAAGCGGGACAGTGATGACGCAAATTGCTGGGAATGTGTAATTATGACCCAGGCCACCACAATGTAACACTGTGATTCACATAATTGCGGGATGGGGGTGTCAGGATTGTGGTGCTGTGAACGATTTATTGTGGCCCCAACCCCGAGACATAATGTCACAATTATGTTATTACTTTGGGGTTTTTTACATATTCACAGCGTAGGGACATCTGCAAATATAAATACACAGTAAGGAGAAACCATAGGGAGCTGGCTGCATAGGAACAAGTGGATGGAAGTGTCATCAGTAAACAGCAGAACAAAAACATATGCCTTTTATTACTGCCTGGAAAAAAGATATTTATAGAAAGTGTTTTCACAGAGAATATAGAGCTATTTCCATGAGGCCGTTTAATATATTTTTAAATGCAAAAACAGCATTTAGAACATATTACTAGTAGCCTGTAACAGTAGCCTGTGATCTGACCAAAAACAGTTGAAGTTCAGCTGAATTATCTGACATAAAGCTTTCTGTGTAATGCTGTCTAAACATAGCCTTTGTGTGTGTTTGGTCAATTTAACGGTGTCTTTATTGAGAAATTAGAAGTTTTCACAAATATGCAGTGGTGTATATGACATAAATGTGTATTGGCTAAATAGTCAAAATGCCTATTACAGAGAGCATTTCCACAGAATGCCTATCTTAAGCCGCGTATCCACTTGCTGAGAAAATGAGCAATTGAACGATAACGATATCATTATTGTTCAATCGCTCATTAATCATGCATGAATCGTGCATGAAACTGTCGAAAACAACCAGCGATGCGCGCTCCCACTGGTCGTTTTCTACATCAATCATCGCCTGAACATGCTTGGCAATCTGCCGATAACGACAGATTGACTATGTTCAGGGATGAGGGAGGGAGCCTACACTGAAAGACATATCGTTCAGTGTAGGCACTGCAGAGGAAGAGGAAAGACTGTACGATTACAATGTTGTAATCGTACTATCGTTACACTATCTGCTAGTGGATACGCAGCTTTAGTAACATATTTTTCTGCCATGTAATGTGGTTAAGTGTGGAATCGGTATGAAATACCAATGGACGGGATGCGGCTGTCAGTACACAGACAGCGGCATCCCGATGGTTCAAATCCTGACGGGAACGGTGAGTGCTGTTCCCCTGTTCTATTTACCCCCTAACCCTCATTTCCTGCACCCTCATACTAACTCTCCTGGTAAGTGCCTAAACCTAACCCTCCCCCCTTACTGCATAACCCTAACCTTCCTGCCTTAGTGCCTAACCCTCCCCCCTTAGTGCCTAACCCTAACCTTCCCGCCTTAGTGCCTAACCCTCCCCCCTTAGTGCCTAACCCTTACCTCCCTCAGTGGTGCTTGAACCTAAAACCCCTGTCTAAAGCCTTCCCCTAACCTGCTCCCTTCCGCAGCCTAACCCTAAGTCCCCCTGGGGTGCCTAAACCTAACCAGCCCCCCCCCCCAGCGACTGATACTTACCTATCTCCAGTCTCCTTACGATCAGGATGCCGTCTGCCAGGATCCTGGCGTCAGCATCCACAGTCATGTCGGGTTTCTATCCCCGGTGTTCTGTCGGCGATCGGGATTCCAGTGCCGGGGTTCCGGCAGACGGCATCCCCTTTAGTATATACATAACTTTGTTCTAAATCGATAACTTGTTATAGGATTGTTATCTGGTTGAAATAGGTGAGTTTTTCCTAGAGGATGTCACACAAAGCAATGTAGTATTTTGATAGCTGTTAATAAGGTGCAAGTACCACATGCAAAAAAATAGATATCTATGGTCTGTGTGTTACTACCCAGTTTTGTTCTATTTATTTCCAATTGTAAAGCGCAACGGAATATGCTGCGCTATATAAGAAACTATTACTAATAAATAATGGTGTTCTATCTGCACATACTACCAAGGGTGTGTTTCCAAATACTCGGAAACTCCCTGCTCAAATCACTATCTCCAGTATGCTCATGGAAAGAAAAAATAAGGCAGACAGTCGCCTTCTGTGGCTCTGCGGAGGTAGGGGGACCTGCAGCCCATTACTGCAGTGCATGGCCCTACCACTATTGAGACGGCTCCGCAGAAATAGGTCTGTCTGATCCCAGCTGCCTCACGTACTACGCAGAAAGAAGAGATAATCCAGACAAAATAAAAGTGAGGGGACATAAATAACAAAAGAAACAGGGAGGTACAGTAACTGAGTGTGAGAAAAGTGATTAATAGAGGGGAATAAGAAACATGCTAAATAGGGAGCTATAAATGAAACAAAAGGAGGTTGAGAGATGAAAAAAGGAAGGGGTTCCACCTTTCTCCGGACCATGGACTATGCGTGGAAATATGAGGCTTCTTAGTTTAAACAGTGGACAATGGCTGTACCTCTACGCCTCCTTCATTTTAAAAAAAATGCCTTATTCAAAGAATAAAGTATTTTTTAAATGACGGTCATCTGTTATCGCCACCGATGACGATTACATAACAGGTATTGTGAAGGCACAAGTACCGCCACAATATTTATTAAGTAGGTTTGACCATGTAAACATTTGGAAACATCCACCAGAAATCCTGTGTTTGCCCCTGATCCATGCCAGTATGGTATACTTTGTAATCTAAACCTGAACTGTGACACCGCGTGGGTGACTCAGTGGTGTGACCTACAGCCTCCTGCGAGGTATACCTGATCCAATATTGTAATGCATAATCCCAACTGACCCGAATCATGAACCTCCAAAACTGCAAAGATTACATTTTAAGTGGACAGTTTTTGCCCCAAATAGTTTTGTTTTGTCCAGATTCAGCATGCTTTCAACCACAAGACAACTGAAGAAAAAAAAAGCAATTACAATATTTTCAGATCATCTTTATTATCCGATGTGGGATGTGAATACAATTCTTTACATTTGGCTTATGAAAGCAGCTGTAATCTCAAATGTTACCATTATGCCTTTCACAGAAGAATGTATATGCTAAGCGAAAAAATTAGGGTAGGTGTGTAAAGTAATGTTCTTACTGGTTTGTCACATAAGTGTGAACTTATTTTGTAAAATATAGAGTTTTATACTTTATGTAACATGTGAACGCATTATAGGCCTGATTTACAGTTAAAAGTAAAAATGAGTAGAACTTTAAATCTAGCTTATAGATATGTCAGACACAAAGATGTTGAGATCATCATTGTCAGTTTGGAAACTTGCACCAGGCTTAGGGGACAAGTAAAGATGTGCCCCCTGAAAGCTGTATCTGAAAGATATGTGTGAGTGAATGTCGGACACATCTGGGTCATTGATTATGTGTGCAGGATCGTACTGTAATGAACTTATAAGTGAGCTCCTGTGACCCGCTTCCTCTAGCATTAGGGGCCATAATTATAGAATTCAGTCAACTGAAAATATGAACAGAATTTACGTTCATGCCCAATACAAGAAATTTTACGCAAGTTTCATTTACATGACACAAAGTAACTTACATAAAACTTAAAATCTGACCCTACATGTATAAAGTATTTAAAAAGTAGCTATAGATATTTAAACATCTGTATGCATTCACTGTGCATGATATTGTACCACCTACCTCTAACAGAAGTTTGTGTTCTTCCACTAGTCCTCGTAGTTCTTCTAACTTGATAGTTTTCTATAGAAATATACATATAGGTTAAACTGATGCATTAATAGTTGAGGAATGCATTTTATGAAAGCCAAGATAAATTCCATTAATATTTGCAATTAACACAGACATCATAAGGACAAAAAATACTTACTTATATTTGGGGAGGGGGGGAGCAAAAAGCTTTAGAAAGGAATGTTGGAAATACCATTAATTCTAATGAATAAATAAATGTTATAAATAAATAAATTACGGAAGCCCCCCCCCTCCCCCTCTCCAAAGTAGGCTAAAAACCCTAGAGCTTGAAATCTACCAGCATCAGGCTATGATAGATGGCTGCTGGCATTATAACAGGAGAACCTACATCATTGGGTTCCCTTGTCACAATGTCTGCAAGCCCGAGTATATTCATCATGGGGGGAAATAATGCCTTCTCAAACACTTGATATGTATTTTTTTTGCATGCGCATTACTGGTTCTGACAAGCCTCTGCAATCAGAAACTGCTTGGGTATGATGGCGCCTTTAAATCTATAAGCGCCAACATGCCCTGGCATCCAGGTTTTGATGGGACCTCTAGTACACCTGTAAAAAAAAAATCAGTGAAATAACCACACGCATGCAAAAAAGTCTGATATTAAAAAAAAACTAAATAAATACTCCCTAAAACTTTTCTTTTATCCAATTGTTGTTCACCTAAGTCCATTGGGGGATCCTTTTCTGACTTCCAGCTTGCAGTCATTATTTTGGTATGAAAAACCAATGGACATTGAAGTACTGCATTGAGCCTATCATTACAGAGCAGCTTCGCTCTGATTGGTCAGAGAATCGGAAAGTTACTCTGTATTGTTAGTAGTGTTGAGAGCCCACATGGAATCTCAACACTAATGGCGCATATCCACACGATTCACTCCATGAGCGATATCGTGTATTGTGTCCCCGGCAGTGGTGTGCTCAATGTCCTAAACGACATTGAGCCCCCACACTGAACGATATATCGCTCAGTGACATCACCCTCCCTCATCCCTGTACTTGCAGAACCTGAAAATATCGTTAGGTTGCCCTGCAAGTACGGGAGATGAGCGACGTTGTCAACGACCAGTAGGAGCGCGCATCGCTAGTCGTTGACGGCATAGCCACGGGACGATATAATGAACGATAATGATATCGTTCATTTTATCGGCTAGTGGAAACGCGGCTTAAGAGCTACATTGCTACAGTGTAATTGTTTTATAGTTTATTCTGTCAGTAATCGACTAACATAAAGTATACATATATTTTCAACAAACAGAAAATATTCTACAAATATTTCCAGAATTTAATTTCAAATACCTTCCAGATAAAGCGTAGGTATGTACATGTATACTATTAAATCACAATACTTGTAAAGTATAATGGAAAAAGAAATGTATACTTTGCATTGTATTCAGTTGTAGAGTCTAAGCACAGTATTGAACATTTAAGAATTTTGAAGCTTTGGTGACACCTGCTGGCTATTTTCTGTATAGATTTCACAGTTTTTATACCAAAGTTAGCAGGATTTTTTTTTTACCTGTAAGAGGAATGATGTTCCAAGAACAAAGTGACATATCGGAGCATATCCAATTTGGCGCGAGGTTTAGCAACAGCGTCCAATTTTGGAATACCCCGGGTGTGCGTGCTCCCGATACCCGCGGTATTCAATTTTAAAAAAAGTGGTCGCAGGGTTTTCAGCTCTGAAAACCCCGCGCAGCGTAAGAAAAAAGAAAATCACCTGCCCGGGGGTCTCCGGTGGTCTCCGCGGCTCTCGGTGGCCTCCCCTCTATCTTCACACTGGAGAGGCAGCTGCTGGGAGATGTAGTTATCCCAGCGCCCATTCCGGGGGGAGCACACAGGCACTGGGGGGCCATACACACACATACTGACATACTCACCCTGTAGGACTCGGCTTTCAACGCTGGATGCTGAAGAAGATGCAGAAGACAGCGCTGCAGAAGGTAAGTAATTAAGGACTAATTAAGCTAATTGGAAACTTCCAATTGCTTAATTAGACCTAAGGGGGGGTGCCGCCGGGGTGCCAGAGCAAGTTCCACTGATTTTTCCTAAAAATAACGATTTTAGGAAAAATCACACTTTTCTGGGGTTGCGTGAAAATACCACCTGACAATCAAAAAAGAAAAATCCCCGCACCTAATTGCAAAAAACCTACACCTACAGGAAAAACCTGGCAGGTGCGGGATTTTTGGAATTCACGCACCCAATGGAATATGCCCCATAGTATATGTAATCCTTTATATCAGGGGTGAGCGGGTTCGGTTTTACTCGGATCTTTAAACGGCATTTTATTGGCTGTCGCCTATCATGTGTTTTGGATAGCCAATATAATAAATCCGAATTTGCGGTAAAGTGGCGATAAGAACCGAGTAAATCCGAGTAAAACCGAGCCTGCACATCCCTACTTTATATAGTGCCACAAAGTGTCTGTAGCGCCGTACAGGGAATGTACAATAAAACACATCAAAAATACAATCAGTTGATAACTACAGGTTATGGGAAAAAAAATAACACAATGAGATATCTATACAACTGAGTGGCAGATAACAATAGCAGTCAGTGACCCAGTGCCCTGGGAGGCAGATCGACAGGATCATTGATGCTGAGTGAGAGGGGGTTGCACTGGAGACTAGGATGGTGCAGATGAGAATCAGGACTAGGATAGTGCAGATGAGAATCAGGACTAGGATAGTTCAGATGAGAATCAGGACTAGGATAGTGCAGATGAGAATCAGGACTAGGATAGTGCAGATGAGAATCAGGATTTGTCGCTGGGCAATCAGCTGGACGAGCAATAGAGAGACAGTGGTGGCATTTTAAATGTGGCACCGGCTAGCGTACCAGAAGCCAATCAGGAGTGGCCGCTGCGGGCTGCTCATGACTGACTGCCGGTCCACTAGCCACAATTCAAAACGCTGCTGCTGTCTCTCAATGGCTGACAGTCAGCGAGCTGTAATATCACCTCTGTACCTGCCATGATCAGCCCCCATCTGTAATATCCCCCCCATGGTCTGTAGTACCACATTTTCTGTAATATTTCCCTCTGTCTATAATATCAACCTGTCTGTAATATGCCCTTGTCACGCAGCCCGGTCCCCCCTGCTCAACCTGTCATACAGCTCTCAGCCCATTGTCCCCTGTCACACAGCCCAGTGCCTCGGCCATCAGCACAGCAGACCCATGTGTCCATGAAGCCTGGTACCAGTTGTGGTCTCTTCCACCCCTGGAAATGGTGGATACCCCACTGCCCTCACCGGTCTCCTAGAGATCTGTGTCCTGGTGGGGGTCCCAGTGAAGAAGGTTGGGAGATAGTCAAGGTGGGTGCAGGAGTGATAGTAATAACAATACTATCCTCTGTCCCTTTTTAATAATTCTCATTTATTCCGGACTGGCTGTCTGTTTAGCCTACTGTCTGTTTTGCCCATAGTGCCTCTCCTCTCTTCACAGTGCCCCTCTCCATTTCTTCACGTGCCCCTCTCCTCTTTTCATAGGCTGTGGGAGAGGGATCGTAAGCTTTGCTTTTTTTTTTTTTATATGGTACATAGGGGTCAGATCGTACTGTAGTTCCACGGGGACTCCGATCTGCACTGATAGTTAGCCATTTACAGGAGATTTCTGTGATTTAGGTGCTTAGTATATAGCGGTGATTCTTAAAATAATCACTACTTTTGCAGATTTCTGTGAAATCTCCTGCATTAGGTGCTTAGTACATAGCGGTGACACATAAAATTTACTAGTAGTTTCTGCATAATTTTATAAAAAAAAACGCCTTTATATAAAGGCCTGATATTGCTTTAACTTTATCTGTGTAAAATATTATTTATTCCACTAAGAGGTGCCAAAATCTATATTTCCTTGCCAAAAAAATTGGGCTTGGACCAGCCCTGTGTCCATATGAGGGGAGTAGCTTGGATAAAGTATGTATTGGATTGGGTGAGTGGGAGGAGGTGATAAGCATGGAGAAGAGGCCAGTGAGAGGTAGAGCAGAGAGCAAGATGGATGTGAGGATGAGGAGCTTAAACTGGATACTTTAGGTGAAGGGGAACCAGTAAAAGGACTTCAAAAGGAGGAGAGGTTGAGTTAGAACAAGGAGAGAAGATGGGATAGGCAGCAGCATTGAAGATACTGTAGATTTAAGATGGGAAAAGGCAAGGTAGAAAAAGACCAGAGAGTAATTGAAATAGTCCACGTGTGAGGTGTCTTTAATGAGATATTTGCTTGCCTTCAGGTTGTGGAAAATTCTGATCCTGGAGATGTTACTCAGGCAATATTTGGAGATAGTTTGAATGTGGGAGAGGGAGGAGTTAAGGCTTACACCAAGGTAGCTGACTTGTGGGAGTGGAGAGAGGATAGTATTAGTAACAATAAGAAAAGGGTGGCGAGGAGAATTGGCCTCAGAGGCATTGAGCTCAGTCTTAGACATGTGAAGTTTAAGACAGAGTTGAGACATCCAGGAAAAAATGGAAGGGAGACAACTGGAAATGTGAGAGGTTGGAGAGGGAGAGGTCAGGGAAGTACGATTAGATTTGTGTATGGTCAGCATACAGGTAGATTGAAGGAGCTGATGAGGTCACCAAGATAATAGTTGTAATGAGGAGAAAGGACCAAGGACAGAGCCTTGTGGAACACCAACAGGAAGAGAGGGGTAGGTAGAGTTGGGAGTAGAGACACAGATGGAACAGTTAGAAAGGTAGGAGGTCGAGACCAGTAGTACACAGCATATTTTAAGAAATGTAGCCGATGTCAGGACTGGTAGCAGATGGTGTATTTCCAGTAATGTAGCCAAGGTCAGGCAGAAGGCATACAGTGGATTTAAAATAAGGTCGCCATAGTAAGGACAGGTACTGTATAAGACAGCGGATTTCCAGTAATGTAGCAAGGTCAATGCAGAGAATAGAAAAATCATGCAGGGAGAAATGCACAGTGTAAACTGAGCAGGGCAGCATGGTGCTATAATTGACAGTAAGGGGGTATATTTACTAAAGTGTGGGATGTTGCCCATAGCAACCAATCAGATTCCACTTATCATTTATACAGCTCCTTCTAGAAGATAATAGCTAGAATCTGATTGGTTGCTATGGGCAACAACTCCACTTCTAAAAACCAGCACTTTAGTAAATACACCCCGAAGGCTCTGCACAATCTGACTGCCCTGGACCATCCAGACAAGCCCCTGCAATAGTATTGCAGTCATATGACCACTAATAAGGACAGCAATGTCCCATTTGCCTATTGACTGTCAGTTGTGGCTCTTAACACCCTCACTAAAGACTAAACTTTTTGCGACTTGGACATCAATGGACCACCATCTGCTCCTACATTATCCTACATACCCTTCACTTTATTGAATATCAAGGCACAATTCCTTCCTGGTTCACTTCCTACCTCTCCAACCACTCCTTGTTTCTATTGCTGGTTCCTCCTTCCCTCCTACCCATTACTTCCTTTAGCCATTGAGGTCTGACAAGGCTCCATTTTTGGTCCTCTAAACTTCTTGCTGTATACCTACTCCTTTGGTGAGCTAATCAACTCCTCCAGTAACACCATTTTGCTGATGACACCTTAATCTACCTCTCTTCCCTGAATTTTTCCCTTCGCTGCTTTTTTGTGTCCACCTTTGTAAACTATCATGGATGTCCTAACATTACCAAGCTCAACATGTCTAAAACTAAGCTCATCATTTTCCCACTGTCAGAGTCTTCAAACCTCCACATATCTATCACATTTCTCTATCATACTTGAAGGATATTAGATGCAGTCAGACATTGGTTAGTGCTGGCAGAGTCGAAGGCGAGGAGTCTAACAGACCCCCAGTAATCACCAAGAACGGCCGCAAGGCAGGATGTACTTCACTGCTGGGAGTTCGTAGGTTGTGACCCACTAACTACCCCCTATAGGCTACTATGTAGGATGTAGGAGTGCAGATATGGTACAGAATAGTTAGGCTGGAGAATGGTCAAGCAGGCAAAGGTCAGGGTCACAGGCACAGGTTCAGTGCTGTTAAGCAAGCCAAAGGTTAGGGTCATTAGCAGAGGGTTTTTTTCTGTGTGCTTAGACGCGCTTATAGTGATCTTTTATGCAAATAAATGGTTACAAATAAATGGTTAAAAAGAAATGAAACTAAACGGCATCTAAGATGATATATGGACTGGGATATAAATGACCAAAGTGATACTATGTAGATACCGGCAATGTCTGACACACTGTGAACCTGGTATGAACCATGAAAATAAAAGATCTAAAAAGCTCCTTATAAGTATAAGACAAACAAAATTAAAAACGTTATAGACGAAATCAATTAAATAAATACAATGATGTTTAAAACTCCTTGGATATGTGTGTGTGTATTTGTTCAGGGATCCCGCATCTGTAAACTTTAAAGACTGAATACGGAGCACCGATGGACTCACCCTACCTTTCCCTAACGGCAGCAAGGTCTGAGGTGTCCTGGCAGTTCTTGGAGCAGGTGCACTCCTCTGTAAATTCGGTGCGTCCTGCTTCTGCTGGTCCGGGCTGTGCTTTTCTCCTTGGCTCTATGCTGTGAGCCGGAATCGGGACTCTTTGCCGCCTCGTGCGATCACGCTTGTTCAGTCTATGACGTCAGTACGGGGTCCCACTTACACCAACGCGTTTCATCACTTAATGACTTTTTCAAGGTGTCTGTGATGTGGAATGGGCCTCCTTAAATCCCTGGAGAAATGTTCTAATTGGCTCCTTTATTGGGATTTTCAATTAGCGGCTAAATTCATTCTGAAATGTCACTTTTGTTAAAATTAATCTTTATTGATATAAAAAGTATGTTTTGGAAAATATATATACAGATAATGTAGTGGAAAAAATATATGTAAATATAAAAATAAAATAAATGTAAATAAAATGGATAAAAATATCAGATATGGTGAAAAATAATAATATAATGATAGTACAAATAAAATTCTATTACAAGGAGCTGTAAGTAATCTTTCATTTGGGATACCAATCAAGCACAATAGTATGTACAAATTATTGCCAGGTTTTAAATCAAAAAGTCAAACGTGGTTGTATAAAAATTGGGCTGATGTTATCTTGGGAATTCTTCAGACCTTAAGGAAAGCTCCTAAGTCAAAATCAATGTTTAGACCTCTTGGGTGGAGGGTGCCCATTCTGTAGATCCATTCTGTTTCACATTTGGAAATTCTTTCTATGAACTGGCCTCCTCTCCAATCCCTCTCTGCTCTTTTAATTGCTAGGAATTTTAATCCTCTTGGATTCTTCTGGTGGTGCAACAAAAAATGGTTAGAAACACTGTGCGCTGTCAAGCCTTTTTTGATGTTAACGATACTGTATGTTCTCCTAATCTTGTCCTTAATTTCCTGATGGTACGACCGATGTATTGTAATCCACAAGGACATTCCAATAAATAAACAACACCTTCTGTATTACAACAGAGGTTTTGTTTTATTTCAAATTCCAAATTCCTGGTATTGGAGTGAAAGGTTTTCGTTGCTTTCGTACTGTTGGTTCCAGTTTCTTTGCAAACCTTGCAATCTAAACAGAAGTGGAATCCCTTCTGAAGTCGGGTGAAGGATGATTTTTCTGGTGGTATGCAACTGGCTGTTAACATGTTCTGAAGAGTTTGTGCTCTTTTATACACAATTTTTGGTTTAATAGGTAATAAGTCCTTGGTATCTGAATCTAATTTTAGTAGATGCCAGTGTCTTTTTAGGCTTTGTTCTAAACCTTTAGTATAGCTATTATATTGTGTAATAAATAAGATGCTGTTTGGATTTTCCTTCTTTTTTCATGTGTAGTAGTAGGTCTTCCCTGTTCAATTTTTTGATATTTTCAAGGCTGATATCAATTTGTTTCTCTGGGTAATCCCTCTCAAGAAATCTTTGCTTTAAAAATTCAGTTTGTGTTGTGAATTCTTCATTCTTTGTGCAATTTCTTTTTATTCTTTGCAACTGCCCTCTTGGGATATTCCCAATCGCTTTGGGATGGTGGTTGCTTGATGAGAGTAGATAATTATTACAGTCTACTTTTTTGAAGAAGGTCCGCGTGTGTAATCGGTTCTCCTCTATATAAATTTCTAGGTCCAAGAATTGTATTGACCTCTTGCTGTAATTGTGGGTGAACTCAAGATTAAGGTCGTTATTAAGATATGCCAAGAATTGGATTAAAGTGTTTTCATCTCCTTCCCAGATAAAGATGATGTCATCTATAAATCTCTTCCAGTGTCTCAAGTGATTCTGAAATGGATTATTATGCCAAATGAAGTCGTCCTCCCATTTGGTGACGAAAAGATTCGCGTAACTGGGTGCAAATCGACTACCCATCGCGGTACCGGTTACTTGTTTGAAAAATAGGTTCTAATGCCAGAAATAGTTATGGTTGAGTATGAATTCTATACTACTCATGATGAAATTAATTTGCGGGTTTGGAAGATCCGATTTTTGATTTAAGTAGTGATAAGTGTGAGCACATCCGTCAGCATGACGTATACACGTATATAGTGATTTCACATCACAAGTCACTAAAAAGAAGGAATCTTTCCAGATAATGCTATTCAGATCTTGTAGTACTGCTGTGGTGTCTTTGATGTAACTTGTTTGTTGAGTCACTAGTGGTTGTAAAAAGATATCTACATACCCTGAAAGGTTGGAGGTTAGAGATTCTATTCCAGACACTATCGGTCTGCCTGGTGGATTGTGTGGATCTTTATGCAATTTGGGTAACTGATAAAACACTGGTATTCTCGGTGTAACGATGTTCAGGTATTCAAACTCTCACTTATTCAGGATACCTAAGTTAAAACCTTCTTCCAGGTGTTCATTTAATTCCCTTTTGAACTGTTCCGTGGGATCTTTTTCTAATTTCTCATAGGTCGTGTTGTCAGATAAAAGTCTTTCTGTTTCGGCTATATATGAATGCTTGTCCATAATTACCAGCCCTCCCCCTTATCTGCTCCTTTGATGATGATGTCTTTGTTTTTCTTTAGTGTCTCCAAAGCCTTCTTTTCCCCTTTGCTTAGGTTCATCTTCATCGTTGGTTTGTCAGGTATGTTTTCTATATCTGCTTCAACAAGACGTTGGAAAGTTTCCAGTATAGGTCCTTTCATGTGACTTGGAAAGAAATTGCTTTGTGGCTTCAATTGTGTATGTTGAATCTCCAGTTCTCCGTTTACAGTTTGCGTATGGTTTCTAATGATAGGATTCTTTAGGAAGTATTTTTTTAAACAGAGTTTCCTCATGAATTTGTGTAGTTCTATATACATTTCAAACTTGTTAGGGGTAGATTGAGGCGTAAATTTGAGACCTTTCTTCAGGAGATTTAGTTGATCTGTGGTAAGTTCTATTGAACTTAGGTAAAAAATTCTGTTTGTTTCATGATTCACGGTTGATGTGGTGCTGGTACCTGCTACATCTGAATGGGATCTTCTATGTGACAGTCTCCTTCCTCCCCTTTTTCCTCTTCTATTGCATTTCTTCCACTGGGGGATAATGCCTGGGTCTTCCACGGTTTCCAGAAATTCTAAAAAATCTTCTGTTGAGGATAATCTGGTTCTTTTCTTTAAGCTGGCGTTTTCTATAGGAATATTAATTGAATCCCGATTTGCGATTCTCTGTCTCAACTGGTACGCTTCTTTTTCATTGTGTTTGATGGCTTCCTTCTTTCCTGTCTCAAATGCTGTTCTTGATCGATTGTTCTGTGAATTCTCTCTCGTTTGGTGGGTTTTATTGTAACTGAAATGTTTGTGATTGAAAGGTAAGTAGGTTCTGTTCTTCTGTGAGTAAACTGGGGTTTTGAGTAGATAATTCTTCTGTGTTGTACGTGTTTGTTGTGTGAAATTTTCTTTCTTAGGTGGTTGCTTTTGTTCAATATCATTCCTGTTAATTTTTCTGCAAATTGTAGGGTCGTACCTTTTCTTATCCTCCAAATCTCTCCAGAATTTCCTTCTCTTTCTTTCTTTAATGTCCCCTTCCATTTCATCAATTTTATTGTTGGTAAATTGTATCAGTTTTTTGTAGTCCTCCATGTTTTTAACTGGTGCAAATTCTAGTTCATATTTCTTTATTTTATCCTGTATGTCTTGTAAAGATTCACTTCTGTCTTTGATAATTAGTTCCATAAGTTCTGTAGATGTTTTGTCCAATATTTTGTTCCAATCCGTGTAGAACTGACTATTGCTGGGGATGAACGTGGGGTTCTTTTATATTTGCAAACCTCTCTGTATTAAATTGCACTCTACATATCTTCTTAGTGTGGTAATCTCCCACCATTGTTTATCTTCTGCTATACACAATTTCTCAAACTCTAGGAAGCGGGCACAAAATCCCTTTTCCTTGTTAGGTAGATCATTAGCTTTAAGGTCTAAGCTAAAGAAATCATCACTGATAAAATTTCTATGGATATGTGTGATATCCGACATAGTTGATAGTTAGGTGCAGCACAGATTTGATATAGTGAAGTATCCTCAAGATTATATACGTGTTGTCGTGCGCTCCTAATAATGTTTTCAGCAGCTGTCTAATATGTTAAATCAGTGAAACTGATTATAACTCAATCATTTTTCTGTGTGCTTAGACGCGCTTATAGTCATCTTTTATGCAAATAAATGGTTACAAATAAATGGTTAAAAAGAAATGAAACTAAACGGCATCTAAGATGATATATGGAATGGGATATAAATGACCAAAGTGATACTATGTAGATACCGGCAATGTCTGACACACTGTGAACCTGGTATGAACCATGAAAATAAAAGATCTAAAAAGCTCCTTATAAGTATAAGACAAATAAAATTAAAAACGTTAAAGACGAACTCAATGAAATAAATACAATGATCTTTAAAACTCCTTGTATATGTGTGTGTGTATTTGTTCAGGGATCCCGCATCTGTAAACTTTAAAGACTGAATACGGAGCACCGATGGACTCACCCTACCTTTCCCTAACGGCAGCAAGGTCTGAGGTGTCCTGGCAGTTCTCGGAGCAGGTGCATTCCTCTGTATATTCGGTGCGTCCTGCTTCTGCTGGTCTGGGCTGTGCTTTTCTCCCTGGCTCTATGCTGTGAGCCGGAATCGGGAGTCTTTGCCGCCTCGTGCGTTCACGCTTGTTCAGTCTATGACGTCAGTACGGGGTCCCACTTACACCAACGCGTTTCGTCACTTAGTGACTTTTTCAAGGTGTCTGTGAAATTCTACAGAACTTATGGAACTAATTATCAAAGACAGAAGTGAATCTTTACAAGACATACAGGATAAAATAAAGAAATATGAACTAGAATTTGCACCAGTTAAAAACATGGAGGACTACAAAAAACTGATACAATTTACCAACAATAAAATTGATGAAATGGAAGGGGACATTAAAGAAAGAAAGAGAAGGAAATTCTGGAGAGATTTGGAGGATAAGAAAAGGTACGACCCTACAATTTGCAGAAAAATTAACAGGAATGATATTGAACAAAAGCAACCACCTAAGAAAGAAAATTTCACACAACAAACACGTACAACACAGAAGAATTATCTACTCAAAACCCCAGTTTACTCACAGAAGAACAGAACCTACTTACCTTTCAATCACAAACATTTCAGTTACAATAAAACCCACCAAACGAGAGAGAATTCACAGAACAATCGATCAAGAACAGCATTTGAGACAGGAAAGAAGGAAGCCATCAAACACAATGAAAAAGAAGCGTACCAGTTGAGACAGAGAATCGCAAATCGGGATTCAATTAATATTCCTATAGAAAACGCCAGCTTAAAGAAAAGAACCAGATTATCCTCAACAGAAGATTTTTTAGAATTTCTGGAAACCGTGGAAGACCCAGGCATTATCCCCCAGTGGAAGAAATGCAATAGAAGAGGAAAAAGGGGAGGAAGGAGACTGTCACATAGAAGATCCCATTCAGAAGTAGCAGGTACCAGCACACATCAACCGTAAATCATGAAACAAACAGAATTTTTAACCTGAGTTCATTAGAACTTACCACAGATCAACTAAATCTCCTGAAGAAAGGTCTCAAATTTTTGCCTCAATCTACCCCTAAGAAGATTGAAATGTATATAGAACTACACAAATTCATGAGGAAACTCTGTTTAAAAAAATACTTCCTAAAGAATCCTATCATTAGAAACCATACGCAAACTGTAAACGGAGAACTGGAGATTCAACATACACAATTGAAGCCACAAAGCAATTTCTTTCCAAGTCACATGAAAGGACCTATACTGGAAACTTTCCAACATCTTGTTGAAGCAGATATAGAAAACATACCTGACAAACCAACGATGAAGATGAACCTAAACAAAGGGGAAAAGAAGGCTTTGGAGACACTAAAGAAAAACAAAGACATCATCATCAAAGGAGCAGATAAGGGGGGAGGGCTGGTAATTATGGACAAGCATTCATATATAGCCGAAACAGAAAGACTTTTATCTGACAACACAACCTATGAGAAATTAGAAAAAGATCCCACGGAACAGTTCAAAAGGGAATTGAATGAACACCTGGAAGAAGGTTTTAACTTAGGTATCCTGAATAAGAGAGAGTTTTGAATACCTGAACATCGTTACACCGAGAATACCAGTGTTTTATCAGTTACCCAAATTGCATAAAGATCCACACAATCCACCAGGCAGACCGATAGTGTCTGGAATAGAATCTCTAACCTCCAACCTTTCAGGGTATGTAGATATCTTTTTACAACCACTAGTGACTCAACAAACAAGTTACATCAAAGACACCACAGCAGTACTACAAGATCTGAATAGCATTATCTGGAAAGATTCCTTCTTTTTAGTGACTTGTGATGTGAAATCACTGTATACGTGTATACGTCATGCTGACGGATGTGCTCACACTTATCACTACTTAAATCAAAAATCGGATCTTCCAAACCCGCAAATTAATTTCATCATGAGTAGTATAGAATTCATACTCAACCATAACTATTTCTGGCATCAGAACCTATTTTTCAAACAAGTAACTGGTACCGCGATGGGTAGTCGATTTGCACCCAGTTACGCGAATCTTTTCGTCTCCAAATGGGAGGACGACTTCATTTGGCATAATAATCCATTTCAGAATCACTTGAGACACTGGAAGAGATTTATAGATGACATCATCTTTATCTGGGAAGGAGATGAAAACACTTTAATCCAATTCTTGGCATATCTTAATAACAACGACCTTAATCTTGAGTTCACCCACAATTACAGCAAGAGGTCAATACAATTCTTGGACCTAGAAATTTATATAGAGGAGAACCGATTACACACGCGGACCTTTTTCAAAAAAGTAGACTGTAATAATTATCTACTCTCATAAAGCAACCACCATCCCAAATGGATTGGGAATATCCCAAGAGGGCAGTTTCAAAGAATAAAAAGAAATTGCACAAAGAATGAAGAATTCACAACACAAACGGAATTTTTAAAGCAAAGATTTCTTGAGAGGGATTACCCAGAGAAACAAATTGATATCAGCCTTGAAAAGATCAAAAAATTGAACAGGGAAGACCTACTACTATACAAAAAAAGAAGGAAAATCCAAACAGCATCTTATTTATTACACAATATAATAGCTATACTAAAGGTTTAGAACAAAGCCAAAAAAGACACTGGCATCTACTAAAATTAGATTTAGATACCAAGGACTTATTACCTATTAAACCAAAAATTGTGTATAAAAGAGCACAAACTCTTCAGAACATGATAACAGCCAGTTGCATACCACTAGAAAAATCATCCTTCACCCGACTTCAGAAGGGATTCCACTTCTGTTTAGATTGCAAGGTTTGCAAAGAAACTGGAACCAACAGTACGAAAGCAACAAAAACCTTTCATTCCAATACCAGGAATTTGGAATTTGAAATAAAACAAAACCTCTGTTGTAATACAGAAGGTGTTTGTTTATTTATTGGAATGTCCTTACATCGGTCGTACCATCAGGAAATTAAGGACAAGATTAGGAGAACATACAGTATCATTAACATCAAAAAAGGCTTGACAGCACACAGTGTTTCTAACCATTTTTTGTTGCACCACCAGAAGAATCCAAGAGAATTAAAATTCCTAGCAATTAAAAGAGTAGAGAGGGATTGGAGAGGAGGCCAGTTCATAGAAAGAATTTCCAAATGTGGAACAGAATGGATCTACAGAATGGACACCCTCCACCCAAGAGGTCTAAACATTGATTTTGACTTAGGAGCTTTCCTTAAGGTCTGAAGAATTCCCAAGATAACATCAGCCCAATTTGTTTTTTTATATAATCTATTTTTATTTTTATTGAAAATGAAAACAGCACAGTACATATATGGCCTACAACGGCCCACGGAAACAGCAAACAAGATCAAGTAACAATATGGATTCAGTGGACAAATATACTCAAACAACATGAAATATAGGAGCAAGAAAGAATAAATCTCAAATCGCTTAATTTTGAACGTGCCTTCAAATATTACTAACTGAAATAGAATGAAAAACAAGAATAAACAATCAATATAAAAACAAAAATCAAAATAACTAAATAAATAATAATATATAGAAAGAAAGATAACAAAATAATAGTAAGGAAAAATAAAAAAGGATGTCGCAATATCCTAAGAAGCATTTAAATATTTATTTTGTACTCAGCAGTCTCTTTAAAATTCAGCCAGCAATACCAAATGTCAGTAAAATCTAGGGGAGAGGATTTAGACAATGAGAGGTCTTCCATATACATATACTGATCTATTCTCTGGAACCATCGAGAGATGGGAGGACAAGTCGAAGACCTCCAATAACATGGTACAGTAGCCCTCGCAGCATTCACCAGATGACGCAACACGGATTTTTTATATATGGATATTGGAAGGTCAGATAAATTTAGCAACCAAAATTCAGGTTTATCAGATAAAGGAAGACCAGTGATCAATTCCGATAATTGTCGAACCTTCCTCCAGAAATCAGCTATCACCGGGCATTGCCACCAAATGTGGAGGGGAGTGCCCACCGCCTGTTGATATCGCCAGCATAAATCAGGTAAATTTGGAAACATCCGGTGGATGTGAACAGGGCATCTATACCACCTTGCCAGAATCTTATATTGGGTTTCTAAAACTTGGAGTGAAGAAGAACTAGCAAAAGTAAAATCAAATATTTGTGACCACTGATCCTCAGTTAGGTCCCTTCCTAGTTCACTATGCCAAGCAGAGACATAAGAAGGTAGAGATGGGTTAGAGCATTCAAGACATATTTGGTATATGGAAGAAATAAGGTGTCTTGGTGGTTCTACTGCCATGCATAAAACTTCAAATTTAGTTGGAGTCCAGCAAGGTTCACTAGCCTTAAGAGAATTCACATAATGTCTTAATTGGAGAAATACCCAAAACGAACGAGGTGGGAGATTATATATTTGCTGGAGTTCTGTAAAGGATCGTATTCCACTAGGTGTCACTAGATGGGATATACATGTAATACCTTTTGTGGACCAACTAGATAAATTAGATGCCATAAGGCCTGGGGGAAAATCCGGGTTATCTACCAGCGGAGTAGGTAATGAAGCGCATGGGCTAAACAAGGGGAGGTTTCTAAATTTATTCCAACAGCGTAGAGTGGGGCCTAATGTCGGGTGAGATAAGTACGGACATTTAACAATCCAGGGAAGGACATGGGGTGGTTTACCTACTGTGTGACCTACCACACATGACCATTGTTTGATTGCAGATAGACGAGACATTTCAACAATCCTAGACAAGTGAAGTGCATGGTAATAAGTAAGGAAGTGGGGTAATTGCAAACCACCTCTCAAACGGCTTTGCGTTAATACAGCCTGTGATAGTCTGGGTCTACCTGAGCCCCAAACAAAATGACCCACTAAACTTTGTAATTTCCGAAAAAAGGAGACTGGTATGGTAATAGGCAACACTTGCATCAGATATAAAACCTTAGGCAAAATAGACATCTTAACCGTGTTAATTTTACCCAACCAGGATAGCTTCAATATAGACCATCTCTGAAAATCTGTCTTAAATTGTTGAATAAGAGGGGGGAAATTTAGCTGGTACAAATTATTATTTGAAGGGGATAGAAGAACACCCAAATATTTAAGACTAGAAGAAGTCCAAACAAAGGGAAAAGCACCTCTAAGACTTGTCACAGTGCTGTTAGGGGTTGATACATTCATGGCAACGGATTTGGAATAATTGATTTTAAAATTAGAGACCCCACTGAATCTATCAAACTCATGCATGAGGGCAGGGAGAGAGGTCACTGGCAAAGAGATGGTAGCAAGGAGATCATCGGCAAATAGTGCCAATTTGTACTCATGGTCTCCAATCTGCTCACCTTTAATATCCCCATTACATCGGATAGCCCTCGCCAATGCCTCCATGCAAAGTACAAATATAAGAGGAGACAGTGGGCATCCTTGACGTGTACCATTATTGATCGGGAAAGATTCCGAAAGGGCCCCATTGACCCGTACTCTGGCTGTGGGAAATTTATAAAGGGCTAAAATACGATGAAGACAGTGAGAGCCTAACCCCATATATCGAAGAAGGCCTTCAATGAACTGCCAATCAATCCTGTCGAAGGCCTTCTCTGTATCTGTTGAGAGAAGAATAACAGGGGACCCAGTACTTTTAACAAAATGGATTATATCAATAATCTTAGAGGTATTGTCCTTAGCCTCCCTACCTCGAACAAATCCCACTTGGTCTTCGTGTATCAAGCCAGGGAGAAGAGAACTCTATTTGCCAGCATTTTAGCATACAATTTTAAATAATTATTTAATAAAGAGATAGGCCTATAGCTAGCGCATTGTGCAGGGTCCTTCCCCTCTTTAGGGATTATTGAAATATGTGCTTCAAGTGTCTGAGGGGAAAAACCTACCCTATCGGAAACTTCATTACAGGCTTTCAGAAAAAGGGGCAAAAGCATGGAGCAAAACATCTTATAGTAACTTACAGGAAAACCATCGGGGCCAGGACTTTTCCCAAGAGGGGTATTTGACAGAGCAAGATCTAGTTCCTCGTAGGTAAAGGGGCGATCGAGAGAAGTCAGATCACTCTCATCGAGTTGTGGGAAATCAACCGAAGAGAGGTAATTTCTGATCGCTTCCTGATGCGTTAATAAATGGGAAGGTGTTTGTTCTTTACGTAAATTATAAAGTTTCAAATAATAATTTTGAAAGGCAGCTGCAATCTGAGGAAAAGTGTGGACAACATTCCCCCTTGAATCCCGAACATTGGAGACATAAGATTTTAGCCTCAGAGTTTTTAGAGCTCTAGCTAGCATTTTGCCAGGCTTGTTTCCCCATTGATAAAATTTATGCCTGCATTTCTGTAAATCCAATTTAGTTTTATCCTGAAGAAGCTTATTAAGAGCCTGTCTTGCTTCAGTAAGTTCTCTCAATGTAGTTGCATCTAAAGAGGATTTATGGGATGTTTCCAGGGACTTAATACGGGCTAGAAGTTGTTGCCGTTGAGCCATCCTTTCCCTTTTTAATCTAGAACCTAGCTGAATACAATGTCCTCTAATCACACATTTGTGTGCCTCCCACACCATAATCTTAGACACATCTGGAGCGTCATTAATATCGATGTATTCAGTAATGGCTTTTAGAAGATCATTTTTAGTACAGGGGTCACTAAGTAAGGTCTCATTAAAGCGCCATGTCCACGGTCTGGGTGTCGAGTTAGGGAAACCTATATTTGCAAAAATTGGGGCATGGTCAGACCATGTGATATGACCTATTTGACTATGGGGAAAATATTGAAGGTTTCTATGATCTATAAGAAAATAATCAATACGTGAATATACAGAGTGCGGATTAGAGTAAAACGTATAATCTCTAACCGTTGGATGTTGAGTCCTCCATAAATCTATCAATTGGTATTCAGATAAGAGTTGACGTACTCTACGATGATCCCGCAAGGAGACTCGGGGCGATCCCAAAGAACAGTCTAACACAGGGTCTAAGGACCAATTAAAGTCTCCACCTATAATTACACATCCCTCTCTCAATGGTTCCAAAAGTTTCAAGACTTTGTTAAAAAATTGCCTCTGTTTCTGATTAGGAGAATAAACATTCACAATAGTGTATACTTGATTATATATCTTACATTTCAATATCTGACATCTGCCTTCCACTAGAATATGATGAGATATATCTGTAACGGCGAGTCTACGAGAAACAAGTATAGCCACTCCCAAAGATTTACTCTGAGAGTTATTACTACAAAACACATGAGGGTAATAATAATTCCCAAGCTTAGGAGCAACTAGCTGTTTAAAGTGTGTTTCTTGCACAAAAGCCACATCTACTCTCTCTAGGTGAAGTTCTCGCAGTAAAGTGGACCGTTTTTCAGGAATATTAAGACCTTTAACATTAAAGGAACATATTTTTATATTTTCTGGGTTAAGGGGGGCCATGGCAGCGGCTGTGGGAAGGGTTAGTCATAAACAGAGAGCGAGGCATTATATGAATCTTCTAAGAGTTTACATGGGCAGTAGAGATATAGCGACCAAAAAGGGAAAAAACAAAAACAAAAATATTAAAATAAAAACAAGAATAATAAGAAAAAGAAATAAAATAGTATAAGAAAAAAAACAACAAAAAATTCTTATTAGAATAAACAGAGAAATATATCCATGAGGAAAAATTTCCGCTGTTGGAGCAGGCAGGAGACGATAGTCGGCCCATGCTCCAAGGTCAAAAATGTGGAACGACCCAAATGGGGTAAGGCAGCTATAACCACCCCCCGGGAATAAAGAACTAATATATATCCTGTAAACGGCAATATAAAAAAAAAAAGAAATCATCTACACAATAAAAATAACAGTACCATCTACATTAGTATCATAAATGTATGAGGCATATCAATATAACAATTCTAGAAAAATTTTGTAAAGAAACTTACTAAAACATATACAGCCTTACAAAATCTGCTGTGTGATGAGAACGAAAAACATAAATAAATACTTTCCTTTCGTATAAATGACAAATAGAAAGCATTAAACTGTTAGGTAAGAACCAAGACAATTATAAGAATCTATAATCATCAAATGATCAGTGAGCAAACTGACCCCCAACAATATCAATAAGGATACAATTCCGGACATGTATCCTGTCTGAGCTCAACAAAATAGCAAAGAATCACATTTAAATATCGCAGGTGATCAGGTGTCAGAGGCTGTCCCTTGAACTCGTGGAGAAGCTGATTTATGTCTCTGCCCCCTCACTACTGTCCAAGGAGCTTTTGTAACAGGTAAGACGGGTGGATCTAGACGTGAAAACAGGTGGAGCCAATCTTGGAGAGGAGGTATTGAAATAGAAAGTGCGTCACAGAAAGTATCCAGGTCTTCTGGTGTCTGTAAGACTAGTTGGCGACCATCATGCATGACTTGGATACTCAGAGGAAATCCCCAACGAAAACGGACACCTTTCTGTTTAAGAACGTCCGTAAGAGGTTTAAGAAGACGCCTTTGATGGAGTGTATTCCAGGAGAGATCAGGGAAAATTTTAACTTTATTGCCATTAAATTCAATACCATCCAATTTGCCTGCTTTGCTGAGGATCTCTTCCTTAGGATGATGGTAGTGGAGCCGACAAATAATGTCTCTGGGAACCTCAGAGTGAAGACCCTTTGGACGAAGGGCCCAGTGAGCACGATCAAAAAGAATTGCATTGTCTGGTTCTGTATCAGTAAGTTCATTGAACATTTTGGTAAGTGCATCAATAATACCAGGACCTTGGACGTCTTCAGGAATTCCCCGGATACGTAAATTGTTGCGACGACCTCTGTTATCGAGATCGTCTAATCTCCGCTGCATCAGTCTCATCTCTTGTGCATGTGTAGAGACAATGTCCCGGACTTTTTGTTGGAAAGAACTGACTTCCTCCATGTGTGTCTCCATGTCGGATACCCGGTGTGCCACATGAGAAATATCTTTTTGAAGAGTAGCAATTTCCGCCTTGACTGTGGCCCCAATTTTCTTATCAAGATCTAAAAAGTCCTGTTTTGTGGGGAGAGAGCGTAAGTGCGCTAGGACCTCAGACATAGCGGTGTCTGACGTATCTCCTGAACCAGTATGAAGTGGAAACGCCATAAGTCCAGTATTATCAGATGACGTAGACGGGTTAGAATCAGAGCGTGTGTTATCTTCAAAAGCACCACCGTCAGGAGTAAGGTAGCGGAACAAATTGGGTTGCAACGATGTATCCACAGTCTTCTTAGCACTAGGTGTCCGCACTGTCTTCTTAGTTTTTCCCATCAGGGAGATAGAGACAGGAGAGACAAAAAGAAAACACACACATAGAGAAAAGAAAAAGAGCAAGCACAGCAGAAATGTTGGTCGAAAATATTAATACATGTATAGCCTCAGGAGGTATATTCCCGGGATGCGGTCACCACGTACCTCTCCCCATAGTATACGGGTGAATCAGGGGGTCATGGCCATCGCGCAGCTTACGTGTCAGCCCATAGAGATCAACATCTATCTCCAAAGCAATATATAGGAGATAGAATAGTAATATTAGGCAATACAAAATATTATTGACACCTGCTGTGAGATCAAATAAAATGACTGTTGTAAATAGGGAAGTGTGAAGTTACAAGCGTGGCCACACGGGGGAGCTCCAAGTCCAAATATGTTATAATATCAATATACACTCATAGGAATGAAGGGAAACATATTGGAAGAAAAGAAAAACACATATGAGTTGGTCAGCAGGCGGAATATATCTGTTATCAGGCAAATTGGCCCAATGGTTTTCGGATATCATCCACTGGCTATCTTCCCTTGTGGTGGTCAATCACAGTACCTGCAATGTAGCAGCAAAGATGCCGGTATCTCCCCAAAATGTGGAAATGCGGTCAGCCAGTAAACTCCTGCAAGGGCCTCAGTATGCAGAGTAAAGAAGTATATGTGTGGAGGGAGAGTCACCTAACGCCTCCTCATATATGAAGGCAGAACGGGGTCACCACAGGCAGAGCAGCACCTCCTGCAGAAGCGGCCTCACCATCCGGCAATAAGCTGGGAGAGAGAGAAGAGGATAACCAGAGTATCAGTAGCAGGGGTGCAGGAAGGTAAGCTCCACTCGATCACCGCCGGGCCCTGCGGCGTCCCGCGATATGGGTACAGAGGTTCCGGAGCACCCGCAGCAGGTGCGCAATTAGGAGCTGTCGGAACGCCGCCTGTCTCCAACCAGCGTGTAGTGTGGATCGGCAGGCACTTGGGGTCTTCCAGGGGTTATCAGGCAGGAGGGAGGTTGTATTGTGAAGTGTGGAACGGAGGTTCCGTCGGGCGGCTCGTGAACTCTAGGTCCCGGCTTCTTGGCACGGACCAGGCCTCAAGCTTCAAACGGGGCCAGCAGACGGTCTCCGGGGACAGAAACCACCTCACGGGCAGCACAGCAGGGTCCTGAGATCAGGAACAGACGCCATAGATATAGGGAGAGCCCAATAATAACTCCAATGAGGTCTTTTAGGGCTGATGTAACAGGAGCTCACTGGAAATACGACTGCTCAGCTCCAAGTCCAGGCCACGCCCCATCAGCCCAATTTTTATACAACCACGTTTGACTTTTTAATTTAAAACCTGGCAATAATTTGTACATACTATTGTGCTTGATTGGTATCCCAAATGA
This sequence comes from Taudactylus pleione, assembly GCA_031769625.1. Taxonomy (NCBI): domain Eukaryota; kingdom Metazoa; phylum Chordata; class Amphibia; order Anura; family Myobatrachidae; genus Taudactylus; species Taudactylus pleione. The sequence goes on along the minus strand of JAUIMM010000534.1, from coordinate 3,688,384 downwards.
AAGATTACTTACAGCTCCTTGTAATAGAATTTTATTTGTACTATCATTATATTATTATTTTTCACCATATCTGATATTTTTATCCATTTTATTTACATTTATTTTTATATTTACATATATTTTTTCCACTACATTATCTATATGTATATTTTCCAAAACATACTTTTTATATCAATAAAGATTAATTTTAACAAAAGTGACATTTCAGAATGAATTGAGGCGCTAATTGAAAATCCCAATAAAGGTGCCAATTAGAACATTTCTCCAGAGATTTAAGGAGGCCCATTCCACATCACAGACAACTTGAAAAAGTCACTAAGTGACGAAACGCGTTGGTGTAAGGGGGACCCCGTACTGACGTCGTAGACTGAAAAAGTGTGAACGCACGAGGCGGCAAAGTCTCCCGATTCCGGCTCACAGCATAGAGCCAGGGAGAAAAGCACAGTCTGGACCAGCAGAAGCAGGACACACCGAATATACAGAGGAGTGCATCTGCTCTGAGAACTGCCAGGACACCTCAGACCTTGCTGCCGTTAGGGAAAGGTAGGGTGAGTCCATCGGTGTTCCGTATTCAGTCTTTAAAGTTTACAGATGCGGGATCCCTGAACAAATACACACACACATATCCAAGGAGTTTTAAACATCATTGTATTTATTTCATTGATTTCGTCTTTAACGTTTTTAATTTTGTATTATACTTATAAGGAGCTTTTTAGATCTTTTATTTTCATGGTTCATGCCAGATTCACAGTGTGTCAGACATTGCCGGTATCTACATAGTATCACTTTGGTCATATATATCCCATTCCATATATCATCTTAGATGCTATTTAGTTTCATTTCTTTTTAACCATTTATTTGTAACCATTTATTTGCATAAAAGATGACTATAAGCGCGTCTAAGCACACAGAAAAATTATTGAGTTATAATCAGTTTCACTGATTTAACATATTAGACAGCTGCTGAAAACATTATTAGGAGCGCACGACAACACGTATATAATCATTAGCAGAGGTGCAAAACAGAGAAACAAGCCAAGGCCGGGGTCCCAGGCAAAGTTTATAGACATATAGTAGATCATTGGGTTTCAGTACAAGTAGTTCAGGTAGAATGCAATTAGCAACAGAACACTGGAGCATAGTAAAGACCTGACACTCTGACACCAGAATGGCGCATAGAGTGAGTTTATATAGGTTGGGTTCAAAGCAGGCACTAACTAATTTAATGCCTAGGCAAGATTTTGGCTGGTGCTAGTTCAAACTGTGACCCAGCACCCCTCTCCCAGCACAACACCCATCACCCAGCAGCACAGATCACAGTAGCAGCCAACAACACCCATCACCCCTCACCCACACAGCAATCCTCATCCAGCACCCTTCACCCAGCACAACACTCCTCATAAATAACCCCTCTGCCCTCTAACAACACAGCACCCATTTCGAAGCAGCACAAATAACAGCCACACCCAACAACTATCACCTCTCGACTGGCCAGCACCAGCACCCATCACAGCAGTCAGCTCGGCACCCCACACTCAGGGGTGCCGAGAGGGGGGGAGCAGGTACTAATTACCTTCAGCCGGGCTTGTCGGATGGTACTGGTGGGGGCCCTGGTCTGGCACTGCCCCTCCTTCCTCTTAACTCTCAGCAGCCTAGCACACTCTTCTGTGTGCTGGGCTGCAGTGGAATACTCCTCTGCCTGTGGGGGGGGAGCAATCGCACTGATCGTGCCCCCTCCCTGGATTTGCGCCGGGCTGAGGGGCTCACATTGCCCCCCACCGCATAGCGGCCACACCTCCTGCAATTAGGTCACGCCCAACTTTTCTAGGCCTGGACCAGCTCTCTGCGACCCTGCCCACACTACATGCTGAGCTGACTTTAAATTATTTTATAAAACTTACATTTTAAAGCTGGCTGGCTGCCTGTGCATCTGCCCCTGAAGTTGTTTTGCAGCTCCTGCTAATACTCCTGACTGCACTTTGTGGGGGTGGTGCTGGCAGGCTGCAGGAAGTCAGTGCAGGCTCAGCCTGCTGGACTCAGCAAAGACCTATAGGAGAAGGAGCTGCTGCGCCTCGGCATGTGCAGCAGCCAGGGCCAGCTCCAGGGGTCGGAGCACCCTGTGCCGGCTTTCTGTAAAGCGCCCTTACATTGCAACCAGAAATGGGGGCGTGGCCTAATTTCCGTGGCACGCCTCCAAACAATGTCAGGCTGGGGGGGGGGGGGAGCCTCACTAGCTGGGCTTCCCCCAGCCCTCTCCCATCACATGCGCGCAGCATCCATTTAAACTCCGGAGTCCAGCACCACCGCACAGCTGCGGCGGTGGGGGTCCCCAACCTCCCGATTTGACCACCTGCGGCCACTTCGGCCCACGGATGGAACAGCGGGACAGTGCTGAATTCGTGAAGTTGGGGAGGGGTGCGCCCTCTATGGGTGGCGCCCCTGTTCGACCGCAATGGTCGAACACGCCTAGAGCCGGCCCTGGCAGCAGCACTCCTCCAGCGGCCATTTTTGTTGATGCCCACTGCCCCCACTGTGCTGAGTCCGCTGCCTGGATCCTGCCTGCTTGCTCACAAAGCCTGCTGTTGCTGGCGGTGAGCTGCCCAATTGGAGCTGAGAGCTCCGATTGCGGACACTGAGCCCGATTCAGCAAGCAATGCACTGATGCAGACGCATGTACCCAGCTGCTGCGATAATATGCTAATGAATGCATATACGCGGCAATTGCAGCAGAATGAGCAGACGCCTAGCACTACATAATACCACCCACTTCCCTTTACTTGCGTCCTCTATACCTGGCAAGACAGCAGAAAAATTGGTAACATCGAGACCATACGCACAATAGTGGTTGACCTGACATAGCGAGACTTCCCGTGTGCAACTAGACTTCAGGCTGCGTCCGTCACCTCAAGGGCTTAATTATGCATGCCCTGAAATTCTGTCCAAACGCACAGGTACGCCTGCGTTTGCCCGACCACTACCCCGTCACCACCCACAAACTGCACTTCCTGTCAATCACTTATCCCTCGGGCTGTGGACTCTCTGCATACGCATACTCCATCGCACTGCCCAGTTCGCGCATGCACACTGAGATGTTTATGCATGCGCACAGCAAAACCATCGGCCAATTGCGTGAGTCTGCATCCGTGCGTTGCTTGTTGAATCAAGCCCACTAACCACTAGAGCAGAGCCGCCGGCAAGGTCTGGGCTCCTGTATAAAAATATATATTGTATATACTGATAGTTCATGCAGTATAATCTACCATATTATGCACTATGACTATAGTGAATACACCATAGTCCTGGGTGTCACGTCTGAGGGTTGGTTTTGGGTTGGAACATGTGTAGGAGACTAAGGAGGAGATTTGAGAGACGTGGATGAACTTGGATGGTTTGATCCTGGACCTCCTCCTGGACCTCCTCATGTATAGATGTGAGGAGGTAGAAATACGGCAGTGGATGATGGGCCTGAAGGCGAGAAAAGGAATAAAAAGTCTTTATTGAACAGCAGCTTGGAATGGAACTAAATATATAATACTAATAATGAATGAGCAGACTCGGATTGGGACCAATGATGCTGGATTGAGAACTGGATCGGTTTGAGACCGATGTTGATGATTTGAAGAACTTAATGGAATTGAATCCGATGTTGAAGAATTGATTAACTTGATCAGTTTGAGACCGATGTTGATGAATTGCTGAACTTAATTGATAAAAGTCCCATGTTAGAAGCATCAGATGAGACCGTTGGCTGAAGGTATCAGCTGGAACCGATGGTATAGGAGACTTGCTTATCAGGGGACAAAATCACTAAACTGGTTGTTTTCTCATGAATGAAGAGCTCAGAGTGGAATCTCCCTTTGTAGAGCCGTGTCTGAGCATTCATTGGCTGAGAGAGGTCAGCCCCCGCCTCTCTCAGCCAATGAACGTCTCCCACCATTGAAGTCAATGATGAGAGCCGCAGGGTTACTAAAGGTGATTCTGCAGTTCCCACCATTGACTCAATGGTGGGAGCTGTTCATTGGCTGAGAGAGGCGGGGGCTGACCCTGCACAAGCCCTGACCTTACTCAGAAATTGCTAACAGCCACATACGCTATCAGTGCTGTGGCTGCTTATGGACACACAGTGGATAATTATGCATGCCGCTGCAACGGCATTGAAACACACTGGCACGCCTGCGTTCGCCTGACCACCCCCCCATCACCACCCACAAATGGCACTTCCTGACAATCACTCTGCTCTGGGTCTGCGTAGCCTCTACAATCGCAATTCTGTTTGCAATTGCTAGTTCACGCACTGCGATGCATACGTATGCGCAGAACACAACAATCGACCAATTTCCTGCGTCTTTGCAACTGCGATGCCAGATGAATCCGGCCCACTGAGCAGATGGGGCAGGAGTAGACCTCAGCACCAGCCAGGAGCGAAGTGCAGCGTGTGCGGACCTCTGTGCTATCCAGGAGTGATGCACAGCGCGAGCGGACCTCAGGTGTAGCCTGAACAGGTACCGGAGAGGTTAAAAAGGTGGTTTTAAGTGTCCGGAGTGTGACACTGGGATTGCAGTATAATGTAACATATGTATAATAATAACACATGATGGTGATCCTGTCTATATACCACATCAATGTACGCTACATATGATAGGGGACCACGACATACTTACCGACTCTGCAGGGAACCTTTCCGGGAGCAGCTGCTTCTCTCATCTTCGGGGGGGGGGGGGGGGGTCAGACAACAGACGGCATTAGGTCCCACCTCCTTCACAGGAAAACCCGCGATTCACGGGGTGGGGCTAAATCACTCTATTCACATGTTCCTGCTCCACCAGGTAACAGACCCTCTAAAGAATAACAATAAATAATTTGTGTGCACAGTCTGGAACCTGACATTAAAGAAGGGGGTGGAGCCCTCAGGCCGTGGGGCCCACCGGAGATTTCCCCTGTACCCATATTCAAGGCTGGAGAATGAACACATTTTACTCAGGCTTGCTTAAATCCTGGCAGCTCCCTTCGGGAGGGGGCAGCCAAGTCGGACAAGCAGGGGAGTGTGGCGTAAAGGGGGGAGGCGTGACGGGGGTTACTACCCGGCAATGGGGCGGGACAGGAGTGTAGACACGGAATTGTGTAATTGTGGCCCCGCCCCTGCTACACAATGCCGAGATTTTCAGCATTGTGAAGCAGGGGCGGGGCCACGATGAAGCGATTCAGCGAAAAACTTATCACTGGTCCCCCCTCGCTGCGGGGCTTTTATAGTAATTGCTGACGGGAGGCTTGCCTTCCTTTCCGGGGGCCGGGAGCGACACCCGATTTTGGGGAAGCTCCCGGCCGAACCGGGAGGGTAGGAAAGAATGATTTTATTTATTTTTTGCTTATGAAAAATATGTATTGGTAATGGCACATAACTTTGCCACATACAACATGGGCCTGATTCACTACTGTACGCAACTGCGATTATGCACGAAATCGGCTGATTGTTGCATTATGCATATGTATCGCAGTGCACGAACTAGCTATTGCGATCGGGACTGCGATCACAGTGTTTACGCAGACCCATCGCAGAGTGATTGATAGGAAGTGCCATATGTGGGCGGTGACGGGAGGGTGGTCGGCTGAATGCAGGCATGCCAGTGCATTTGTATGCCGCTGCAGGGGCGTGCATAAATTAGCCACTGCGATGGCCTACGCAATCTGAGGGCTCATAGCGTACGTGGTTGTTAGCAATTTCTGAGTAAGGTCAGAACTTGTGCAAGTGTGCGTGATGCTGCCATGGTACTCAATTGAACCGATGGTTTCGCAGTCTTGCTAAACATTACCTATGTGTGCTAAGTAAAGTGGACAGCTCTGTGTATTGCTGCGATGGGATAGCGATCGGAATGAATTACCAATGGATTAGCATAATATAGCAGTTGAACGGCGTGCATAATCTTGCATACGCAGTTGAGTACGGTGGTGAATCAGTTCCTATGTTTGCATTTAAAATCTGCTGTTGCTCCTTTTATTAAGGCTAGTTTTTATATATATATATATATATATATATATATAATTAGTGTCACAAAAGGAGCAGCGTCACTCGTCAAAAGAAACACAATTAAAGCAGGGTTAAGTAAACCTCTAATTTCACTTCAACGTTTCAATCATGAAGATTTTCATCAGGAAGTGTGGATTTTGAGAGCCGGGCCTATGCTAAAATATATATATACACACACACACACACACACACACACACACACATATAATTATTTATTAATTAGTATTCATGGATACTTTACAATATACCTTACATGTGTTGGTAACCAGTGCATGACCTACTGTATGTATGTTTTTTAAAACCTGTATTTTCACAAGTTTGACCTGTCACGTACATGCCTACTCTCCCGGGAATCGCGGGAAGCTCCCGATTTTTCGGGTAACCCCCTGCACTCCCGGAAGAGTAGGCATGTCTCCCGCATCCCGCCCTCTTCCTAGGGAAGTGGGCAGGATGGGGAGATTTTACCAGGAATTTTCGGGTCTGTAGGGAAGGGGCGGGGCTAAATTAAGCAAATTGCATCATTAGTCCCGCCCCCTCCTCACAAACCCGCGAATCGTGGGGGTTTTCTGTAAATGGGGCAGGGCCTAATGGTGTCTACCATCTGGACCCACCCCCCGAAGAGGAGAGCAGCAGGTCCCCTCCTGCTGCTCCTGGAAAGCTGCCCAGGAATGTCGGTAAGTATGACCTTCCAGATCATCGTGGCAATTCTAGTTCAACAATATCTAGAGAATTACAGAGTCCAAATCCATGTTTAAAGGAAGGGCAAGCATCTTCGGGGCTTCGGAGCTGACATGGCTAACAAAAGTAATTTTCCAATGGTGTAGCTGTATTCTTCATAAGTTCATAACAAATAATTATGGAAAGGAATCCCGATAGTCAAGTTCTTTTGTAGGATAAGCTTATTACTTCTAAAGTGGGCCTGGCAGCATATACATCAGAAACGAAGTACAAAATAGAAGCATGTAAAATGAACCTACAAAAGCACTTACTGTATATGTTTAGCACAATGCAAATCAAAAACATGCAACGAGTTGACATTGAGCATATATCATACACTTATAAACTAATCCAACCTAAGTAGAAAGAAGCATATAGTGCAGTGTTGGCTAACGTTGACACTCCAGCTGTTGTGGAACTATATATCCCAGCATGCCCTGCCACAGTTTTAGCATGCCCTAATAGCAAAACTGTAGCAGTGCATGCTGGGCTATGTAGTTCCATAACTGCTGGAGTGTCAAGGTTAGCCAACACTGGTATAGTGTAAAGTATGTCTATTTGAGAATGTAGAATGCAGTGTATGTATTCCTTAAGAAATGTAAAAAAATGGCTTCTTATGTTATACTGTATTTCCTATGAATACAATAACACTACATTAGCAGTGTGTCCTTCTTGTGTACTGCAACAAACGTATTTGAAAAAAAGTGTTGTTTTTTTTTTTTTTTTTTAAACCTGACCTCCACAACCTTAATATGTATGTGTTACTTGTCTCTATGTGCTATGCACTGCCAATGTTCTGTGACTGCACCATTTACAATATGTGCACATGTCATGTCTTAACACGCTCATCTCTCATTTGTTTCATTCCTTAAGTCTGATTTGGCCTCTCCAGGTATAAGTGGTCGCAAGTGTAAGATGCAACCAAATCTGCATATATTCGAATGTCTGCTGCTTTTTTTGTGAGTATGTGAAATACAAACATATATTTGCATTTTTTTCTGCTAAATAACTCTGCCGCCTGTACATTCTGCACATTCTGACTTTCTGCCCTTGTAGGCACTAATAGCCTCCCCAAGCCTTTGTTCTTCATGATGAGACTGACACTATTATATTTCCTACCAAAAGGTTATTTCACCGTCCAACCAAAGCTAAGCATCTCACCAGTGCCAGAAGCTCATCCTTCTGTAAGAGTAGGTTTTCATATTCACCCAGTTGCTGCTGTTGACAGAAATACACATCAGTAGGAAGCATGTCACTGGACGAAGTGCCCCAATTAACAATGCTGTACACTTACCACTAGCTTGAAATATCCAACGCTAAGACTATCCAGCTTCTCCTTAACCTTCTCTCTGTCTGTGAGTAGCTTATCATTCTATAGGACATTTCATTATATACTGTTATTTAAAAGCACTTCTTTATGAAACATGCATCATATTTTATTAAAGCACATTATAAAACTAAGCTGCTAATTTACAGTCCTGGAGGAACGGTAACAGGTCTGACCAGGGCTGCCATCAGAAATTGTGGGGCCCGGGACTGACAAAATAGGTAGCCCCCCCCCACCCCTCCCACGCCGCTACCTTATCCCTACAACAACCAACCTCCTATTTCTCTTTATGATTGTGATCTGCTTTTTTATTACTTGCCTTTTTCTTTGCTGGTCTTTCTGTCCTCTTCTCTGCAATGCAATATTTGCTCACTTGGAGTTCTAGGGCGTGGTATTGCGCTGCGCCACTTCACAAGTGACATCACATATAGGTGAAGCGCAGCGGACCTGCAGGAACAATTCCCAGAGGGCCAATGCGCAGGGAAGGCTTGTTTTCTCCCAGTGGCCAGTGTCCTCCCCAGTTGCGTAACTTCATCCCAATCAACTGGAGACAAGAAAGATATTGGTACCCCCCCCCCCCACACACACACACACACGACAGGATTGAATTTTAACTGTTCACAGTTTTTAACAATAGGTAAGAATCACTGCGAGAAGGTTATGGTACCTTCCATCCTCAGGTGTCCCCACGTCACCTCTTACTGTATGCCAGCAGACCGCCATCTATGTCACCTTCAGCAGCAGAAGAGGCAGAGGAGGAAGGTAAGGGGTAAAGTGGGCAGAAGTGGATGAAAAAAGAGGGAGGTGAGAGAAGGTGCAGGACAAGAGGAACAGCAGTTTGTGAAGACACAGGGTGGGTGGTTGTGGGTAAAAGGTAAAAGTGTGTGTGTGTGGGGGGGGGAGATATTAGGAGTAGTAATGGATGACACAGGGAAAAGATGAAAAGGAAAGGGCAGACATATATAAGGATGATAACAGACACATTGGGGCCTGGACATGGAGACATACACACTGGGGACTGGGGGGATGACATGATGACACACATTGGGGCCTGGGGGGGGGGCATAGTGACGCACACACTGGGGCCTGGGGGGGGCATATATATTATATTGGTGACTGGATGAGACATACACACTGAGGCCTGGGGGATGACATAGTGACACACATTGGGGCCTGGGAGGTGACATTCATACTGGGGCCTGTGGGACATGGAGACACACATTAAAACCTGGAGGGTCAAAGAGACACACTAGGGCCTGGGGGATATGGAGATATACACTGGGGTGGAGTCAGTGAGACACACTGGGGCCTGGGGGTACAACATGATGATGCACACACTAGGGACTGGGGGGACATGGAGATATACACATGGAAATATACACTGAAGCCTAGGGGGTCAGGGAGACACACTGGGGCCTTGGAGGACATAGTGATGTACACCTGGGGGGACATGGTGAGGCACACCTGGGGGGACATGGAGATATTCACTGTAGCCTTGGGGGTCAGAGAGACACACACTGTGGGCGGCCTGGGGGTATGACATTGTAATACACATTGGAGTTTCGGGGGGGGGGGGTGACTTGATGACACATATACTGGGACCTGGGTTGGGGGACATAGTGAAACAAAAACTGGGACCTGGGAGGGGGCACAGAGACAAACACATTAGAGATAACAGGGCAGAACAGATGGCAGAGGAGATCAGCACAGGTGGTGCAGCATGTGCACAGGAAGAGCTGCACTCCCTATGAAAGCAGAGACCAGGGTCCTCTGCCTGCAAGATGCTGCTATTTGTGAGTGCTGAATGGGGACACCTCCATTGGCGCTCCCCGTCAGTTCTGAGCTGTCCCGCCGCCCTGATAGCCAGCAATGTTGGGTTGGGGAGAAGGAGAGGCGGGCAGAGCAATCCATCACTGCCGCGCCTCCATTCCCACTCTACAGTAGTGCACTCACTCGCGGCTCCCGCTCCTCCCATAGCACGTCCCCACATGCAGATACTGCACCATATCTCCGCCCACTGCATATCGCCCCCCCGGCCCGCCCACCAGGCTGCCCTATGGACGCTCATGAAGAAGGATAGCTGGGGGCCGGCTTCGGGTGCATAGGACTCCTCTGCACCTGAAGCCGGCCCCCAGCTATCCTTCTTCATGAGTGTCAATACGGCAGCCTGGTGGGCGGGCCGGGGAGCGATCATAGTAGAAACAATGGACGATAGGTGCCTCCTTCAGGGCTGGCATCCTGGCAGCAAGGTCTGGCCCCTATCTAGTCCGTGCCCGGGACTCCAGTCCCGGCAGCCCCCCCCTGATGGCGGCCCTGGGTCTGACTATAAGAATATCCCCAATAAATGACTTACATATTATACCAGGGGAACTGAGGCCCAATTCAGATCTGGGAATAGAGTAAGATAGAGTAACAGAGTACCTGGACAATTCATGTTGCTATGCAAGGGGTGCAAATACATTTAGATTTTGTGCATGTGGGGTAAATACTGGCTGATTTTGCATGTAGCCCACAAACGCTGGGCAGCTTTAGTTTTACACTGCAATTTAGATTTTAGTTTGGACACACCCCTCCCAAATCGAAATCTCATTGCACATTTTACATCTGCCCCACCTGCAGTGCAGCATGGTTTTACCAAGATGCACAGTTACTTGTTCTTTCTTAAGCTGGGTACACACTAGACAATATGTCGCCTGCGGCGGGCCGACATATCGTCCACATCGACCAGTATGTACCTGCTATGCCGCTGACAATGCGCGCTCCCACGCGTCGTCAGCAACATACTCCCAATGCGGCATGGCCCACCAGCCGTCACAGCCAGTGTGTATGCACTAGCCGATGCCGGCACCCCCGCCAGGTCCCGTCGCGAACGAGGTCATACACACTAGACATCGTAGATTAATAATAGAGTACAGGCCTGTACTCTATTCCCAAATCTGAATCAAGCCCTGAGTCTCAAGCACAATGACCTATCGCATATATAAAACCAATTATGAAATTATATTTAATAGAATTATAGCAACATATCTGATACACATAAATGATCAGGTGACTAAAAATGGAGTAAACAAAAATGAGTATAGCTGGTCACGCACTGATAAGGGGTGCACAACTTTTTTTTTAGCCTAAGGGCCACATTGGGAGATAGTACTCCTTGAAAAGGTTGCAGTAACATTCAACGAGTGACAGCCCCCCCCAATATTTACTTTGCCCCCTACTGCCCGACGCTGAGTGAATTAAAATAATTATAATTTGAATAATCGTTATTTAGAATGAAAAAAATAATCCATCTCCAGGAGGGAGGCGCAGTCTGGACGACAGGTGGGTTCCCCCCAGCGAGTCACGTACAAAACGAAGCCACGGGCCGCATTCTCCCCACAGTCCACTGATTGTCAATGACTGTATTTCATAAACTGAAAATCAAATGCCCTGATTTCATTTGCTATTTGTGGGTACTTTTTATTACTGGCATGGAAACTTCATTTTGAAGTTTTTAAACCACATAATTCACAACTAAATTCACATAGCACATGGATACGGTATATTCTAATTTTGTTTAATCGTGCCTCAAAGCATGTGTCTCTATAGTGTTGAAATTATTATTTAAAGTATGCATTGCCAATCAGTTACTATTCAAATTTGCACATTTATAAACAGATATTTTAAAATGGATTACTGCATGCTCATAAATACAGTAACTATTTTTTACATCACCTCCTCCTGTAAACTCTGCTTCTGGCTGAGTAACAAAAGTGTGTCCTTTTGCTGTAAAAAGAGACATATATACAGTTCTGTTTTCCAAACACTTGTATTTTATGTGGACATAAAAATTAGCAGATACATATGGCAACCTTTGAGGAAAGTATCGGTACAGTGCTGAAAAGCCTGGCTGGCCTTTGCCTCAATATGCGCTTCTGATAAGTATTTCGGTCTTAAATTCATTAATACAGATTTGCATTTTTTATATACTGGAGTGTTGGGCCCCTGGTAGTATCTTTGATACCTGGCTGGACGTTTCTGTTTTATTCTCTTTAATCTATCTCTTTCTCTGAAAAGCCCCAATAGTGCCTTCCATATCCGTCATGTTCATCCCCTAGTGGAATGCAGTCTGTTCCATAAATTCATGGTATTATGTATATGAATGTTTCTATGGTTGATTGTTTTATGATTATATGAGGGTGGTTCAATAAATAAATGTAACAAGACCTCTCATTGCGTAAATGTATTCAACTTGTACATATATGTATAATCAATAGTATGGCCTTCGTACAGATGTTTCACATAGTCCCCATACTTGTTTAAGCAATTGTTGCAACGTTAAACCAAGGCATCTATCCCGGCATAGAAGAAATCAGTGTCAAGCGCCAGAAGCCGGGACATGACGACTTGCTGAAATTCACAGTCGGTTGTGAATCGCCTTTCACCCAGGTGCTTCTTCTATGGTCCAAAGAGATGGAAATCGCTCAGTGCCAGGTCAGGGCTGTAGGAAGGATGGTCCAGTACCTCCCAATGGCGTGCGGCTGGCTGAGTGTGACCTGACGTTATCATGCAGCCATACGACGCCTGTTTACAGCAACCCAGGTAGTTTTCAACAAATTGCTCTGTGCAGCTGGCTCAATGTGTCACAATAGCAGACAGCATTCACAGTATCTCTCTTGATGAGGAAATCAACAAGAAGCCTGCCCTTGTGATCCCAAAACACAGTATCCATGACTTTCTTTGCTGATAGAGTGGTTTTGAATTTCTCTGAAGGCGGGGATGATGCGTGTTACCATGTCATGGATGCTTGCTTCGTCTTCGGTGTCACATGATGCACCCACATTTCATTGCCTGTAACAATACGCTACAGGGACTGCACTCCCTCCTCATGGTACTGTCTCAAGTGCACAAGAGACAATCCCATCCTATTGGCTTTGTGAACTTCTGTGAATTGCTTCGGTACCCAGCATGAACACTTTTTCCTGTACCTCAGTTGCTTATGAACGATGTTGTGCACAGTACCCACTGGGATGTTCAGTTTGTCATCAATATCACTAACTGGACTGCGTCTGTCCTCCTGAATCAGACCTTCAATGCGGCACAAATTGTCATCTGTGGTGGACGTGCTTGGCCGGCCGCATTGTTGCTCATCTTGAACGTCTGTCCTGCCATTATCAAAGACACTGCACCAAACCCAAGCCTATTCCATGACATGATATTATCACCTTACACCTTGAGAAGTTGGTGATCAATGTCAGCTGCTGATGCGCTCTTTAGACGCAGAAATCTGATCACACTACGCACCTCAATGTTGACCATATTTCCGCCAGCCCCGTCATCTTACAGCTGATGTTGGGACTGATATGAGGCACAGTCTAATGTCCGTGAGGGGAAGCAGTGGTCTACCTGCTCTGTATATGGTAGTTGTTCCCAGCGCTTACCTTATACCATTAAAATAATATATATAGTAATCCAGGTACGATATCATGCAGCTGTCACGAACCCGGGCTGACTCACAGATATAACAATCTGGATCAGTCAATCACAACAATCTAGTTGTGACGCCGGAGCACCGTGGTCACTTATTAAAATACACGATTCTTCTGCCACCACGCAGACTGTTCTCCAGAGGTCTGCGATCTCCAGATTAATAAATCACATTCAAATCACACACATATGTAGCATGGGCCTCACTGGCTCGATGGTTCAACAAGAAGCACAGAGAATATGCTAGATTAAATGTGTTTAATTAAAAAAATAATTTCAAGACTTAGTTACAAAAATATTAATAACATGACACACATATTACAATGCAAATTGTTTCTAAAAATAAAAGAAAAATAACTCAGAGTTCCTAAGACAACTCACAATAAAGTTCTTAGCATGGCTGGTGGGGTGAGGGTTTTTCACCCACAAGAATATCCTGGTGCACTCCCAGCACTTCCATCTGATCTCCAATGAGTGAACCTTGAATGCTGGTTGGCATTCCTTTTTATAGATCTCTAATTTAAAAGGTCAGCAGGGTTTCAGATCAATAGAGGGTCTCTGTGCTCCAATAAAGGGTTACCTGGTCAAACTGTGAGGGGCGGGTGCGGTGCAATGCCTGCTGCCGTGCAGGTGTAGGTCTGTTACTTACCTTGCGTCGCACCCTCTCACCTTCAGGCCGTGTGTTGAACAGACGGTCCTGGAACCTCCAAATAGAACACGGACACGATGATCTAGGGGGAAGGAGACGAGGTGAGTACCGTCCTTCCTCACGTCGACCGACGCGCCCTACCGAACCGGGGGATAAATTCAGGTTTTAAGTGAAGATCATCATTGGCACTTTTGGCCTCAGATCCCGAATTTTCACCTATCGGTACTCACGCACCAGGTGAAGATCCGTCCTTGCACCGGGTTGCAAGGTTCACCGTCCGCCCAGAAGGAAGGAGATACATAGTGACAAACAGGGAGAGACAGTACACACAGATATTCCTCACCGTGTCCACTCTTGCTCTTCGTCCACTCACTCGCCTACAGGTCCCTGTAAGGAGATACATAACACAGCCGTGCAGGGCCTAAACCTATGTCAAGCAACTACACATACTAAAACGGCATCACCCTCAACCTACAGTGTGTGTAGTGCGACAGATATAACAAAAACTAAACATTTGCCCTGCACGGAACACCCAACACAGACTAAATATACAAGAGCAAAACACAGTGCTGTCCCTTTAAATGTCTGCTACCTATCCAGAGCCGGCCAGCTCCTCTTCTCTGTGACTGGGGAAACCACTACCTCATGGGTGGAAGCCGTACAGCTCTCCACCACTGCTCACACCTCTAATCATCTATGCGGGGGCTACCTTTCTATATGAGGGGCACACCTAATGGGCTCAGGGCCCTGGACCTAACGCCCAGGGTCTTACATGCGGCTCAGGCCTAGGTGCCTGCCAAACGGTGGTAGGTAGTGGTCTGGGCCTAATGGCCAGATCACTTATTATGGGGCTCAGGCCTATTTGCCTGCCTATCTGTGGGGCTCATATATAGGGCCTAGTGCCCTCCTGTATGGGTACAGGCCTATGCCTGATTTATGGCCACGGGCCTGGTGCCCGCCTACTTTATTGGGTAGTGACCTGGGCCTAGTACCCAGGCCACTTATACCTAATTAAGAGGGGATCCTTTTTGGGGCCTAATGCCCGCTATAGTGCCCCGGGCCTTGTGCCCGACTAATTGCCCACGGGCCTAGTGCCCGACAATGCTCCACGGGCCTAGCGCCCGACAACCCCAGCGGTCTAGGGAGGGGGGTATATGGTGGGCCTCACGGAGGGCCTACCTGCTACGTTGGAAGAGGCTGCGGGGGGGAACTTCGTGACGCTCTTTTACTTTCCTCCCCCGCAGTCCTCTCCGGTCCTCAGCCGCATTCTTCGGCCGCTGGCCCGTCCTGGCCAGCGGCGCCGCCTCTTCTTCCTTTCTTCCTGCCGGCGCCGCCTGTCTTCTTCTTTCTTGACAGCGGCGTCTTCTGGCCTCTTCCGCGGCCGCCGCCCCTGTTGCCGCGCCGATCTTCCGCTCTTCGGGAGGTCTTCTCTCCTCCCTCTCCGCCGCCGAACTGAACTTTCCCGCTCGGCGCCGTCTAATACAAGACGGCGCGAGTGGGCAGGGCTATGACGCGGCGATCCGCGATTGGCTCGTCGCGTCCGCCTCTGATTGGCTGCTGGCTGCGAGCCAGGTTTGGCTCGCGGCCAGAGCCAAACGCCCGCCGCGCCCAACGCCTGACCGGTGCTGGGAGCAGGTACTCTCTCCCAGCGCCGGCTACCCGCCGCTTCTTGGCTGCCGGGCGCCAAGCTCCGCTGAGCTTGCGCCCGGAGCCAAGCTTCTCCCGGCGCCACAGTACCGCCGGCACTGGTGAAAGGGACCAGGCGGTCCCTTCACCAGGTGCCCGCGGTATCTGCACCGACGCTAGGGACATTACTGTCCCAGCACCGGCAACGGATGTGTCCCGCAGAGGACACATCCCTTCTGCCTGCCCCTGCACGTCGGCTGATGCTGGGATCAAACACGTGATCCCAGCACAGCCTTCCACAAAACCAACAGGGTCCTTGCTTTAATGATGCGTCGACATAACTCACTTTTCAACTTTCCCCTTCCTGGATCAAAGTAACCATCAGAATCCTTGTCTATAGCACAACTCAGAGGCATACAAGAATCTTTAGATGTGAGGTAATAAACCTTGCTTTAACAGGAGGTCTGGTTCTCTGAAATTGAAGAATCCATTCCTCTCCCAATGTTATGGCTTGCAGAGATAAGAGATGGTTATCTCGAATCCTGGTTTCAGAAAGACAGGAATCGCTCCTCCTTCCCAAGTGTTAGCAAAGGTCACACAAACCAAAATCACAATTGAATACAAAAAAAATTATATATATTTTGTTACAAGAATCACATAGACCAGGTAAAATCCATCAGTAGCTTTTATTGCTCACCACAGGAAGGTACAAAGGATATGGAAGTTTCACTGGCAAGATTTCATACAAAGTCTTCCAATACAGCACTATTTCTTCAGTGTACTCGCAGGTCCGGGACCCCTAACACTAGTCATCCCCAGCCTATAGGCTGGGCATCTATTTCACCGTCAAGCTCAGTTTCCCCAGTTCTTAAACCAGCTTCTCACAGATGCCTCAATCAGTGTCTGGAAAGGCAGCTGATTACAGACAACACCTGAACTGGACATTTACACAATCCTAATGCCTTTGCTCTGCCAAATCTGGGAGATATGGATATTCCGCATTTACTTCGTGTGAAATTATGCTGACCCTGTCACACTGCTCCCCCTTAGCTTCAACCACCCTGGTGGAGCTAAAACACTTTCAGGTGAGCTATCTGCCTCACCCACATCTATTTGTGCCATCCGCATGGGTACACAGCCATTTTCCACAGTTCGCCATCCCCAACCTCTTCCTCCTCCTCCTCTAGCTTCACAATAGGGTTGATTGGAGGATAGGGCCAAACAAACTTCCTGGAAAGGGCATCTACATTGAGGTACTGTTTCCACGGACGATGCTGCATTTCAAACTTAAATGGCTGCAAAGACAAAAACCAGCGGGTTACACGAGCATTCACTTCTTTGTTCGTGTGCATCCATTGTAAAGGGGCATGATCTGTAACAAACAAAAAATTCTCGACCCAACAAATAATATTTTAACAAGTCTACTGCCCACTTGATTGCCAAGCACTCTTGCTCCACAGTGGAGTACTTGCGCTCCCTGTGCAGCAATATCCGGCTGGGGTAGAGGATGGGTTTCTCTTCCCCTTCTACCACTTGGGAAAGGACTGCTCCCAATCCTTTATCTGAGGCACATGTCTGCAATATAAACTGCTTAGTTAGGTGCTTGCAAAACAGGTTCTGCACACAAGGCGCACCTTAAATCCTGCCATGCAGCTTCTGCTGCTCTAGACCACAGTACCTTGTCTGGGGACTGTTTTTTAAGACACTCAGTTAATGGTGCTGCCTGAGTGGCGAAATCACTAATGAATCTGCGGTAGTAACCCACTAGGCCAAGGAATCTTCTGAGCTGGGATTTACATTTGGGTTTAGGCCATGTGAGGACCGCCTCCACCTTATTGGGCTGAGGTTTTAACTACCCTCTGCCTACAATATATCCCAAATATTCTGCCTCCACCATTCCAAATGGCACACTTCTCAGGATTAGCAGTAAACCATTGTGCACGTAAAGATTGCAACACTGCTTCTACTCTTGGTAGGTGTGACTCCCAGTCGGGAGTCATTCTTTGTGAGTTCGCAGCAACCTGTTCACAGCCCTCTGGAAAGTTGCCGGAGCCCCATGCAGACCAAACGGCAGCATTTTATACTGAAACAAACCTTCTGGGGTAGAGAAGACTGTTTTGGCCTTAGCAGTCTCAGTTAAAGGAATCTGCCAATACCCTTTTGTCAAATCTAGGGTGGTGAGATACTGACTGTTTGCTAAAATCTCCACCAGCTCGGTCACCCGGGGCATCGGATAGGAATCAAACTGAGACACTTTATTTAATTTGCGAAAATCATTGCAGAATCTTAAAGCACCTGAAGGCTTAGGCACTAAAACTATGGGATAATTCCATTCACTATTTCATTCTGCTATGACCCATAGGCGCAGCATTTCCTCTACTTCCTGTTTAACCACTGCCCACTTTACCTCGGGTATACGGTATGGCCTTTGTGTTTATTACCACCCCGGGAAGAGTAACTATATCATGTTGGATAATTTGGGTTTTTCCCGGAATGGCAGAGAACACATCTTGGTGCCGTGCTACTAAACTCACTGCCTCCTTTTTCTGGCGGGGAACTTCAAAGGGTACCTGACATTCTCTTTCAAGGGTTTTAACAGGTTTACATGGTAGATTTGCACTTCTTTCCTTCTACCCTCCTGTGGAACCTTATAATTAACAGGTCACACTGCCTCTATAATTTCATAAGGGCCTCACCACTGGGCATACATTTTGCGATGTTTTTGCTGTTATTGTGCCCTATCCATGTGCTCGTTCACGAGTGGCACAATTTGCCTTAAATGGCCATACAATTGGGTTACAAACTGAACGATGTTAGGCTCTTGGCATGACTGTTGTTCCCACCCTTCTTTCAACAGATCTAAAATCCCTCTAGGTTGCCTCCCAAAGAGGAGTTCAAAGGGACTAAATCTTGTAGAGGATTGGGGCACCTATTGCATTGCAAACATTAAATAGGGTAGGAAAAAGTCCCAATCTCGCTTTTCCTCAGACACTGCCCTTTTTATCATTTATTTAAGGGTCTGGTTAAAGCACTCAACAAGCCCATCTGTTTGTGGGTGGTAAACTGAGGTAGTAATCCTATCCACCTTTAACAGTCGGCACATATCTTTCATTAGTTTAGAGACAAAAGTGGTACCTTGGTCCGTTAAGACCTCCTTTTGGTATTCCCAAGCGGGTATATAGCATCAACAATTCCCGGCCAATAGTGCTAGATTTCATGTTACATAGTGGGATGGCCTCCGGGGTACTTTATGGCATAATCTACCACCACTAATATGTATTGATGCCCACGAGCAGATTTTTCCAACGGCCCAATCAGATCTATACCAATTCTCTCAAAAGGTACAGAAATGACGGGGAGGGGAACCAAGGGTACCCTAAACCCTGGCCGGGATGCCGTTTTCTGACACACTGGACATACCTGACAATACCTTTTTACTGCTGCATGAATGCCAGGCCAGAAGAATCTTAACTGACTACGCTGGAGAGTTTTCTCCTCCCCCAAATGGCCACCCCACAGGTGTGTATGAGCCGCCCTTAACACCAACTGCTTCTGTTTCCGGGGAACCAACAATTGGTCTACTCTCTTAACCTGCAAATAGGTTACACGATATAACAAATCATTTTTCAATGCAAAGTATGGTAAACCGTCTGCTGGTAAAGCCATGATTACTCTACCATTTATCTCTACAACATTTACAAATGCATTTATCAAGTTCCCATCATTCTGTTGATCCTGGCCAAAGTCCTGCAAGGACACTGTTACGTCCGCCGTAGAGGAGTGAAAGCTGAGGCCCCTAGCTTGAGGAAAGAATCGGAGGGTGGGGCCTGAGTATATGATCTCCTCATCCATGGATGTCAGACATTGACGAGACCAGTCCAAAGGTGCGGAGTCTAACCAGCTGGGAGGTGTTCTCCAGTGACCCCACCAATGGGATATGGGTTTTAGCTGCACACAACTGGCAGGTCGCGGCCCTTTGGACTGGTGTCTGATACCATGAGAATAGAGACAGATGTAAATGGCCCAGGAGATATACTTCTAAAAAGAGCACCAATACAGGAGATAGCTATATGCACTATAATGCTGATAGTGGTAGGTGTCCTGTGATGAGGAGAGCACTCGAGAGGAGTCTAGATGCTAAACTACGTCAAAAGACGTTATAACTAGTATACCAGAAAGGGGTCCTTGACGCAATACTGCGTCCTTGATGCTACTTTGCGTCAGAATCCGGTATGAGAAATGTACACTGGCAAGATGATAAGGCACAGTTACACGGAGAGTCGATATAGGTGGCACACAGGCTAGATGTTCTGGACGCACTGTTGCACAACGAGTCGGTATAGCTGGCACACAGGCTAGATGTTCTGGATGCACTGTAGCACAATGAGTTGGTACAGAGGCACACAGGCTAGATGTTCTTGACGCACTGTTGCACAAAGATCTGACACTGGTTCACAAGGAATCGCAGAGGAACCTGGAACGAGGTGACAGCAAGGATACACTCAGAAGCATCAACGTTGCACAGGCAACTCCCTGCTGTCCGGAGGCCGGCTTTATACCCTGCAGTAGCAGATCATTGGTGGACAGCATCAGCTGACCATCACCATTCCCCATCTACCCCATCTGTGTCAACCCAGTTTGTCTTCCCCCACCTTTTTAGAATGCAAGCTCTCACGAGCAGGGCCATCTACCCTCTTGTGCTTCTCCTTACTATAGTGTCATTTACTTCTTACTCACCACTAGGGCACCTAACACTTGGTTGCTTATGCTCTGTTGCTTATCTGGGTGATATGGTCACTAATGTAGCAATATATATTATCCATGTCCTGTATTGTATTGTTCTGTAAGTCACTTGTATACAATTTGTTTTTGTACTTTGTAAGGCGCTGCGGAACACTTGTGGCTCCATATAAATAAATGCTAATAATAATAATAATGCCACCATTGAGTACAGGGTAGTCAGGTGATGCAAACTGTCATGGCTGCGTTCATGATGGCAATCACAGTAACCAAGGCACAGCACAACCAAGGCAGTCTACATGGCACTAAGAATAATACTCAGCACCTCACCCTCCGCCGCACCTGGCTTCTGACCACGCAAGTGACCAGGGGAAGTCGACGCTGAGTTGAGTAATGGCCGAACCTAGGCCGCAACCTGACAGACACTTCCTTGCCAATGGGAACACACTGTGTCTCAGTCTCACTCCCCTCCGGTTGCTCACTGGCCAAGGAGAGCGATACAGCTACCAAGCTTTGGGAAACAGCAGAGCTTGGCTCCTGGGACACCTCTGATGTGGATCTTCTGCTGTCATCATACCACGTAAACCACCTCTTGTAACCATTGAAAGTCCCGACCTAGGATCAATGGGTAGGGTGGCCTGGACGCTACTGCGGCTATCACCTTCAGGGTTCGCCCTTTGATCACTATTGGGAAGTGCACACGGGGGCATTCTTCTACATCCCCATGTAACCTTTACCAGGGGTAGCACCTGATCGGCCCCAGGTGAAACCAGATTGGCAGAGATGATGGTTAATTCGTTGCCAGTATCCACTAAGGCCCAGACCTCCCGGCCTTCCACTCGCACCATCAAACGAAACAAGGTGGTTTGCTCCGGTGAAGTGCTTCCAGCAGCTATGCTTACCACTGGTCGAGTTTTCTTTCCAGCACTACAGTCCATCAGCTCGCCCTGCTTTGTGCAGTGCCGGCGCAAATGACTGGGCTTGCCACAGTCAAAACACACAACTGGAGGTGGGCTGTTGGCTTTAACAACTGGAACCTGGGTTCTAGGTTTGGGAACTGGCTGGAATCCCTGTTTGGCTCTGTTTAACTTCCCAAGAGTCAGGTACCATTCAATTACCACCACTAACTCCTCAAAAGTTTGAGTATCAGCCTGTAGAGCCCACTGTTGCTCCACACGGTCTAGTACCCGCACAGCATGGTCCAAATCCACCATCTCTACTATACGCTGAGCAGAGTTCTTATCCAGCTGCAACCACGCCTTACTCAGCCTGGCTAATTTGGCCAGGTGGACTCTTGGAGCTTTAGACGAATGTAGCCACCATTCCTGAAACTCCTGAGCTTTGCTAGGTCCAGTCACTCCAACTCTGCTTAATATGGCCTTTTTCAAGTGTGGATAGGAGTTTGCCTTAGTGATGTTTAAATCAACAAACGCTCTCTGAGGTTCCCTTGTGAGGCTGGGTAGCAAGTCTGGCAGCCCACTCCTCCTCAGGCCATTTTAAACGTGCAGCAGTTTGTTCAAAGGTGCACAGAAAAGCTCCAATGTCATCAGATAGATTAAGCTTCTGTAACACCTCTCGCTCATGCCCACCTTTCCTTATTTCAGTTAACTCTGCATGTAATATCTGAGCTTGTTGCTCTTGCATCTGTGTTTGATGCCCTGCTGCCAGAGCTTGTTGCTCTTGCATCTGTGTTTGATGCCCTGCTGCCAGAGCTTGTCCTGCTGCTAGAACTTGTTGCTCTTGCATCTGTGCTTGATGCGCTGCTACCAGAGCTTGCTGCCCTGCAGATATTTCAGCAAAACTTTTCAAAAGCTCCTCCATATTACACTGCTTTATCCCTTTATGGACAAATTTAGGAGGCTTTATAAATTCTATTTTGGAAGCCAGATTCCCAACAAACTATGGCCCTCATTCAGAGCCGGACGCTCTGACCAGAGCGCACGCTCTGAATGAGGGCCGTCCCCCATAATTATGGAGCATCCTCCTGGACGCTCGTATAGCTGTGGGTCACCACCCACAGCCTATACGAGCGTGCAGGTTGATGGCCGCGATGGTCTTGACCATCGCGACCATCGCCACTGCGAGCCGGGGCCTGCGGTTGAGTTTCTCAACCGCAAGGCCCGGAGTGATTTTGGCTCTATCAGAGCCAAAATCACTCCCACTGACATCACTAGTGATGTCAGTGGGCCGGCTTCTGACGGTAGGCGTTCCCTTGGGAACGCCCCCGTCTGGGAGGCACGCCCCCGGCACGCCCACCAAAGGGGGCGTGCTGTCAATCAACATCGACAGCACGCCCCCTTTGATCAGACACAACGAGCGAAGGAAAGTCCTTCGCTCGTCGCGTCTGGCGCATGCGCACGACGGAGCTCCCACCATCGTGCGCATGCGCAGTGCACACCATCGACCCACTTGCGAGCGGGTCTGAATCAGGCCCTATATCATCTGGCTTCTCTTAAAACTGCACCACATTCCCTTCCCATTCACCCATACACAGGAATTAAGCAGTTTTTATATTGTGCACAATTTGCATATACACAGACATATTATCACTGTGAACAACTGCCGTTTTATGGCTGGCCTATCACACTCAACCACCCAGCGGCTAGTAAAGTGGCTTACTCACCAAGCCGCTGCGCAGTGGGTAGCGTCCTGCAAAGCATCTCACTGCCACTGTGTGTGGATCCGGTCACTGTATCTGGGCTCTAGCTGCATAGCAGTATCCAGCAAGAGTCCCTGGGAGATCTGGATATTTCACAATTACTTCATGTGGAATTATATATATATATATATATATATATATATATATATATATATATATATGCACGCACACACACACACTCACATGGAATAATTTCTGGCGATTATTCCTGAGATTAAATGCCACAGCAGCTATAAAATCAAAGTGGACAAGCATGTAAGTCTCTTTCATATTGGTAAATCCATTAACTGTTAAATGTAAGCGTGCCCAGCGGTGATACGCCCAAGGAATTTTACTCACCCCGGTGTATCCACACAAAATTAGCTTCTAAGGTAGAATACAGTAAATACCTTAAGAAGGCTATGTGTCCCACCTCCTTCAGCTTGTTGGTTCCCGTGCCTCTATCCCGGGTTCCGTGGGAATATTATTCTCCTTCTATAACGCTGTTGTTGGAGGTTTTACCGCGGACGGGCTAACTGAAATCGTAGTCCAAATACAGGGTGCTGCTACAGCGGTATATAAAGGTTGTGGCGCAGGCGGGCTGACCGAGATTGCAGAGTGCCGCTACGTGGGTATGTAGAGAAATCTGCCGGCAGACCTTAACCGTCCTCTGTCAGTGTTAGCTGGCGTCGGGTGACGGATCGATGCGCTCTACCCTCACCATTTCACCTGATTACAGGATTCCTCAGGATAATAGGGTACCCATCCCCCCCTCCCCATTCTGGTAGCAGCTACCTAAAATATAGCTTCATAGTGTGCCCTGGAACTAGCGCAGCTTCTCATTTCTTATTACACAGACTGACTCGTCTACCTGGGTAGGAAATTAGAATGAAATAGAACATTACACACGTGAGAGGACTTGTTACCTTACTTATTGAACCACCCTCATATATTCATGTTTTTATAAATGTTATAATTTTCCAATGCTATGCCTCCTTCACAGCCTCTTTGTTTTTTAACAAGACTGGGGACAAGTGAATGCATTTACCTATTACATATAATGAAAATCACTGCAGATCTGCCCCTCCCTGGCTGCTATAAACTCTGGGGCAGGGACGGATTAAAGTTTGGGGGACCCTGGGGCTACTAAGTCGCTGGGGCCCCATCAATAAAATTGTCACGGCGTCACGCAGCGACTACTATGCCCCTTACCTTGCCACTGGAGTCTCCACTGACCGGCAAGGTGGCAGCATACTAAATCATGTCCGCGACACTGCTGGGAATCGACTCCCGGGAGCATAGCGGACATGATTTCTCTGCCCTGCTGCAGTTGTTATCTTGTGCTGACGAGCACTATGCTCCCATCTGTCTGACCCAGCATCCGGGTCTACCCAGAATCCAGCGTGTCAGCAGATCCCCTTCCCCCAGTACACAGCACCTCTCCATCCATTCCCACCCTCCCCCATTCTCTCTACAGAGCATTTCACCCAGTGTGCCCCCTTTTCCCAGTACACAGCAGCATTCCATTCACCCACACAGCACCCTGCGGACCCCCCCTTCCCCAGCAGCTACCGACCGCCCCTCAACCCCTTCCTCCCCAGTACACACTATCCAGCGCTCCCACCCAAGAAAGGTTGCAGCGGTGGCCAGACTTGTTTCTGCAGACTGATGCTGATAACTGTCTGCCATTACAGCTCAGTTACCCTAGAGGAGAGGCAAGCCAGGGAAAGCTAAGGGAATCAGAAACAGTCCGCACAAACAATATGGCTCCTCTCCCAGATCTCCTCTGCGTCTGGGCTGCTGAAAAAATCTACTTCATTCGGCACCACTGTTCAAAGAGAGAAACAGCGCTGCTGGATATTTTGACACTAGCGCTTGCCAGCGAGCACCTCAATGATTAATTCTGGATTTAAAAATAATTGCGGCAATCGCTAGTGCCAAATATCTTTAGTGTAAAGATGTGTTAGTTAATGCAGCCCATAGAAAGAGATATAGATAGATATATAGATAGATAAAGATAGATATCTATAGATATAGCTAGATATATAGAGAAAGAAAGAGATAGGGGAAGGGTGAGAGAGGGAGGAAGGGACAGGGAGGGAGACAGACAGAGAGAGAGGGAATTAGAGGGGCAAGGGAGAGAGAGAGAAAAGGAGAGTGACAGAGAGAGGGAGGGAGGAGAGGACCGAGGGACATGGAGTGAGACAGAGAGAGGGAGGAAGGGGAGAGAGAAAGGGAGGTAGGGAGAGAGAGGAAAGAAGGGACAGGGAGAGAGAGGAGGAGTGAGGGAGACAGAGAGCGAGAGGAAGGGGGAGAAGGGAGAGAGAGGGAGGAGGGGACAAAGAGAGGGAAGAAGGGACAGAGAGCGCACACATTACCTGTTGCAGCAGCTGCAGCAGCATCAGCTTTCTGATGGGGGCGGGCACTTCGCGGCAATTGGCCCCGCCCCTACCCGTACACCCGTGAATTGCAGTATTATAACAGCTAGGGGATGGGGCTTCCATAATCAATCACGTTCACGGACCCCGTCTGGTCCACCAGTCCATCAGTGAGTGTGGCTAGCTGGCAGTGTGCTGTGTGAGTAATGCTGCCAGAAGCGGCCACTCGGCCAGGAAGAATTCATAGTGGCCAGGTTCCAGACAATATTTGCGGCAGTGTGGGGGCCCCCAAGGTGTGAAGGACCCCAATGTGTGGGGAGCCCTGGACGGCCACCCCGTACGCCCCGCCTATAATACGGCCCTGCTCAGGGGTGCTATCATTTGATGCAGTAGGTTGACTATTTTTCAAAATAGTATGCATTCCAATCAAGCAAAAAAAAAATTGTAGGTTTTATTATGAAAATATACTTCTAGAGCTGCTGATTTGTCATTATTTGGAAAGGAGGACTGATGCCAAAGCATGGACCCCAAAGTATTCCTTGGCAATTAACAAACCAAAAAACACTGGTTTTTAGATTACGCTCTTGCAAAGTCAATATTTTTTGGGTAGATTTTATTTTTCATTTCAGGAGGTATAAACAAATGGCATTTTCTCAAAAAGTAAAAATTTCCTGGAAAAAACTAGGTTGCTGATATTGATGCTTGAATAGAATAAGAAAAGCCTCATTGGCGAAGGAGTCAAACTAATATGCCAGTGTTCAAAATTACTGAAATTGTAAAATTGTGAAGGGTATATTGTATGTGGTAAAAAAAAACTATACAAACCAGCTGTTTTGTCTCAGTACACAAGACACCAATTTTGTCTTCTAGACTTTTGGCAAAAGCTTTCATATCTTCGAGCTCATTGCAAACAGATCGGACTTGGTGCACGGCCTGTTCAGAACTAAATACAACATGTATTACAAGAACTATATATAATATAATTTATATACCAAGGCATACCAAAGAGACACTTGTCTGTACTACATAAATATATAATATACTATATAGTATACTGTATATATATTTGCATAGCACAGAGCAGTCTCTCTTTGTTATGCTTTGGTATATAAATGCCACTTTTATTCTCAGGATATGTACTCTAGTTTGTCAGTAAATGTATCACAAGGTGCCCTCTGAAAGACAATAAAGTGTGGATGCTTGAGCCCCTACACTCTGGCATTAAATGTACAAACATTAATTGTTGCTTTTAACGCTAGTACAACATAGATAAAGAGGTCTCACAGTGGAAGCTATTATTTACAATGATCCTATACCTGTTGTTACTACATGGATGTGTTACAATTTCCTGAATGCTGCTTCATCCTTTAAACTGAGTTTACCACATGACCCTCAGAAAGCACTATTAAAAACATACAAATGCTAGTAACAAATGCATGCAAACAGTGATGTGCAGTGAGGTCAATGGCTGCGGAGGCACACATGTATAAAAAAAACAGTTTTTATATCAAAACTCTGGAGCATGACAGGGAGTATGATAAGGGAGGGTATATGACAGGGTAGGCTCTGCCTCCCTTGCCTACTCTGACTGCACATCCCTGTTGCATATGTATTTATTTGCATACTGACATGTGCTTTATTGAACCAGTGAGTTAGAGCAGGTATGTCAGTGCTTCAAAACAATATGTGGTTTAACTGTAATAATTACCTAAGACCAGAGGAGTAGTATGGAACCATGACACCCAGAGAAAGTACATGTCATAGCGCCCCCCCCTGTACTGAACTGTGCCAGTGGGGTTTGGCTAGCCTGTGGGGGAATACTGAAGTGAAGAGAGTAACAGCAAACAGTGGCAGTATCACGCTGGGGCATGGAGGTACCATTGGGGGTACGAAATGCTTCAGTGATACACTATCTGACATTAAGGGGTAGCTGCTTTGTCACTGCTTTATTTATGTATAGCACCTAAGATCTGATTTTTATCTCCTTTGAGTCATTGTTATTAGTCAATAGAGGAGATTGTCAATTTACGTTAAATGATCAGAATATATAATACAGAGTACTGTACATGTGCAAAAGTGAAATTAAACAGGGTGCACAGCTTATTACTGAAATTACTGCCCTGAGCAGCTTTCACTGGAGTGGGGACACTTATGGGAAGCTCCATTCTCAGCTATGCTCCTACTTCGCAAATATACATTGCACCGCAATATACTAATGTGAGTACTACTAACCATGTCATGTTCTGTCTATCACCATTATTATTATTTCAGGTCTCCAAATATTTATTAAAAGACCTTTCAAATAACACTTTGTGGTCATGCCTGGGAACATCTCACAGCAAAGCAGTTACTTTTTATAATCTCATACCTTATAATTGAAGTTTAGGACTTTACTTCAGATGTGTCACTATTAAGTCCATTGAAGCACAATGAATGAATGAGGAGAGAAGGAGGGAGGGGATCAAAGAGGGCAGGGGAGAGAAAAGTGCTGATCAGAGCGGGAAGGTGACAGAAGCCAATAAGAAAGGAGATGGGAGGGACAAAGCCAATCAGAGAGAGAGTGCAGAAGCCAATAAGAAAGGAGAGGAGAGGGGCAAAGAGACGATCAGAGAGGGGTGGTGACAGAAGCCAGTAAGAAAGGAGTGGACAGTGGCAACGAGCTCATCACAGGGTAGAGGGGAGGGAATTAAAGAGGTGAGAAGTGAATGTAATCAAACCGAGGTAAAACTAACAGGCGGCCAACATACTGTGCAGCACCCCATGAATTCCTCTGTCCATTTTGGTGCCCGAAGGTCATGCTCCACTGGAACCACCCTCACTACACCCCTGCCTAAGTCCAATAAGGACAGTTCCATTATTGCTTATTTTATATTTTGGGTATATTAGTTTAGCCCTATTTAATGAAAAAAAAAAGTTAAGCATAATGCAGTTATTTTGATAAATACAGTAATGTTGTAAGCGGTATTAATGCAGAGGATTTGGACTAAGGGCTCTATTTATTAACATTATTTTTACTAAAATAAAGTGAAAAAGGGTGTTGTCACACCCTTTTCACATTATTTTAGTATCACCTATAGTTATTACAGGGCAATTGGAGTAGAATTCGTAAAATACTCCAACCCCTA
This sequence comes from Taudactylus pleione, assembly GCA_031769625.1. Taxonomy (NCBI): domain Eukaryota; kingdom Metazoa; phylum Chordata; class Amphibia; order Anura; family Myobatrachidae; genus Taudactylus; species Taudactylus pleione. The sequence continues at coordinate 3,659,693 of JAUIMM010000534.1, read as the reverse complement.
AGTATCACTTATTTTTAGTAATCAGATCTCATTTCCCATAATTGTAATGGGAAATGTGATCCGACCAAAGTTACTAAAAATAAAATGTGAAAAAATATCGGGGGAAGCCCTGTGATAATAACGCCACCTGGAGGTGGCGTTATCCAGTGTCTCCCCGGTTACCGGACTCCTGCTCTGATCTAAAAGGCAGAGCAGAGCCGGGAGTCGGCCCCAGTGATCAGCTGTGTGGTCTAAACAGACCGCAAGCTGATTACTGTAAAAAAAAAAAAAAAAAAATTGTCAAATTTTTTTTTTACTTATCTGACTCCAGGGACCGGTGATCGGGCCTTCGGTGATGTCTCCCCTCTGGTCAGCTGGTCTCCCATAGTGCACTGCAGCCCGGTCATCAGGTGATCGGGTCCCAGTGCAGTATGGGAGATCACCTGGCCGGAGGACATGGAAGATATCACCGGAGGCCCGGATCACGCAGGCAAGTGTAATTAAGGGAGGAGGGGTCACGGGGGGGAAGGGGGGTCCCGGGGGGGGTCCGCGATTGCGGGGGTGGGGCTTAGCGCCGGGGGGGTAGCAGTGGCGGCCGGCCGGCGCATGCGCGGGCACTTTGTCACTTTATTTTTTGCGAAAATACCGACTAGTGTGTGGAGGGGATTCGCAGGGACAGAGCTTTATCGCAAGCTCTGTCTCTGCAAGGGATTTGTAGTAAATCCCTGTGATATTGCCTGAATTCGCAATGCGAATTCAGTCGATAATATCACACTACAATCTGCATTCAATATGCGGATTGTAGTAAATAGAGCCCTAAAACATCATACACAAGTACACTCTATCAATATTTACAAAGCATCTAATTGGGAAACATTGAAGTCCAAAAATACCTGTGCACACAAGGCCTAAAGAATCAAATTCCCTAATGCAGATTGATCAATAAACAGATAGGGGCTGATGCTGAGAAGGACTTACTCAAGGTGGTGCAGCGTATAATACACAAACTGGTTCTATGCATACCCAGAAAACAGGCCAGCGTATACTGATTTGATCGACACTTGCAGATGCTTGTAACCCGCACATAGACATATATAAATGTGATCAAACCATATGTAATGCAAGTGCCTGAGCGCCTTTTAGTGTAGATGATGACGGTCGCCAGCACTACGTGGCGACTTCTGATTGTGGATTCACTGCATATGCTGATAGGTGCTGCCCTCATTGTTTGTATATACAGTACATTATATGATTTTGTCAAGGAATTTTTGGAAAAAAAATTAAGTATTCTTTTTGTACATGAGAGCTGTACCTGCAGAATTCAAGCTTTGTTTATATTTTATTCAAATCTAATAGCAAATTTGTATTTCTCTAGCAAAACAAAGGTTAAAAGTTTTGTGTAAAGTCTATCTGTTGGATATCTGATGTAAACGTCTATCAAATTTGCATGTGCATACAAATGTTTTTTGTTTGTTTTGTTATTTTAATCAAAGCAATTTATATCTGCAAATTTGCATTCAAACTCAGAATTAGCCCCTTTTATTGTAAATTAAATAAACTTTTTAAGTCCCAGATATTTTAACCCCAATCTTTTGCTTCTGCCTCTAACAACCCACCTTTTAAGTTTGCTTTTTAATTCAGATATTTCCTCTGTCAGGTTAGCATGCGTTTCCTCAGCTAACTCCAGGTTCCTTTGTAGTTTAATTTTCTGGTCAATCAATTTTTTGTTGGAAAGGTTAAGGTCAGTAATCTTGCTCACTAGATCTGTTGGTTCTCCCCTGTCAGAAAAATCAGGCCATTACACTATGCATGACATGAATCATTTCTCAGTCTTTTAGGGCTCATACACAGTGGTGTCAAAATTACGTGTACAAAGTGCATTTGGGGGGGAGGGGATTAAACTGTTCTATGGCAGCTGCGATTTGCCGGCATTCAAACCGTCTCCCTGGCGACTTGTGGGTACAAACATCCTTTGTGACCCGTAGAAGTGCAGAGAAAAATCAGCGATGTTGCTCTACTGTAATTGTCGCCAATGTGTCAGAATTATGCACATTGCTGAGGATTAAATTGCCCATTTAAATCCAGGTACATAAATAAGCCCAAACAGAGAAACTAGGTGTTTGGACCTACAGTATTCACACACATGTTGACAAGCATTAGCTTTGCTTTGATTTCAGCATTGTCTGCAGTGTTCATGAACATTACCGCTGGGTACAATATGATGGAGATCTGTAGCAGCTCTTACTAATAACATTATGCTACAGGGAGGCTTTGAGTACATGCTCTGCAATGCAAAGTACAAGGTTTTGTCAAAGGTTTTAATCAGAGCCGTAACTAGAGTTTTTGGTGCCCTGTGCCAAAAAGAGCATTGGCACCCCCCTATTTTTTAAATAAGGATATGACGCACCCAAAAAAAAGGGTAATGACCTCTTGGGGAAGGGCCAGGGAATAGTTAGGGGAGGCCAGAAGATGCTGGGGAAAAAAATAAGAGGAAGTTACAAATGAAAATGATAATAAAAAGAAAATTGACAGGCCCAAACAGTGCCCCCTGCCCTGCGGCCACAGCACAGGCCGCACTATCCTTGTTACGGCCCTGGTTTTAATAACCATGGTTTTTCAATGCCCATGTGTACAAGCCCTTATATAACTAACATTTATATACAGTGCACAAAAAAACATTGTATATTTAAAATGTTACGCGAATGATAAAATAATTAAGGTACTACAAATGGAGGGTCATCAAAGTAAGGACTTTTCTAATTGAACCATGTAACGAGGAGTCCTGGCATCAGTTATACAGGTTACAAACTGTGCACGGAAACAAATTACTTATGATCTGTTTCTCACGTAACATATTTTTTACTGACTAAAACATTACAACAATAATTTTTGCTTTACTCTTACATGTATTTATAAACATGGCCGCCGTATCCCTCTAGCTGTGATATACTGGAGATCTGCCTATCTGTAGAGGGGCAAAATACTTAGAAAATGAGTTTATCCTATTTGCAGGCAAAAAACTTAATTACTTTATGAGAAACAAAGTAAATAAACAGAAGCAATATATACCAATGCACAGAATAGTACTTTGTTCTGCAAACAAAGGACACTTTTTAATAGATTATACAAAATTCACTGACAAAAATGTATGTACTATGGGCCTGATTCAGACCCACTCGCAAGCGCTATGTGCTCGCAAGCGGGTCGATTGTTAGGGAGTGCGCATGTGCAGCGGGCGCACTGCGTGTGCGCGAGCCTTGGAGCGAGCGCAAATAGCACTCGCTCCTGCGATCGCATCCAAAAGGGGCGGCTGTCGATGTTGATCGACAGCTCGCCAAGTTTGGAAGGCGGAGCCGGGGGGATGGCTGTGCAAACGGAGGCGTTCTTGCAGGAACACCTGCCGTTTGTGGGCGGCCCTACTGACATCACTCGTAATGTCAGTAGGTGGACTTCCTGCTCTATTAGAGCAGGAAGTCCACTGGGGCTTGCGGCAACAAGACTCTACTGCAAGGGTCTCGTCGAAAGCCCGATGGTCGCGATGGTCTTGACCATCGCGACCATCACCTGGCCGCTCGCATGAGCTGTGGGTGGTAACCAACAGCTATGCGAGTGGCCAGGAGGCCGCAACTAAAAAAACAAGCGCCCGCCCTGATTCAGAGCGAGCACTCGCTTTTTGCGAGCGCCTCTGAATCAGGGCCTATGTATGTATGTATGTATTTATTTACGTTATTCATACAGTGCAGCCATATTATACTACTGAACATGTTTTATTCTCTTACCTTGTCCATCTCAACTCCCCTCCTGTTCTGTGCAGCTGACTGCTCCAATCCCACCCACTTGTCCGTCCCACCTCCCCTCCTGGTCAGTGCAGCTACTGTCTCTCCTCTGCTACAATCCCACCCACTTGTCCGTCCCACCTCCCCTCCTGGTCAGTGCAGCTACTGTCTCTCCTCTGCTCTAATCCCACCCACTTGTCCATCCCACCTCCCCTCCTGGTTCGTGCAGCTGCTGACCCCCCTCTGCTCCATCCCACCCACTTGTCTGTCCTTCCTCTGCTCCATCACCCCTCTTGTCCATCCCACCTCCCCTCCTGGTCAATGCAGCTACTGTCTCTCCTCTACTCCAATCCTACCCACTTGTCCATCTCGCCTCCCCTCCTGTTCCGTGCAGCTGCTGCCTCTCCTCTTACTCCAATCCCACCCATTTGTCCATCCCGCCTCCCCTCTTGGTCTGTGCAGCTCCTTCCTCTCCTCTTCTCCAATCTCACCCACTTGTCTGTGCTGCCTTCCCCTGCTACATACTGCCTCCCCTGGCTTGTGCTGCTTTCCCCCTGCTAAATACTGCCTTCCCATGCTCTGTGCTGCCTCCCGCAGCAATATCATGGGGCTGCCAGACGAAGACAGGGGCCATGCAGCCTGGAGGGCAGTCATATAGATTATGCAGACTGTTACATAGGTTAGTGCAGATGTGTTACATTTGCATTTTTTCCCTAGCCCACCATTCACCCCCCCCCCCACCCCATGTTGGTTTGTCTTGTCAGTATCCTTTTCCCACTTTTCCCTTTGTGTTAATTTTCTACTGTTTCTCTCTATGGTGTGGCTGATACTCTACCTTTCCCCGATGCTTTACTATTCTCAGACTCTCTCTCTCCTCCGTCTAGTGCGTCAGTGTCTGTTGCCCACTTTACCTTTTGTCTTATTTTTTACCAGTATTTCTCTCTCTCCGATGTAGTATAGTGATGTTTTATAGTGTAGTGTAGTTTATAGAGGGGTCAGTAATGTAGTGTAGGGTATAAAGGGTCAGAAATGTAGTGTAGGGTATAAAGTGGTCAGTAATGTATTATAGAGTAAAGAAGGGTCAGTGATATATGTAGGTTATACAGAGTTCAGTAGTGTAGAGCATAGGTTCTCAAGCAGTGCATGTTTTCTAGGTTGCCTCACAGAATCTCAAGTGACATAATTTGTTGCACCAGTGGATCTTTGTGTCAGTGAGTAATAAATACACCTCTGCACCCTCTAGGTCACCTGGCAAATATGACCTGTTTGGGGTCCAAAGCACTGACGTTGAGAACCACTGGTGTAGAGTATAGAGGGGTCAGTAATGTAGTGTAGGGTATAGAGGGGTCAGTGATGTAGTGTAGGGTATAGAGGGGTCAGTAATGTAGTGTAGGGTATAGAGGGGTCAGTAATGTAGTGTAGGGTGTAGATGGGTCAGTGATGTAGTGTAGGGTATAGAGGGGTCAGTGATATAGTGTAGGGTATAGAGGGGTCAGTAATGTAGTGTATGTTATAAAGGGGTCAGTAATGTAGTGTATGGTATAGAGGGGTCAGTGATGTAGTGTAGGGTATAGAAGGGTCAGTAATGTAGTGTAGGTATAGAAGGGTTAGTGATATAATGTAGGGTATAGAGCAGAGGTTCCCAAACTTGGTCCTCAAGGTACCATAACAGTCCAGGTTTTATGGGTATCCATGCTTGACCACAGGTGACTTAATTAGTACCTCAGTCAATTTGATTTAACCACCTGTGCTCAACCATGGATATCTCTAAAATCTGAACTGTTGGGGAGCCCTGAGGTCAGCATTTGGGAAACTCTGGTATAGAGAGTTCACTAGCATAGGCTACAGACTTAGGAACTCATACAGAGTCGGTCGTTGCGGCCGCTCGGTCGTGAGATAAAAGGGGCCGGGTATGCAAATGAAGCGCTCGCATGTTGCGTCGTTAACATGGGATCATTATCTGGACGAGCGAGGGGAGAATGCGGCCGTAAGACTAAAAACACGCCCCCTTCTCAATACATGTCATCTCCGGACATATAAGGATTAATCGAGACCATCGGGAACCATCGGAGCTGGCCGTAGAGCTTAAGGTTGACCATACCCTCTCTTAAGCACTATGATCAAGTCAGTGTAAAAACCTCCCATGTCACATGCGCCATGACACTACTTAGTTAATTATGCACTCCCATAAAACGCCGTTTGCATAGTCAGGCACGCCTGCGTTCGGATCTCCACTCCCCCGTTCACAAGCACCTTCCCCTGTTACCACCCACAAACGCCTCATCCTGTCACTCAAACTAACGACCTGGCTGTGTTCAAGGAGAGAGCAATTTCTTATCGTAATAGCTAGTTTGCGCACGTGCATTGCGAACTTTACGTATGTGCAGTTTAGCAAACATCGGTGGTGTACAACCAAGCGACGCAATGACCGACTCTGAATGAGGTCCTTAGAGTGGTCAGTAATGTAGTGCCAGCTATAAAGGGTTCAGTAATGTAATGTATGGTATAGAGGGGTCAGTAATGTGGTGCCGGCTATAAAGGGGTTAGTAATGCAGTGTATGGTATAGAGGGGTCAGTGATGTAGTGTATGGTATAGAGGGGTCAGTAATGTAGTGTAGGGTGTAGAGGGGTCAGTGATGTAGTGTATGGTATAGAGGGGTCAGTAATGTAGTGCCGGCTATAGAGGGGTCAGTGATGTAGTGTATGGTATAGAGGGGTCAGTAATGTAGTGTAGGGTATAGAGGGGTCAGTAATGTAGTGTAGGGTATAGAGGGGTCAGTAATGTAGTGTATGGTATAGAGGGGTCAGTGATGTAGTGTATGGTATAGAGGGGTCAGTAATGTAGTGCCAGCTATAGAGGGGTCAGTAATGTAGTGCCGGCTATAGAGGGGTCAGTAATGTAGTGTATGGTATAGAGGGGTCAGTAATGTAGTGTAGGGTATAGAGGGGTCAGTAATGTAGTGTAGGGAATAGAGGGGTCAGTAATATAGTGTATGGTATAGAGGGGTCAGTAATGTAGTGTATGGTATAGAGGGGTCAGTAATGTAATGTATGGTATAGAGGGGTCAGTAATGTAGTAAAGGGTATACAGGGATCAGTAATGTAGTATAGGGTATAGAGGGGTCAGTGATGTAGTGTAGGGTATAGAGGGGTCAGTAATGTAGTGTAGGGTATAGAGGGGTCAGTAATATAGTGTAGGGTATAGAGGGGTCAGTAATGTAGTGTATGGTATAGAGGGGTCAGTAATGTAATGTATGGTATAGAGGGGTCAGTAATGTAGTGTATGCTATAGAGGGGTCAGTAATGTAGTGTATGGTATAGAGGGGTCAGTAATGTAGTGTATGGTATAGAGGGGTCAGGAATGTAGTGTAGGGTATAGAGAGGTCAGTAATGTAGTGTAGGGTATAGAGGGGTCAATAATGTAGTGTATGGTATAGAGGGGTCAGCAATGTAGTGCCGGCTATAAAGGGGTTAGTAATGTAGTGTATGGTATAGAGGGGTCAGTAATGTAGTGGCGGCTTTAGAGGAGTAAGTAATGTAGTGTATGGTATAGAGGGGTCAGTGATGTAATGTATGGTATAGAGGGGTCAGTAATGTAGTGTATGGTATAGAGGGGTCAGTAATGTAGTGCCGGCAATAGAGGGGTCAGTAATGTAGTGTATGGTATAGAGGGGGCAGTAATGTAGTGTATGGTATAGAGGGGGCAGTGATGTAATGTATGGTATAGAGGGGTCAGTGATGTAATGTAGGGTATAGTGGGGTCAGTAATGTAGTGCCGGCTATAGAGGGGTCAGTAATGTAATGTATGGTATAGAGGGGTCAGTAATGTAGTGCCGGCTATAGAGGGGTCAGTAATGTAGTGTATGGTATAGAGGGGTCAGTAATCTAATGTATGGTATAGAGGGGTCAGTAATGTAGTGTATGGTATAGAGGGGTCAGTAATGTAGTGCCGGCTATAAAGGGGTCAGTAATATAGTGTATGGTATAAAGGGGTCTGTAATATAGTGTATGGTATAAAGGGGTCAGTGATGTAGTGCCAGCTATAAAGGGGTTAGTAATGTAGTGTAGGGTATAAAGGGGTCAGTAATGTAGTATATGGTATAGAGGGGTCAGCAATGTAGTGCCAGCTATAAAGGGGTTAGTAATGTAGTGTATGGTATAGAGGGGTCAGTGATGTAATGTATGGTATAGAGGGGTCAGTAATGTAGAGTATGGTATAGAGGGGTCAGTAATGTAGTGTATGGTATAGAGGGGTCAGTGATGTAATGTATGGTATGGAGGTGTCAGTGATGTAATGTAGGGTATAGAGGGGTCAGTGATGTAATGTATGGTATAGAGGGGTCAGTAATGTAGTGTATGGTATAGAGGGGTCAGTAATGTAGTGTAGGGTATAGAGGTGTCAGTGATGTAATGTATGGTATAGAGGGGTCAGTAATGTAGTGCCGGCTATAAAGGGGTTAGTAATGTAGTGTAGGGTATAAAGGGGTCAGTAATGTAGTATATGGTATAGAGGGGTGAGCAATGTAGTGCCGGCTATAAAGGGGTTAGTAATGTAGTGTATGGTATAGAGGGGTCAGTAATATAGTGCCGGCTATAGAGGGGTCAGTAATGTAGTGTATGGTATAGAGGGGTCAGTAATGTAGTGTAGGGTATAGTGGGGTCAGTAATGTAGTGTAGGGTATAGAGGGGTCAGTGATGTAGTGTATGGTATAGAGGGATCAGTAATGTAGTGCCAGCTATAGAGGGGTCAGTAATGTAGTGTAGGGTAAAGAGGGGTCAGTGATGTAGTGTAGGGTATAGACGGGTCAGTGATGTAGTGTAGGGTATAGAGGGGTCATTAATATAGTGTAGGGTATAGAGGGGTCAGTAATGTAGTGTATGGTATAGAGGGGTCAGTAATGTAATGTATTGTATAGAGGGGTCAGTGATGTAGTGTATGGTTTAGAGGGGTCTTTAATGTAGTGTATGCTATAGAGGGGTCAGTAATGTAGTGTATGGTATAGAGGGGTAGGTAATGTAGTGTATGGTATAGAGGGTCAGTAATGTAGTGTAGGGTATAGAGGTGTCAGTGATGTAATGTATGGTATAGAGGGGTCAGTAATGTAGTGCCGGCTATAAAGGGGTTAGTAATGTAGTGTAGGGTATAAAGGGGTCAGTAATGTAGTATATGGTATAGAGGGGTGAGCAATGTAGTGCCGGCTATAAAGGGGTTAGTAATGTAGTGTATGGTATAGAGGGGTCAGTAATATAGTGCCGGCTATAGAGGGGTCAGTAATGTAGTGTATGGTATAGAGGGGTCAGTAATGTAGTGTAGGGTATAGTGGGGTCAGTAATGTAGTGTAGGGTATAGAGGGGTCAGTGATGTAGTGTATGGTATAGAGGGATCAGTAATGTAGTGCCAGCTATAGAGGGGTCAGTAATGTAGTGTAGGGTAAAGAGGGGTCAGTGATGTAGTGTAGGGTATAGACGGGTCAGTGATGTAGTGTAGGGTATAGAGGGGTCATTAATATAGTGTAGGGTATAGAGGGGTCAGTAATGTAGTGTATGGTATAGAGGGGTCAGTAATGTAATGTATTGTATAGAGGGGTCAGTGATGTAGTGTATGGTTTAGAGGGGTCTTTAATGTAGTGTATGCTATAGAGGGGTCAGTAATGTAGTGTATGGTATAGAGGGGTAGGTAATGTAGTGTATGGTATAGAGGGTCAGTAATGTAGTATAGGGTATAGAGGGGTCAGTAATGTAGTGTAGGGTATAGAGGGGTCAATAATGTAGTGTATGGTATACAGGGGTCAGTGATGTAGTGCCGGCTATAAAGGGGTTAGTAATGTAGTGTAGGGTATAAAGGGGTCAGTAATGTAGAATATGGTATAGAGGGGTCAGCAATGTAGTGCCGGCTATAAAGGGGTTAGTAATGTAGTGTATGGTATAGAGGGGCCAGTAATGTAGTGCCGGCTATAGAGGGGTCAGTAATGTAATGTATGGTATAGAGGGGTCAGTAATGTAATGTATGGTATAGAGTGTCAGTGATGTAGTGTCGGCTATAGAGGGGTCAGTAATGTAGTGTATGGTATAGAGGGGTCAGTAATCTAATGTATGGTATAGAGGGGTCAGTAATGTAGTGTATGGTATAGAGGGGTCAGTAATGTAGTGCCGGCTATAAATGGGTCAGTAATATAGTGTATGGTATAAAGGGGTCAGTAATATAGTGTATGGTATAAAGGGGTCAGTAATGTAGTGTATGGTATAGAGGGGTCAGTAATGTAGTGTAGGGTATAGAGGGGTCAGTGATGTACTGTATGGTATAGAGGGTTCAGTAATGTAGTGTATGGTATAGAGGGGTCAGTAATGTAGTGTAGGGTATAGAGGTGTCAGTGATGTAATGTATGGTATAGAGGGGTCAGTAATGTAGTGCCGGCTATAAAGGTTTTAGTAATGTAGTGTAGGGTATAAAGGGGTCAGTAATGTAGTATATGGTATAGAGGGGTCAGCAATGTAGTGCCGGCTATAAAGGGGTTAGTAATGTAGTGTATGGTATAGAGGGGTCAGTAATATAGTGCCGGCTATAGAGGGGTCAGTAATGTAGTGTATGGTATAGAGGGGTCAGTAATGTAGTGTAGGGTATAGAGGGGTCAGTAATGTAGTGTATGGTATAGAGGGGTCAGTAATGTAGTGCCGGCTATAGAGGGGTCAGTAATGTAGTGTATGGTATAGAGGGGTCAGTAATGTAGTGTAGGGTATAGAGGGGTCAGTAATGTAGCGTATGGTATAGAGGGGTCAGTGATGTAGTGTATGGTATAGAGGGGTCAGTAATGTAGTGCCGGCTATAGAGGGGTCAGTAATGTAGTGTATGGTATAGAGGGGTCAGTGATGTAGTGTAGGGTATAGAGGGGTCAGTAATGTAGTGTAGGGTATAGAGGGGTCAGAAATATAGTGTATGTTATAAAGGGGTCAGTAATGTAGTGTATGGTATAGAGGGGTCAGTGATGTAGTGTAGGGTATAGAAGGGTCAGTAATGTAGTGTAGGTATAGAAGGGTTAGTGATATAATGTAGGGTATAGAGCAGAGGTTCCCAAACTTGGTCCTCAAGGTACCATAACAGTCCAGGTTTTATGGGTATCCATGCTTGACCACAGATGACTTAATTAGTACCTCAGTCAATTTGATTTAACCACCTGTGCTCAACCATGGATATCTCTAAAATCTGAACTGTTGGGGAGCCCTGAGGTTAGCATTTGGGAAACTCTGGTATAGAGAGTTCAGTAGCATAGGCTACAGACTTAGGAACTCATTCAGAGTCGGTCGTTGCGGCCGCTCGGTCGTGAGATAAAAGGGGCCGGGTATGCAAATGAAGCGCTCGCATGTTGCGTCGTTAACATGGGATCGTTAGCTGGACGAGCGAGGGAAGAATGCGGCCGTAAGACTAAAAACACGCCCCCTTCTCAATACATGTCGTCTCCGGACATATAAGGATTAATCAAGACCATCGGGAACCATCGGAGCTGGTCGTAGAGCTTAAGGTTGACCATACCCTCTCTTAAGCACTACGATCAAGTCAGTGTAAAAACCTCCCATGTCACATGCGCCATGACACTACTTAGTTAATTATGCACTCCCATAAAACGCCGTTTGCATAGTCAGGCACGCCTGCGTTCGGATCTCCACTCCCCCGTTCACAAGCACCTTCCCCTGTTACCACCCACAAACGCCTCATCCTGTCACTCAAACTAACGACCTGGCTGTGTTCAAGGAGAGAGCAATTTCTAATCGTAAAAGCTAGTTTGCGCACGTGCATTGCGAATTTTACGTATGTGCAGTTTAGCAAACATCGGTGGTGTACAATCAAGCGACGCAATGACCGACTCTGAATGAGGTCCTTAGAGTGGTCAGTAATGTAGTGCCAGCTATAAAGGTTTAGTAATGTAATGTATGGTATAGAGGGGTCAGTAATGTAGTGCCGGCTATAAAGAGGTTAGTAATGTAGTGTATGGTATAGAGGGGTCAGTGATGTAGTGTATGGTATAGAGGGGTCAGTAATGTAGTGTAGGGTGTAGAGGGGTCAGTGATGTAGTGTATGGTATAGAGGGGTCAGTAATGTAGTGCCGGCTATAGAGGGGTCAGTAATGTAGTGTATGGTATAGAGGGGTCAGTAATGTAGAGTAGGGTATAGAGGGGTCAGTAATGTAGTGTAGGGTATAGAGGGGTCAGTGATGTAGTGTATGGTATAGAGGGGTCAGTAATGTAGTGCCAGCTATAGAGGGGTCAGTAATGTAGTGCCAGCTATAAAGGGGTCAGTAATGTAATGTATGGTATAGAGGGGTCAGTAATGTAGTGCCGTCTATAAAGGGGTTAGTAATGTAGTGTATGGTATAGAGGGGTCAGTGATGTAGTGTATGGTATAGAGGGGTCAGTAATGTAGTGTAGGGTGTAGAGGGGTCAGTGATGTAGTGTAGGGTATAGAGGGGTCAGTAATGTAGTGCCGGCTATGGAGGGGTCAGTAATGTAGTGTATGGTATAGAGGGGTCAGTAATGTAGTTTAGGGTATAGAGGGGTCAGTAATGTAGTGTAGGGTATAGAGGGGTCAATAATGTAGTGTATGGTATACAGGGGTCAGTAATGTAGTGTATGGTATAGAGGGGTCAGTAAAGTAATGTATGGTATAGAGGGGTCAGTAATGTAGTAAAGGGTATAGAGGGATCAGTAATGTAGTATAGGGTATAGAGGGGTCAGTAATGTAGTGTAGGGTATAGAGGGGTCAGGGATGTAGTGTAGAGTATAGAGGGGTCAGTGATGTAGTGTAGGGTATAGAGGGGTCAGTAATATAGTGTATGGTATAGAGGGGTCAGTAATGTAGTGTATGGTATAGAGGGGTCAGTAATGTAATGTATGGTATAGAGGGGTCAGTGATGTAGTGTATGGTATAGAGGGGTCAGTAATGTAGTGTATGCTATAGAGGGGTCAGTAATGTAGTGTATGGTATAGAGGGGTCAGTAATTTAGTGTATGGTATAGAGGGGCCAGGAATGTAGTGTAGGGTATAGAGAGGTCAGTAATGTAGTGTAGGGTATAGAGGGGTCAATAATGTAGTGTATGGTATACAGGGGTCAGTGATGTAGTGCCGGCTATAAAGCGGTTAGTGATGTAGTGTAGGGTATAGAGGGGTCAGTAATATAGTATATGGTATAGAGGGGTCTGCAATGTAGTGCCGGCTATAAAGGGGTTAGTAATGTAGTGTATGGTATAGAGGGGTCAGTAATGTAGTGCCGGCTATAGAGGGGTCAGTAATGTAGTGTATGGTATAGAGGGGTCAGTAATGTAGTGCCGGCAATAGAGGGGTCAGTAATGTAGTGTATGGTATAGAGGGGTCAGTGATGTAATGTAGGGTATAGTGGGATCAGTAAAGTAGTGCCGACTATAGAGGGGTCAGTAATGTAGTGTATGGTATAGAGGGGTCAGTAATCTAATGTATGGTATAGAGGGGTCAGTAATGTAGTGTATGGTATAGAGGGGTCAGTAATGTAGTGTAGGCTATAAAGTGGTCAGTAATATAGTGTATGGTATAAAGGGGTCAGTAATATAGTGTATGGTATAAAGGGGTCAGTGATGTAGTGCCAGCTATAAAGGGGTTAGTAATGTAGTGTAGGGTATAAAGGGGTCAGTAATGTAGTATATGGTATAGAGGGGTCGGCAATGTAGTGCCGGCTATAAAGGGGTTAGTAATGTAGTGTATGGTAAAGAGCGGTCAGTAATGTAGTGCCGGCTATAGAGGGGTCAGTAATGTAGTGTATGGTATAGAGGGGTCAGTGATGTAATGTATGGTATAGAGGGGTCAGTAATGTAGTGTATGGTATAGAGGGGTCAGTAATGTAGTGCCGGCAATAGAGGGGTATGTAATGTAGTGTATGGTTTAGAGGGGTCAGTAATGTAGTGTATGGTATAGAGGGGTCAGTGATGTAATGTATGGTATAGAGGGGTCAGTGATGTAATGTAGGGTATAGAGGGGTCAGTGATGTAATGTAGTGTATAGAGGGGTCAGTAATGTAGTGTATGGTATAGAGGGGTCAGTAATGTAATGTAGGGTATAGAGGTGTCAGTGATGTAATGTATGGTATAGAGGAGTCAGTAATGTAGTGCCGGCTATAAAGGTTTTAGTAATGTAGTGTAGGGTATAAAGGGGTCAGTAATGTAGTATATGTTATAGAGGGGTGAGCGATGTAGTGCCGGCTATAAAGGGGTTAGTAATGTAGTGTATGGTATAGAGGGGTCAGTAATGTAGTGTATGGTATAGAGGGGTCAGTAATGTGCTGTAGGGTATAGAGGGGTCAGTAATGTAGTGTAGGGTATAGAGGGGTCAGTGATGTAGTGTATGGTATAGAGGGATCAGTAATGTAGTGCCAGCTATAGAGGGGTCAGTAATGTAGTGTAAGGTATAGAGGGGTCAGTGATGTAGTGTAGGGTATAGAGGGGTCAGTAATATAGTGTATGGTATAGAGGGGTCAGTAATGTAATGTATGGTATAGAGGGGTCAGTAATATAGTGTAGGGTATAGAGGGATCAGTAATGTAGTGTAGGGTATAGAGGGGTCACTGATGTAGTGTAGGGTATAGAGGGGTCAGTGATGTAGTGTAGGGTATAGAGGGGTCATTAATTTAGTGTATGGTATAGAGGGGTCAGAAATGTAGTGTATGGTATAGAGGGGTCAGTAATGTAATGTATGGTATAGAGGGGTCAGTGATGTAGTGTATGGTATAGAGGGGTCAGTAATGTAGTGTATGCTATAGAGGGGTCAGTAATGTAGTGTATGGTATAGAGGGGTCAGTAATGTAGTGTAGGGTATAGAGGGTCAGTAATGTAGTGTAGGGTATAGAGGGGTCAGTAATGTAGTGTAGCGTATAGAGGGGTCAATAATGTAGTGTATGGTATACAGGGGTCAGTGATGTAGTGCCGGCTATAAAGGGGTTAGTAATGTAGTGCCGGCTATAAAGGGGTTAGTAATGTAGTGTATGGTATAGAGGGGCCAGTAATGTAGTGCCGGCTATAGAGGGGTCAGTAATGTAATGTATGGTATAGAGGGGTCAGTAATGTAATGTATGGTATACAGGGGTCAGTAATGTAATGTATGGTATAGAGGGGTTAGTGATGTAGTGTCGGCTATAGAGGGGTCAGTAATGTAGTGTATGGTATAGAGGGGTCAGTAATCTAATGTATGGTATAGAGGGGTCAGTAATGTAGTGCCGGCTACAAAGGGGTCAGTAATATAGTGTATGGTAAAAAGGGGTCAGTAATATAGTGTATGGTATAAAGGGGTCAGTAATGTAGTGTATTGTATAGAGGGGTCAGTAATGTAGTGTAGGGTATAGAGGGGTCAGTGATGTAATGTATGGTATAGAGGGTTCAGTAATGTAGTGTATGGTATAGAGGGGTCAGTAATGTAGTGTAGGGTATAGAGGGGTCAGTAATGTAATGTAGGGAATAGAGGGGTCAGTGATGTAATGTATGGTATAGAGGGGTCAGTAATGTAGTCTATGGTATAGAGGGGTCAGTAATGTAGTGCTGGCAATAGAGGGGTCAGTAATGTAGTGTAAGGTATAGAGGGGTCAGTAATGTAGTGTATGGTATAGAGGGGTCAGTGATGTAATGTAGGGTATAGTGGGGTCAGTAATGTAGTGCCGGCTATAGAGGGGTCAGTAATGTATTGTAGGGTATAGAGGGGTCAGTGATGTAATGTATGGTATAGAGGGGTCAGTAATGTAGTCTATGGTATAGAGGGGTCAGTAATGTAGTGCCGGCAATAGAGGGGTCAGTAATGTAGTGTAAGGTATAGAGGGGTCAGTAATGTAGTGTATGGTATAGAGGGGTCAGTAATCTAATGTATGGTATAGAGGGGTCAGTAATGTAGTGTATGGTATAGAGGGGTCAGTAATGTAGTGCCGGCTATAAAGGGGTCAGTAATATAGTGTATGGTATAAAGGGGTCAGTAATATAGAGTATGGTATAAAGGGGTCAGTGATGTAGTGCCAGCTATAAAGGGGTTAGTAATGTAGTGTAGGGTATAAAGGGGTCAGTAATGTAGTATATGGTATAGAGGGGTCAGCAATGTAGTGCCGGCTATAAAGGGGATAGTAATGTAGTGTATGGTATAGAGAGGTCAGTAATGTAGTGCCGGCTATAGAGGGGTCAGTAATGTAGTGTATGGTATAGAGGGGTCAGTGATGTAGTGTATGGTATAGAGGGGTCAGTAATGTAGTGCCAGCTATAGAGGGGTCAGTAATGTAGTGCCGGCTATAGAGGGGTCAGTAATGTAGTGTATGGTATAGAGGGGTCAGTAATGTAGTGTAGGGTATAGAGGGGTCAGTAATGTAGTGTAGGGTATAGAGGGGTCAATAATATAGTGTATGGTATAGAGGGGTCAGTAATGTAGTGTATGGTATAGAGGGGTCAGTAATGTAATGTATGGTATAGAGAGGTCAGTAATGTAGTAAAGGGTATAGAGGAAACAGTAATGTAGTATAGGATATAGAGGGGTCAGTAATGTAGTGTAGGGTATAGAGGGGTCAGTGATGTAGTGTAGGGTATAGAGGGGTCAGTAATGTAGTGTAGGGTATAGAGGGGTCAGTAATATAGGGTATGGTATAGAGGGGTCAGTGATGTAGTGTATGGTATAGAGGGGTCAGTGATGTAGTGTATGCTATAGAGGGGTCAGTAATGTAGTGTATGGTATAGAGGGGTCAGGAATGTAGTGTAGGGTATAGAGTGGTCAGTAATGTAGTATAGGGTATAGAGGGGTCAATAATGTAGTGTATGGTATACAGGGGTCAGTGATGTAGTGCCGGCTATAAAGGGGTTAGTAATGTAGTGTAGGGTATAAAGGGGTCAGTAATGTAGTATATGGTATAGAGGGGTCAGCAATGTAGTGCCGGCTATAAAGGGGTTAGCAATGTAGTGTATGGTATAGAGGGGTCAGTAATGTAGTGCCGGCTATAGAGGGGTCAGTAATGTAGTGTATGGTATAGAGGGGTCAGTGATGTAATGTATGGTATAGAGGGGTCAGTAATGTAGTGTATGGTATAGAGGGGTCAGTAATGTAGTGCCGGCAATAGAGGGGTCAGTAATGTAGTGTATGGTATAGAGGGATCAGTAATGTAGTGTATGGTATAGAGGGGTCAGTGATGTAATGTAGTGTATAGAGGGGTCAGTAATGTAGTGTATGGTATAGAGGGGTCAGTAATGTAATGTAGGGTATAGAGGTGTCAGTGATGTAATGTATGGTATAGAGGAGTCAGTAATGTAGTGCCGGCTATAAAGGTTTTAGTAATGTAGTGTAGGGTATAAAGGGTTCAGTAATGTAGTATATGTTATAGAGGGGTGAGCGATGTAGTGCCGGCTATAAAGTGGTTAGTAATGTAGGGTATGGTATAGAGGGGTCAGTAATGTAATGTATGGTATAGAGGGGTCAGTAATGTAGTGTATGGTATAGAGGGGTCAGTAATGTAGTGCCGGCAATAGAGGGGTCAGTAATGTAATGTATGGTATAGAGGGATCAGTAATGTAGTGTATGGTATAGAGGGGTCAGTGATGTAATGTAGGTTATAGTGGGGTCAGTAATGTAGTGCCGGCTATAGAGGGGTCAGTAATGTAGTGTATGCTATAGAGGGGTCAGTAATCTAATGTATGGTATAGAGGGGTCAGTAATGTAGTGTATGGTATAGAGGGGTCAGTAATGTAGTGCCGGCTATAAAGGGGTCAGTAATATAGTGTATGGTATAAAGGGGTCAGTGATGTAGTGCCAGCTATAAAGGGGTTAGTAATGTAGTGTAGGGTATAAAGGGGTCAGTAATGTAGTATATGGTATAGAGGGGTCAGCAATGTAGTGCCGGCTATAAAGGGGTTAGTAATGTAGTGCCGGCTATAGAGGGGTCTGTAATGAAGTGTATGGTATAGAGGGGTCAGTAATGTAGTGTAGGGTATAGAGGGGTCAGTAATGTAGTGTAGGGTATAGAGGGGTCAGTAATATAGTGTATGGTATAGAGGGGTCAGTAATGTAGTGTATGGTATAGAGGGGTCAGTAATGTAATGTATGGTATAGAGGGTTCAGTAATGTAGTAAAGGGTATAGAGGGATCAGTAATGTAGTATAGGATATAGAGGGGTCAGTATTGTAGTGTAGGGTATAGAGGGGTCAGTGATGTAGTGTAGGGTATAGAGGGGTCAGTAATGTAGTGTAGGGTATAGAGGGGTCAGTAATATAGTGTATGGTATAGAGGGGTCAGTAATGTAGTGTATGGTATAGAGGGGTCAGTAATGTAATGTATGGTATAGAGGGGTCAGTGATGTAGTGTATGCTATAGAGGGGTCAGTGATGTAGTGTATGGTATAGAGGGGTCAGTAATGTAGTCTATGGTATAGAGGGGTCAGGAGTGTAGTGTAGGGTATAGAGAGGTCAGTAATGTAGTATAGGGTATAGAGGGGTTAATAATGTAGTGTATGGTATACAGGGGTCAGTGATGTAGTGCCGGCTATAAAGGGGTTAGTAATGTAGTGTAGGGTATAAAGGGGTCAGTAATGTAGTATATGGTATAGAGGGTTCTGCAATGTAGTGACGGCTATAAAGGGGTTAGCAATGTAGAGTATGATATAGAGGGGTCAGTAATGTAGTGCCGGCTATAGAGGGGTCAGTAATGTAGTGTAGGGTATAAAGGGGTCAGTAATGTAGTATATGGTATAGAGGGTTCAGCAATGTAGTGCCGGCTATAAAGGGGTTAGCAATGTAGTGTATAGTATAGAGGGGTCAGTAATGTAGTGCCGGCTATAAAGGGGTTAGTAATGTAGTGTAGGGTATAAAGGGGTCAGTAATGTAGTATATGGTATAGAGGGTTCAGCAATGTAGTGCCGGCTATAAAGGGGTTAGCAATGTAGTGTATGGTATAGAGGGGTCAGTAATGTAGTGCCGGCTATAGAGGGGTCAGTAATGTAGTGTATGGTATAGAGGGGTCAGTAATGTAGTGTATGGTATAGAGGGGTCAGTAATGTAGTGCCGGCAATAGAGGGGTCAGTAAGGTAGTGTATGGTATAGAGGGGTCAGTAATGTAGTGTATGGTATAGAGGGGTCAGCAGGGCCGGATTATAGGCGGGGCGACAGGGGCGATCGTCCCGGGGCCCCCACACATAAGGGGCCCCCACACTGTCCCCGACCACATGAACTTTTTTTTCTTAACGGAGCCGCCAAGTCCCCGGGCCAGTCCCCGCTGGGCATGCGCCTTTGGTGGGCAGCGTCCACACAGCCTGCCTTTCATTTACTGACCCCCCCCCCTCCCCGGGCTTCCGCTGCCGCTATCGGAGATTAAGCTCCGATCGGGCAGCTAGTTAAAAAAAAAACATGGCCGACGGGGGAGCTGCTGCGCATGCCCAGCCGCAGCAGCTCCTCCCATAAGCCTTTGCGGAGCACAGAGCAGTCAGTCACACTGATGGCTCCGTCTCCAGATCCTCCTCTGCCCGCCTCCAGCCTGATGGCTCCGCCTTCACCCGGCCATAGAAGCTTCACAAACAGAAGGGGTTCTATCTCATTCCCTCACACTACACCAGGGATCCCTGCACCACCTGCCCAGGTGCTTCAATGCCAGCGCCAGAGCACCTGCACTTCCTGGGTCACAACGCAAGGTCTCTGGTTGCAGAACCATTATGAGGTCAGTACTCCAAAGCTGTAAACAAACAGGGTCTACACATTTCCTAGGCACCATGCTGGGGAACAACAACAAGTCTCAGCATGCCCAAGACTTATTTTGAGGTTGGCTATGACAATGAACAGGCTTCTGTTCTGTAAAAGCACAAAGGCATCTGCTGGCATCACACAGCGCCAGAGACTATGTTGGCATTGATGAGGGCACAAACAGGGGAGCGGGTACTGGAAGCAGCAGATGCCAGGGCTGCTCTGTACTTGAATTACCCACAATATGCCACTCAGTGCAGCTTTAACCTGGGCACCGCAGCCTCCTCTGACGTCAGAGTCACACTGGGCAGCAGATGCAGCACAGACAGTGCAAGGCTGCCAGCGTCCACCGGTGAGATGAGATATATATATATATTAGATATAATTTTTTTTATTTTTTCTATACACACACACTCTGATATACTCGGATATCTCATAGATATTATATATTATATATCAATAATATCATATATAATATGTATTACTTTTCATATATTTTTATATATATATTTATATATATATATACACGTACATACATACACACACACACTATATATAATTATTAAAAATAAAAACTTTTATCGATAGGGGCCCCCACACGTTTGTTGCCCAGGGGCCCCCACAGACCTTAATCCGGCCCTGGGAGTCAGTGATGTAATGTATGGTATAGAGGGGTCAGTGATGTAATGTAGGGTATAGTGGGGTCAGTAATGTAGTGCCGGCTATAGAGGGGTCAGTAATGTAATGTATGGTATAGAGGGGTCAGTAATGTAGTGTATGGTATAGAGGGGTCAGTAATGTAGTGCCGGCTATAAAGGGGTCAGTAATATAGTTTATGGTATAAAGGGGTCAGTAATATAGTGTATGGTATAAAGGGGTCAGTGATGTAGTGCCAGCTATAAAGGGGATAGTAATGTAGTGTAGGGTATAAAGGGGTCAGTAATGTAGTATATGGTATAGAGGGGTCAGCAATGTAGTGCCGGCTATAAAGGGGTTAGTAATGTAGTGTATGGTATAGAGGGGTCAGTAATGTAGTGCCGGCTATAGAGGGGTCAGTAATGTAGTGTATGGTATAGAGGGGTCAGTGATGTAATGTATGGTATAGAGGGGTCAGTAATGTAGTGTATGGTATAGAGGGGTCAGTAATGTAGTGCCGGCTATAGAGGGGTCAGTAATGTAGTGTATGGTATAGAGGGGTCAGTGATGTAATGTATGGTATAGAGGGGTCAGTAATATAGTGTATGGTATAGAGGGGTCAGTATTGTAGTGTATGGTATAAAGGGGTCAGTAATGTAGTGCCGGCTATAGAGGGGTCAGTAATGTAATGTATGGTATAGAGGGGTCAGTAATGTAATGTATGGTATAGAGGGGTCAGTGATGTAGTGTATGGTATAGAGTGGTCAGTAATGTAGTGCCGGCTACAGAGGGGTCAGTAATGTAGTGTATGGTATAGAGGGGTCAGTAATCTAATGTATGGTATAGAGATGGTCAGTAATGTAGTGTATGGTATAGAGGGGTCAGTAATGTAGTGCCGGCTATAAAGGGGTCTGTAATATAGTGTATGGTATAAATGGGTCAGTAATATAGTGTATGGTATAAAGGGGTCAGTAATGTAGTGTATGGTATAGAGGGGTCAGTAATGTAGTGTAGGGTATAGAGGGGTCAGTGATGTAGTGTATGGTATAGAGGGGTCAGTAATGTAGTGCCGGCTATAAAGGTTTTAGTAATGTAGTGTAGGGTATAAAGGGGTCAGTAATGTAGTATATGGTATAGAGGGGTGAGCAATGTAGTGCCGGCTATAAAGGGGTTAGTAATGTAGTGTATGGTATAGAGGGGTCAGTAATGTAGTGCCGGCTATAGAGGGGTCAGTAATGTAGTGTATGGTGTAGAGGGGTCAGTAATGTAGTGTAGGGTATAGAGGGGTCAGTAATGTAGTGTATGGTATAGAGGGGTCAGTAATGTAATGTAGGGTATAGAGGGGTCAGTAATGTAGTGTAGGGTATAGAGGGGTCAGTAATGTAGTGTATGGTATAGAGGGGTCAGTGATGTAGTGTATGGTATAGAGGGATCAGTAATGTAGTGCCAGCTATAGAGGGGTCAGTAATGTAGTGTAGGGTATAGAGGGGTCAGTGATGTAGTGTAGGGTATAGAGGGGTCAGTAATGTAGTGTAGGGTATAGAGGGGTCAGTAATGTAGTGTAGGGTATAAAAGGGTCAGTAATGTAGTGTATGGTATAGAGGGGTCAGTAATGTAATGTAGGGTATAGAGGGGTCAGTAATGTAGTGTCGGGTATAGAGGGATCAGTAGTGTAGTGTAGGGTATAGAGGGGTCAGTAATGTAGTGTAGGGTATAGAGGGGTCAGTGATGTAGTGTAGGGTATAGAGGGGTCAGTAATGTAGTGTAGGGTATAGAGGGGTCAGTAATGTAGTGTATGGTATAGAGGGGTCAGTAATGTAGTGTATGGTATAGAGGGGTCAGTAATGTAGTGTATGGTATAGAGGGGTCAGTAATGTAGTGTATGCTATAGAGGGGTCAGTAATGTAGTGTATGGTATAGAGGGGTCAGTAATGTAGAGTATGGTATAGAGGGTCAGTAATGTAGTGTAGGGTATAGAGGTGTCAGTAATGTAGTGTAGGGTATAGAGGGGTCAATAATGTAGTGTATGGTATACAGGAGTCAGTGATGTAGTATATGGTATAGAGGGGTCAGTAATGTAGTGTAGGGTATAGAGGGGTCAGTAATGTAGTGTAGGGTATAGAGGGGTCAGTAATGTAGTGTATGCTATAGAGGGGTCAGTAATGTAGTGTATGGTATAGAGGGGTCAGTAATGTAGTGTATGGTATAGAGGGTCAGTAATGTAGTGTAGGGTATAGAGGGGTCAATAATGTAGTGTATGGTATACAGGGGTCAATAATGTAGTGTAGGGTATAAAGGGGTCAGTAATGTAGTATATGGTATAGAGGGGTCAGTAATGTAGTGCCGGCTATAAAGGGGTTAGTAATGTAGTGTATGGTATAGAGGGGCTAGTAATGTAGTGCCGGCTATAGAGGGGTCAGTAATGTAATGTATGGTATAGAGGGGTGAGTAATGTAATGTATGGTATAGAGGGGTCAGTGATGTAGTGTCGGCTATAGAGGAGTCAGTAATGTAGTGTATGGTATAGAGGGGTCAGTAATCTAATGTATGGTATAGAGGGGTCAGTAATGTAGTGTATGGTATAGAGGGGTCAGTAATGTAGTGCCGGCTATAAAGGGGTCAGTAATAAAGTGTATGGTATAAAGGGGTCAGTAATATAGAGTATGGTATAAAGGGGTCAGTAATGTAGTGTATGGTATAGAGGGGTCAGTAATGTAGTGTAGGATATAGAGGGGTCAGTGATGTAATGTATGGTATAGAGGGATCAGTAATGTAGTGTATGGTATAGAGGGGTCAGTAATGTAGTGTAGGGTATAGAGGGGTCAGTGATGTAATGTAGGGTATAGAGGGGTCAGTAATGTAGTGTATGGTATAGAGGGGTCAGTGATGTAGTGTAGGGTATAGAGGGGTCAGTAATGTAGTGTAGGGTATAGAGGGGTCAGTGATGTAGTTCCGGCTATAAAGGGGTTAGTAATGTAGTGTAGGGTATAAAGGGGTCAGTAATGTAGTATATGGTATAGAGGGGTCAGCAATGTAGTGCCGGCTATAAAGGGGTTTGTAATGTAGTGTATGGTATAGAGGGGTCAGTAATGTAGTGCCGGCTATAGAGGGGTCAGTAATGTAGTGTATGGTATAGAGGGGTCAGTGATGTAATGTATGGTATAGAGGGGTCAGTAATATAGTGTATGGTATAGAGGGGTCAGTGATGTAGTGTCGGCTATAGAGGAGTCAGTAATGTAGTGTATGGTATAGAGGGGTCAGTAATCTAATGTATGGTATAGAGGGGTCAGTAATGTAGTGTATGGTATAGAGGGGACAGTAATGTAGTGCCGGCTATAAAGGGGTCAGTAATATAGTGTATGGTATAAAGGGGTCAGTAATATAGTGTATGGTATAAAGGGGTCAGTAATGTAGTGTATGGTATAGAGGGGTCAGTAATGTAGTGTAGGATATAGAGGGGTCAGTGATGTAATGTATGGTATAGAGGGTTCAGTGATGTAGTGTATGGTATAGAGGGGTCAGTAATGTAGTGTAGGGTATAGAGGGGTCAGTAATGTAGTGTATGGTATAGAGGGGTCAGTAATGTAGTGTATGGTATAGAGGGGTCAGTAATGTAGTGCCGGCAATAGAGGGGTCAGTGATGTAGTGTAGGATATAGAGGGGTCAGTAATGTAGTGTAGGGTATAGAGGGGTCAGTAATGTAATGTAGGGTATAGAGGGGTCAGTAATGTAGTGTAGGGTATAGAGGGGTCAGTAATGTAGTGTAGGGTATAGAGGGGTCAGTGATGTAGTGTAGGGTATAGAGGGGTCAGTAATGTAGTGTAGGGTATAGAGGGGTCAGTAATGTAGTGTATGCTATAGAGGGGTCAGTAATGTAGTGTATGGTATAGAGGGGTCAGTAATGTAGTGTATGGTATAGAGGGGTCAGTGATGTAATGTATGGTATAGAGGGGTCAGTGATGTAATGTATGGTATAGAGGGATCAGTAATGTAGTGTACGGTATAGAGGGGTCAGTAATGTAGTGTAGGGTATAGAGGGGTCAGTGATGTAATGTAGGGTATAGAGGGGTCAGTAATGTAGTGCCAGCTATAAATGTTTTAGTAATGTAGTGTAGGGTATAAAGGGGTTAGTAATGTAGTGTATGGTATAGAGGGGTCAGTAATGTAGTGCTGGCTATAGAGGGGTCAGTAATGTAGTGTATGGTATAGAGGGGTCAGTGATGTAGTGTAGGGTATAGAGGGGTCAGTAATGTAGTGCCAGCTATAAATGTTTTAGTAATGTAGTGTAGGGTATAAAGGGGTTAGTAATGTAGTGTATGGTATAGAGGGGTCAGTAATGTAGTGCTGGCTATAGAGGGGTCAGTAATGTAGTGTATGGTATAGAGGGGTCAGTGATGTAGTGTAGGGTATAGAGGGGTCAGTAATGTAGTGTAGGGTATAGAGGGGTCAGTGATGTAGTTCCGGCTATAAAGGGGTTAGTAATGTAGTGTAGGGTATAAAGGGGTCAGTAATGTAGTATATGGTATAGAGGGGTCAGCAATGTAGTGCCGGCTATAAAGGGGTTTGTAATGTAGTGTATGGTATAGAGGGGTCAGTAATGTAGTGCCGGCTATAGAGGGGTCAGTAATGTAGTGTATGGTATAGAGGGGTCAGTGATGTAATGTATGGTATAGAGGGGTCAGTAATATAGTGTATGGTATAGAGGGGTCAGTGATGTAGTGTCGGCTATAGAGGAGTCAGTAATGTAGTGTATGGTATAGAGGGGTCAGTAATCTAATGTATGGTATAGAGGGGTCAGTAATGTAGTGTATGGTATAGAGGGGACAGTAATGTAGTGCCGGCTATAAAGGGGTCAGTAATATAGTGTATGGTATAAAGGGGTCAGTAATATAGTGTATGGTATAAAGGGGTCAGTAATGTAGTGTATGGTATAGAGGGGTCAGTGATGTAATGTATGGTATAGAGGGTTCAGTGATGTAGTGTATGGTATAGAGGGGTCAGTAATGTAGTGTAGGGTATAGAGGGGTCAGTAATGTAGTGTAGGGTATAGAGGGGTCAGTAATGTAGTGCCGGCAATAGAGGGGTCAGTGATGTAGTGTAGGATATAGAGGGGTCAGTAATGTAGTGTAGGGTATAGAGGGGTCAGTAATGTAATGTAGGGTATAGAGGGGTCAGTAATGTAGTGTAGGGTATAGAGGGGTCAGTAATGTAGTGTAGGGTATAGAGGGGTCAGTGATGTAGTGTAGGGTATAGAGGGGTCAGTAATGTAGTGTAGGGTATAGAGGGGTCAGTAATGTAGTGTATGCTATAGAGGGGTCAGTAATGTAGTGTATGGTATAGAGGGGTCAGTAATGTAGTGTATGGTATAGAGGGGTCAGTGATGTAATGTATGGTATAGAGGGGTCAGTGATGTAATGTAGGGTATAGTGGGGTCAGTAATGTAGTGCCGGCTATAGAGGGGTCAGTAATGTAATGTATGGTATAGAGGGGTCAGTAATGTAATGTATGGTATAGAGGGGTCAGTGATGTAGTGTATGGTATAGAGTGGTCAGAAATGTAGTGCCGGCTACAGAGGGGTCAGTAATGTAGTGTATGGTATAGAGGGGTCAGTAATCTAATATATGGTATAGAGATGGTCAGTAATGTAGTGTATGGTATAGAGGGGTCAGTAATGTAGTGCCAGCTATAAAGGGGTCAGTAATATAGTGTATGTATAAAGGGGTCAGTAATATAGTGTATGGTATAAAGGGGTCAGTAATGTAGTGTATGGTATAGAGGGGTCAGTAATGTAGTGTATGGTATAGAGGGGTCAGTAATGTAGTGTATGGTATAGAGGGGTCAGTAATGTAGTGTATGGTATAGAGGGGTCAGTAATGTAGTGCCGGCTATAAAGGTTTTAGTAATGTAGTGTAGGGTATAAAGGGGTCAGTAATGTAGTATATGGTATAGAGGGGTGAGCAATGTAGTGCCGGCTATAAAGGGGTTAGTAATGTAGTGTATGGTATAGAGGGGTCAGTAATGTAGTGCCGGCTATAGAGGGGTCAGTAATGTAGTTTATGGTGTAGAGGGGTCAGTAATGTAGTGTAGGGTATAGAGGGGTCAGTAATGTAGTGTATGGTATAGAGGGGTCAGTGATGTAGTGTATGGTATAGAGGGATCAGTAATGTAGTGCCAGCTATAGAGGGGTCAGTAATGTAATGTAGGGTATAGAGGGGTCAGTGATGTAGTGTAGGGTATAGAGGGGTCAGTAATGTAGTGTATGGTATAGAGGAGTCAGTGATGTAATGTATGGTATAGAGGGGTCAGTGATGTAATGTAGGGTATAGTGGGGTCAGTAATGTAGTGCCGGCTATAGAGGGGTCAGTAATGTAATGTATGGTATAGAGGGGTCAGTAATGTAATGTATGGTATAGAGGGGTCAGTGATGTAGTGTATGGTATAGAGGGGTCAGTAATGTAGTGCCAGCTACAGAGGGGTCAGTAATGTAGTGTATGGTATAGAGGGGTCAGTAATCTAATGTATGGTATAGAGATGGTCAGTAATGTAGTGTATGGTATAGAGGGGTCAGTAATGTAGTGCCGGCTATAAAGGGGTCAGTAATATAGTGCATGGTATAAAGGGGTCAGTAATATAGTGTATGGTATAAAGGGGTCAGTAATGTAGTGTATGGTATAGAGGGGTCAGTAATGTAGTGTAGGGTATAGAGGGGTCAGTGACGTAGTGTATGGTATAGAGGGGTCAGTAATCTAATTTATGGTATAGAGGGGTCAGTAATGTAGTGTATGGTATAGAGGGGTCAGTAATGTAGTGCCGGCTATAAAGGGGTCAGTAATATAGTTTATGGTATAAAGGGGTCAGTAATATAGTGTATGGTATAAAGGGGTCAGTGATGTAGTGCCAGCTATAAAGGGGTTAGTAATGTAGTGTAGGGTATAAAGGGGTGAGTAATGTAGTATATGTATAGAGGGGTCAGCAATGTAGTGCCGGCTATAAAGGGGTTAGTAATGTAGTGTATGGTATAGAGGGGTCAGTAATGTAGTGCCGGCTATAGAGGGGTCAGTAATGTAGTGTATGGTATAGAGGGGTCAGTGATGTAATGTATGGTATAGAGGGGTCAGTTATGTAGTGTATGGAATAGAGGGGCCAGTAATGTAGTGCCAGAAATAGAGGGGTCAGTAATGTAATGTATGGTATAGAGGGGTCAGTAATGTAATGTATGGTATAGAGGGGTCAGTGATGTAGTGTATGGTATAGAATGGTCAGTAATGTAGTGCCGGCTACAGAGGGGTCAGTAATGTAGTGTATGGTATAGAGGGGTCAGTAATCTAATGTATGGTATAGAGATGGTCAGTAATGT
Organism: Taudactylus pleione; assembly: GCA_031769625.1. Taxonomy (NCBI): domain Eukaryota; kingdom Metazoa; phylum Chordata; class Amphibia; order Anura; family Myobatrachidae; genus Taudactylus; species Taudactylus pleione. The sequence goes on along the minus strand of JAUIMM010000534.1, from coordinate 3,632,244 downwards.
AGTGTATGGTATAGAGGGGTCAGTAATGTAGTGCCGGCTATAAAGAGGTCAGTAATATAGTGTATGGTATAAAGGGGTCAGTAATATAGTGTATGGTATAAAGGTGTCAGTAATGTAGTGTATGGTATAGAGGGGTCAGTAATGTAGTGTAGGGTATAGAGGGGTCAGTGATGTAATATATGGTATAGAGGGGTCAGTAATGTAGTGTATGGTATAGAGGGGTCAGTAATGTAGTGTATGGTATAGAGGGGTCAGTGATGTAGTGTCGGCTATAGAGGAGTCAGTAATGTAGTGTATGGTATAGAGGGGTCTGTAATCTAATGTATGGTATAGAGGGGTCAGTAATGTAGTGTATGGTATAGAGGGGTCAGTAATGTAGTGCCGGCTATAAAGGGGTCAGTAAAATAGTGTATGGTATAAAGGGGTCAGTAATATAGTGTATGGTATAAAGGGGTCAGTAATGTAGTGTATGGTATAGAGGGGTCAGTAATGTAGTGTAGGGTATAGAGGGGTCAGTGATGTAGTGTATGGTATAGAGGGGTCAGTAAAGTAGTGCCGGCTATAAAGGTTTTAGTAATGTAGTGTAGGGTATAAAGGGGTCAGTAATGTAGTATATGGTATAGAGGGGTGAGCAATGTAGTGCCGGCTATAAAGGGGTTAGTAATGTAGTGTATGGTATAGAGGGGTCAGTAATGTAGTGCCGGCTATAGAGGGGTCAGTAATGTAGTGTATGGTGTAGAGGGGTCAGTAATGTAGTGTAGGGTATAGAGGGGTCAGTAATGTAGTGTATGGTATAGAGGGGTCAGTGATGTAGTGTATGGTATAGAGGGATCAGTAATGTAGTGCCAGCTATAGAGGGGTCAGTAATGTAGTGTAGGGTACAGAGGGGTCAGTGATGTAGTGTAGGGTATAGAGGGGTCAGTGATGTAATATATGGTATAGAGGGGTCAGTAATGCAGTGTATGGTATAGAGGGGTCAGTAATGTAGTGTATGGTATAGAGGGGTCAGTAATATAGTGCCGGCTATAAAGGTTTTAGTAATGTAGTGTAGGGTATAAAGGGGTCAGTAATGTAGTATATGGTATAGAGGGGTGAGCAATGTAGTGCCGGCTATAAAGGGGTTAGTAATGTAGTGTATGGTATAGAGGGGTCAGTAATGTAGTGCCGGCTATAGAGGGGTCAGTAATGTAGTGTATGGTGTAGAGGGGTCAGTAATGTATTGTAGGGTATAGAGGGGTCAGTGATGTAGTGTAGGGTATAGAGGGATCAGTAATGTAGTGCCAGCTATAGAGGGGTCAGTAATGTAATGTAGGGTATAGAGGGGTCAGTGATGTAGTGTAGGGTATAGAGGGGTCAGTAATGTAGTGTATGGTATAGAGGGGTCAGTGATGTAATGTATGGTATAGAGGGGTTAGTGATGTAATGTAGGGTATAGTGGGGTCAGTAATGTAGTGCCGGCTATAGAGGGGTCAGTAATGTAATGTATGGTATAGAGGGGTCAGTGATGTAGTGTATGGTATAGAGTGGTCAGTAATGTAGTGCCGGCTACAGAGGGGTCAGTAATGTAGTGTATGGTATAGAGGGGTCAGTAATCTAATGTATGGTATAGAGATGGTCAGTAATGTAGTGTGTGGTATAGAGGGGTCATTAATGTAGTGCCGGCTATAAAGGGGTCAGTAATATAGTGTATGGTATAAAGGGGTCAGTAATATAGTGTATGGTATAAAGGGGTCAGTAATGTAGTGTATGGTATAGAGGGGTCAGTAATGTAGTGTAGGGTATAGAGGGGTCAGTGATGTAATATATGGTATAGAGGGGTCAGTAATGTAGTGTATGGTATAGAGGGGTCAGTAATGTAGTGTATGGTATAGAGGGGTCAGTAATGTAGTGCCGGCTATAAAGGTTTTAGTAATGTAGTGTAGGGTATAAAGGGGTCAGTAATGTAGTATATGGTATAGAGGGGTGAGCAATGTAGTGCCGGCTATAAAGGGGTTAGTAATGTAGTGTATGGTATAGAGGGGTCAGTAATGTAGTGCCGGCTATAGAGGGGTCAGTAATGTAGTGTATGGTGTAGAGGGGTCAGTAATGTAGTGTAGGGTATAGAGGGGTCAGTAATGTAGTGTATGGTATAGAGGGGTCAGTGATGTACTGTATGGTATAGAGGGATCAGTAATGTAGTGCCAGCTATAGAGGGGTCAGTAATGTAGTGTAGGGTATAGAGGGGTCAGTAGTGTAGTGTAGGGTATAGAGGGGTCAGTAATGTAGTGTAGGGTATAGAGGGGTCAGTAATGTAATGTAGGGTATAGAGGGGTCAGTAATGTAGTGTAGGGTATAGAGGGATCAGTAATGTAGTGTAGGGTATAGAGGGGTCAGTAATGTAGTGAAGGGTATAGAGGGGTCAGTGATGTAGTGTAGGGTATAGAGGGGTCAGTAATGTAGTGTAGGGTATAGAGGGGTCATTAATATAGTGTATGGTAAAGAGGGGTCAGTAATGTAGTGTATGGTATAGAGGGGTCAGTAATGTAATGTATGGTATAGAGGGGTCAGTGATGTAGTGTATGGTATAGAGGGGTCAGTAATGTAGTGTATGCTATAGAGGGGTCAGTAATGTAGTGTATGGTATAGAGGGGTCAGTAATGTAGTGTATGGTATAGAGGGTCAGTAATGTAGTGTAGGGTATAGAGGGGTCAGTAATGTAGTGTAGGGTATAGAGGGGTCAATAATGTAGTGTATGGTATACAGGGGTCAGTGATGTAGTGCTGGCTATAAAGGGGTTAGTAATGTAGTGTAGGGTATAAAGGGGTCAGTAATGTAGTATATGGTAAAGAGGGGTCAGTAATGTAGTGCCAGCTATAAAGGGGTTAGTAATGTAGTGTATGGTATAGAGGGGCCAGTAATGTAGTGCCGGCTATAGTGGGGTCAGTAATGCAATGTATGGTATAGAGGGGTCAGTAATGTAATGTATGGTATAGAGGGGTCAGTGATGTAGTGTCGGCTATAGAGGAGTCAGTAATGTAGTGTATGGTATAGAGGGGTCAGTAATCTAATGTATGGTATAGAGGGGTCAGTAATGTAGTGTATGGTATAGAGGGGTCAGTAATGTAGTGCCGGCTATAAAGGGATCAGTAATATAGTGTATGGTATAAAGGGGTCAGTAATATAGTGTATGGTATAAAGGGGTCAGAAATGTAGTGTATGGTATAGAGGGGTCAGTAATGTAGTGTAGGATATAGAGGGGTCAGTGATGTAATGTATGGTATAGAGGGTTCAGTAATGTAGTGTATGGTATAGAGGGGTCAGTAATGTAGTGTAGGGTATAGAGGGGTCAGTAATGTAGTGTATGGTATAGAGGGGTCAGTGATGAAATGTATGGTATAGAGGGGTCAGTAATGTAGTGTATGGTATAGAGGGGTCAGTAATGTAGTGCCGGCAATAGAGGGGTCAGTAATGTAGTGTATGGTATAGAGGGATCAGTAATGTAGTGTATGGTATAGAGGGGTCAGTGATGTAATGTAGGGTATAGTGGGGTCAGTAATGTAGTGCCGGCTATAGAGGGGTCAGTAATGTAGTGTATGGTATAGAGGGGTCAGTAATCTAATGTATGGTATAGAGGGGTCAGTAATGTAGTGTATGGTATAGAGGGGTCAGTAATCTAATGTATGGTATAGAGGGGTCAGTAATCTAATGTATGGTATAGAGGGGTCAGTAATATAGTGTATGGTATAAAGGGGTCAGTAATATAGTGTATGGTATAAAGGGGTCAGTGATGTAGTGCCAGCTATAAAGGGGTTAGTAATGTAGTGTAGGGTATAAAGGGGTCAGTAATGTAGTATATGGTATAGAGGGGTCAGCAATGTAGTGCCGGCTATAAAGGGGTTAGTAATGTAGTGCCGGCTATAGAGGGGTCAGTAATGAAGTGTATGGTATAGAGGGGTCAGTAATGTAGTGTAGGGTATAGAGGGGTCAGTAATGTAGTGTAGGGTATAGAGGGGTCAGTAATATAGTGTAGGGTATAGAGGGGTCAGTAATGTAGTGTATGGTATAGAGGGGTCAGTAATGTAATGTATGGTATAGAGGGGTCAGTAATGTAGTAAAGGGTATAGAGGGATCAGTAATGTAGTATAGGATATAGAGGGGTCAGTAAAGTAGTGTAGGGTATAGAGGGGTCAGTAATGTAGTGTAGGGTATAGAGGGGTCAGTAATATAGTGTAGGGTATAGAGGGGTCAGTAATGTAGTGTATGGTATAGAGGGGTCAGTAATGTAATGTATGGTATAGAGGGGTCAGTGATGTAGTGTATGGTATAGAGGGGTCAGTGATGTAGTGTATGCTATAGAGGGGTCAGTGATGTAGTGTATGGTATAGAGGGGTCAGTAATGTAGTGTATGGTATAGAGGGGTCAGGAATGTAGTGTAGGGTATAGAGAGGTCAGTAATGTAGTATAGGGTATAGAGGGGTCAATAATGTAGTGTATGGTATACAGGGGTCAGTGATGTAGTGCCGGCTATAAAGGGGTTAGTAATGTAGTGTAGGGTATAAAGGGGTCAGTAATGTAGTATATGGTATAGAGGGTTCAGCAATGTAGTGCCGGCTATAAAGGGTTTAGCAATGTAGTGTATGGTATAGAGGGGTCAGTAATGTAGTGCCGGCTATAGAGGGGTCAGTAATGTAGTGTATGGTATAGAGGGGTCAGTGATGTAATGTATGGTATAGAGGGGTCAGTAATGTAGTGTATGGTATAAAGGGGTCTGTAATGTAGTTCCGGCAATAGAGGGGTCAGTAAGGTAGTGTATGGTATAGAGGGGTCAGTAATGTAGTGTATGGTATAGAGGGGTCAGCAGGGCCGGATTATAGGCGGGGCGACAGGGGCGATCGTCCCGGGGCCCCCACACATAAGGGGCCCCCACACTGTCCCCGACCACCTGAACTTTTTTTTCTTAACGGAGCCGCCAAGACCCCGGGCCAGTCCCCGCTGGGTATGCGCCTTTGGTGGGCTGCGTCCACACAGCCTGCCTTTCATTTACTGACCCCCCCCCTCCCCGGGCTTCCGCTGCCGCTATCGGAGATTAAGCTCCGATCGGGCAGCTAATTAAAAAAAAATCATGGCCGACGGGGGAGCTGCTGCGCATGCCCAGCCGCAGCAGCTCCTCCCATAAGCCTTTGCGGAGCACAGAGCAGTCAGTCACACTGATGGCTCCGTCTCCAGATCCTCCTCTGCCCGCCTCCAGCCTGATGGCTCCGCCTTCACCCGGCCATAGAAGCTTCACAAACAGAAGGGGTTCTATCTCATTCCCTCACACTACACCAGGGATCCCTGCACCACCTGCCCAGGTGCTTCAATGCCAGCCCCAGAGCACCTGCACTTCCTGGGTCACAACGCAAGGTCTCTGGTTGCAGAACCATTATGAGGTCAGTACTCCAAAGCTGTAAACAAACAGGGTCTACACATTTCCTAGGCACCATGCTGGGGAACAACAACAAGTCTCAGCATGCCCAAGACTTATTTTGAGGTTGGCTATGACAATGAACAGGCTTCTGTTCTGTAAAAGCACAAAGGCATCTGCTGGCATCACACAGCGCCAGAGACTATGTTGGCATTGATGAGGGCACAAACAGGGGAGCAGGTACTGGAAGCAGCAGATGCCAGGGCTGCTCTGTACTTGAATTACCCACAATATGCCACTCAGTGCAGCTTTAACCTGGGCACCGCAGCCTCCTCTGACGTCAGAGTCACACTGGGCAGCAGATGCAGCACAGACAGTGCAAGGCTGCCAGCGTCCACCGGTGAGATGAGATATATATATATATTAGATATAATTTTTTTTATTTTTTCTATACACACACACTCTGATATACTCGGATATCTCATAGATATTATATATTATATATCAATAATATCATATATAATATGTATTACTTTTCATATATTTTTATATATATATTTATATATATATATATATATATATATACACGTATAGAGGGGTCAGTAATGTAGTGTAGGGTATAGAGGGGTCAGTGATGTAGTGTATGGTATAGAGGGGTCAGTAATGTAGTGCCGGCTATAAAGGTTTTAGTAATGTAGTGTAGGGTATAGAGGGGTCAGTAATGTAGTATATGGTATAGAGGGGTGAGCAATGTAGTGCCGGCTATAAAGGGGTTAGTAATGTAGTGTATGGTATAGAGGGGTCAGTAATGTAGTGCCGACTATAGAGGGGTCAGTAATGTAGTGTATGGTGTAGAGGGGTCAGTAATGTAGTGTAGGGTATAGAGGGGTCAGTAATGTAGTGTATGGTATAGAGGGGTCAGTAATGTAATGTAGGGTATAGAGGGGTCAGTAATGTAGTGTAGGGTATAGAGGGGTCAGTAATGTAGTGTATGGTATAGAGGGGTCAGTGATGTAGTGTATGGTATAGAGGGATCAGTAATGTAGTGCCAGCTATAGAGGGGTCAGTAATGTAGTGTAGGGTATAGAGGGGTCAGTGATGTAGTGTAGGGTATAGAGGGGTCAGTAATGTAGTGTAGGGTATAGAGGGGTCAGTAATGTAGTGTAGGGTATAAAAGGGTCAGTAATGTAGTGTATGGTATAGAGGGGTCAGTAATGTAATGTAGGGTATAGAGGGGTCAGTAATGTAGTGTAGGGTATAGAGGGATCAGTAATGTAGTGTAGGGTATAGAGGGGTCAGTAATGTAGTGTAGGGTATAGAGGAGTCAGTGATGTAGTGTAGGATATAGAGGGGTCAGTAATGTAGTGTAGGGTATAGAGGGGTCAGTAATGTAGTGTATGGTATAGAGGGGTCAGTAATGTAGTGTATGGTATAGAGGGGTCAGTAATGTAGTGTATGCTATAGAGGGGTCAGTAATGTAGTGTATGGTATAGAGGGGTCAGTAATGTAGTGTAGGATATAGAGGGGTCAGTGATGTAATGTATGGTATAGAGGGTTCAGTAATGTAGTGTATGGTATAGAGGGGTCAGTAATGTAGTGTAGGTTATAAAGGGGTCAGTAATGTAGTGTATGGTATAGAGGGGTCAGTGATGAAATGTATGGTATAGAGGGGTCAGTAATGTAGTGTATGGTATAGAGGGGTCAGTAATGTAGTGCCGGCAATAGAGGGGTCAGTAATGTAGTGTATGGTATAGAGGGATCAGTAATGTAGTGTATGGTATAGAGGGGTCAGTGATGTAATGTAGGGTATAGTGGGGTCAGTAATGTAGTGCCGGCTATAGAGGGGTCAGTAATGTAGTGTATGGTATAGAGGGGTCAGTAATCTAATGTATGGTATAGAGGGGTCAGTAATGTAGTGTATGGTATAGAGGGGTCAGTAATGTAGTGCCGGCTATAAAGGGGTTAGTAATGTAGTGTAGGGTATAAAGGGGTCAGTAATGTAGTGTATGGTATAGAGGGGTCAGTAATCTAATGTATGGTATAGAGGGGTCAGTAATATAGTGTATGGTATAAAGGGGTTAGTAATGTAGTAAAGGGTATAGAGGGATCAGTAATGTAGTATAGGATATAGAGGGGTCAGTAATGTAGTGTAGGGTATAGAGGGGTCAGTGATGTAGTGTAGGGTATAGAGGGGTCAGTAATGTAGTGTAGGGTATAGAGGGGTCAGTAATATAGTGTAGGGTATAGAGGGGTCAGTAATGTAGTATATGGTATAGAGGGGTCAGCAATGTAGTGCCGGCTATAAAGGGGTTAGTAATGTAGTGCCGGCTATAGAGGGGTCAGTAATGAAGTGTATGGTATAGAGGGGTCAGTAATGTAGTGTAGGGTATAGAGGGGTCAGTAATGTAGTGTAGGGTATAGAGGGGTCAGTAATATAGTGTAGGGTATAGAGGGGTCAGTAATGTAGTGTATGGTATAGAGGGGTCAGTAATGTAATGTATGGTATAGAGGGGTCAGTAATGTAGTAAAGGGTATAGAGGGATCAGTAATGTAGTATAGGATATAGAGGGGTCAGTAATGTAGTGTAGGGTATAGAGGGGTCAGTGATGTAGTGTAGGGTATAGAGGGGTCAGTAATGTAGTGTAGGGTATAGAGGGGTCAGTAATATAGTGTAGGGTATAGAGGGGTCAGTAATGTAGTGTATGGTATAGAGGGGTCAGTAATGTAATGTATGGTATAGAGGGGTCAGTGATGTAGTGTATGGTATAGAGGGGTCAGTGATGTAGTGTATGCTATAGAGGGGTCAGTGATGTAGTGTATGGTATAGAGGGGTCAGTAATGTAGTGTATGGTATAGAGGGGTCAGGAATGTAGTGTAGGGTATAGAGAGGTCAGTAATGTAGTATAGGGTATAGAGGGGTCAATAATGTAGTGTATGGTATACAGGGGTCAGTGATGTAGTGCCGGCTATAAAGGGGTTAGTAATGTAGTGTAGGGTATAAAGGGGTCAGTAATGTAGTATATGGTATAGAGGGTTCAGCAATGTAGTGCCGGCTATAAAGGGGTTAGCAATGTAGTGTATGGTATAGAGGGGTCAGTAATGTAGTGCCGGCTATAGAGGGGTCAGTAATGTAGTGTATGGTATAGAGGGGTCAGTGATGTAATGTATGGTATAGAGGGGTCAGTAATGTAGTGTATGGTATAGAGGGGTCTGTAATGTAGTTCCGGCAATAGAGGGGTCAGTAAGGTAGTGTATGGTATAGAGGGGTCAGTAATGTAGTGTATGGTATAGAGGGGTCAGCAGGGCCGGATTATAGGCGGGGCGACAGGGGCGATCGTCCCGGGGCCCCCACACATAAGGGGCCCCCACACTGTCCCCGACCACATGAACTTTTTTTCTTAACGGAGCCGCCAAGACCCCGGGCCAGTCCCCGCTGGGTATGCGCCTTTGGTGGGCTGCGTCCACACAGCCTGCCTTTCATTTACTGACCCCCCCCCTCCCCGGGCTTCCGCTGCCGCTATCGGAGATTAAGCTCCGATCGGGCAGCTAGTTAAAAAAAAATCATGGCCGACGGGGGAGCTGCTGCGCATGCCCAGCCGCAGCAGCTCCTCCCATAAGCCTTTGCGGAGCACAGAGCAGTCAGTCACACTGATGGCTCCGTCTCCAGATCCTCCTCTGCCCGCCTCCAGCCTGATGGCTCCGCCTTCACCCGGCCATAGAAGCTTCACAAACAGAAGGGGTTCTATCTCATTCCCTCACACTACACCAGGGATCCCTGCACCACCTGCCCAGGTGCTTCAATGCCAGCCCCAGAGCACCTGTACTTCCTGGGTCACAACGCAAGGTCTCTGGTTGCAGAACCATTATGAGGTCAGTACTCCAAAGCTGTAAACAAACAGGGTCTACACATTTCCTAGGCACCATGCTGGGGAACAACAACAAGTCTCAGCATGCCCAAGACTTATTTTGAGGTTGGCTATGACAATGAACAGGCTTCTGTTCTGTAAAAGCACAAAGGCATCTGCTGGCATCACACTGCGCCAGAGACTATGTTGGCATTGATGAGGGCACAAACAGGGGAGCAGGTACTGGAAGCAGCAGATGCCAGGGCTGCTCTGTACTTGAATTACCCACAATATGCCACTCAGTGCAGCTTTAACCTGGGCACCGCAGCCTCCTCTGACGTCAGAGTCACACTGGGCAGCAGATGCAGCACAGACAGTGCAAGGCTGCCAGCGTCCACCGGTGAGATGAGATATATATATATATTAGATATAATTTTTTTTATTTTTTCTATACACACACACTCTGATATACTCGGATATCTCATAGATATTATATATTATATATCAATAATATCATATATAATATGTATTACTTTTCATATATTTTTATATATATATTTATATATATATATATATATATATACACGTACATACATACACACACACACTATATATAATTATTAAAAAAAATTAAATTTTATAGATAGGGGCCCCCACACGTTTGTTGCCCAGGGGCCCCCACAGACCTTAATCCGGCCCTGGAGGTCAGTGATGTAATGTATGGTATAGAGGGGACAGTGATGTAATGTAGGGTATAGTGGGGTCAGTAATGTAGTGCCGGCTATAGAGGGGTCAGTAATGTAATGTATGGTATAGAGGGGTCAGTAATGTAGTGCCGGCTATAGAGGGGTCAGTAATGTAGTGTATGGTATAGAGGGGTCAGTAATCTAATGTATGGTATAGAGGTGTCAGTAATGTAGTGTATGGTATAGAGGGGTCAGTAATGTAGTGCCGGCTATTAAGGGGTCAGTAATATAGTTTATGGTATAAAGGGGTAAGTAATATAGTGTATGGTATAAAGGGGTCAGTGATGTAGTGCCAGCTATAAAGGGGTTAGTAATGTAGTGTAGGGTATAAAGGGGTCAGTAATGTAGTATATGGTATAGAGGGGTCAGCAATGTAGTGCCGGCTATAAAGGGGTTAGTAATGTAGTGTATGGTATAGAGGGGTCAGTAATGTAGTGCCGGCTATAGAGGGGTCAGTAATGTAGTGTATGGTATAGAGGGGTCAGTGATGTAATGTATGGTATAGAGGGGTCAGTAATGTAGTGTATGGTATAGAGGGGTCAGTAATGTAGTGCCGGCTATAGAGGGGTCAGTAATGTAGTGTATGGTATAGAGGGGTCAGTGATGTAATGTATGGAATAGAGGGGTCAGTAATATAGTGTATGGTATAGAGGGGTCAGTATTGTAGTGTATGGTATAAAGGGGTCAGTAATGTAGTGCCGGCTATAGAGGGGTCAGTAATATAATGTATGGTATAGAGGGGTCAGTAATGTAATGTATGGTATAGAGGGGTCAGTGATGTAGTGTATGGTATAGAGTGGTCAGTAATGTAATGCCGGCTACAGAGGGGTCAGCAATGTAGTGTATGGTATAGAGGGGTCAGTAATCTAATGTATGGTATAGAGATGGTCAGTAATGTAGTGTATGGTATAGAGGGGTCAGTAATGTAGTGCCGGCTATAAAGGGGTCTGTAATATAGTGTATGGTATAAAGGGGTCAGTAATATAGTGTATGGTATAAAGGGGTCAGTAATGTAGTGTATGGTATAGAGGGGTCAGTAATGTAGTGTAGGGTATAGAGGGGTCAGTGATGTAGTGTATGGTATAGAGGGGTCAGTAATGTAGTGCCGGCTATAAAGGTTTTAGTAATGTAGTGTAGGGTATAGAGGGGTCAGTAATGTAGTATATGGTATAGAGGGGTGAGCAATGTAGTGCCGGCTATAAAGGGGTTAGTAATGTAGTGTATGGTATAGAGGGGTCAGTAATGTAGTGCCGACTATAGAGGGGTCAGTAATGTAGTGTATGGTGTAGAGGGGTCAGTAATGTAGTGTAGGGTATAGAGGGGTCAGTAATGTAGTGTATGGTATAGAGGGGTCAGTAATGTAATGTAGGGTATAGAGGGGTCAGTAATGTAGTGTAGGGTATAGAGGGGTCAGTAATGTAGTGTATGGTATAGAGGGGTCAGTGATGTAGTGTATGGTATACAGGGATCAGTAATGTAGTGCCAGCTATAGAGGGGTCAGTAATGTAGTGTAGGGTATAGAGGGGTCAGTGATGTAGTGTAGGGTATAGAGGGGTCAGTAATGTAGTGTAGGGTATAGAGGGGTCAGTAATGTAGTGTAGGGTATAAAAGGGTCAGTAATGTAGTGTATGGTATAGAGGGGTCAGTAATGTAATGTAGGGTATAGAGGGGTCAGTAATGTAGTGTAGGGTATAGAGGGATCAGTAATGTAGTGTAGGGTATAGAGGGGTCAGTAATGTAGTGTAGGGTATAGAGGAGTCAGTGATGTAGTGTAGGATATAGAGGGGTCAGTAATGTAGTGTAGGGTATAGAGGGGTCAGTAATGTAGTGTATGGTATAGAGGGGTCAGTAATGTAGTGTATGGTATAGAGGGGTCAGTAATGTAGTGTATGCTATAGAGGCGTCAGTAATGTAGTGTATGGTATAGAGGGGTCAGTAATGTAGTGTATGGTATAGAGGGTCAGTAATGTAGTGTATGGTATAGAGGGGTCAGTAATGTAGTGTATTTTATAGAGGGGTCAGTAATGTAGTATATGCTATAGAGGGGTCAGTAATGTAGTGTATGGTATAGAGGGGTCAGTAATGTAGTGTAGGGTATAGAGGGGTCAATAATGTAGTGTATGGTATACAGGGGTCAGTGATGTAGTGCCGGCTATAAAGGGGTTAGTAATGAAGTGTAGGGTATAAAGGGGTCAGTAATGTAGTATATGGTATAGAGGGGTCAGTAATGTAGTGCCGGCTATAAAGGGGTTAGTAATGTAGTGTATGGTATAGAGGGGCTAGTAATGTAGTGCCGGCTATAGAGGGGTCAGTAATGTAATGTATGGTATAGAGGGGTCAGTAATGTAATGTATGGCATAGAGGGGTCAGTGATGTTGTGTCGGCTATAGAGGAGTCAGTAATGTAGTGTATGGTATAGAGGGGTCAGTAATCTAATGTATGGTATAGAGGGGTCAGTAATGTAGTATATGGTATAGAGTGGTCAGTAATGTAGTGCCGGCTATAAAGGGGTCAGTAATATAGTGTATGGTATAAAGGGGTCAGTAATATAGTGTATGGTATAAAGGGGTCAGTAATGTAGTGTATGGAATAGAGTGGTCAGTAATGTAGTGTAGGATATAGAGGGGTCAGTGATGTAATGTATGGTATAGAGGGTTCAGTAATGTAGTGTATGGTATAGAGGGGTCAGTAATGTAGTGTAGGGTATAGAGGGGTCAGTGATGTAATGTAGGGTATAGAGGGGTCAGTAATGTAGTGCCAGCTATAAATGTTTTAGTAATGTAGTGTAGGGTATAAAGTGGTTAGTAATGTAGTGTATGGTATAGAGGGGTCAGTAATGTAGTGCCGGCTATAGAGGGGTCAGTAATGTAGTGTATGGTATAGAGGGGTCAGTGATGTAGTGTAGGGTATAGAGGGGTCAGTAATGTAGTGTAGGGTATAGAAGGGTCAGTGATGTAGTTCCGGCTATAAAGGGGTTAGTAATGTAGTGTAGGGTATAAAGGGGTCAGTAATGTAGTATATGGTAAAGCGCAACGGAATATGCTGCGCTATATAAGAAACTGTTAATAAATAAATAAATAATAATAAATATGGTATAGAGGGGTCAGCAATGTAGTGCCAGCTATAAAGGGGTTTGTAATGTAGTGTATGGTATAGAGGGGTCAGTAATGTAGTGCCGGCTATAGAGGGGTCAGTAATGTAGTGTATGGTATAGAGGGGTCAGTGATGTAATGTATGGTATAGAGGGGTCAGTAATATGGTGTATGGTATAGAGGGGTCAGTAATGTAGTGCCGGCTATAGAGGGGTCAGTAATGTAGTGTATGGTATAGAGTGGTCAGTAATGTAGTGTATGGTATAGAGGGGTCAGTCATCTAATGTATGGTATAGAGGGGTCAGTAATGTAGTGTATGGTATAAAGGGGTCAGTAATATAGTGTATGGTATAAAGGGGTCAGTGATGTAATGTATGGTATAGAGGGTTCAGTAATGTAGTGTATGGTATAGAGGGGTCAGTAATGTAGTGTAGGGTATAGAGGGGTCAGTGATGTAATGTAGGGTATAGAGGGGTCAGTAATGTAGTGCCAGCTATAAAGGTTTTAGTAATGTAGTGTAGGGTATAAAGGGGTCAGTAATGTAGTATATGGTATAGAGGGGTCAGCAATGTAGTGCCGGCTTTAAAGGGGTCAGTAATATAGTGTATGGTATAAAGGGGTCAGTAATATAGTGTATGGTATAAAGGGGTCAGTGATGTAATGTATGGTATAGAGGGTTCAGTAATGTAGTGTATGGTATAGAGGGGTCAGTAATGTAGTGTAGGGTATAGAGGGGTCAGTGATGTAATGTAGGGTATAGAGGGGTCAGTAATGTAGTGCCAGCTATAAAGGTTTTAGTAATGTAGTGTAGGGTATAAAGGGGTCAGTAATGTAGTATATGGTATAGAGGGGTCAGCAATGTAGTGCCGGCTTTAAAGGGGTTAGTAATGTAGTGTATGGTATAGAGGGGTCAGTAATGTAGTGCCGGCTATAGAGGGGTCAGTAATGTAGTGTATGGTATAGAGGGGTCAGTAATGTAGTGTAGGGTATAGAGGGGTCAGTAATGTAGCGTAGGGTATAGAGGGGTCAGTGATGTAGTGTATGGTATAGAGGGGTCAGTAATGTAGTGCCGGCTATAGAGGGGTCAGTAATGTAGTGTATGGTATAGAGGGGTCAGTGATGTAGTGTAGGGTATACAGGGTTCAGTAATGTAGTGTAGGGTATAGAGGGGTCAGTATTGTAGTGTATGGTATAAAGGGGTCAGTAATATAGTGCCGGCTATAGAGGGGTCATTAATGTAGTGTATGGTATAGAGGGGTCAGTAATGTAGTGTATGGTATAGAGGGGTCAGTGATGTAGTGTAGGGTATAATGGGGTTAGTAATGTAGTGTAGGGTATAAAGGGGTCAGTAAAGTAGTATATGGTATAGAGGGGTCAGCAATGTAGTGCCGGCTATAAAGGGGTTTGTAATGTAGTGTATGGTTTAGAGGGGTCAGTAATGTAGTGCCGGCTATAGAGGGGTCAGTAATGTAGTGTATGGTATAGAGGGGTCAGTGATGTAATGTATGGTATAGAGGGGTCAGTAATATAGTGTATGGTATAGAGGGGTCAGTATTGTAGTGTATGGTATAAAGGGGTCAGTAATATAGTGCCGGCTATAGAGGGGTCAGTAATGTAGTGTATGGTATAGAGGGGTCAGTAATGTAGTGCCGGCTATAGAGGGGTCAGTAATGTAGTGTATGGTATAGAGGGGTCAGTAATGTAGTGTAGGGTATAGAGGGGTCAGTAATGTAGCGTAGGGTATAGAGGGGTCAGTGATGTAGTGTATGGTATAGAGGGGTCAGTAATGTAGTGCCGGCTATAGAGGGGTCAGTAATGTAGTGTATGGTATAGAGGGGTCAGTGATGTAGTGTAGGGTATACAGGGTTCAGTAATGTAGTGTAGGGTATAGAGGGGTCAGTATTGTAGTGTATGGTATAAAGGGGTCAGTAATATAGTGCCGGCTATAGAGGGGTCATTAATGTAGTGTATGGTATAGAGGGGTCAGTAATGTAGTGTATGGTATAGAGGGGTCAGTGATGTAGTGTAGGGTATAATGGGGTTAGTAATGTAGTGTAGGGTATAAAGGGGTCAGTAATGTAGTATATGGTATAGAGGGGTCAGCAATGTAGTGCCGGCTATAAAGGGGTTTGTAATGTAGTGTATGGTTTAGAGGGGTTAGTAATGTAGTGCCGGCTATAGAGGGGTCAGTAATGTAGTGTATGGTATAGAGGGGTCAGTGATGTAATGTATGGTATAGAGGGGTCAGTAATATAGTGTATGGTATAGAGGGGTCAGTATTGTAGTGTATGGTATAAAGGGGTCAGTAATATAGTGCCGGCTATAGAGGGGTCAGTAATGTAGTGTATGGTATAGAGGGGTCAGTAATGTAGTGTATGGTATAGAGGGGTCAGTGATGTAGTGTAGGGTATAGAGGGGTCAGTGATGTAGTGTAGGGTATAGAGTGGTCAGTTATGTAGTGCCGGCTATAGAGGGGTCAGTAATGTAGTGTATGGTATAGAGGGGTCAGTAATCTAATGTATGGTTTAGAGGGGTCAGTGATGTAGTGTATGGTATAGAGGGGTCAGTGATGTAGTGTAGGGTATAGAGGGGTCAGTAATGTAGTGTAGGGTATAGAGGGGTTAGTAATGTAATGTAGGGTATAGAGGGGTCAGTGATGTAGTGTAGGGTATAGAGGGGTCAGTAATGTAGTGTAGGGTATAGAGGGATCAGTAATGTAGTGTAGGGTATAGAGGGGTCAGTAATGTAGTGTAGGGTATAGAGGGGTCAGTGATGTAGTGAAGGGTATAGAGGGGTCAGTAATGTAGTGTAGGGTATAGAGGGGTCAGTAATATAGTGTAGGGTATAGAGGGGTCAGTAATGTAGTGTATGGTATAGAGGGGTCAGTGATGTAATGTATGGTATAGAGGGGTCAGTGATGTAGTGTATGGTATAGAGGGGTCAGTGATGTAGTGTATGCTATAGAGGGGTCAGTGATGTAGTGTATGGTATAGAGGGGTCAGTAATGTAGTGTAGGGTATAGAGGGGTCAGTAATGTAGTGTAGGGTATAGAGGGGTCAGTGATGTAGTGTAGGGTATACAGGGGTCAGTGATGTAGTGCCGACTATAAAGGGGTTAGTAATGTAGTGTAGGGTATAAAGGGGTCAGTAATTTAGTATATGGTATAGAGGGGTCAGCAATGTAGTGCCGGCTATAAAGGGGATAGTAATGTAGTGTATGGTATAGAGGGGCCAGTAAGGTAGTGCCGGCTATAGAGGGGTCAGTAATGTAATGTATGGTATAGAGGGGTCAGTAATGTATTGTATGGTATAGAGGGGTCAGTGATGTAGTGTATGGTATAGAGGGGTCAGTAATGTAGTGCCGGCTATAGAGGGGTCAGTAATGTAGTGTATGGTATAGAGGGGTCAGTAATCTAATGTATGGTATAGAGGGGTCAGTAATGTAGTGTATGGTATAGAGGGGTCAGTAATGTAGTGCCGGCTATAAAGGGGTCAGTAATATAGTGTATGATATAAAGGGGTCAGTAATATAGTGTATGGTATAAAGGGGTCAGTAATGTAGTGTAGGGTATAGAGGGGTCAGTGATGTAATGTATGGTATAGAGGGGTCAGTAATGTAGTGTATGGTATAGAGGGGTCAGTAATGTAGTGTAGGGTATAGAGGGGTCAGTGATGTAATGTATGGTATAGAGGGGTCAGTAATGTAGTGCCGGCTATAAAGGTTTTAGTAATGTAGTGTAGGGTATAAAGGGGTCAGTAATGTAGTATATGGTATAGAGGGGTCAGCAATGTAGTGCCGGCTATAAAGGGGTTAGTAATGTAGTGTATGGTATAGAGGGGTCAGTAATGTAGTGCGGGCTATAGAGGGGTCAGTAATGTAGTTCCGGCTATAGAGGGGTCAGTAATGTAGTGTATGGTATAGAGGGGTCAGTAATGTAGTGTAGGGTATAGAGGGTTCAGTAATGTAGTGTATGGTATAGAGGGGTCAGTGATGTAGTGTATGGTATAGAGGGGTCAGTAATGTAGTGCCGGCTATAGAGGGGTCAGTAATGTAGTGTATGGTATAGAGGGGTCAGTGATGTAGTGTATGGTATAGAGGGGTCAGTAATATAGTGTATGATATAGAGGTGTCAGTAATATAGTGTATGGTATAAAGGGGTCAGTAATGTAGTGTAGGGTATAGAGGGGTCAGTGATGTAATGTATGGTATAGAGGGGTCAGTAATGTAGTGTATGGTATAGAGGGGTCAGTAATGTAGTGTAGGGTATAGAGGGGTCAGTGATGTAATGTATGGTATAGAGGGGTCAGTAATGTAGTGCCGGCTATAAAGGTTTTAGTAATGTAGTGTAGGGTATAAAGGGGTCAGTAATGTAGTATATGGTATAGAGGGGTCAGCAATGTAGTGCCGGCTATAAAGGGGTTAGTAATGTAGTGTATGGTATAGAGGGGTCAGTAATGTAGTGCCGGCTATAGAGGGGTCAGTAATGTAGTGCCGGCTATAGAGGGGTCAGTAATGTAGTGTATGGTATAGAGGGGTCAGTAATGTAGTGTAGGGTATAGAGGGTTCAGTAATGTAGTGTAGGGTATAGAGGGGTCAGTGATGTAGTGTAGGGTATAGAGGGGTCAGTGATGTAGTGCCGGCTATAGAGGGGTCAGTAATGTAGTGTATGGTATAGAGGGGTCAGTGATGTAGTGTATGGTATAGAGGGGTCAGTAATGTAGTGTATGGTATAGAGGGGTCAGTAATGTAGTGTAGGGTATAGAGGGGTCAATAATGTAGTGTATGGTATAGAGGGGTCAGCAATCTAGTGCCGGCTATAAAGGGGTTAGTAATGTAGTGTATGGTATAGAGGGGTCAGTAATGTAGTGCCGGCTATAGAGGGGTCAGTAATGTAGTCTATTGTATAGAGGGGTCAGTGATGTAATGTATGGTATAGAGGGGTCAGTAATGTAGTGTATGGTATAGAGGGGTCAGTATTGTAGTGTATGGTATAAAGGGGTCAGTAATGTAGTGCCGGCTATAAAGGGGTCAGTAATGTAGTGTATGGTATAGAGGGGTCAGTAATGTAGTGTATGGTATAGAGGGGTCAGTGATGTAATGTATGGTATAGAGGGGTCAGTAATCTAGTGCCGGCTATAGAGGGGTCACTAATGTAGTGTAGGGTATAAAGGGGTTAGTAATGTAGTGTATGGTATAGAGGGGTCAGTGATGTAGTGTATGGTATAGAGGGGTCAGTAATGTAGGGCCAGCTATAGAGGGGTCAGTAATGTAGTGTATGGTATAGAGGGATCAGTGATGTAATGTATGGTATAGAGAAGTCAGTGATGTGGTGTAGGGTATAGCAGGGGCCAGCAAAAATCCATAGTAGATCAAAAAGTACATAGTAAACTATTACTGAATTAAGACACAAAATGTAGGAAAAAGTATGCAATCTGATTAAAAAAGGGCAAAGAAGGTTAGTGGTCTAATACGAGTGACCCACGCCATGCCTTGCACCTCGTATCATTATGCTTAATCACTTGCCTGACGTGGTCGTATCAGTTGCGACCACACCAGGCTGGGCTTTCCCTGACATGATCGCATCTGATGCGACCAGTCAGAGACGACCAGTGGGCAATTGCTGGAAGATTAACTAGCGGTTCCTCTGCACCAGCGGCTTTTTCCCCCAATGTACCAGACAAAATCAGTTGGCAACCCAATGGCCACAGTCTGCGCATGTGCAGAGCTCAATGGCTAAACCATCGATGGTTTTCTAATGATAGTTTAAAACCATTGTCCATCGATGGTACAGCTGTTCTTGATCTAATTCAATCATAAAAAAATGACAATTTCTGAACAGTTTTAAAATATTAGCCATGTTTTGTATTGTGGGGTGCCAAAAGAAATTTTCATCCTGGGCTCCGCTTAGGCTAGAACCAGGCCCAGCTTTTCTGCCCCTATTCCTTTAGCACACATGGTTTAGTAATATAATAGCAGGGGCGTATCTATACTTTGGCCAGGATGGCTCTTGCCAGGGGCGCCGGCCGCCAGGGGGCGCCACCTGGCAGTGCCACCATAGCAATAGATGCGCTCTGCAGTGCTGTGGACAGATAGCTTATGGTGTGCTGGGCACCCACTGGAAAGGATAGGTAGGTAGGGTGCGGGTGGCCACAGCCACACTGAGCACAGAATGCTGACCCGGCCGCTGCTGCAAGTTTTGTTTGCCGGGTGCCCGCTGCGGTGTATATTAGCGGCGCACCCGGCTGTCCTCACTTGCTGCTGTGAGGGTTGTGTATATAGATCCCCTTCAGTAGGTACATCTCTGCTCTGCCTCCCTCGGCTCCCGCATGGTGCAGTGACTCATCTCCCAGTGCAAGGGATCGAGGAGCTGTTCAGCGCGGCACAGCACTGAGAGGTTACAGGTCAGTCTCTTCTTGTTAAATTAGTGTTGGCAGGGTAGGGGGTGGTGGTGTGTGTGTGTTATTAACAGGTCAGTGACAGTCTCTTGTTCGTGTTGGTTGGGTGGGGGTGTGTGTATTTGTGTTAACAGGTCAGTCTCTTGTGTGTGTGTTTGTAAGTATGTTGTGTGTATGTTATGTGTGTGTGCATGTATGCTGTGTGTGTGTTGTAAGTATGTAGTGTGTATGTTATGTGTGTGTATGTATACTGTATGTGTGTTTGTAAGTATGTAGTGTGTATGTTATGTGTGTGTATGTATGCTGTGTGAGTGTTTGTAAGTATGTAGTGTGTATGTTATGTATGTATATGTATGCTGTGTGTGTGTTTGTAAGTATGTTGTGTGTATGTTGTGTGTGTGTGTGTGTGTTTGTATGTTGTGTGTATGTTATGTGTGTGTGCATGTATGCTGTGTGTGTTTGTAAGTATGTTGTGTATATATTATGTGTGTATGTATGCTTGTAAGTATGTCATGTGCGTATGTATGCTGTGTATGTGTTTGTAAGTATGTCATGTCTGTATTTTATGTGTGTATGTATGCTGTGTGTGTTTGTAAGCATGTCATGTCAGTATGTTATGTGTGTATGTATGCTGTGTGTGTTTGTAAGCATGTCATGTGTGTATGTATGCTTGGAAGTATGTCATGTGTGTATGTATGCTGTGTGTGTGTGTTTGCAAGCATGTTATGCGTGTATGTTATGTGTGTATGCATGCTGTGTGTGTTCGTAAGCACGTTGTGTGTACGTCTATATTTAATATATAATATATATATATATATATATAATTATTCAACACCCCCCCTACTGTGTGGTAGGGGAAAATGCAAGAGAGAGGGGGGGGGCGCTGTCCCTTAGCTTGCCAGGGGCTCTCAGACCCCTAGATACGCCCCTGTATAATAGCAATATACCAAATGTGCTAATAAAGGAAATAAAGGTACAAACTGTTAAGAAAGTTCTTGTTTTTAAAATGATTCTGAGATGTGTAATAATAAAATAATCAGATAAAGTGTCACCTCTGCAATTTAACCTACCAGTAGGCGGTAGTTGGAAATCTTTCATAAATATCTCATTGTCCATTGCTTCATGTAATTCCCTAGGTACCAAGAAAGAGAATTTTCATAGACAATCATAAGCCATATAATGTGTGACACAACATGCAGGGTGATAATCTACATTTGATATGATCACAACACCACCAGTCGCACTTTAGTTTTGCTTACATCGTGCCCTAAATGCCCTATTTAGGTACATGTAACTGGAATGAGCAGATAATGGTAGTACAGTCTTTGCACAAGATGAATAAAGAATTTTGACTTCTTGGCATCAAACACTAAGGGCTCTGGGCCGGATTCTGACACGCTCGCAAACGGTTCGACAGTGGCACAGTGCGGACACGCAGCATGCGCGAGCCCCGCAGCGAGTGAGACCTTCACTCGCTCCGGAGCTCGCAGCAAAATGGGGCGGCTCTCTGTGTTGATCGACAGCTCGCCCCGTTTTGTAGGCAGGTAGGGGAGGTGGCTGAACAAACGGAGGTGTTCACGAAGGAACACCTGCCGTTTGTGGGCGTCCATACTGACATCACTCGTGATGTCAGTAGTGGACTTCCAGCTCTATTAGAGCCGGAAGTCCACTCGGCATTGCGAGTGCTGAGACCCTACCACAAGGGCCTCCTCACAATGCCGATGGTCGCGATAATCGCAACCATCTCCTGCCCGCTCGCACTAGCTGTGGGTGGGCACCCACAGCTTAGCGAGCGGACAGGAAAAAAATTTTTGGGGAAATTCTTCCCGCCCTGATTCAGAGCGTGCGCTCGCAAATAGCGAGTGGCTCTGAATCAGGCCCTCTATTTATCAATCTTTTTTTTGCTAAAATAATGTGAAAAGGCTTTTTTCACACCCTTTTCACATTATTTTAGTTTCACTGAAATGTATTAAAGGGCAATTGGAGTAGTTTTTGTGAACAACTACTCTAAGCTCTTTAATTAGCATTTCTTTAGCAAGCAGACCGTATTTGCCATACTTGTAATGGGAAATGTGATCTGCCTGAAATTTACTAAGGGGGAATTGTGAAAAAATACCGTGTGGAAGCCATGCTATAAAAATTAATTAATAAATTAATTAAGCAGGATTCCCCGACTCCTGCTCCGCTCTGGGAGCCGGCCCCCTGTGACCAGCTTTGTTGTCTAAATAGACCACAAGCTGAATAATGTAAAAAATAGTTAAAAAAACCCAAAGCAAAACCTTACCTGCAGGCGGGGGTCCGCTGATCGGTGAGCTCTCTCCTCCTGTCAGCTGGTCGCACGGGGCTCCTGCACTGTTACCCCGGTCAGCTGTGCTGTAAACCGGCATCTAAGTTTACAGCACAGCTGACCAGGGTCACAGACCAGGCTCCGGTCACCAGCTGACCGGAGGAGAGAGCTCACCGATCACTGAGGTAAGTGTCAGCTGGGGGAGGGAAAGGGTTGCGGGGCAGGCGGGGAGTGCTAGCGGGTGTCGGGATTAGCCGGTGTGAGGATTCGCAGTGACAGAGCAAGCTCTGTCCCTGCTTGAGAATGTTGATATATTCTTATGATAATTCCAAAATTTGCGGATTGTAGTAAATAGGGGCCTATGATTTGTCTTGCTTTATTTAGAAAGTGCAGTCAAGCAGTTGTTTGATTTACGTGCATAGATGGAATGGGGTTTATTAACCGGCACAGCATTATTCGGCGTCCTTAACCTGAAACAATGTGACTACACTGTTTGTTGCACTGTACTTGCAAATTTATTCATTCCGCCCCATTATTAATTTGCCATGAAGATACCGACAGGGACATAGTGATATTCATCATTATGTCCATTTATAGCCTATGTCACAGCTTATACATGTGCTGTTATCATGGAGTACACCAATTTGTAATTATATGACCCAGAGTGGGTGCTACTATTATGTAGCAATAATTATTTTGGGGTGAGCGTTTGGGAGTGGGGCCCCTGGAGTTGTTCTGGCTGGACCTTTTTCAGGGCATCACCACTTAATTCACATAGATTATTTTTATAACTTTTCTAATTGTTTGTTTATTATTGATGTCATTTTAATCCTTTCACATTTCATTAACACTTATTGATTTATCCTTACACATTTATCCTTTACACTTCACTATCACCTTTTTTCCCCTTTTCGTGTGATGCCCTGGGGATGGTCCTTGGCTGGAATTTTTTTGGGTACCCTGCTTCTCGGACGTGAACCCCTTAATGTTAGGGATGCCAGTATAGAGGAGCCTTGACGATTGGCCTGGCGCTTATTCATATATTTGCAAATGTATGTAACTAATACCTCTTAATCTCTATTATTATGCAGGACTTAAGTATTTTTTGTTGATTTTGCTACAGTGTGCTGGAGGGCATATCCTTTTTTCTATGGACAATATACAGACAGGTCACTATACTGACATGGACAAAATACAGACAGGTCACTATAACGAAAGGGACAAAATACAGACAGGGCACTATACTGACATGGACAATATACAGACAGGTCACTATACCAACATGGACAAAATACAGACTGGTCACTATGCTGACATGGACATAATACAGACAGGTCACTATACTGACAGGGACAAACTACAGACAGGTCACTATACTGACAGGGACAAACTACAGACAGGTCACTATACTGACAGGGACAAACTACAGACAGGTCACTATACTAACATGGACAATATACAGACTGGTCACTATACTGACATGGACAAAATACGGACAGGTCACTATACTGACATGGACATAACACAGACATGTTCAAAAACCCTCAGAAACTCACATTTTAACAGATAGCATCATCTACTATGAACATGAGTTTATGAGTACACATCTGTATGTATTTTTATATCTTTTGTTGCACAATTGCCACCCATATGGGACGACATATCTCAGCATGGATATTTTGTCCTTGCTGGGATTTGGATGTGTCAGGATTTTGTCCTTGCTGGGATATTGATGTGTTGGTATTTATGTCCTTGCCGGGATTCTGATGTGTCTGTATTTTGTCTTTGCTGATATTTTGATCTGTCTGTGTTTTGTCCTTGCTGGGATATTGATGTGTCTGTGTTTTGTCCTTGCTGGGATATTGATGTGTCTGTGTTTTGTCCTTGCTGGGATATTGATGTGTCTGTGTTTTGTCCTTACTGGGATTTGATGTGTCTGTGTTTTGTCCTTGCTGGGATTTGATGTGTCTGTATTTTGTCCTTGCTGGGATATTGATGTGTCAGTATTTTGTCCTTGCCGGGATTCTGATCTGTCTGTATTTTGTACTTGCTGGGATTTTGAAGTGTCATTATTTTGTCCTTGCTGGGATTTTGATGTGTCTGTAATTTTGTCCTTGGCAAGATTTTGATGTGTCGGTATTTGTCCTTGCTGGGATTTTGATGTGTCTGTATTTTTATTGTCAGGATTTTAACTGTTTCGGATTTTGAACTTGTTGGGATTTTCATATGTCTGTATTTTGTTAATGTTGGTATAGTGGTTGACGGTATTATGTTCCACATTGTCTGTGTCAAATAAATTTCGACACTGCAAACTGATCCCTTATATTTCTTTGCGCTAAGGGCCTGATTCAGAGCTGAACGCTCTGACCAGAGTGCTCGCTCTGAATCAGGGCCCTCCTCCATAAAAATGGAGCGGCCTCCTGACCGCTCGCATAGCTGTGGGTGACCACCCACAGCATATGCGAGCGGCCAAAAAGATGGTCGCGATGGTCTTGACCATCGCGACCATCGGAATTGCGACGGAGACCCTGCGGTAGGGTCTCCCTGCCACAAGCCCTACAGTGATTTTGACTCTATCAGAGCCAAAATCACTCCCACTGACATCACTAGTGATGTCAGTGGGGCCGGCTTCAGGCGGTAGGCGTTCCCACGTCTGGCTGCCACGCCCCCGGCACGCCCACCAAAGGAGGCGTGCTGTCAATCAACATCGACAGCACGCCCCCTTTGGTGCGAGACCCGGAGCGATGGAAAGCCCGTCGCTCCCCGGGTCTCGCGCATGCGCACGACGGAGCTCCCTCCGTCGTGCGCATGCGCAGTGGGGAACATCGACCCACTTGCGAGCGTACTGCCGCACGCGAGTGGGTCTGAATGACCCCCTAAGTGTTGTATATGACATCCTCTTTAAAGGTGGATGCTTTATGGTACATGTTACATAGTAGCGGAGGTGAGGCTTTGAAAAACCCTTTCAATTCTTCATCCAACAGACAGGCCTCCTTTATAAATATCGAGCACATGATAGCTTCAAACCTTTCCTGACAGCAGCCAGCAATCCACTTGGCCATGATAGTCCGGAATGTCTGCTGGTCTACAAGGATACCCTGATTGTCTGGGTCCAACATTGTACAGAGACACTGGAGACGATTTCCATCACGGCTGTTATCCGTCACACTCTTCAAGTAATCAATGATCTGGGTCACCGTTACCTTACCTGCATATGAAGTTAATCAAGTTATAAGTAATCTATCTATCTATCTATCTATCTATCTATCTATCTATCTATCTATCTATCTATCTATCTATAAAATGGTGAGGAAGATAGGTAAAGAAATTAGTGAATGAAACCTAAGAAGATTCGGAGAGCACTGATATGTACAAAAACCTAAAAATAATTGATTAGTTCAATGTCAAACAAATCATTCAGAATTTGCACACTTAATCTGGGTACACAACTAGATGACCAGGAGACCCGGCACTATGGCGATGTGATGTAACGATATACTGCACACTGCACAATCCGCTGTACGACTTTGCAATATATCGTTACATGTCTAATGTAACTATACTGCATCATCCGAGGCATCGTCCCATCTTATATGCAGCACATTCGATCGGAAGATGCTGATTTTTAAAGGGCATATACGATGGTCGTTCCGATCCATCGCAGATGATATATTGTGTAGTGTGTAATGCAACCGTGCTAAATGCTCACAAATAAACTCTGATCTCCGCCTTTATTAGGAGTTGGACACGTCATTGATAGTAAAAGTAGCCGTCATTACTATCACTGAGTTTTTGCAGAAGCCCTATCCTCGTACAGCACTTGCAATTTTCCCCACACACCCATGGAAAACTTATCCTAGGTGTGAACACCCCATTTTGACCAGTTACACCAAGTTAGCTAACAAACGAGACGCAGCTGAGATGCGTACAACTTTGAATTACCCTCTGTTGCTCAAAGCTGCATATGCAGGCTCTGATGCATGTGCAGCTGCTAAGCATCGCAAGATCTGTCCAAAAAATATGCAATTGCATGATACTATATGAATCAGCTTCTAACTTTTGCCATATTTCTGTTAAAGTCTGCTGAACTCATCAATGCTCTTTCATGTACTAGTGGGACAGGACAAGTATCTATCATGTACCATAATGACATGACACAAAAGTCCATCTGTGGGCCGTGCGCCTACATGCACTGAGCCATGGGCTTGATTCAGATCCGCACGCAAATAGCATCGCAGCTGCGAACTCTCACGGATCACAATAGCGAAATTAAGGCCTCCCTGAGCATAGGGACGCCAACCGCTGCCTTCTCATATCCGTCCGACCACGTTCAACAGCGTAAACATCGGTGACATCGACGCAGATCAGGCGTCCACCAATCTTCTGAGTAAGTCTAAGCTGTCGCCAGGGCCGTAACTAGGGTAGTGCGACCAGTGCCGTGGCACAGGGCACCGCAGGGCAGGGGGCGCTGTTTGGACCTGTCAATTTTCCTGTTTATTATAAATCGCACTTGTAGCTTCCTCTTCTTTTATCCGGAGCATCTCCTGGCCTCCCCTATGTCTTCCCTGGCCCTTCCCCATGAAGCCATGGCCCTTTTTCAGGTGCACTATCTTATGTCCCTATTTAAAAAAAGGGGGGGGCACCAATGCTCTCTCTGGCACAGGGCATCAAAGAGCCTAGTTACGGCTTTGGCTGTCGCAGACACAGCGGTCTCCAGACACGCAGCGGGCTCTTTGGCTGCAAGCAAGAAAGCACTGGCTAATTTATGCACGCCCAGGAGATAGTGTTTAAACGGTCCCAACACACCTGCTTTTTTTCTAACCACCCTGTTACCTCACCCAAATGATGACTACCTGTCACTCACTTTGTGAGTGAATCCTCTGTGTGAGCGAAATCGCAAAACAATCGCTGTGCATGCGCATACGCGCAATGGCTAA
This sequence comes from Taudactylus pleione, assembly GCA_031769625.1. Lineage (NCBI taxonomy): Eukaryota > Metazoa > Chordata > Amphibia > Anura > Myobatrachidae > Taudactylus > Taudactylus pleione. Next base: position 3,605,559 of record JAUIMM010000534.1, on the reverse strand, counting down.
CAATCGCTCAATCTGCGTAAACATCGGCATTTGCATACATATCTGAATTAGGGATGAGCGGGTTCGGATTTCTGAAATCCGAACCCCCCCCCCGATCCGAGTCGTATCTGAGTCAGGCTCGACTTTCCCCGCCTGACTCGGATCTGAAATCGAGGCAAAACGTCATCATCCCGCCTTCCGGATCTCGCGGGTTTTGGATTCTATAAAAGGTCCCCGCGTCGGCGCCATTTCTCACTCCGGCTGTCTACAGTGAAGAGGGAGGGTGGGAGCTAGGGCTGGCTGGCTTCTGTTGTCCATAGGGGCTGTGTCCACTCAGTCCATAGGGGCTGACTGGGCTGTGTTGTGCTGCTGTTGTCCATAGGGGCTGGCTGGGCTGTGTTGTGCTGCTGTAGTCCATAGGGGCTGGCTGGGCTGTGTTGTGATGCTGTCATAAGGGCTGGCTGGGCTGTGTTGTGCAGTCAGTTGTCCATAGGGGCTGTGTCCACTCCAAAGTCTATAGGGGCTGGCTGGACTGTGTTGTGCAGTGTCCCATAAAGGCTGTAGTCCTAGAGGGGTGCTGTAGTGTTGTCCAGAGGGTTATCTGTGCATTAGGGTTGCTCCCCCAAAGTACACTCCAAAAAAATATATATTTTTTTCTGTGTTTGTGAATTGTGTGCGCAGTAGCCGCACGTGCATCAACAAAGTAGCGCCAAGCGTGCGCCTGTCATAAGTAAAGGGCCGGCTGGCTTGTCCGTTAAAGGGTGCTGTAAACCCCAAAGTGCACTCCAAACAAAATAAAATATTATTTTCTGTGTTTGTGACTTGTGTGCACTGTGGCTGCACGTGCATCAACAAAGGAGCAGTGCCAAACGTGCGCCTGTGTCCCATAAGTAAAGGGCCGGCTGGCTCATCTCTTAAAGGGTGGTGTAAGCCCCCAAAGTGCACTCCAACAAAAAACCCATTTTCTTCTGTGTTTGTGAATTGTGTGCACTGTACGTGCATCCTCAAAGCAGCAGCGCCAAGCGTGCGTCTGTCTGTGAAAGGGTGGTGTAACCCCCAAAGTGCGCTCCCACAAAAATAAAATCTTCTTTTTTTCTGTGTTTGTGTGTGAAATGTATGCGCAGTAGCCGCACCTGCATCCTCAAAGCAGCAGCGACAAGCGTGCGTCTGTCTGTTAAAGGGTGGTGTAACCCCCAAAGTGCACTCCAAACAAAATAAAAAATTATTTTCGGTGTTTGTGAATTGTGTGCACTGTGGCTGCACGTGCATCAACAAAGGAGCAGCGCCAAGCATGCGCCTGTGTCCCATAAGTAAAGGGCCGGCTGGCTCATCTCTGAAAGGGTGGTGTAAGCCCCCAAAGTGCACTCCCACAAAAAAAAACATTTTCTTCTGTGTTTGTGAATTGTGTGCACTGTACGTGCATCCTCAAAACAGCAGCGCCAAGCGTGCGTCTTTCTGTTAAAGGGTGGTGTAACCCTCAAAGTGCGGACACAAAAAATAAAAAAATATTTTTTTTCTGTCTTTGTGAATTGTGTGCACTGTAGCTGCACGTGCATCAACAAAGGAGCAGCGACAAGCGTGCGCCTGTGTGCCATAAGTAAAGAGCCGGCTGGCTCATTTCTTAAAGGGTGGTGTAACCCACAAAGTGCACTAGTCTCCACCAAAAATAAAAAAATATTTTCTGTGTTTGTGTGCGCCTTAGCCGCACGTGTATAACAATATAACATAAATGGAGGACCAAACTTTCTCCGATAAAAATAAAATAGGGAAAGATCAAGAACCACTTCCTCCTAGTGCTGAAGCTGCTGCCACTAGTCATGACATAGACAATAACATGTCATCAACGTCGTCTGCCAAGGCCGATGCCCAATGTCATAGTAGAGGGCATATACAATCCCAAATGACAAAGTTCAGGAAAATGACCTTAAAAAAAAAACATTTAAATCATCTGAGGAGAAACGTAAACTTGCCAATATGCCATTTACGACATGGAGTGGCAAGAAACGGCTAAGGTCTTTCCCTGTGTTCATGACTAGTGGTTCAGCTTCACATGACGATGGAAGCCCTCCTCCCGCTAAAAAAATCAAACGAGTTAAGCTGGCAAAAGCACAGCGAAGAACTGTGCTTTCTAAGAAGATATTACAAATCACCAAGGAGAGTCCAAGTGTGGTGGCGGTTGCGATGCCTGACCTTCCCAGCACTGGACGGGAAGAGGTGGCTCTTTCCCACATTTGCACGCCCTCTGCAAGTGCTGAAAGGAGCACCCACAGTCCACTTGCTGATATGCATTTTGAAGATGTCACTGTTGAAGTACAACAGGATGAGGATACTGGTGTAGCTGGTGCTGAGGAGGAAGTTGGTGAGGAGGATTCTGATGGTGATGTGGTTTGTTTAAATCAGGCTCCAGGGGAGACAGTTGTTGTCCGTGGGATGAAAATGCCCATCACGGTCATGCCTGGGTAGAAGACCAAACATTCCACCTCTTTGGTCTGGCAATATTTCTATCCAAATCCGGACAACAACTGTCTTGCCATATGTACCATATGTAAAAGTGAAATAAGTAAGGGTAGGGACGTTAACCACCTAGGAACATCCTCCCTTATACGTCACCTGCAGCGCGTTCATAAAAAGTTACTGTCAAGTTCAGAAACTTTGGCTAAGACCGTAAGCAATCCAGGGACACCTAAATCCCTTTGTCCTGTTGTATCCAAGCATCTGCAAACCACACCGTCAACTCCCTCCTCGTCAATTTCCTCCTTAGTCAGGATCGGCAGTAGTCCTGCAGGCCATGTCACTGGCATGGCTGACTCTCCTTTCCGAGATTCCTCCGGAGGATCCTGCATTGCTACGCCTACTGCTGCTGCTGTTGCTGCTGGGAGTCGGTCATCATCCCAGAGAGGAAGTAGGAACACCACTACTTTTACTAAACAATTGACCCTCCAACATTCCTTAGCGAGGAGGATGAAGTACGACAGCAGTCATCCTGAAGCAAAACATATAACTGAGGCCTTGACTGCTATGTTGGTGTTAGACGTGCATCCGGTATCCGCCATTAGTGCAGTGGAATTTAGATAATTGATGGAGGTAGTGTGTCCCCAGTTCCAAATCCCATCTAGATTCCACTTCACTAGGCGATACCGAGACTGTACAGAAACGTCAGAAAAAGTGTCCTCAGTGTCCTGAAAAATGCGGTTGTACCCAATATCCACTTAACCACGGACATGGGGACAAGTGGAACAGGGCAGAGTAAGGACTATATGACTGTGACAACCCACTGGGTAGATGTATCACATTACGCAGCCATAACAGCAGCGTCACCGGTAGCAGCATCTCAGAAACGCCAGCTCATTCCAAGGCAGGCTACGCTGTGTATCACCGGTTTCAGTAAGAGGCACACCGCCGACAACCTCTTAGAGAAACTGAGGGAAATCATCACCCAGTGGCTTACCCCACTTAGACTCTCCTGGGGATTTGTGATATCTGACAACACCACCAATATTGTGCGGGCAATACATCTGGGCAAATTCCAGCACGTCCCATGTTTTGCTCACACAATAAATTTGGTGGTGCAGAATTTTCTGAAAAGCGACAGGGGGTGCAGGCCACTTTCGCCATTCAGCGACTGCGTGCCGAAGACTGGAGCACCAGCAAACACTCTTGAACCTGCCCCGCCATCACCTGAAGCAAGAGGTTGTGACACGGTGGAACTCAACCCTCTATATGCTTCAGAGGATGGAGGAGCAGCAAAAGGCCATTCAAGCCTATACATCCACCTAAGACATAGGCAAAGGAGGGGGTATGCACCTGACCCAAGCCCAGTGGAGAATGATTTCCGTGTTGTGCAAGTTTCTCCAGCCCTTCGAACTTGCGACACGTGAAGTCAGTTCAGACACTGCCAGCTTGAGTCAGGTCATTCCCCTCATCAGGCTTTTGCAGAAGCGGCTGGAGAAAGTGAAGGAGGAGCTAAGATGAAGCGATTCCGCTCAGCATGTGGGACTTGTAGATGAAAGCCTTCATTCGCTTTGCCAGGATTCCAGGGTGGCCAATCTGTTGAAATCAGACCACTACATTTTGGCCACCGTGCTCAATCCTAGGTTTAAAGCCTGTGTGGTGTCTCTCTTTCCGGCCGACACAAGCCTGCAGAGGTGCAAAGATCTGCTGGTGAAAACACTGTCAGCTGAAGCGGAACGTGACACGTCAACAGCTCCTTCTTCATTTTCTCCCGTAACTGGGGCTGCCAGGAAAAAATTTAGGTATGCTAAGCAACCCGCTGGCTGTGATGCAGGGCAGGCAGGTCCAAGTTTGGACATCTGGTCCGGACTGAAGGACCTGGCAACAATTTCTGAAATGTCTACTGTCACTGCATATGATACTGTCACCATTGACAGAATGGTGGAGGATTACATCGGTGACAGCATCCAAGTAGGCATGTCAGATAGTCCGTACCTGTACTGGCAGGAAAAAGAGGCAATTTGGAGGCCCCTGTACAAACTGGCTCTATTTTACCTGAGTTGCCCCCCCTCCAGTGTGTACTCCGAAAGAGTGTTTAGTGCAGCCGGGAACCTTGTCAGCGAAAGGCGTAGGAGGTTGCTTCCACAAAATGTGGAGAAGATGATGTTCATAAAATTGAATTATCAACTCTTCCAGGGAGACCAGCTTCCGGAACGTACAGAGGGACCTGTGGTGGTGGATTCCAGCGGGGACGAATTAATACTCTGTGAGGATGAGGATGTACACAACACTGAAGAGGGTGAGGAATCGGTGGATGAGGAGGATGAGGACGACATCTTGCCTCCGTAGAGCCAGTTTGTGCAGGGACAGATTAATTGCTAGCTTGTTTTGTGAGGGCCCAAACGAACCAATCAAATGACAATTCCATCTTGCACCTCTTTTTTTTCTTTGCTTTATGTTCTGTTTGGGGCCTAGTTTTTCAAACTGCCATTCTGTCTACCACTGCAGTGTCACTCCTAGAGGGCCACGTGTTTGTGCCGCCCACTTGTGTCGCTTAGCATAGTCATCCAGCTACCTCGGTGCAACCTTTTGGATATAAAAACACTATTGTGAGGTGTTCAGAATAGACTGGAAATGAGTGGAAATTAAGGTTATTGAGGTTAATAATAGCATAGGAGCAGAAAAACACACAAATTCTGTGATTTTAGCTGTTTTTATGCTTTTTAAAAAAAAAATACAGATCCAAAACACAAAACCTAGAACTCAAAACACGGAAGGGTGGTTTTGGCAAAACCAATCCAGATCCAAAACACGAAGAAAGATCCAGATCCAAAACCAAAACACAAAACACGAAAAGTGGCCGGTGCTCACCCCTAATCTGAATCAGGCCCCGTGTTTGGGTGTGCACTCCAAGATGTGTGGCAAGTACATTTTGCACAGCGATAGGTGGACCAGTGATCAATTGTGCTTTATGTGCAAGGTCCACAAAAATTTTTTAATTCTGTTGTTCTGGACAAGATATTGAAATGTTCTGATAGGATTGGAAATTTTCCATATAATCAGGATGATTTTAAATAGCACTGCAGGGCTTTTAAAGAGATATTACTTGTCACATTACTTCCAGTTATTGATTTGTACTGTATATACCACCCTGCAACTTCTAAACACATTACATTTTTTATCAAGAAATATTTATATATTTATCCAGATACGTTTATTTTTGTTGTCCTGGGATATGTAGATACTCTCATATCCACAATGACTGCACACATTGGGGCCAATTCAGAGTTGAGAGCAAAGCAAAAAAAAAATGGAATAACCTTGCATCTTGGCAAAACCCATGTTGCACTGGGGTGGGGCAGATATGAGAGATTAAGATTTAGGAGGGGCATGTTCTTTCTCAAATCTAAAATGCTGTCTAAATCCATCATTTCTGGGCTACATGCAAAAGCTGTAAGTATTTACCCTACATCATACTTACCGACATTCTGGCTGCCGGGGGGGCATAGCAGGGGGCTGAGAGTGGGTGGGAGAATTCAGATACACCCGCAGTTGCACATAGAATATAGGCATGCCACATATCCTTTTAATCAGGAGAAGCTGCTTGTGCGTCCTATTAGCATCGCTGTGTGAATAAGACACATTTGAAGAGAAACAGTCACATGAAAAGACGCTCTGCACTACCAAGTTATGCGGCGCTCTCGCGTTATGTGTAACGCGACTTGTAGCGCACGGAGGATAGATGTATGTGAACACATCTGTAGTGTGGTATAGAAGAGGATTTTGAGCTGAGTGAGCTGTAAAAACTTAGCTGCAGGAGACTGAATCTGCTGCTAAGTTGGCCCCCAGAGCTCTGGAGGGAGTGCACACAGGAGCAAGGAGGGGCGAACAGAAAAACTCATCCTCCTGGCAACAGCAGTCTGGGGGCTTTCTTGTTACCAAGCCCTCACTGCTCCAATTGGGACTAACTGTAAACAGAGCCGCCAATAAACCCTACCCTACCCCTGAAAGTGGTAGCCTCCTCTTCTGGAGAGGGAAAGCATTGCCTGCTGAGCCTGCCTTTCCAGTTTGTGGCTACAGGAATAATTTCTGATATCTAAGAAGATCCTGTGGGGTTGGGAACAGCTGGCTGGGATGACAGTGGTCAGGCTCCTATTGAAGCAACCCCCATAGATAGAGAACGGATTGTCAGTTTAAAGCACTGTCTCTGCCATCCCCTCAAGTCTGTAGTGAAGACTTAAATAAAATAAAGTAAAAAATAAATATAAAATAAAGCTGCTTCAGCAGCAGAAAAAAATATAGCGCCAAGCTTCTACGGGCACTTGAAAAATAAACTAACTTGCTTGACAGTAGGTGGGGTAGAAAAAGCCTCCATATGCCACCAGATATACCCCAGAGGCTTCCGTGCACCCCATAGGAAGAAAGAGAAAAAAATATATATTTGCACCCCTTGCATTGCTTCATGGTATGTCCAGGTGCAAAGTTACTCTCTTTTAGTCCCAACTCAGAATCAGAATCAATGTGTTCGTCTTTAAAAATAGACATATATAAATGCACTGCACATACAGCTAAATGGGCTTAACTTTCATTTAATCAATTGAACCATTTCTCCACTGATAACACAACCTACAACAAAGTGCCACCAACTCTGAGTATAAAATAAGCTAAGTTTGAAGGACTACTGTTAAGTTAATATACTGTCACCACTTTCATATGTAAGCATTTATATCTATCACTTGGGGGGAAATCTATCAAACCTTGGAGACAGATAAAGTACCAACCAATCATTTCCTAAATGTAATTTTTCAAACACAACCTGTAACATGGCAGTTAGAAGCTGATTGGTTGGTACTTTATTAAAAAAAGTTTTTAAAAAAAAGTACAATGTTTTATTTTTAGAGTTTAATTCACTTCATATACAGCAGACTATTGAGCCTGCCAAAAATATAGAGGCCGGGATCATTCACAGATCACACACAGTACTGTACAACTGGAGTGATCGTTTCCAGATGACTAACGTGAAAAAATTGTTTATTAAACAGTGAGGAAAGATTGCAGCCAGAAGAAGGGTGTGCGTGTTATTTGTGCAGGAACCTGACTGACTGTTGCAGAAGTTGTAATGTTGCTCTGGTTGCCTGTTTTGAGAAAAGTCCTGGTGAACCAAAAGGTCGACAATCTTCGGCTATGGTATGCATAATTTTGAATTTGTTGTTATTATTATTATTATTAGCAATTTATATATCTTCAATATCAAACAAAATGTTGGGTATGGGATCCGCGGTCGGGATGCCGCTTGGTCAGAATACCGACAGCGGCATCCAGACAGTCAGAATTCCGACACACATACGTAAGTATAGTAGCACTAACCCTAACCCCTACTCTAACCCTCTCTCCCCGGTGCCTAAACCTAACCCTCCACCCCTAGTGCCTAAACCTAACCTCCTCCTTCCTGTACCCTAAACCTAGCTCTCACCCTTAGTGCCTAGACCTAACCCTCCCCTAACTCCCGATACTTACCTTGGGGATGCCAGCGGTCAAGATTCTGGTGCCACACACCGGGAAGCTGACTACATCCAATCTTATCAAAAGTCATTTCAGATATTGCTCCAATTTAATTTTTCCACAGATCCTACGACCTAACATAAAATACAGTACTGACATTTCCTGAATGATCTCAAGAGCCACCTACAGGATAATGAATGGCATCATAATATGTAACACACCCTTACCTCTACCTTCTGAATCACATACTCGAAAGACAGTGTCAAGCATCTGCTCTTCACAGGAGAAATAGGCTGTGTGCACAAGGCATTTCTGGGAATCATCTAAAAATGGAATTGAAAACGGTCCTTCATAACTGAACCTCTACAACACAATAACAAACAATGGCTTCCTTAGAAAAAGGCATTGCAGCATACAGATGTCACTTGGATTACGTCATGTTAAATTAATAATGATTATAGCAAATACAGAGATTATTAAGTAAGTAGTGTAAAACCATAGATCTATCTGGTTTAAGTACATATAAATATAAGGCTGTGTATCAGGTTAACCACTTAACTGACAAATTATTTTTCCAAAATTGTTGGTTTCTTTTATGATTGAATTAGGTCACGAACATAATTTTAAATTTATCCATCACTATTTTATTTGAAAAAATATATATTTTTTAAAACACAGTATACCATAAAAATATGCAATTTTTAAGTTATACTGTACTGATGGCCATTGACGGCTGTACCATCGATGGTCCAACCATCGTTAGAAGCCATCAATTGTTTTGCGATTGGTCAAGGAGATCTGTGTAGCCAACAACTACCGATGTTTCCTAAACATCAATTGAGGGTTGCCATCGATGGTGCAACAATGATGGCCACCAGCAATGGCAAACCCACTTGTTTTCAGTCAGACCATCGATGGTTTGCAGACCATCGATGGTCGGTTGCCATCCCTAATCAGAGACTCTGCAATATCCATCTATCGAGATTATATATATATATATATATATATATATCTGCTCCTGCTGTCACACACGTGTATATATATATATATACATATACATATACACACATTATATATATATATATATATATATATATATATATACACATATAGACATATATATACACATGAATTCTGAAGTGTTTCGGGGAATATTATATGCTCATATTCAGTCAAATGCTTCAGAACTCATTGGACGGCGCTTCACAGTGCAGATGGACAATGACCCGAAGCATACTGCAAAAGCAACCAAAGAGTTTTTTTAAGGCTAAAAAGTGGAATGTTATGCAATGGCCAAGTCAATCCACTGACCAGAATCCGATTGAGCATGCATTTCACTTGATGAATACAAAACTGAAGGGAAAATGCCCCAAGAACAAGCAGGAACTGAAGACATTTGCAGTAGAGGCCTGGCAGAGCATCACCAGGGATGAAACCCAGCGTCTTGTGATGTCTATGCGTTCCAGACTTCAGGCTGTAATTGCCTGTAAAGGATTTGCAACACAGTATTAAAAAGTGAAAGTTAGATTTAGGATTGTTTAATTTGTCCCATTACTTTTGGCCCCTTAAAAAGTGGGAGGCACATATAGAAACCATTGTAATTCCTACACCGTTGACCTGATTTGGATGAAATTACCCTCAAATTAAATCTGAAAGTCTGCAGTTAAATCACATCTTGTTTGCTTCATTTCAAAGCCATTGCGGTGGTGAATAGAGGCCAAAATATGAAAATTTTGTCAATGTCCCAATATTTATGCACCTGACTGTATATATATATATTACACACATATAGACATATATACACATATACATGTGTGTATATATATATATATATATATACACACGCATATGTATATATACATATACTTATGTATATATATATATATATACACATACATACACACATAATATATATATATATGTGTGTATATATATATATATATATATATATATACATACATATATATATATAGTGCCTGATCACTGTGGCCAGCAGTGATCGGGACACATGGGGACGGGGAGGCGGAGCTGAGGCCGGAAAAGAGTGGGCGGGGGCGCCGGGGTACATGGCAGCAGCCGCGGCTACCAGAGCCGCTGCTGCTGCTCCTACACAGTGATCTTACTGATCACTGTGTTCCGGAGCCGCAGCGGGAGGGTGTCCCACTAGCAGCCCGGAGACATAGCAGCGGCGGTGGCTACCAGCGGCGGCGCCGCTACTGCTTCTGACGGTGTGGCTGCCCGATCACTGCTGGCCACAATGATCGGGTCACAGCAGCAGCAGCTACATGAGCCGTGGCTGCTGCTTCTAGGGGGGTGCCGCCAGTGCCCGATCACTGTGACCAGCAGTGATCGGGATACAAAGGAGGAGGAGGCACAGGTGTAGAGGTATCAGCAGGTCCCTCTGAGGTGGGCAGCTGCTGGAAGTTAACTTCCAGCATGCCGCCCGCTGTGTGCTTCTGACTGGTGGTATCAGACCATGTCAAGGAAAGCCCAGTCTGGTATGGTCGTATCTGATACGACCGTGCCAGGCAAGTGGTTAAAGGACCACTTCCTGTAACACACAAGTCACTGTAAAAGAACTACCTGTCATTTCTGAGAAAGTTTCTGGAACTTATCATTAGTACAGTAGCTGACAATTAAGCATGAGAGATATTAAACCACGAGCGTTTGGAGTCTTGCCATTTTAATAAGGTGCTGGTTATTGCCCTTTTAAGTTTAGTTTTGATAGGCAGCCAATGACTGGTTTGGGGGAGTGGTTAAGGTGTATTTAGTGGTTAGAAGTATTGTGATCTTTGGAGCTCATTCAGACCCACTTGCTAAGTTGCATACTCTCGCTGCTGCCGATGGTATGCATTGCAGTGCGCATACCATAGTGAAAGTTCACAGTGCATTCACTCGCTGCGCATAGACAGCCCAGCAGAGAGAGTGACAGGGCAAGCCGTTTGTAGGTGGTAACGGGCTGGCCATTAAAAATGCAGGCGTGCCTAAACATCTCAACAGTGTTTTAAAGGTGTGCATAATTAGCAGCATCATAGTACACGTTACCTGGCTTGTTTTTACACTGAAGTGCTCGCAGTGCTTGCGACAGGGTATGGTCAACCTCAAGCGCTGCGATAGTATCCGATGGTTGCATACACATCCTGGACATGACGTGCACAAGTGGGCGTCTTAAAACAGGCTGGTGGGTGTCTGCATACACTATGTCAGTGCTGTCTAAGAAACACTGGGCATGCTAATGTATTGTTGTGAGGTAGCAATGCCTATGCAATTTGTATACACATCGTGCGAGCGATCGCATCTAACGAGCGGCTCTGTATCAGGCCCTTTATTCCATTTTTTTCTGCCAGGACAGAGAAGTACATTTGTCAGTTGGTTCAAATCTCCTGAATAAATCTCCTTTTGCTGTTTTTTTACTTCTCCTGTTCTCTTCCCTCCTACTACTCTTTTATTCTTTCCCCATATTCTTTTATTTCTTCTCCATATTCTTTCATACTGTCCCTCAATCTTCTTTCCCTCACTGTGATTCCTTCCTTTCTTTCCCTATCTTACTCTCTTTTCCTGCATGAATGTCCTGCCCCCATCGCTCCTCTGTTCCCCCCACCTGGCTGTCTGCTTATATGCTACCAGGGAAATCTGCAACTGTAGGCTCCCGTGTTACCACACCCCGCGTGGCCACCACGCTTCATCACAGACTAGGCCTGAGGAGGTGGCCGCGCATGTGCAGTTGGGCAGAGCTGCGGCTGTGACCGCGACCGTCGGCCCTGCCCTTGGCTCTGGGGTACGGAGATGGGCAGCGGTATACACCTCCGATCCTGCCTCTCACTCTGCTGCCCGGCTGTGCTGTCAAGAGTGGGTAGGCAGACAGGTAACAGGGTTAGGACCCCTCTGTACTGGCCGGCTGCTGCAACTGCATCGGTCCAGGGTGTTGGCTCATCTGCGCTAGGTTCGACAGTTGGAGTTTCTCACCAGTGTAACACTCATTCGTTATTTCTTTGGCAATCCATGTTTCTCCCTAGGCAGCTGTACAACGTTGCAGCTGCAGTTCCACGTACGTCGAGCCCGTTGGCTCCCACGGCTCTGGCTAGTTCTCCTGACACTGCTGAGGCATTAATAGCCTTACGCATGCTGGCATCTCTGGTCGGCACATTGACCCCCTTTGTTATCAGCGGCGGTGGTCTCTCCTGGTGGGGAGAAGTCCATCTGCAATCCAATCGTTGTCCCCAAAGCCTCCTCTGGTTCAGGCGCAGCTGGGCCCGTTGGCTGCCCAGCTTTTCACTGCGCTGGGTGTTCAGATCCTCATTCCCCCACCTTTGTCATAGATCCCGGCAATCTAGTGTGGACAGTTCGGTTTCAGTTCGGTTTCTCCGGGGGCATCTAAGGGAGGAGTGGTACACTGCGATAATATGGCGGTACTTAGAGGGCTGCGCCTGGGAATTCATGACATGATTCACAAGGGTAAATATGTTACTGTTTTTGCCCTTACGGCGAAAGCTAAAACGGATTTCAGGGCGGCTAAGCAATGCGGGGGTATTGGGGAGGAGGCATATTGCTCGTACCATAATTATCAGGCAGGCTTCTTTATATTTGCAGCGTGCTATCTGGAATCCCACCCTCAGGAACACTTGAATGTCATCAGGTATCTTAATTTGATGCATTCTATGTTTCATTCTGTGAGTAACTGCTCCTGGAGGACATATGACGAGGAATTCCGGTGTAAGCAGTCGTGATCCTTGCAAGGATGTAGAAGTTTGGCTGGAGGTGACTCAACCAGCCCCCACCCCTTCAGTACCTGCCCCTAGGCGCCAGCAAACTCCCTTTTGGGGCACCCCCGTCGCTCAAAACGGAACGGTGCTATGCCTGCAACGCTTCCAGCTATAGGTAGGAGCCTTTGCAGGTTCCGGCACGCATGCCTTCAATGTGGGAGACCTCACCCTGCAAAGGATTGCTTCCGTGTCAAATCTGGTACCGCCCCCGGCCGTCCACCTACCGGTGGCGGATCTAAGTATGTTGTTGATTTTCTATATATTAGTGAAGTGCTTCAAGAAGATTTTCCAATGCATTAAGAAGAAATCAGACGATGCAATTTGTGAGAGATATGAACTTTCTTCGGAATTATATTCAGAAGTTTCACAGGATGGACTGATAACACAGAATTATGTGGATGTACATGTTTCTTCAGCAATTCATGAATATATGCATGTTTGCGTATTTCACTATCACTTTTATTACAATTAAGAGTGTATAGAAATGTTTGTATTTATCTAACCATTTATTGTTTGTGAGTACTTCACAGTTTCCTGATGAAGCGACCCAGATGTTGTCACAGAAATTTGTCATCATGTGCAGCATCATTCACAGCAAAGAAATTGTGCAGGAATTTGTGTCCAGATATAGTATCCCATGTGTTGTTGAAAGGTGACAGAGGTACACATTTTACAGGGAAGGTATTTCAAGCAATGTATCAATATATGGGTATATAAAAAAAGTAAAATTGAATGTGTAAACACTAACATTAAATACAAAGTTAGCTAAGGTGGGTGTGGGGACTGCCATGAGATGGCTGGGGGCTTTACCTCTAGTTTTGTATAGCATTCGCAACACTCCAAAGCAGCCACTTAACCTGTGCCTTATGAGCTACTTTTTGGAAAACTACATATCTTCATTGTAAGTCCAGCAACAGACTTGTCACTGTTATATGATTTAACTACGGACTATGTTATACAATTCTCACAGCATTTGAAGACTTTACAAGAAAAGCAAGGAAAGCTTATGACGAGACTTCCAGAGGGACCTTGTCATGGAGTCCAGCCTGGAGACTATGTAATGGTCAGAAATTTCTTACTTCTGGTTGTTTCATAGATCGATGGCAAGGCCCGTTCCAGGTCCTGCTAACAACGTCGATGTGGCTGAAAAGGACAATTGGATTCACGCATCTCACTGCAAGAAGGTTTCCGACCTGGTGGTGAGGTCAGTTAAAGCAAAAGAAGACACAGATAAAGACATTGACTGTGATTTAAATTTAAACTTATTTGATGATGGGCCTGATCAGAGCCACAGTTCAGACCAAGATAAGGTCCAAAGAATCGGGGACATTATTAGTAGTGTTCTGTGGATTGTGGACAAAGAAAAGAAAGATAGCTATTGGTGATCAAGTATCTGTGTATCCATTGATTGAGGTAGTTATTTTTGTTGCATTTTTACATTTTTTATAGTGAATGAGAGCTGTCAAGGAATGGTGGCTGACGAGGACGGTGTGGAAAGTTATCCTAGGGGTACTGCCAGGGTCAAATTGGTCGACTCCAGTCCTGTTTTGAAATCCATGATTTTAAGGGACAGGGTATTGATGGTCATAAAAGACGCACACACTCATTTTACTACTGATACTCCCAGGTATAGGTACGGATCAGAGGATGGTCAGAAGACCAAGGTGAAAAATTCTTAATAACCCATATGTAAAAATGATTAGAAAGTTTGAAAGAAATATATTAAAAGTAACATAATACAGGTAAATAAGGACTCCTACTAGTCCTAGGTATAAGATACATCTAGTGAATTATTGGAAAAGATGGGCATTACAGTAAGGCAAGGTCACAATTCCAAGGTGTATATGTAAATACTGTGGTTTAAATTCAGAGAAAAGGGGTATACAATGGTGCAAAGACAGCACCTCTATACAAACTGACACTTATTCCCTTAACGCTTATCATGAGCTCATAGGAGGTACAATAAAGTTGATTGTTGGGTATGTAGTCACCATGTCCTTCAGGGAATGTTGTGCTAATGTCTATCTCATTGCACTCAAATCAAACAACACTTCACTCACTATGTTGAACTCACACATTTGAACCTTATAATGTCACAGGTTCCCTACGTTTAAAATTAACAAGGTATCAAAGGTATGATCAGGACAACATCATGTGTATTAACAAAACGGTACAGAAGCTGAAGGTACTTATTTGGGAACCAGTATTTGTAACACAATCTTACAAAGAGGACCCTTCAGAATTAAACTTGTTTAGGGATCTTTTAGAAATAATTAAATACACAAAACCTAATAAAGAATAATGTGTAAGTGCATTAATAAACTGTGTAATAACAGAAGGAATGTAGGGGTACAATAAAACATAGTTATCGTATTGCAGAATGTGACAAGCAAGAAGAAAGCGTGGATGAAAAGAGTGCCCGTTGTAATGTTCGTTATAATGTTTTTTTTCTAAACACATTGTCTAATAAACCATGACACTTCCACAGGGGTTATAATAAATATGGACATAGGGCTTATAAACGATTAAGGGTCAATTCTTTTGGAATGCGTTATATAAGAACAATACTACCCGATACTGTGGTAATACAACATAAAGGTCTAAAAGAAACATGAAATAATTACTGTGCAAGAACAGTAAATAGAGATACAAATGGCATATGAAAAAGTACAAACACCTCTTTACACTGTCCCAAAGTTATAAGGTTGGTTTGGGATTTGGTAACATAATAACATTTTGTATATGGAGAATAACTATAAATCAAAGAATGACAGGAATTAGGAGAATTAATAAACAATATCACAGACATTGTGGTAAGAGAGCTTCGAGCAATAAAAAACTTAATTAAATGCAGCACACACTACCTTACAGCTTCAGGATATTGTGTCACATTACAAACAATATATGAGTTAAAGTGTCATAGATACATCACAAATTCTTCTGATAATGAATCAATAATAAAAGAAAGGTTGAATTAAATTAATTGGGAGATTTAATAAAAATGAATTTGCTGAACAAAATAAACATGATGGTGTGATTCCCGACAGCTGGTTCACCTGGTTGAACCCCAGTACCTGGTTCGCATGGGTTGGAAATTGGTTAAGCAACATTATGCACACATTCGGAAGGTTAATATTGTTTTGTCATGATAATGTTGTTGATTTGCTATATATTAGTGAAGTGCCTCAAGAAGATTTTAGAATGCATTAAGAAGAAATCAGACGATGCAATTTATGAGATTTATGAACTTTCTTCTGAATTATATTCAGAATGTTCAGAGGATGGACTGATAACACAGAATTATGTGGATGTACATGTTTCTTCAGCAATTCATGAATATATGCATGTTTGTGTATTTCACTATTACTTTTATTACAATTAAGAGTGTATAGAAAAGTTTGAGATTATATTCAGTAATAGAATTAGTTGTGTGAGTTGCCAAAGACCGCATTTGTCGAATGGCCTCAGGCCTAGAAGGGATAAGGCCTTCCCTTACCTGTCTAAAGTAAATAAGTGCGTGTCTGAGGCAACAGCCATCTTGTTTAATATTTTAGTTATAGGTATGTTAACCGTTGTTCTAGCAGTAGGAATCATGGGTTTAAAGTGTGTCAGTTTTAGCGTGAGCAGACTAGCGGACAGCAAGTCTCAGTAATTATAAACTAATGATCTAACTAAGATAGCCTTTGTCTGCAATAGTCAGAGGTGAAGGCTAGATGAGCAATTATGACATGAGAACAGAAAGATAACACTGAATAGTGTCAATATTTTGGTTAAGAGGCACATAACCAATTAAGGTCTAGCACGTACAAATATTAAATAAATTAATATTCCCCATTGGGTTAACTGGAGATATAGCCAGGATTAAGTTTAAAAACTCCCCAGAGAGGGAGGGGGGAGCAGTCAGGGAACACTCAGGGTCTGGGGGTTGCCGTAAGTATGTATGAAATTGGCTGACTGATGCTGCACTGGGTGTCGATAATTTATTTTACAATTATTCCCTACTGCTGCTAATATAACCTAAGTGTTTTTGTTATAACTCTGCATTGGCAAAATACATGTATAATTACGCTGTCTTTAAGTAAAAGCATTGTCATTTATTTTAGAATCTGTACTGTGTGAATTATTTAATTTCTTCTTATAACAAGTAAGGTTTATAAATAAATCTAGAACACATCGCATTATCAGGCGACATCCCCTATATGCTTTGGTCGTATGTGGGGCTGGCTTCGGCTTTATCTCCATAGGGAGGTGGCTGAGTTTTTTTTTTTCACGATGAGTTTCGTTTACTGAATTCTGGCCCTGTTTCTCACGGTTCCCCCCAAAATTTGAAGTGTGCGTTGAAGCTGCTGTACATAGTGCTCACAAAAGTCATGAAAGAGGTGGAGCTGTGAATTATGGCAGGTCCTTCCCGACCCCTCCTATGGCTGGCCTGGTCCTCTCTCCTGTGGGCGTCGTCCCCAAGAAGGAACCAGGTAAATTTAGGTTCATTCAACACCTCTCTTACCCACATGGATCCTCGGTCAATGATGCTATTCCTCCGGAATTGTGTTGTGTCTAGTATCAGTCCTTTGACCAGGCTTTGGAGCTGGTTCAGGCATCTGGCCCGGGTTCCTTGTTGGCTAAGATTGATGTGGAATCGGCTTTCCGCCTATTGCCCATACACCCGGATTCTTTTAGATTCATTGGTTTTTGCCTGCAGGATGGTTTCTACATAGACAAATACTTGCCTATGGGCTGTTTCATATCATGCGTCCCTTTTTTGAGCATTTCAATACATTCCTGCATTGGTGTGTTGCTGCTGGCACAGGGGAGGCCGAGGTGGCGCACTACCTTGATGATTTCCTGTGCATTGGTCCAGCTGATTTCTCTCGCTGCGGTAACCTATTTTCAATACAGTCATTGTTTGTCTTTTTCAGGGTCCCCATTGTGAGCGAGAAAACGGAGTGGCCAGTGATTCAGCTATCATTCCTGGCTATCGAGATTGATACCATGGCAAGTTGCTGTCATCTACCCAGGACAAATTAGACAAGTTGCACGGCATGATTGTGGTTGCGCTAGTAAATTCACCCTGCGTCAGGTGCAACCATGCTGGGACTTTTCCACTTTGACTGCAGGGGAGGATCTTCTGCCGTAGATTGGAAAGGTCTATTGCGGGCGTTCTCCGCCCTCATTATTTTGTCCATTTATTGGCTGAGATCAAGTTTGACTTGCAAGTTTGGAATGTGTTTCTTGCCCAGTTCAACGGAGTGAGAATCTGGCCTGTCCTATCCTGCAGTAACACTCAGCTGCAACTTTTTTACTGATGCTGCTGGCACGACTGGCTTTGGAGCTTGCCTCAACAATTTGTGGTGCGCTTGCACCATGGGCTGTGGAAGGGTTCACTAAGAACATGCTGTTGCTTGAATGGTTTCCCATTGTGGCTGCTTTAGAACTTTGGGGAGATCGTTTTAGGAATGCTATATCATTTTTGGTGGGACAACCTGGGCATAGTGCATGCGATTAACCGTTAGAGCTATCCTCTTCTAGTTGTTCGTCTGCTGGCAAGACTTGTTTTGTGTTGCCTGTTGCTTAATGTCAATTTTGTTGCCAGGCATGTGCCTGGTGTACAGAATGGGATTGCAGATGCACTGTTGCGGTTCACCTGGCTTTGGTTTAGGGAATTAGCCCTCAGCCCGATATATCTGGTGCCCCGTGTTTGGGCAGATCATCAGGCTGGCATGGAGGAATTATCTTTGAGGGCCATTGCCCCAGGACATTGCACTGTTATCAGGTGGGTCGGCTGCGTATCTGGGTTTCGGTGGCTCAGGCAGGTAAGAGCTTGTAGCAAGTCAAGCTGGCTTTTATTTAGGATCTGTATTCGCAAAGGCATTCGCTCACTGTGGTGCTGCATATTTTAGCAGGCATGTCGTTTTTCTCTGCGTTATATGACAGGGCCGACCCCCCTCTAGGTCCTTCATATTTCAAGATACCTATTATTTGGAGGCATTGCACATGCAAGTAGATCTGTGCTTTCGGTGAAAGTGCCACCATTTTCTGAGAGAGGACCAAAAATATGACCTTTTAAGGAACAAAGTATCAAACCCTACTGCAAGTAGAGAAGAAAATGGGCCAACTGAAAGGTAGTAGTAACAGCAAAAGAATAACCCCTGTTGAGGTTGTTGTCCTTCAGCCATAAAATAAGTGATTGGCTTGTCCTTGGATACAGGCTGATGAACTGGTTGGTGACACTATCTCAATTTACTAGTCTCTGAACTAATCCTAAACTAACTTGTCCTCTAGCAAAACACCCTTCGCTGTTTGGTGTTGACTAACAGCCCTAGAAAAAAGTTTGGATTTCTCAAGTTGTTGATCCACCTATTGGGACTCTATGGTCTGTTCCATCTCTCGTACATGGGTCTGAAGCAAGGATAGGGACTCTGCCTTAATCAAAAAGTCATCCAGGTAGAAAATGCTAGTCATCCTATTGCACCTCAGAATGGCTGTCATAACCACCATATACTTCATGAACACTCGCAGAGATGTCAGCAGGCCATAATTGGAGATTATGGGCCTGATTCAGACCCGCTTATCTCGCTGCAGGACTCACTACAAGAAGGGGCGGCTGTCGATTGTGATTGACAGCTCGACCCGTTTTGTAGGTGTGCAGGGGGGTTGGCTGGGCAAACGGAGGCATTCCTGAAGGAACGCCTGCCATTTGTGGGCGGCCCTACTGACATCACCAGTGATGTCAGTAGTGAACTTCCTGCTCTATTAGAGCAGGAAGTTCACTGGGGCTTGCGGTGGATGAGACCCTACCACAAGGGTCTCGTCGCAAGCCCGATGGTTGCGATAATCGCGACCATCGCCAGGCCACCCGCTAAAGCTGTGAGTGGTCACCCACAGCTTAGCGAGCGGCCTGGAGGCCGGTGAAAAAAAAAACCGGCCCGCCCTGATTCAGAGCGAGCGCTTGCAAATAGCGAGCGCCTCTGCATCAGGGCCTATGTGCCCAAGCTGTGATCTGAGAAAGCTTTGGTGTTCCACTATGATAGGAACATGCAAGCAAGCATATTCAATGTCCATAGAGACCATAAACAAGTGGTGCATGCTGTTTATGACAAACCTCAAAGACTCCCCTCTTAATCTGCCCACAAAAAGCTAGGTATTTGCAGTTATGAGGTACAAAATGAGCTGAAAATATCTGTCTTGTATTTGGATCAATTTAAGATTGGAATAGAATACCTTTCCTTTGGTTCTTTTCTGGTACTGGAATGACTACCACTGAGGTGCTTTATGAAAGAAAAGCAAAGCTTAAGGTGTGTACAGTATGTCTCTGGGAAAGGCAGTGGTTAAACAAGGTGTTTGTAGATCTGTAACATATCCCTGATCTATGATTCCCTTCACACAGGCATATGAAATGGAATTGAACCACTGATTCCATAAGAGAAGTAGATGGGCTCACGCCACTGGTGCTCCCAGGTAGGCTGAGTGCCCACCTTGCCAACTGTTAGCAGAGGGTTGGGGGAAGTCACTTTTCTGTCCACCGCAAAGGAATGTCTTCTCAATGTTGGACCCCTCAATAGCCAAAAGCTAAAACCTCTCACTGTAGTTACAGTAACATGCAGAATGGCCTGGCTAATTAATGTATCCAGTCCCAAACTAAATAAGACATTAACTGAGAAAGGTAGGTACTGGAGAGTCCTTCTAGCCTCCATGTCTGCTTCACAGATGTGCAACCAAAACTCACAGTATGCAAACACCACTAAAGCTAAAAACTACTAACTTCAATGAGACCAACACCCAGAGCTGGGTCTCCAGATGATAGGACACCTCATGGATGTGCTCAACCAAGGTCAATATCCCGTTGCTTGGCTAGTACTCCTTAGTGAATCCAAGCTAAGGCTACAATGGGTCAAAGAATCAGATTAGGGGTCTTGAACAAATGTGATATAGAGGCATACATATTTTTCTGTGTCCTCACTGGGGAAACGATGAAGAGTATGTTCACACCTCACAAAATAAGTACTCCAATTAGGGAGAAGGTGGAAAATAAATCAACTGTTTCTTCTTTTTAAACAGCGTAATGTGAGAAGCCTCCAGCTCCTTGCTGCACTGAGTTTTTACAGCACCCACTAAATCATCTACTATCTGCTGCCTGTTCTGTCCCAAGACCGGAGAACAGCAGTACTTTCACATTTTGAAGTCAGCTATAAAGGTGGTCTATAATAGCTCCTCTGGTGGAACTGCTACAGGGCCCAAAGTCCCGTGGCTAAACTGCTTCAGATAACCTCTCCCCTAGGAGATGTGCTGCAAGCTGTTTAAGGTCAAACAATAGACTGGACCAAAGATTTAACCCAGGCTAGTCCTGTCAGAAGAGACATACAGGTACAAGGGTGGGTGGCAGATGGCCTTCACAGACAAACAACCTACATACGTTCGCAAATGCTCCCTTTACCTTTATCAAACATTTCAGATAAAAGTGAGGTAAAGTGATAGCTGTAATGCACAATCAGAGGAGAGAGAGAAAGTCAACCTGCAGACGACACAGAGAATTAGATGCTCTGAACCACCCAGAATATTATCTCCATCACTAGAATAATTCCAATCAGGGAGATACAGAAGAGAAGGGTCTGCAGCTCCCGGTGTCTATTTTGGTGGGCTTCCCACAGTGAGGAGGTGCAGACGTCTAATATAGGGGATTTTGTGTAACAGAAAACAATAGCCTGGACTCAGCTGTATACATTAGTATTTGAAAACAAATGGTGTGATTCAGAGGTAGGTGCTGCTGTGTCCAGTGTGTTGCATCTGTTGCTGGAGTCACAACAGCGATAATATGCAAATGCTAGTTTCATCCTTCCCCAGGTGTAGTAGGCTGCGTCTGACTGTGCAAGCCCTGAGGCGCCTACTTTCCGAGCCTCTGTGCGCTGTAACACTGCCTGTGATTCTTGACACGCCACCATCGCGCGCTCTAACGACAATTACACCAGCCCCAGTAGAGCACGCAGGGGGGGTTCTGAGTACCTAGAAACCCCCCCTGTGCACATACCAACAGCCCGAGCCTTCCTCCGCACGGGCTGTCAAAAAACCTAGCACCTCTGCTACTGTAGCTATTGCCTAGGCAGGGAAGGGAACTTTCTCTCTGCACTCAGGTTTCTGAAACCTCCCCCTCTACACACGCTGAGGAGCTCACTCCACAACACGGACAGTCACAATGGTGAGTTAACTCTTTGAAAACCTTGATGTTTTCTAGAGTAATTCCTTATGAATAGCACTTCTACATTGATGCTCTCCCAATACATCAGTAGCCCTGGCATTATTACAAATAAAGGATGTTTCTATTTTATATTTTCAATGTTGTTCCTTTTTTTTTTACCTTTGCTAGCTATATACATGTAATTGTGTGTGTGTGTGTGTATATATATATATATATATATATATATATATATATATACACATATATATATATGTGTGTGTGTGTGTATATATATATAATGTTTATTAAAAAAAAAAGAGATTGGAGATTCGGAAACCCCCCTTTAAATATCCTGTGTTTGCCCCTGCGCCCTATGGCAGGTGCAGTTTCACCATCTGAACATGGCCTCTGTAGCTGCGTCTGTGCGTCTGAGAACGCAGCCACTATCACTGACACGCCCGCGCCACTCCCATAACATATCCATGAGACGGATGTTTTTTGCGTATACCCAACACTTTGCTGCCCCATTTCTGATAGCGTCAGACCTTATCGCAATAGCACCTTTCTGTGTACACTCCGTGTAACACAGGCACCATAGAGGTTTCCATAATATTTCACGCAAGCACAGTTGCAAATAATCGCTCAATTACATGAACATTGGCATTGCATTCAAATTGTGTGCACCTCTGACTCAGGCCTAAAAAACACATAGCAAGTGTGAATTTTTACATGTATTTATGTTGAAGATGTCTTATTGAAACAGAACAGGAATACCTTTTAAGATTTTTAATGTTTATAGAATTTAGAGAAATAAATTTTTTGTGCAATCCATCCAATAGGTCCATTATAAACTAGAATGTACTTTTCCATCTCTTGAAATTCTATAAATAGAAATATTACTTCAAACACTATTGCAGTGTTTTCCACATTCCCCAGCCTAATATATTAGTCTTGTGCATTTTACAGTTTCTTGCTGTGAAAAGAATTATGCATTAATTTCCACTCCACAAAAGGACTTGGATTTTGTGCCATCTCAGAGCTGAGCTGGTAGAGATGGGGTCTATCCTCCTATACTTTTAATGATACGTCAGAGAAGGATGGGTACAGGATACCGGTGATCAGGATCCCAGGGGTCAAAATCCCAACGCTGGCATCCCGAAAGGGTTAGGATACCGACACTTGTCAGTAGGTTTTCTAGCCCTCCCTCTCTCTCTGGTGGGTGGGGGGGCAAGCAAACGGCACAGGCCCATAAGCAGTGGGCCGTTGTTTAAAGGTGGCTTTGTATTTATTTAGACAAATGTATTTTTTATATATAGTGGTGGCCAAAATTGCGGACACATTTTGAAATTTGAATGTTTTTCAACTTTGAATGCTTATAAAAACTGTTTCACTTCACGCAGTGCAATAATTCATATATCAAATGAAAGGAAATTTAATGCTGAATTCAACACAATAAACAGAGGTCAAATATTACAAGGGAAGTTATGCTACTTTCAGTCAGACAAAAGCACAGATGCGTGAGATTCAAGAAGCAGATTGTAGTAACAGCTACTACCAGCCAATCGGAATCGTCGTTCTGAGGACCAATCAGCTGTCGTTTATGAGCAGGTGCAAGGTCATGTTCAAAGGTGGGAAAGGTCAGTTTGGCTGTTTCATTTTGTAGAATAAAGGGCCTGATTCAGACCCACTTGCGAGCGGCTGTCCGCTCGCAAGTGGGTCGATGTTATGGACTGAGCATGCGCACGACGGAGGGAGCTCCGTCGTGCGCATGCGCCAGACGCGACGAGCGAAGGAAAGTCCTTCGCTCGTTGTGTCCGATCAAAGGGGGCGTGCTGTCAATGTTGATTGACAGCACGCCCCCTTTGGGGGGCGTGCCGGGGGCGTGCCTCCCTGACGGGGGCGTTCCCACGGGAACGCCTCCCGTCAGAAGCCGGCCCACTGACATCACTAGTGATGTCAGTGGGAGTGATTTTGGCTCTGATAGAGCCAAAATCACTCCGGAGCTTTTCAACCGCAGGCTCCGGCTCGCAAATTCGATGGTCGCGATGGTCACGACCATCGCGACCATCACAATGCACGCTCGTATAGCCTGTGGGTGGTGACCCACAGCTATACGAGCGTCCAGGAGGACGCTCCATGAAAATGGAGCCCGGCCCTCATTCAGAGCGTGCGCTCTGCTCAGAGCGTACGGCTCTGAATGAGGGCCAAAGTTGGTTACTGAAGTGCATTTGTGGTTCCGTTTGAAAAAACTGGTACATCTGAGGCGTCCATCCAATAAAAGACAATTAATAGAGGCTATAATTGTCTCATGGCACCACATAATAAAAAAGGAAGAGCTCCAAACATTGGTTGGCTCAATGCCACGTCGCTGTGCTGCTGTCTTGAAAAATAAAGGATACCCAGCGAAACACTGATAGGACAGTAACATCAAAAGTGATATTCACCCTAAGTGTTGTTTTCACTGCATAACTTCCCTTGTAATGCAAATATTTGACCTCTGTTTAGCGGGTTGAATTCAGCATTAAATTTCCTTTCATTTGATATATGAAGAATTGCACTGCATGAAGTGTAACAGTTTTTATAATCATTCGAAGTTGAAAAACATTCAAATTTAAAAAAGTGTCCGCATTTTTGGCCAACACTGTATACACAGTGCCACTGTAAGT
The DNA here is from genome assembly GCA_031769625.1 of Taudactylus pleione. Classification (NCBI taxonomy): domain Eukaryota; kingdom Metazoa; phylum Chordata; class Amphibia; order Anura; family Myobatrachidae; genus Taudactylus; species Taudactylus pleione. Next base: position 3,581,029 of record JAUIMM010000534.1, on the reverse strand, counting down.
ATTAATATTTTGCAGCGCATTACAAAGAATGGTTTTCTTTGTTTGCATTTTTTTTAATCATTCACATAAGCCTTTGCCCTAGTGGAGCTTACAGTCTAAATTGGTGATGCATGTATGGCACTCTAACCAGCGCGGTGCCTACTGAATTTGGTAGGGGGAACTGAGCACAAAGCTAAAAGGCATCTTCGACAACAAATAGTGCCTCCCAGGTACCAGCTCCCTGCAAGGCTGATAAGGAGAAACTCCACGACCCCCGTACAGCGACGTCACTTCAGTTGGTGTCACCCAGCGCTCTACTCTGGACTCATTGCGTGCGCCAAAGGGGGCGTGGCCTTGTATCCGTGACATCACGCTCCCTTTTGTATGATGTGTCACGACCACAATTCTTGTCACTCTGGGGGCTTGCCCAATGATCTGTGACATACTGAGCAGCCCCCAGCCTCTCCCAACACCCGCCACAGTAAGATGACGTGCGCTTCATCCATCAACACTGCTCGGTGACACCATTGGAGGGAGTGACACCAAAATAGCAGAGCAGCTCTGCTATTTTGGTGTCGCCCCCTCGGATGGTGTCACCTGGTATGGTCAGCACCCCTCGCACCCCACTAGTGGCGCTACTGCCCCGCAATATGATCTGTTCATTGGGATGACAGTGACAGACTGTGAGCCACACCCCCTGATATCACAGACTCCATGGCTAGTGCTTAAGAGTCAGTTTTCATTGCCTCCTTCATCCTCATGCTTATGGGGACTGCATCTGTTAGGCTGATGAATTAGCAGGGGCATGGCTTCCCACTGGAAGCTCTCTCTGTTAAAATCGCAGTCTGGACTGGCATTCCCAGAGGTATATATGTGAGGCATTTATTAGGCCCTCATACCTATAAACCTTTGCACCAGCACAGAATTTTGTTACTTGTTTGCATGTTTATCGATTTTGACTTTATTACTTGTTATTCTACATCCTCCAACCCAAAGACTAGAGAACCCAAGCCATGACAGAGAAAACCAGAGAAGGCTAAGAACATATTAGAACCAGTGGCGTAACATAGGCCCCTACAGCCCCCGCGGTGGCTTGGGAGCGCCAGGGGCCGTTGCTTCACCACTGCATGACTGAGCACGCTGGCCTCTGAAGTGGTCGGAGGCTAAGGAAGCCTCCGATCTCTTCAGAGGCCAGCGTTCCCGGTCATGCAGTGGTCATGCAGGCCATGACGTCACCCACGTGCTGAGGATCCTGCGCGGCCGTGCCTGCTGGATCATGTTAGATCCAGTCAGTGCGGCAGTGTGGGGGACATCCCGGACGGCGGCAAGTCAGTTAAGTAGTAGTACTGGTGGGTGGGGGCTCAATTTCAGGGGGGCCTGCATAAGGGGCACTGCTACAGGGGGGTTGCATAATGGGCTAGCTACAGGGGGACCTGCATAATGGGCACTGCTACAGGGGGGCCTGCATAATGGGCACTGCTACAGGGGGGCCTGCATAAGGGGCACTGTTCTAGGGGGGCCTGCATAATGGGCACTGCTACATGGGGGCCTGCATAAGGGGCACTGCTACAGGGGGCCTGCATAAGGGGCACTGCTACATGGGGGCCTGCATAATGGGCACTGCTACATGGGGGCCTGCATAATGGGCACTGCTACATAGGGAGCCTGCATAATGGGCACTGCTACAGGGGGGCCTGCATAATCGGTACTGCTACAGGGGGCCTGCATAAGGGGCACTGTTCTAGGGTGGCCTGCATAATGGGCACTGTTCTAGGGGGGGCCTGCATAATGGGCACTGCTACATGGGGGCCTGCATAATGGGCACTGCTACATGGGGGCCTGCATAATGGGCACTGCTCCAGGGGGGCTTGCATAAGGGGCACTGCTACAGGGGGTCTGCATAAAGGGCACTGCTACAGGGGGGCTGCATAATGGGCTAGCTACAGGGGGGCCTGCATAATGGGCACTGCTTCAGGGGGGCCTGCATAAGGGGCACTACTACAGGGGGCATTGCATAAGGGGCACAACTACAGGAGGACTACTACAGGGGACACTGTGTAAGAGGCACGGTGTAGCATAATTTGTTATAAGGGCATTACTCTGTGTCATTATGTGTTATACATGGCATTATTTTGTGGCATAATGTGTAAGGGCATTATGATGTGGCATAATGTGTTATAGGGGTATTAAGGTGTGGCATAATTTGTTACAAGGGCATTACGGTGTGGCATAATGTGTCATAAGGGACGTTACTGTATCATGATACCACACACCTTAAACGTAATCTTTGGGTGTGTTTGTTTAATGGCCGGGGAGGGGGGGGGGCGCATCTGAAACTTTTTGGCAGGGGGGAGCAAAATTTATAGTTACGCCACTGATTAGAACATTAACTGTTAAGGGGCCCATCCATTAGCAGATGTATTTCTGAGCGATGAAAGACAACATATATCCCTTGAAAATTCCGGTGGCTGCGCTGAACGATAGCTGTCATGTACATGACTGATTTTGGCGAACGATGAACGATATCGCATGACATCATTCAGGGACTGGATTTTTTCACTGCAGTGCTCTGTAGCTGCTGCTAATATCTTTCGTTGTTCGTCTTTCATCGTTTACCGCATATAAACTGCACGATATTGCTAATATGGTATTTTGACCGCCGCCATCCCGACTGCTTCCCTGTGTAGGATATGCTGCTAGTTGTCTAATGGTCATCCTCATCATAATTATCAATGAGATTATGCTCTTGCCCTATACTAAGTGCAAAAAAAAACGCCTCCAAAAAGGTGTATATAAGATTACATCTAGCTCTACATAAATGGGCATAGATAGACCCATGGCCTCAGTGCAGTGAAGCAGCAATGCTATGCACTGTGCCACCTGATAACCAACATACCTCCATTACTGAGCTGTGGATCTTGGTTAGACGAGTCATCTGTGTTCCATACCTCCAGTCTTAGGTCATCAGGTTGTCCATTTGTTGCCATTACATCTAGGCGTGTGATTCTATCAAACATATCAACAGACATTTTTTATATAGTATTCCAATAAAATAAAAAAAATTCAACTTAAGTTTTTGCTGTTTATATTAGTAAAGCGGGTGTGCTATTTGTTACAGTGTTCCATTTATGTTACTGATGACAACCTGATATACTTCACGGGTGCAGGTGTTGCCCTTTAACCTTGAAAAGGCCACAACTTTCTGTTTATTTCAGTTTTCAGTAATGAAGAACCTATTTTGCCAGCCTCAAATCCCAAATGCACCTCATCACCTGTCTGAAAACTCTACTACATTCCCATCAGACCTCCCCGATGTTGATTGACAGCACGCCCCCTTTGGTGGGCGTGCCGGGGGCATGCCTGCCAGACGGAGGCGTTCCCATGGGAACGCCTACCGTCTGAAGCCGGCCCCACTGACATCACTAGTGATGTCAGTGGGAGTGATTTTGGCTCTGATAGAGCCAAAATCACTCCAGGGCTTGTGGCTGGGAAACCCTACCGCAGGGTTTCCCTCTCAAGTCCGATGGTCGCGATGGTCAAGACCATCGCGAACATCTTTTTGGACGCTCGTATATGCTGTGGGTGGTCACCCACAGCTATACGAGCGTCCAAGAGGACGCTCCATTTTAATGGAGGAGGGCCCTGATTCAGAGCGAACGCTCTGGTCAGAGCGTCCGGCTCTGAATCAGGCCCATAGTCTGGCTAGTCTCCGATACCGCATGATCGATTTTATTCCTCAACCCAAAAGAGGTGGTGACCGCAATAAGCTGTTACTGAAGCGTGAAGCCTTTTGGATACATTCCCCCCAAGGGGTTAAACGAGATATTACCCTTAGCATGCTTCATTAAGTAACATTAGGAGATGTGTAATATGCTTATTGCTATGAATGTTTTCTTTATACGTGTTAGCACATTGTGGAATGTTCTGGACTACCATGTGATTCTATAACTTGTGATGTGTTTATGTATATATGTATCTGTCTGTATTTATGTGTGCCTTCGTGTTGTGTTGTTTGTGCAGACCGTGTGTTCCCACCGGTCTGTTTTTTTTATGTTGAATTGTGGACCCTGTTTAATATTGGTCCATGATATTGTTATATGCCATTTCATGATATGTTCTTGGTATGTGTTACTATGGTGACTGTCACTATGGTATTTGTATACATCGACGTGTGTTACGCTGATGCGTGATGACGTCATGTGTGAGCGCCTGCTTGTGATGCTCGCGGGAGTGGCCTCACACGCCGGGTGGAGGGTATAAGGTAAGAAATGTTTGTTACACTGTATATGCTTCCTGACTAAATTCTGATTATAGAATGAAACGTTAAAGACACTTTGTGTGTTTGTGCCATTCTTCTCTCTTTGATGTGCTGTGAGTGCCACTCTTCTGCCGATATCCTTGTGCGTGACTGCATTGCGGAGGCACACGGCTGCTAATGCTAATACATTCTATGTGGGAGTGTCTGTTGTTATATCTATATCCACAAGAATTCTGCACTCACTTCACACTTATTATTGAGAATGCTGCTGTGCACCTCGGTTGGAAAGGCCAAAGATATAATAATCAAACAGATACATCAGGGGTGGGGAACCGCTAGGCCCACTGAATCATTTGGTATGGCCCTCTGAGCTTTTCTCTGCTAGCCTCATCTGGATAGCAGGGTGCCTAGAATGGCACACTGCAGCCAGAATCTATGCAGCAGTGCCGCCTGGAGCGTCCTTAGGTCGCTTGAAACGCTTACACCATTGCCCTTACAGCTCTCCGGAGCATCCTCAGGATATTCCTGGCATTGTAGCAATCACAGGCGATTGTGGCCCTGCCCCTGTGTGACATCACACGGAGGGGGCGTGGCCTGCACCAGCACCGCTAAAAATATTATATATATCAAAATGGCCCTCGGCAGAAAAAAGGTTCCCCACCGTTGAGATACATCAAAGATAGTATCAAAAGAGGACACTCACCAAACATATTGCATTTTGTTGTTGCTGTTTCTCTACTATTTACACTCGATATTTGTTATGTCAATTCTCCTGTGTCTGGATTGCAAGTCTTGAGAAAGAACCTATGGATGGTCCGAAACGTTGACACATTATCTATGCAAGCGTTTGTGACCTGTATAAGAAAATAAATATTGTTGGAACCTTCCTGTGTCAAGCCTGGTGAATGCCCTCTATTGATACTATCTTTGATGTATCTGATTGATTATATATATATATATTTATATATATGTATATATACAGTATATATATATTACACATTCTAAATATGTCTATAGGTTTAGAATAAAATAATAGCCAAGGTCATTACTTGTAAAAATAAAAGTTGTAATCACTTTGCTTGATACTTATGCATTTTATATACCGTGTGTTACTTTCAGATTTTAAGGTCTGCTGACCCTCAGCTGGAGAGGAGGTAATCACACATTAGTTAAGGGTCCACTGAAGGCAGAACAATAATGGACTTTTTATTATTACACCCATCCCTATTAGAAATGCTTTGCTGAAAGTGTAAAATCAAATGATGGACCATCTGCCTTCATCCTGTGGAAAAGTTAGACTTGGTTATGATCACCGGAGTAACTACCGTAGGTGCAGCTGCTATGGGGCTCGGACCGCCTCCTGCACCTACGGTGCCAGGCCAGCCCAGCTGTGGTCAGCAGTGTGCTGCGCAGCGCGATTGACTGCTTGTCATTATGCCATACCCCCACAGTGCAGGGGAAAAGGTGAAGCTTGCTGTCCACGATGGCGGTCCTTAGGGTCTCATAGCCGTGCAAAGGGTGCACATAACCGGGCAGGTGAGGACTGGCATAGCCTCTCCATAGGCGGGTTTCAGTGGTGTGTGTAGTGGGCTCCCTGTGCTGGGTGTAGTGGGTTCCTAGCACAGCATATGCAGCCATGCAGTGTTCTGTTCCCTCTGTAACTGTGCTGCAGAGGGTGACCTACCTGATATGTATTCCCTGCAGGTGGGGTTACTTGTGTAAAGGCCATGCAATTAATTTAATATTTTAATTTCCTTCATAATATGGTCTCTTTTTTTGGTAACGGTTTATCTTTCCTTTTGTTTATGTTAATAAATATTAATAAATATTAAAGGACTGCTAAATCTTGTCTACTTTCCAGTATAAATGGTTGGTCTATGTAACGTATGGCACATGTCTCTGGTATGGAACAGTGGGGGTATAACGCTTCCTGCTTCGCAAGACAAAGCAGGAAGCCCTAACGATGAGATGTAGTAACATCTCACCAGCCGGAGCGGGGGGAGTGATAACTTCCCCCTACGGCGATCCCCGCTAGAGACCACTGCGCATCAGCCTAGTGCTGACGCTTTGTGTCTCAGTCATGGCCGGCTCCACTGAGCATGCGCGGGATACTGCAAGCATCGCGAGATCCGGCGTGCAGCCCTGGAGCCGGCAGCCCCCGCAGCAAGAACAGCGCCGACTCTGCTGTGGGGGTAGGGCATCGCCAGACTGCAGCTGACGATAGCGATAGCTGCAGCAGGCGGAACGGTCAGGCAAACTGACTGTTCATACATAGCCCTGCCTGTCAGTAATGCTATCTTGGCCATTATGGTGTATGGCATAATGTGTAAGGGCCATTACGGTGTGTGGCATAATGTGTAAGGGCCATTACGGTGTGTGGCATAATGTGTGAAACGCCATTACGGTGTGTGGCATAATGTGTAAGGGCCATTACGGTGTGTGGCATAATGTGTAAGGGCCATTACGGTGTGTGGCATAATGTGTGAAACGCCATTACGGTGTGTGGCATAATGTGTAAGGGCCATTACGGTGTGTGGCATAATGTGTAAGGGCCATTACGGTGTGTGGCATAATGTGTAAGGGCCATTATGGTGTGTGGCATAATGTGTAAGGGACACTACTGTGCAGTGTTATGTGACTAAGGGACACTACTGTGCGGTGTAATGTGACCAAGGGGCAATACTGTGTGGCATAATTTGAATTAAGGGTACTATTGTGTGGTCACTCTTCCCCTTCTTAAGGTGTGGAGGGGGGCACCAATGCTCTTTATGTACACAGGGCATGAAAATGTGTAGTTAAGACTCTGCTTTGGTGTGTACAGGTGTGTTGTCCTCTGTGTTCAGCACCACTGCCCTAAATATTCCTACAGTGGACGCTGTCTAATCCTCTGCAACTGCTAAACTAGGGCTTTGTCAATTTGGGAAATGCTTTCCCTTTTCTTTGAGTGTGACCTAATCCAATGAAGTGCCAGCTTTACCTAATAGAACCAACCAAATACCAAATGTCTGACTATGGCACATGTTTGAATCCCCTGCAGGATGATCTCTGTTGTGTGTATTTTTATACAGAGACTGATGTACACTTGTATGTTGTTCTAATATTAATTATATTTGTGAGAGCAAGTGGGAGAAGTCAGGAATAATAGGGGGAGAAGTCTATGCCAGGTGTCAGGTGCTGACGCCAAGGTGGGCTTGTGTGTTCTTTAAACACCAGGGCCTATTTTTAGTCACAGTCCGGCCCTGCATAACAGTGACTACCATACAGTACAGACAGCATCCCAGAGACTGTCATACAGACAGCATCCCAGAGACCACCATACAGACAGAACCCCAGTGACTGCTATACAATGCTGAAGGATGAGAGATAGATAAAATACAGACACATGGATATATTTGATTTTTCCATCAGTGGCTTCCTCCAGTAGCAGAGAATGTCCTCTCTGTGTTTGTCAGTTCCAGGGCCAAAGGGAAGATTTTAAGTTGTTTTTAAGCTCTAAACTCATCTTTTGGTTATAGCCCTGGACTGTTACTCCAGAGTGAATAATCTATAACATTAGAAATTTGAGTATTGTGTACTTTGCACAGAGAACCCAAGTGTCCTACACTCATTATTATTATTATCAATCATTGTAATGTCCAAATCCCCTTCACGGAGAGGACCCTGATGTCAACAGCCAGTGTCCAGTGTCATTCCCTACCATCCAAGTGGGCATACAGGGGGAATATAACCTTGTGGCGAGCCACCGAGCCCGAAGCGTGGTGAGCACAGCGAGCCCGCGAGGGGACAACTTTCTTCTTTAGGTGGGGACAACTTTCGGTACTTGTGTACAAAAAGTACACAAGTACCATTTAAAACATTAATTGGGTTCTCTCTGCAATGAGTCCGTAAAGTACACAAGTACCGAATTTTGTGTTATGGTTTTCTCAACTTTGCGATCTGTGTGTAGTAGGTATTACCGCCGGCCGACAGCGGCAGCCCGGCAAGGGTGAAAATCCCGATCGTCAAAAGGTAAGTATGTTCTAACCTAATTCTACCCCCAAACCCCAACCTCCCCCAAGTGCCTAACCCTCCCCCCCCAAGTGCCTAAAACTAACCCCCCCTTCCCTGCAGTCTAAACCTAAGTCTCCCGGGGGGGTGCCTAACCCTAACCTCCCCCCCGGGGGTGCCTAACCCTAACCCTCCCGGTGGGGTGCCTAACCCTATGTCCCCCCAGGAGTCCTAAAACCTAACCCTTCCCCCCGCGGCTGTCCACTCCCGGCGCCCGGCTTACCTACATTCGGTATGCCGTTCGTCGGTCTTCTGGCATATGGATAATGACAGTCGTCAAGTTTTCAACACCTGTCATTAGTACCACGCCGGGATTAGAGAGTCGGGAAGCCGGCGGTTGGTATTTAGACCGTCGGCTTGCTGACTACATCCCGGCTGTATAACTATGTAACTGTCTTACACAGTTTGTTGCCATTAGAAGAACTCTGTGTGGATTTGCTACCCTCCGATGGCCAACTGATAAAACAACAGTGTATACAATTCTATGGGTCTCCTTGCCAACAATATTGGATGCAGTCTTATGGTGGGTACACACTGGGCGATATTACTGAGCGACTGCACGATTATGACATCATAATCGTGCAATCGCTCAGTAATCGTGCACAAATCGTGCACTTTTATGTCGGAAACGACCAGTGATGCGCACTCCCGCTGGTCGTTTCCGACATTGTCCATCGCCTGAACATGCAGCACAATCTGACAACCTCGTCAGGTTGCTGCATGTCAGGGAAGGGGGGAGAGAGCCCGGCGCTGAACGATATCATTAATGATATCGTTCAGCGGCTGTGCTTAATGTCATGAACGACATTGAGCACAGCCTGCCGGGGACACACTACACGATATCGCTCAGGGAGCATATTGTGTAGTGTGTACCTACGATTAATTGAGCTCTGTTTACCTTAAGCAATGAGAGCCCTATTTCAGAGTCCACTAACAAGACTTTCCTGGTCTTATCCTACCAACATCATGGTCTTCCTAGGTAAACCGTAGTTTTGCACCACCTTAATAGCACATGTGATATCAGCCCTGTAAACGTATTGCTTCATTTGATTCACACTGCTACTTGTGTCTCACTGTGAAAGTGGAATGTACTTAATTATTTTATGATGTGCCTTCACTGTTTGTTTATAAATCTTCCTATTGGGACAAAACTATCCATCGGATCTACCTTAAAGTAATGTGTGCAAAAACAGACTGTATGGGTGCCCTATCTCTGTAGCCTAAGGAGAAAACAGGGTTTTCCCAACTGAGGGCCTGATTCAGAGCCGGACGCTATTTGCGCTCGCTCGTCCAGAAAAAGGGGCTGGCTATTTAAATTAACCGTTCGCTCTTTGCAGTCTGTTCACGCCTCTATGTCTGAACGAGCGAACAAAACATGCGAACGTAATTTTGAAAAAAACGCCCCCTGGCCGCTCGCATCATACGTCATGTCCGCTATTTATTAGATTAATCGAGTACATCGGACGGCGTATGAACTGCTCGCTATTCTTGTGGTTGTTTTTTCCTACCACAATCATGCGAGCAGTTCTAACTATAAAACAACCAAGTATCGTGGTCGATGACGCTGCTTTAGTAATTATGCACACCCTTAAAACGCCCGTTTTGACCTTTAGGCAAGCCTGCGTTCTGATCTCCACTCCCCGTTTTCAAGCACCTTCCCCTGTTACCACCCACAAACGCCTCATTCTGTCACTCAAAATAGCAGGCATTCGCTATTTAGCGAGCACACGATTTTCCGCCGCACTGACTGGTTCGCGTATGTGTATTAAAATCCGTACGCATGCGCAGTTGTGTGAACATCGGTCGGAACGAACGAGCGGCCGCTTACGAGCGGCTCTGAATCAGGCCCTGAGCCCCAAGCAATACAGCTAAACAGATAAAGGTATGTCCAGTGCTGAGAAGGGTGTAATTTTTAAACCTATGTACAGGTTAAGGTGTCTATGACACTCCAGCTGTGAAAGACTGCTCCCTTACTCTCCTTGGCCAATCAGTGTTATGGGATTGTTTAGACGAGTGTCAGAACTTGTAATGCGTATGGTCAAAACCTTTTACTCACAGATATAAATGTGAGCTGCAATAAGCAAATTAGGAATAACCCAATACATAATAATAAATAATTAAGATAATATCGGAGGCCATTTTCAGAAGAAGAAACTGCCCCTGCGACAGGTCAGGTGCAAGTTTCGATGGTGCGACCAATGGTCCGTCTAAAAATGCACCAAACGGTATTTCAATGTCTATGGAAGCTGACAGTGGGCGTCTCAGTCCTTGCACATTCGGATGTACCAGGGAAGGATTGTAGCGGCATTAGGGAGGCATAGCTGATCACAGAAGGTTATATGATTATTCACTTACATTCCCAATGCATGAAAAATACTGAAAATCCCTATAATTCTGCTATAAAAAGTGCCCCCCCCAACCTCCCCCTGTCTGCAGGACACTGCGGCCCCTGGGTGGGACAGCGGGACAGTGACCAAAAAGCTGCACTGTCCCTCTAAATTCGGGATAGTTGGGCACATCTCCCAACATTTGTAATTCCAGATTCGGGACTTCCGCATGCTGGAGGCACACGTGCGTCCAAAAGGGGGCATGGCCTATCGGCAAAGGGGGCGTGGCCACATTGCATGCCTCCATTTGCATCACTCAGGTGGCGAGCCAAGCACTCCCGGAGATGCGGGGCTGCCGCTAGGCTATCCCCTCACAGAACATGCATACGGCATTTATTCCAACTTCCCCCCATTGCGGGACACTGCAGCCCGCAGGTGGGGCAGCGGGACTGTACCTGAGTAGCAGGGCAGTTGGGAGGTATGGGTTGGGAACAGGCCTGGCCAACCTATGACTCTCCAGCTGTTGTGAAACTACAAGTCCCAGCATGCCTGCCACAGTTTCAGCATTCCCTAATAGCAAAACTGTGGCAGGGCATCCTGGGACTTGTAGTTTCATAACAGCTGGAGAGCCACAGGTTGGCCAGGCCTGGGTTGGGAGGTTCGGTTTAATTTGTACTCGGCGCCACAATTTCCGCTGCTGGCCTTGCTTAGAACTCAGCAATACTGAGAGAAATGCTCTTGTCACTAGAGTACAATACAAACCACAGATCTGAAGAAATATACTTATATAATATGAATATAAAAGGAGAAAAAATATAGAAAACGACTAATATAATTATGGGCCAAAAGTTAGTTCATGTAAAAAAGAAATATACCTACGATTTGAATGACTGGAAAATGAGAGTGTATACAGTAAATGGTAATGACCTGCTTATAGTGCACAGATAGCCGCCGGGCACTGATATAATTACCACAAGTAAGTGCCTCAGGCAGCACCTTTCCCTCCACTCAGGGATTAATAAGGCAAGGACAGACTGTACCTTTTTTTTTCTCAAAAAACTTTATTTGTAGCAGAGCAATTAGTTACAGTGTGTGATGCACAAACAATTGGGCAACTGTATTTGTACACATATAAAAGCGCTGCAATAAAATGTTGGTTTTTTTTACAAATACATAATGAAATATGCCCCATAGACTTTACTACAAGAAGGGAGCATCCACTTTGCTGTTATTATACCATAGCTCTCAGCAGTGTGAATTTCCCTGTGGTGATAGAAACATTAGGGCACATGCCTACGAGAGGAGGGGTCTCACCACCACCACCTTTTACCGCCCAGTTGGAGCAGGGGGGTAATCCCTAATGTACTCATTTATTACAATTTCCCATGTCTATAACATTGACTAAGATTACCCTCTTTCCTAAATCCATTTTGTGTGGATTTGTTTTGCTTAAATACCTGAGGGTAAATTTACTAAAGTGCGGGTTTTTAGAATTGGAGATGTTGCCCATAGCAACCAATCAGATTATAGCTATTATCTTACAGGGGTGGGCAATAAACATCCCTCCAGCTGTTGTTAAACTACAAATCCCAGCATGCATTGCAACAGGTTTAGCATGGCCAAATAGAAAAACTGTGGCAGGGCATGCTGGGAATTGTAGTTCTACAACAGCTGGGGGACGCTTATTGCCAACCCCTAGGTGCTAGACAGATTTTAAGTAGAATCTGATTGGTTGCTGTGGGCAACATCTCCACTTCTAAAAACTCTCACTATAGTATATATACCCCCTGGTCTGTTCTACTACTGGCTAATGAAATATTATTTTAATATATCATGTCACCCAACATTTGGAACTTCTGAATTGGGGTGGGGCTTGGCTGAGACACGCTGCAGGTCTGTCAGAGTAATTGTGGCACCTCCCCAGTAGAAATTGTTAGCAAAAGAAAGTTATAATTTTACTGTCAAACAAGCTGGAGGCATCACACCCAAAATCTGCATGATAACTGCAGACTGTTTCCCGGGAAAGAGAAGATCCTATAACTTACATGAAAATCTTTGGTCTAAAAAATTCATGACTGTTGGTAGGTAAGTATAACATACGAGTAAATTTGGAAATGTATTATTAATATAAAAGCTTCATATATTTCCTATGTACAGAGAAGTGATGAGAAGGATGTTTCTCTGGAACTAAAGCTGCCCCACATGCAATAATTTTTACTTGTAATGCAATCATGATCAAAAGCTATGGAGTAAAGCATCCCCAAAACTGACCACTACTTTTAATCAATTGTTCTCCTGAATTCTATTGAAGCAATTTCCATAATATAATATATATGTTTTCTAATAAAACACTAAAGGCGCACATCCACATGCCGATAATACTGAGCGATTGCACGATTACGACATCGTAATCTTGCAATCGCTCAGTAATTGTGCACAAATCGTGCACATTTATGTCGGAAACAACCAGCGCTCCCACTGGTCGTTTCCGACATCAATCATCGGCCGAACATGCTGGACAACCTGACGATAAAGTCAGGTTGAGCATGGTAGGGGATGATTGATATGCCTACACTGAACGACTGAACGGTCAGTGTAGGCACAGCACAGACTGAGAAACGACTGCACGATTACAATGTCGTAATCGTGCAGTCGTTTTTTAGTCTGCTAGTGGTTGTGCCCCATAACTCATATAGTTTCACAAAACAAGAGCTGTTAGCTTAAATAGTTGCAGGTACCTACTTCAACATTTGTAGCTGGTTGATTAAATTGCAAAACAGTTTTGCGTGTTTGGACTGAAAATCATGTGAGGAAAGCTGTACTAATTATTTTGTTTCCCTTATTTAGAACATACACGTTGGAGGCAGTGCAATGTGTGGCTGCATTATTATGATACGCCAACATTTCAGTTTCCAGTGTACAGTATCTCTATGGGGTGAGAGGGAAAATGTACAATGTTGATATGCTAGCATTCTGACTGTTTCTCTGGAGGGATTCAGTATGATTTACAAATCCTGACAGCGTCATACCGGCAACAGTGAAAATCCCGATCGTCGAAGGTAAGTACTCACTAACCTATTCTACCCCCTAACTCTAACTCTCCCTTAGGGGTGCCTAACCCTAACCTCCCCCCTAAGTGCCTAAACCTGACCACCCTTTCCCCGCCGCCTAAACCTAAGTCCCCCGGAGAAATGCCTAACCCTAACCTCCCCCTGGGGGTGCCTAACCCTAACCCCCCCTTCCCCTAGCCTAAACCTAACCTCCCGGGGGAGTGCCTAACCCTAAGTCCTCCCCGGGAACCCTAAACTTAACCCTCCCCCCCCGTGGCTGTCCGCGCCTGTCTTACCTTCAATCGGTAAGCTGGGTGTTGGGCTCCCAGCGTAGGGAAAATGACAGGCGTTGGGATTTCGACGCCTGTCATTTAACCCTTGCCGAGATTATACAGTCGAGAAGCCGGCGGTCAGGATTCCGTCCATCGGCTTCCCGACTGTTTCCCCTCTGGAGCTTGCAGCCATCATCCTTAATTCAATTGCCCCCTTGTGTATTGTGCAGGCAATACAGGAATTTCACAGTGCCTTTGAATAAATACATAATAGACACATAAGGGATTCAAACAACAAACATATCATCACAAGAGTGTCTAACGTTGGTTGATTGTGACAATTTTTTTTTTTTGCTTTCTTTTTCAAAAAGCAAGCATTTGCCCTTGGGAAACAGTGGAGCTGTGACAGCATGCTTCATCAGATATTAGTGCGTCTGGCCTACAGACTTGCCAGCCAGGTACTGTAATGCTGGCCATACACCTGCACGACCGGCCAGTGGTGTTTTAAGAGAGGAGCGGGCCCATGTGCACTCCTCGTGCGGGGCCCCCTCCTCTCTCCCTGGTGGCTGGCAGCTGACTGACGCGGCTGGCCAGCCAACGGAGCATTAGTAGACTCCGGGCACTAGAGTGTGCCCGGCGTCTACTGCGCATGTGCAGAACGCCGGAAAATGGCGTTCTGCACAGGTAAATTTAAATAAAATATGGGTGCAGTGTGTACGGTGCCCCGCACACACTGCACCCATTATAGATACGCCACTGTGACCAGCATACGTTCCGATTCAGCATCTGACTCCCCGGAGCTCCCTGGCAGTTCCGGCAGCATATTTGTTGTTTTTCTTAGCACAGGAACTGTCGTATGATCGATCCTGTGCCTCACACACTCATTAGGGAAACAGTCATTGAAATTATTTGAATTGCCGCATGATGGATCGCATGAACAAAATAAACGGCATGATCTACACACGATAGGATGGAACATATGGGCTGCACATATGATCATAAGATCCGATTATAGGAGCAGCCGGAGCGCACATTGGATCGTATACACGATTTTCACAAGATCCATCATATGACTCGTTGAAAATCGGGCAATCGGCCCGAAATCGTGCAGGTGTATGGCCAGCTTAAGAGTTTATTATTTTAATTTACAAGAGCTAGGAAGCAAAGAACCCATATTTCCTCAATTGTGCATCACCGCTTTGTGGGGCGGCACAGCAACTGTGGGCGCATTTTGTATTCACGCTGAGGCCACATTCCTTCACACACTTTATCATGCCCCCTCCACCCTTAACTCCCCTCCTCCTTCCCAACAGATCATGGTGCCCACTCAGTAATTTTATTCAGCGGGACAGTGGCATTTTACTAGCGGTATTGCATCCCACAGATTCTGAGATGAATGCAGCGGTGACCGTGTTTGCGCATCTTTTGCTGCAGTTGCGCCTGCGACTTTATGCTAATTCATTCATGTCATGTGTGAAATGGACGAGTGTGCCTGAAATATCATATAATTCTCAATATTATTGAAATAATTTTATTCTGAAAAGAAAACCAATAAAAATTACATCAAAATTCAATAAAAGGGAACTTAAATATCACAGCTGTAAAATAAGAACCATTTAGTAGAACCCAGGACCAAAATATTGGCCCATGTCAGTTGCTAGTTGTCTAAGTTCTTGGAAATCATCCGGACTTGGATCAGCTGGTTCATCTACATGGTCGTCAAAGTGCAGACTCTCATCCTCCAAATTATCACCTATATCCACGCTGAGCATGTTCAAAGCATTTCGTGCCTCCCTCTCGCTCTCTTCGGCTGCCCTGGGAAAGTCTAGGAATGGTAACTGTTCATCCTGGGAAGGCCACGGGACGAGATCCGTATCATAGTACGCTATCTCATCGTCTCTGCGGACCAGTGGTGGGAAAAGAGAATCTCCTCTGTAATTTGTGAAATCGATCACTTCATCTGGTTTCTCGCAGGTGGAAACTAGGTTTCTACAGGAAAATGAAAGAGCAAAGGAATATTGACAACACTGAAAATTACCCACTATGGGCCTGATTCAGTACAGATCGCAACAGCGATCCCGCACGCAGTCTCACTGCGATGATATGCTAATGATTGCAATCGCAATGCAATACGCAGCCTCATATAAGGACGCCCGTTTTATCTTACACACATCCGTAACACTTAGCAAGACTGTGAACCCATCGGTAATATCAAGTAGCATTGCAGCCGCAGTGCAAGCCCAAGCTGCATATGGCATCGCAGTGGCTAATTTATGCACGCCCCTGCAGTGGCGTTCAAACGCACTGGCAAGTCTGCGTTTCACTGACCACTCCCCAATCACCACCCCCAATTGGTACTTTCTCTCAATCATTCTGCGATGGGTCTGTGTAGTCACTGCAATCACAGTCCCGATCGCAGTGGAGACTTTGTGCACGGGCACTGTGATGCATATGCATGTGCAAAACGCAACAATTGGCCAATTACGTGCGTACTTGCAGTTGCAATCCCTGCTGAATCAGGCCCAAATCTATATACTTTAAGGGGTAAATTTACTAAAGTGAGAGTTTTTAGAAGTGAGTTTTAAAAGAGATGTTGCCCATAGCAAGAAGATAATAGCTAGAATCTGATTGGTTGCTATGGGCAACATCTTTTCTAAAACTCACTTCTAAAAACTCTCACTTTAGTAAATTTACCCCTATGGGGCATATTCAATTAGGTGCGAAAAGTCAGTTTCTGTGGAAAAGTATCGCCGGTGACGTAATTTCGCCAGGTGAAAACTTATCCCCGTATTCAATTCCAAAGACTTTTCGCCGGTGCGAAAAGTCAATGCATTGGAATAGGCGAAAAAGATTTGCCTCTGAAAGCTGTTGAAAAAAGTGCAGAATTGGGTTTTGGGGTGCAAACTTGCGGGAACCACCCTGCACCCTTGGGACAGCCCCCCAAAGGTAAACTGTGTAAAAATTGTTTTAAAAATACTTAAGAACACCCCAAAAAATGACTTTGAAATAAGGGGGTGAAAAAATACAAAGTTGGGGGACAAACTTAAAAACTAGTACAATAGACTCCAAGGGGGTCCCCAAGTATGCCCCAGGTGTTTTTAAAATTGAAGATGGTTGCGGCAGGTGGATTTGTTACAGTTTTTAAAACTTCACTTAAGCAACTTTAAAATATGCTAGCACCCATTTTCATGTACCCCAATTTTGCTGGGACTACTTATTTTCTGGAAAAAAAACTGCTAAATGCTATTCTTCACCACTTATGCAAAGACGCTAATCAGCAGCTATTGAGATCATTCAAGTACCCCGAATACCTTCAGCAGGCCTATTTGGGGGTACCTATAGTGATCCCCAATGTCAGTGCATCTTTTGGGGTCTGTCAGGCTGATTTCTCCAAATCTGACAGGATTTTTTGCCAGGTCCGAATTCGCCGGGTTCTGTTTTCTCTGATTTCTAATGAATACGGGTATACGCGGGGACGAGCGTGATACTTTTCCACATGGAAAACCAGCGATGTCGGCGAAAAGTCCGGCATGCGAAAAGTACGGGGCTTTTCGCACCTAATTGAATATGCCCCTAAATCTCTGTTTTAATTGAAGTCCAGCTGAAATCGCAGTATAAGTATGCATCTTGATTGCAATTATTTATTTATTAACATTTACTAATATATAACACTATCATATTCTATTGCGCTTTACAATTGGAAATTAAATGTCCATAAACCAATTCAAGTGCAAAACAAGTCACATTTTAAATTATAGCTGGTGAGGGTGTTCAATTACTAATGATGGGCGTTCTGACCATTTCTCTGTCACCTCGCAACCACCAGCATCTTAGATTTTTCCTTGGCAACCATAGAGGAGTGAAGAGAACTCTGCAGTTTTGGAGTATGGTTATTATCGGTGATGTACACAGCACTACGCCGCCAGTAATTGAAATTCCCCCTAAATATGTTGTATGATTTGCAGTTGGTAGTGATGCATTTTATAAGTGTCAGTTCTAAATGTCTTAATATCAATCTTACCCTTTACTGGTGCACACCAGGCCCTCAGCACAAGGACATCGCCCCAGACCAAATTCATAATCTACACCAAAGTTGATCAACTTTAAGAGGTTACTGGTCTGGCTCCGACACGGCATCCCTCTGGATGGAAATGGCACACACACCGGGAATGGAAGTGCTGTAAAAATAGATACAAATACTACATTTAATATACAGAGACCAGGATATTTCTTTCTTAAGAGCAGAAGTTGCCCAGTATGATTGTCATTCATTGTCCAGTAAGAGTAAGAGGTAAGAGTAAATGTTATTATTCTTTTGATTAACAAGGAGGAAACAAAAGTGTGTATTCATTTTAAGGTCACATTAAACATTTTAATGATCACAGAACTATTTGCTTCATGACCAAACACATTTCACATATTGTTGATGTCCCTGTTCCATGGAATATAGCTATTTAATTTCCTAGTCAATTTTATATGTTATTTATGACAGGTAGGTTTTCATTTTTGTACAGAGGTGGAATAAATACACTGTATTTTTATTGTGTGTGCATTATATAGAGGACAAAAGGAAACATGAGGGAACAAAAGTCCCTTTCCATGATTCTTCCACAAGTCACATTTAATCAAATTCCAATATTCAAATCTTCGCCATGTTTGGCTGCGTACATCGAGGTAGAATACGTTATCATTTATGACCAGTTTTCCTGCACACCTCTGTGGGCCGTCACACACAATTGAATAGCACTAAAATAATGCTGTCCCACATATTTATTCCATAAAGGGGTGGGGGGAGTCAGTTACCCACGGGACTTACCTTATTTAATTATTTCCCACAGTAAGTACTAAAGCTAACGCACAGTAAGGCATAGATTCCAGGTTAAGTGCCCGGAGCTATGCAGTTACAGCACGCAGTAAGTCCACGTTGAGCCACAAGGGTTCACTTAACACGAATTTCAGGAGGGTGCGAACAGAAATTCGTATTGAGTGCACCGCGGGCAGTAATTGAATAGCTCCATGGTAAGTCCTGCGCGTAATTGAATCCCCCCACGCGTGATAAGCTAGGTTAGTGTGGGAATACCGGATGTGTGTACTTTGGGCCTGATTCAGAGACATGGTTGGTAATGCAGCAGCTCTCGCAATAGCGGCTGCGGGAATATGCTAATCTCAGGCTTCCCTTTGTGTGATGGAGTGTAAGAGCGCTGAGACGCCCACTGTCAGGCTGCGTGGTCTGTGCTTTTGTGATGGAGATTGTAAACACTCCAATATCGATGCAACATTTGTCGCACCATCAACATTAGCAGTAGCCTAGGGTCTACTCTAGCTACTCTCCTCTAATCCAACTAAACATGGCGTCTGAAGCTGTGGATTTGTGATTGGGAGTGCAGCCGCGTTCCCAGACATGCCCGTTACACTCACATAATAATGCCTATGTAAGGGCCCCTTTATTTCCGATCACTTCAGGTAACCTCCCAGTCTCCACCGTGATATGCCCAGGAAACGCAAATACCTTCTCAATCAGAACGCTTGGGTTCACATATGCGCAGTAAGGGTTTCCTAGACTTTTCGCGCATACACATTAGCAAAACATTGCTCAACTGCGTAAATATTGACACTACATCCCTCTCTGAATCAGGCCTTTTATACGGTCCAGGGACAAATGAACACATTTAGTTTTTCTTTTTACTTTCAAACATTGCATATAGGTATAATGGAAAGCACTGTGACACAGTGGTTAGCAGTGACGGTTGGGTGGTGGGGGCTGCGGCCCTTACTAAAACTGACAGGGGGATTGTTGTTTAAACAATAAAGTGAAGACTGCTCCAAACGCTGCTGCCATGGAATGATTATTAAACTCACTGGGGAAGGATCAGCTGGGTCTATGTGTGACTGACAGGCACGGCATAATGCCCCACCCCTATACACCTGTGTCAGCTAACTCCCATTGGTTAATTTTGGCCAAAGGAAGCTAGCCAACTGTAAACATATGGCAGTACCGCGTACCATTAAGAAATATGTAGCTGGTACGCCGTACCTCCTACCACCTTACCGCCAGCGAGACACACAGTCTGTTATGTTTCCATATCTGACATTAAAACGGGACAAACCGGTGGACAGAACAATAAAGTTGCTTTTGTCTATGTGTCATGACGTTGCACCACTGGACACTGAAGAGAGGAGCCGATCCGCCAGCACTAAGACAGAGCAGCAGCAGGAAGAAGTAAGTGTGGGCTGCACTGGGTTGGGCTCAGTGACGCTGGGAGACACAGGGGGAGGCTGGGAGACACAGAGGGGGAGGCTGAGAGATGCACAGGGTGGGGCTGAAAGATGCAGATGGGGAGGCTGAGAGACAAGGAGAGGGAGGCTGGGAGACACAAGGTGAGAGGGAGGCTGAGGGACCCAGGGAAGTGGGTCCCTCAGGGGGCAGGTTGGAAAGACAGGAGAGTGGAGTGATGGGGCAAGAGGCAGGAAGCTGCAGAGACAAGGGACAGGAGTCTGTAAAGACAAGAGGTTAGAGTGATGGTGCAGGGAGCACGAGTATGATTGATTCTCTGGTGTATGATGATGAGATTGGTTATATTCCAACACAAACAGGCATCTTCTGGGCCATGGGAACTCCTACATGATTAGTAAACACCAACTGAAGACAGGGAGGATCAGTTTCTTCAAGGTTCCCCATTACAGAGAAACCACCATATAGGTAAGGTATATTTGGAATGGAATGGAGAGGAATAATTCCAATATGATGAGAAATCGGTGGCTGACACACTCCCTTTTTGAGTGGTCGCACTCCTTGTGACGCGTGCCCATGCCATACAGTACAACTAATATTTTTTTTCTCCTTCACCGCTGGAGCTAGCTGACACAAGAATCTTGGCGCATGCTAAACCGGCGCTCTTGTTAATCACTCAGAGACCCAGCTGATCCCTGGTGAGTTTAACGATCCTCTGCAGCAGAGTTTGGAACTGGGTAGACTTATTTTTATTGTTTAAACAGCACACACCCCCACCCCAGCAGCTTTGGTAAGGGCTGCAGCCCCCACCTTGCAATTGCCACTGATGGTTAGCAATACCGCTTCACAGCTATGGGGTCATGTGTGTGATTCCTGACCCGGGCCGTGTGGAGCTTAAGGGGCCCATTTATTAATAATCGCATTTGCAATGCGATCTGGGCACGATATTAGAACCCATGGTCGCATTGCAGGATCAATAATGAATGCATCAAATTGAACCCGCAGAGAAAGGGGCTCCAAAAGAGGTCCATCTCTGCAATGTGCTAGGAGTGAAGTGACCGCATCATCAGTCTCTTCACTCGTGCCGGGGAGCCTGTGCATGTCCGGTATGCTGACCCCACATGGAGCCCTCTCCCGGTAATTATAGCAAAGTGTAGCCCATGGGCTACAGCGGTTTACGCCATCTTCAGATGGCGTAAGCCTTGACGACGAAACTCTCGAACACTCTGGAACTTGGTAAATCTAACAGCATCCCCCATAGAAAAGTATGCGGGTAGCAACTGTGCCAAAAATGGAGGGGCAGTAGCAGAATATGCCTCAAATATTTCATGATAAATAGACCCCTAAATGCTCTTAATTAACTGCTGACTAAATATGAACTCTAGTATGTGTGTGCCGGGTGTTGGTAAGCATCAATGGGAATGACAAACATTCTCTGTACAGTGTGGCACTATATAAATAAACAATAATATTGATGGCGAGTCACCAATGCTGCACCATCAGTGTTTTCCCGATGTTGAAAAACATCAACGGTGGTGGACCATTTTTTTTAAGTCTGCCCAGCACTGAAACCCTCGATAGTCTATGCCAATGGTTTAAACCCATTCACCATTGATGGTAGAGCCATCGGTGGCCATCACTAGGTGACCATCATTTTGGGTGACATTTAGGGTGCACACAGTGCCAATGTTTGTGCAGATGAGCCATGTTTTGTCAATGCGCATGTAGTAAGAGTTTAGAACACCCTTACCGTACACTCGTGAGCCAACGTGTGCGATGGCGTACGCATTTGTGTACGACATCGCTATTGCTTGAAATGACTTCTGCGATCCATGGGACAGTCCTGGTGGAAACTGGGATGTGACCTAAATCCTTCGCAAAAATAAGAGGTGACATGGGTGTGTTATGGGAGTGTTATGGTGTATTCTGGCATGGGGCTGCATTTTCTTCCACAGCACCGCAGCTTCAGAGGACATATTTTGCAAAAGTTACAAGGTAGAATCGGTGCCAGGCAAGGGCTGCTCGAGGAATCAATGATGCGTTGATGGTGGAGATATCAGTCTCACCAGCGCATTTGAGCATTGCTCAGCTATGCAAAATGGGCGTCGCAGCGTTTTAGGACAATGGGCCTGATTCAGGATATCAGGAATATCGGGAATCTGCGCATGCGCAGGAACCATTCTGCAAGTGTGCAGAATGGGTCCTGCGTAGTCGCACGCAGACCCATGAATGTCTCTGCCTGATTGACAGACAGAGGCATTTAAGGAGTGGTGCGGGGTCGGCAGGCGTTCCCAGAAACGGGGTGTTTCTGTCCCATTTTCCGGGAGTGGACAGGAGGCCTGGCGTGTCCACCATCGTGTCCATCGACCACCGATGGTCACGATGGTGATCCCAGTCTGCGACCTCCTGCTGCATTTGCATTATAGCAAGGATCGCAATTGCAAAGCTCCCTGCGTGCAGCTTTGCAATTGCAATCCTTGCTGAATCAGGCCCAATATACACAATGGATGTCTGATGTCCTCAGATGCCTCCTACAGCGTCAGCATATTATCGCATCGTTGCTGCGTCCAAAGACACAGCAGCGATGCACTTAGCTTCCATCTCTGAATCAGGCCTTATTACAATAAATAATATTAAAAAACAACCAGGTCAGGAAACCGAATACTCATTTTAGTACATAAACAATGGACAGCTCTCAATGACTTGCAAGTTGTCTGAACAAAGCACTGAAAAAATCAGGTGGTTTCTGGTTTACTGCTTTTCTCAGTAAATTAGTACAGTTATACATTACTTTAAGAATGTTTTTCCACAGGTGACTAAGGGCCTGAAGGTTTACGTACTAACCCGATGGTGGGTGCATGCGTAGGACCCATTCCACGCATGTGCAGAACAAGTCTTATGACCACGCTTGCAATGCCCGACAGCCTCAGCCTGACTGACAAGCCGCGGCCATTTGGGGGCGAGGAGAGGCCTGCGTTCCCGGAAACAATGGTATGTCTTTAGCAATCTAAAAAGAATATTTTATTTACAAAATAAAGTACAATGTTTAGTTACAAAAAATTGTAGAAATAAAAAATGTTAGTTAAAAATTAACTTTTATTGGATTTATATTAAAATATATGTGAGTAGATCTAAAGGAAGAAGGTAGAGAAAAGAGATTATTCTCAATTAGGTGACCAAATTGGTCTGTTTCTCCTCCTAAAGGGCGGGATATACTAAGCAAGAAAATGCAGCCAAAACCTTTTGGTCGAATTCCCATATGTACCAAGTTCCTGAATGCAATACATTCCAGAGCTTGGACCTGGTGGGTAACGTCATCTTTAGATGGCATTACCCAATAGAAGCCTATGGGCTTATCGGGTTTCTTCTGAGAGGAATCCAATCCCTCCCAGTGTCCCCTGCAGCGGCGCGCGCCATTCTGCGCATGTGTAGAGAGACTTCTGACTAATAAACCTGGTAGTCCCTCTAGCATCTAGCTATGGCAAAGGACAGCTCATATCGGTAGAACTATCCTTTGTGATTTTAATTGCATTTCTAAGTACATACCTGTGTAATTAACGCCGTTACAGTATGTACCCGATAAGTGGTAGGATGTACCACATCGCAGATGCGATGTTTAGTACATCTCGTCCAACATGTGTAAATAGCTAGTTGTTTACATCAGGATATAGGCCCTGATTCAGAGCCGCTCGTAAGCGGCCGATCGTTCGTTCTGACCGATGTTCGCACATCTGCGCATGCGTACAGATTTTAATACGCATGCGAGAACCAGTCAGTGCGGCCGAAAATCGTTTGTTCGCTATATAGCGAATGCCTGCTATTTTGAGTGACAGAGGGAGGCGTATGTGGGTGGTAACAGGGGAAGGTGCTTGAAAACAGGGGTGTGGAATTAGATCGCAGGCGTGCTTAAAGGTCAAAACGGGCGTTTTAAGGGAGTGCATAATTAATACAGCAGCGTCATTGACCACGTCCCTTTTTTTTTTGTTTTTTACTCTGAACTGCTCGCAAAATAGCGGTTGAAAAAACCAGCCACAAGAATAGCGAGCAGTTCTTACGCTGTTCGATGTACTCGATTAATCTAATAAATAGCGGACATGACGTAGGATGCGAGCGGCCAGGGGGCGTATTTTTCAAAATTACAACCGCAAGTTTTGCTCGCTCGTTCAGACTTAGAGGCGTGAACAGACCGCAATTAGCGAACGGTTCATTTGAATAGCCACCCCTTGTTTTAGAACGAACGACCGCAAATAGCGAGCGGCTCTGAATGAGGGCCATAGTCAGCATCCCGGCATGCGGGAAGCCGACGGTCTAAATACCGGTGCAGGAATCCCGACAGCGTTGGGATCCCGACAACAGTATCCCGACCGCCAGCATCCCGAAGGTATGTATCGGGGGTTAGGGGAGGGTTAGGCTTAGTGTTAGGCACTAGGGGGAGGGTTAGGTTTAGGGTGCGGGGAGGGGGAGATTAGGGTTAGGCACTAGGGAGGGTGGTTAGGTTTAGGCACCGGGGAGGAAGAGTTAGTTCTACATACTTACCTACCGCTGTCGGGATCTTCAATATCTGTATGCCACTGTCGGTATTCTGACCAGCAGCATCCCGACCACCGGCATCTCATACCCATCCCGTTTATATCATAGTAAAATAGAATAAACTAATATGAGTTGGCTATTAAATAATTTTAATACCAACCAGACGAAAATATGAAAATACTCCAAATAAGGAATCCAAATAAAGCCAAATGAGTCCAGATGAATTACTTAATGCATGTTTGCAGACGCTCAGCTCGCTTCTTAAGAAAGCATTTAAAATACTAACATCATAAAGATAAAATCTATTATCCACTTAACTGCTCTAAAATTGTTGGGATTTTTTATGATTGAATTAGGTCAAGAATATTTATTTATAACTTATCTAACACAATTTTAATAAAAAAAAATGTTTTTGAATCACATAACATTAATATTGTTTTTAATATCAGACAGTTTTATTTATTTATTATCAGTTATTTATATAGCACACACATATTCCGCAGCGCTTTACAGAGATATTTTACCATTCACACCTGTCCCTGCCCTAGTGGAGCTTACAATCTATGGCCCTGATTCAGACCCACTCGCAAGTGGGCGTACGCACGTTCGGCGTACGTAAAAAAATATTTAAATTCAAGCACTCGCTCGTATTTTCGTACGCAGCTAAAAATCCGCCCCAAACTCAGGCGACCCCTCCTCTAACTAACGAGCGTGCCAAATAGCGAGCGTACATCCCCGAAATGGCTTGAAGGGAACGCACGCACAAGTACAAACCGGAAGTGGGAATGTCAGATTCTGATTACCTGCTCGTTTTTTCGGCCTACCTCCCTCAATCGTATCATGGCAATCAATGTATCAATTAGCTTAATTTTTTTTTTTTTTCAACACAATGCAATAAACTTTAATCTTGTCCGTGTTTGTATTTGCTCGCAGAATACGTACGGCTGAAACCTTCGCTTTTATTGTTCAAAAGACATGTTAGCCCCAATTAAACAATTGTTCTATTTGTTTGTCTCCCCACAATTTTTCTGTGGTTCATTTCTTTATTTAAATTTGCTTACGCATGTCACTGCATCAAGCCTATCATAACTCTCAAGAGATTTGTGGCCCTGTCGAACACATGACTCATACACTAACCAATAGAATTTGTCCTGTTAATTTCCCAAATACATTAGCCAATCAAATTTTTTTGGGGTGCTTTATTAAAAATATTTTGTCCAAAAAACACCATTGCCATCATGAGATCCGCCGCATTCACCAGGCGCGAACTGCTGGTGCTGACGGAGGTGATGGACAGGCGGATCACCAGTCAGCCTCCACCCATCTCCAACAGGCGCAAGTGTTCCGCATATGCGGAGGTACGTCGACGCCTGCGCTCCTTCGGCTCACGCCGACATATTGGCCAGCTGGAGCGCAGGTGGTCGGACCTGCACCGTCGGACGCCCCGCTTGCTGGCATGCTTTCGCATGCAGATTGCGGAAAGTAAGTGTTCTGGACTGTGGTTTTCAAGTTTATCTTGTGGGCCCTAACTGCGTGTGCATGTTTTCATGTCTGTCCTATTGAGTCATTGTAGTCATATCTGCATGTGCATGTTTTCATGTCTGTCCTATTGAGTCATTGTAGTCATATCTGCATGTGCATGTTTTCATGTCTGTCCTATTGAGTCATTGTAGTCATATCTGCATGTGCATGTTTTCATGTCTGTCCTATTGAGTCATTGTAGTCATATCTGCATGTGCATGTTTTCATGTCTGTCCTATTGTGTCATTGTAGTCATATCTGCATGTGCATGTTTTCATGTCTGTCCTATTGAGTCATTGTAGTCATATCTGCATGTGCATGTTTTCATGTCTGTCCTATTGAGTCATTGTAGTCATATCTGCATGTGCATGTTTTCATGTCTGTCCTATTTAGTCATTGTAGTCATATCTGCATGTGCATGTTTTCATGTCCGTCCTATTGAGTAATTTTTTTTTTTTTTTGGATTCCTGTTGAAACTAACCACAATATTTTTGTCATTTTTTAGGGGCACAGCAAACACTACGGCGGCATCGCCACACAAGACGCCGGTCCCGGCCCCTCTCTCCAACCCCCAATTCGTCTATTACCCCCTCCTCCCCAGACCCTGTGGCCGAAATTTCAGGCCTACTTCCCCTCCAGCCCAATTCCCCCTCTCCTCCATCTGTCCCTCCTCCAAATACCCCCTCCCAGGATTCCTCAAACACCTTGCCCCTAGGGTTGGGGAATGTAGCCACCTCCGAGGTGGTCCAGGGAGTGGCTTCTGGCTCTGTCGTTTTGGAGAACGGTATGTTTTTAAAGTTTATTTTGGACACCACAAACTGTATGTAATCATGTGTCGTCCCCATTTTTTTTGCCTTTCTGTCGCCTTAGGGTATTTTTGGGGGTTGTCTTTACCTGTTCCTGCTGATGTCACCATACACATATCACACCTGTGTGCCTTTTTTTAGGGCCCTTGTATTTTTGCCCTTAGACATTTTGGGGTGCTGGGTTTTATCCGTGTAATGTTTTTTTGGCCCACAAGCTTGTAAGTTTTGGTTTGCTTGTTTTGTGTTTTTTTAGAATGTTGCTTCATTATCGATTTATTAATCCCCAAACTTTTGTCACCCACAGAGGAACAGAGGCGTCGGGAAGAGCTAGTGAATTGTGTGGGCCGTATGCGGGAGCAGGTCACCGGGCTTATGCAGGGCCTTGACCATCTGTTGGTCCTCCTTAGGAATTAGTTTTTTTTTTATTTTATTTTCGATTTGTTTCATAATAAATCAGTTTTAAATCAAGCTCTGTCTCATGCGTTTGGAGTAAATCCAAGATTCTTAAATAGTGACATAAGTAGACTCTTCAAGCAAGGATTGCCACAGAATCTCACTACAGATTGTGTGTTGTATTTTGAATGCAAACAGGCACAAGAAACACCTCCCAGTACCAATGTCATTTTCCTTTTTTGTGGTGGTCAACATGATAGTTTACACCATTTTTCAGGTTCCTATTTGGTGGCCAAACTGCTTAGGACAATCTTACGAAGGCAACTGATTGTACAGGATTCCTTGTTGTGTTGGTTAGTACCCCGAAAACATATTACATTTTACCTCCACTTGCTTCATTACTGGGTTACCCCTTAGGTAAAATTAACGTTTGGGAGTTTGTTTACACTTGCTTCTAACGTGCCCAAAAAGGAAACAAATTACACTCTCCAAATATTTATTCACAACAGAAATCAAAATACAAAGTGGTCACTCACAAACAAAACACACAGTGATAATCAGAAATACACCACATACCAAAAACACGAAACAAACACACAACAAATCAAGAACTGGTTGACGAAGGTCCATGCCCACATGATTTCAAAAAAATGGCGTTGCAATATTGGTGTCAGAATATATTCCCGAAGTTTCAACATAAAGGTTTTTGAAGGGTAGCAGGATGTAGTCATCGTGGGAGTGCCAAAGATTATGTAAACAAACAGAAGATGGTGCAAGAATTAATATAAAAAAAGATGAACGTTAAAAAACCGTAACACATTGGGTATACACACTGTTGTTTGGTCAATAATTACCTAAAATATCGGCCCACCACATCATCGCGTATGGCCCCCCCACATACTGACCTCCGACCAACCTCGGGGGGGCCATCCTCAGGTAAGGCATCCTCTGGCTGCATTGGAACACCACTCCTTATGGCGATGTTGTGAAAGATCCCACACAGGACCACAATTTTCGAAACCATATCCGGCAAATACATGAGCTCGCCAAAAGGCCAATACAGCGCTCCACCACTTGCCTGGTGGCTGTAAGTGCGGTATTAAACTCACTTTGTGGACCTGGTGTGGGAGCCAAATAAGGAGTGAGCAGCCAGGGCATGCAAGGGTATCCACTGTCTCCTGTGAAAAAGAATAGACAACATCAGGATCACTGTGTATCAAGCTTAACATTGTTATGTACTAAAGGTCTACACTTACCCAGAAGCCACGCATCACCAGCTTGTAGGTTGGTTAATTTGTGCCATATCCCTGATTGCCGGATGACGAAGGAGTCATGTGCACTTCCTGGTAATTTTGCATTCAGGGACAGGATCTGGAGGGAGGCATCACATACCACCATTACATTCAGGGAGTGATAGTGTTTCCTGTTTCGAAATATGGCCTCCAGCCGTGCTGGAGGCTGAAGTGGTATGTGAGTACCATCCACAACCCCTATGATGTGTGGGAAGCCAGCTATTTGGTAAAAATTGGCCTTGGCCACACTAAGGGCACCCATATCCAAAGGCATTTGAATAAAATGATGGAGGTGCTTGAAAAGTGCCTCCATCACTGCCCTCAGGATCCGGGAAAAGGAGGATTGTGAGATGCCCGCCACTATTCCCACCGTTGTTTGAAACGATCCTGAGGCACAGAAATGTAACACCGCCATAATTTGCGTAAGTGGTGGTATTGCTGTTGGACTGTCAATTTGCCGCTCAAGATCACTCTCTATTAATGAGAGAGTGTCTATGATGATTTTGGGAGGAAGACGGTAGCGTCTTAAAACCTCATCATCGGGCATTCCAAAAAGGGTGACACGTGTTCGAAATATCTGGGGCCTTGCACGCCTACGATGCCTACGCCTGGGACGAGATTGAGGTTGGTCGGCTTCCGGGAGCATGGCCAGAACAATCCGCCCAAGATCAACCTGAAATGGCAAGATTGGAATGTAAGGCTTTGGACCCACCCCAAAAGAAAATTAAGAACAACTTAGCTTGATGATACCATCCATTGCTGCTTACATGCCGGGGTATTGTCATGATACGTCCAAACTGAAATTAATCACAAAAATAATTTGACAAATTTTACTCTGTGCATTTATGTTTCTAAATTTTGTGCTAGACAAAACTTAAAATATGCGAAACACACATTTGGCCAAAGAGCAAAACGACATTGCACACAGTACATCAAAATGGGTTGAAATGTTTCCCAAAAAAGCGAAAGGGCAACCACAAAAAATTTTACAGGATTAATAAGCATTTAAAAATGCGCTAATTAGTTCGCAAATACAAGTTAATAAACAAACTGAGAAAAATGCGCTAATTAGTTCGCAAATACAAGTCACAATAGTAAGTAGTAAAAATGCGCTAATTAGTTCGCAAATACAAGTCACAATAGTAAGTAGTAAAAATGCGCTAATTAGTTCGCAAATACAAGTCACTATGCAAACTGAGAAAAATGCGCTAATTAGTTCGCAAATACAAGTCACTATACAAACTGAGAAAAATGCGCTAATTAGTTCGCAAATACAAGTCACTATACAAACTGAGAAAAATGCGCTAATTAGTTCACAAATACAAGATAAAAAATGGACTTACCAAGAGCAAATATATAAGAGTCCAAATCAAAAGGTCTTTGGGTCCGAAATTAATAAAAAGCTAAAAGATATGAAATTATGGATCCAAAAATTAAAAACAAGAAGAAACACAATGAGACACCAATTGAACAAAAGTTAGACTTCACAAAACCTACCAAATCAAGAAACGAGGTCAAAAAAAAAAAATACCAAAAAAGAGAACGGAAAATAAAAACGCAAATCTAGCAAACAAAATAAACTCCAAACGCCAACTCCTTTATCCGCAAACAAGAAACTCCAACCAAGGTAACCTCCAACAATCCAAAAACGCCACCTCAACTCGAGACACACCAAGCCATAAATAGTGTTTCGTTTCCCGCACAAATTAAGGAGGGATCATAGGAACGCACAATCAATGATGCGGCCGCAAAATAAGGACGTATGTATAAATACGTCACGAAAACACATTTAAATTCTGGTGTATTTCTTGTTTGGACCTCAGACATGGTGACAGACCAGGGAAACAATGCCCAAGAGTCAGGCGGTAAGTCTTTCATGCATTTTGTATCAATGATTAATTTGAAACATAAGATTGGGCAAGTTGTGAATTTGTGAAATCTGAATATTTACACAAATAGGTGAGGAGGATGACATGGAAGAGGCTGCTGGGCCCAGTATTCCGGCCAAAGCTGAAAAAAAAAAAAGGCAGCCACATTTCACAAGAAAGGAGATGGAGGTTTTGATACAGAAGTGTGTGGACATCCTGCCACAGGCAGACAGGAATATGAGTCTAAGCCAGAAGTGGAGAATGTGGGAAGAGGTAGCCGTTGCTGTCAATAGGGTGGGTGATTATGTCCGTCTAGCCCGGGATGTCAAACGGCGGTAAGTAAGCACTTGCCCCCCCTAAAAACAAACCCCATTTTAAACAAAAGGATAATGGCTTCCATTTTTTCCCACAGATGGGCCGACTTCAAATATTGCCTAAAGCAAAAACTCGCGGACAGGGCTAGGCATGCAAGGGGGACAGGTGGGGGTCCCACCCCTGTGTCATTGGAGTTGACGGATTTAGAAGAGCTGGCACAGGGGTGTGTGCAGCCTGTGGAGGTGTTTGGCGTGTCCAACATGGATACGGACATGCCAGACTTTGCGGATCCTCATGTTGTCCCAGGTAAATCTTTTGATGTCACCAACTCTGAAATGTTAGTGGGCCAATATGTAGATTCTAATGTGAGTCTTTTCTCATTTTTCCTAACAGAGACACAGGCGGATGAGTCTGCTCCAGAGGGGAGCCTTGGCCGCCGAATTTCTGCTGGCTCGGCAGGGGAGGAACCAGTACATCCGGCTGAGGACCCTGCAGAAGCCAGTCCAGGGCAATCCCCCTCGCAGGCAGTGTCCCTCCTCACAGAACTCAATTTCAAATCGGATTTCCATACGGAGATTCTGCAGAGGATGGACGCCAGTCTGCTACGGGTGGCTGAGGCCCTGGAGCAAAATGCTGCGGCCAACGTGACCATTGGTCAGGCCCTGGCGGAAAATACCAGGGCCAACATCCGCATCGCCAATGCCCTGGAGCAGCTCGTTCGCCAGCACATGGTGGAGCCGACCTCCCTTCCTGCCGGAACATCAGGATCCTCCACCTCTGGCACAACATCAGCCAATCCTCCAAATGTGCCTAGCCCTGTGCCTAGTCCAGAGGCCACAACATCTGCCTCTGGACAGGCCAGCCCGATGACATCCCGGACCCGGTCTGGCGCCCTCCCTCCCCCATCCAAACGGGTGAAAAAACGGTGACAGCAATGGCGACTTTTCCCACACTCCTTCTGTGCTTGGCTCATATTCCTTTCTGGTCAAAACTTCCCTCTCCTTTCTTGTGAAATGTTTTTAATTTTTTGTAGTATGTTTATGTCAACAGTTATGTTGGGCCAATTTGTTTGATTTTGGGACTGATCTTTGCCAAAAAAAGATGTCCCCAAATTTTTTAGTAATTTAGTTTTGGTTTGACCAATAAATTGACGCCAAAAATCTGACATTGTATTGTGACATTATTGTACAAATGGGTTACATTTAATCCTGGCCCAAAAGGCAAAAACTTGCCAAAAAAAAATAAATTTTTTTTTTTAAAAAAAAGGGCTCTTTAAGGAACGTTAAAAAATTCATATAACGTGGCAAATTCAAGAGGCAAAAATAAAATGGTGAGAAAATTAAAACATGATGACATTATTGTTACAATAGGCCCTAACCACCAAATTGAGGCAAAAATAAACCCCCACAAATGTACGCAAATTGATTGTGTCATCCTGACATTAGCAGCTCTGATTTCCACCTGCGTACGGTTTTGTGCTATCCCAAAAAACTGATTTCAAAACACATACCAAGCCGGTTTTCAATCCAACACTAATTGCTTTTCAAATCACCCACGATTAATCGCAACAACATCGTGGAGTCCCGGGACGGAGGAGAAGGCCATCGCCAATGTGGTCGAGTAATCCAGACCCTAAGCTGTGCGAGCATTTTGAAGGGAAAGAGGATCATCCAGTGACGTATGAGTCGGTCCGAACACATTTTACGCTCGCATCTGCTAATGTATGTACGCCCCAAAAACGCCTCGCCACACCTGCGTTTTTCCATCTCCACCCCCGTCAACACCCAAAAACGCCCTGTTCTGTCAATCACATTTGACATGTCACCTCCTGTACGCTATTTGACGAACGAGGCACTGGGGGGAGGGTGCAAGGATGCATAGGAGCCAGGATGTCCCTCTGCCATTGGCGGCTGCTGGTAGATTATCTTTTAGCAGCCGCCCAGTGGGCATTGCCTACTGATCGCATTATTTGTGACCATGTCAGGGAACGCACAGACTGTCATGGTCGCCACAGAAGTGGTTAAAAATTTAAAAAAAAAGCAGGGGCATCCCTAGGCTAATAGACTAGTATACCAGCCCATCCATAAAGCCTGGATCATGTGACTAGATGTAGACAAAATCAGTTGTCTATATGGTCTCTGCATACATCGCCGTTGCCAGCGCGATAAGCTCACTTTTGTGGCTTATTATTATTTCACATATCGGCAGGATTACCTGGCGGCATGATTAATGTGCCCAACGATGGCTGATTCATACGGAGCCCAGGAGTCATTCGATGTCCGTATTTATTTGATCTGTGCTGAATGAGAGCGTTTTTTGCAAGATTGTGCGTATGCGCACTGGGACCGACAAGGAGGCAGGATGCAGGGCATGAGCTGATGTGCTACAGGATTTGCAGGGATTGCAGGAGGAGGGTCTTTCTTTCCAATGCTACGACAGCCTCCCTGGCGGTAGCTGGCGGCGCATGCGCAGACACAGTCTCCCTGTATTTTTTCCGAAATATACAGAGAGAAGTGTGTGGACGGGATTCGCAGAAACAGAGCTTTACTGCACGCTCTGTCCCTGCATGCAGAAGTTAGAACATCCATGTGATATTTCCTACATTCACAATGCGAAATTAGTTGAAAATATCACACTACAATCGCATTTTAAATGCGGATTGTAGTAAATAGGGGCCTATAGGTGAACATACTGTAAGTGGATAATGTAAGTTACATTGTGTGTTTTCAATAGTGATGGGTTGTGTAGGGGTCCATATAACACAAATTCTGTACTGGAGCCCAGTGATCTGCCATAGCTATAAATAATATAGGTCAGTTTATACAGACAGCTCCTGTACTGGCCTTACATTCTGCATTCATGACACCAAATTACACCACATGCAGATACTGTATAATAAACATACTTTCCGGCTTGTAGCAGCAGAACCCAGGAGCACAATTGTCTTCTGCTGGATCACATCTTGTTCCACCACTATCAGCCGTCAGACTGTCAGTACATCTGCCCCAGGCGCAGACCCACCCAGAGCAGCACTCCTCATCTTGCTGACAATGCTGATACAAATGATAAAGCAAACATGTCAGGTGGTTTATACAGTATCAGCAGAATATTTACTGGTGGGGTGACATTTTAGCACACCTTACACGGTACACCATGACAAATGATTATGATGTAAATTCAATATACATGCATTCAATATTCACAATGGAATTTCTCTGCAGCATTTATTCCAAATATGCAGAAGGACAAAGGCAATGCTCAGTTCAATACTGGCCACAGGGCCAGATTAAGGGCTGTGGGGGCCTCGGGGCAACTAAGTTGTGGGGGCCCCCACCAAGTCACACGGCGCCTGTGCCAACTAATCCCCACCACCTCCATCCCCCTCAGCCACACGGTGCCGGTGACTACGTTCCGCCCCCTCCAGCCTCATACAGAGCCTCTCTTACCTGATGCCAGCAGAGCTGCTCCTGCGTTCCCTCCTCAGCATCACGGACATGTGTCACATGACGCTGATTAGGGAACGGGGGAGCCGCTCAGAGTCTGTGCTGCATGCAATAGAACAGCCGCAGCTTCTGAGCCCGGCCCCCACCCGGGAACAGGTGCCGCTGGACAAACCCTATGTGGGGGCCCCTCTATGTGTGGGGACCCCGGGACGACCGCCTTTATCGCCCCCCCCTTAATGCAGCCCTGACTGAAAATAACGACCGCCTGCGGTAAGAGGGCCTCCTGTGCATGTGGAAGCCGCTTCACACATGAGCTATGGAATTGGAAGCACCAACTTGAAATATCAGTTCCACTTTTATGGAGAATTAATTAACTGTTTAAAAAATAGTAAAATAATTGTTATGATTATAAATTATAATACAAAGGGGCCTATTCATGATCTGTTATGGACCCATCACACATGCAGAAATGCTAGTTTCCGCATGTTTTTTGTAACAGGCCCATTCATCATTAGGGGCCTAATAGTGCCGTTTAGTAAAATAAAAGTTTTGGGAGTTTGCTTGCGGGAACCAAAGCCATCTTCAGATGGGATGGGTACGGGATGCCTGCGCTCTGGATCCCGGCGGTTAAAATCTCCACAACGATATCCCGACAGTGTTACAATCCCGACACCTGTCGGTAGGTATCCTAATCCTCCCCCTCTCCCTATCCTAACCTTACCTCTCCGATGCCTGAACCTAACCTCCCCCTCCCGCACCTAAAACCTAACCCTCCCCCCTAGTGCTGGTAAGATAATGATAAGTTCTGTACTACTGAATAAAGTATAATAGTGAGCAGCTCATTCAATTAACATCTCTGGAATAACAACTATAAAATAAGCGCTTGAAAATGTAAGTGTATAAATTGTGTATTAGCGCACTACCTGTAAAAAAAAGAAGATTACATTAATTTGAATGTTTAAGCCGCTTTTGCACATGTGGACAGTCCACAAAAAAGCTAATTTTTGGGTTCCCAGTAATGCCATAATAAAGACCAACTCTAGCACTCCCCCTAGTGCCTAACCCTTACCCCTAACACTAACCCTCCCCTCAACCCCGCTACTTACATTCGGGATGCTGGCAGTCGGGATGCCGGCACTGGGATTCTGGCGCCGGTATTCTAAGCTCCGGCATCCCCTGTATCGGGATACTGTACGTATCCCCTTCAGATGGTGCTGATTCCCTGCGCCCCGATCCTTCCCATGGAAATTAAGGCTGTGGTTGCGCAGAGAGATCCAGATCCCTCCGCCACCTCCGTACTGCGAGACTTGCACCTATGCGCATATGAAAACTCAGGTCACACATACGCAGTCAGATAGCATGGCACTGATAACCAACCCTGCTACTTTGATCAGGGCCGAAACTAGGATTTTTGTCACCAGGGGCAAGACAGTAATTTGGCGCCTCCCCTGGTATTTCCCTCTGCAGCAGTGCCCCTATAGTAATGCCCCCTGAGGTAATGCCCCTGTAGTAGTGCCCATATAGTAATGCCCCTGTAGTAGTGCCCATATGATGCCCCCAAAGTAATGCCCCCAGAGCAATGCCCCTGTAGTAGTGCCCATATTGTAATGCCCATATGTTAATACCCCCATAGTAATGCCCCTGTAGTGCCCATGCTCCCATATTAATGCCCTTGTGGTAATGCCCCTGTAGTGCCCATGCTTTCATAGTAATGTCCCTGTAGTGTCCATGCTCTCATAGTAATGCCCCTGTAGTGCCCATGCTCCCATATTAATGCCCTTGTGGTAATGCCCCTGTAGTGCCCATGCTTTCATAGTAATGTCCCTGTAGTGTCCATGCTCTCATAGTAATGCCCCTGCAGTGCCCATGCCCCATAGTAATATCCCTGTAGTGCATTACAGTAATGCCCCTGTAGTGCTCATGCCCCCACAGTAATGCCCCTGTGGTAATGCCTCTGTAGTGCCCTTGCCCCAATAGTAATGCCCCTGTCGTGCTCATGCCCCATTAGTAATGCCCATTATTGCCCATGCCCCCATAGTAATGTCCCTGCCCCCATAAAATACTTACCTTGAACCCTGCTCCTGCATCCAACGTCGCATCCGGTCCGCCGGCTGCTCCTCGGAACTATGGGGGAAACGTCATGATGTCTCTCCCATAGTGCCCGTGGGGAGAGCCGGAAGGTGGAGTTGGGGAGAGAACTCCAGCCTCTGGCTCCGGCTACACCGCATCGCTGCAGAGAAGGAGCCGCGCGTCCGCTGGTAATAAATATTACCAGCGGGCGCCTGGCTTGGAGCCTCTCTGCAGCGCCGGGCTGGAGGTCACTGGCACTGGGTACAGCGGTGCACCCTAGTTGCGGCCCTGCTTTGATAGAAGTGTTAGGGATTGCGGCAAGTTGTATACATAATTATCAATGAATAGGCCCCTAACACATTTTTACATTATTACTTTTGACACCTCTGGTGCAGCATATTCCAGAATGTCCAGAAATAAGCAACGTATTTGCAAAAATGAAAAAAGTGTTTTAATATAACATCATGCCATCAGTCATGATAAAAGGTGCAAAAATGCTGTATACTCATCAGGGTACAGCAATCATTTATCAGTCACATAGTTCATATGTATATATATATATGTGTATATATATATATATATATATATATATATATATACACACAGCGGGTAAAATAAGTAT
The DNA here is from genome assembly GCA_031769625.1 of Taudactylus pleione. Taxonomy (NCBI): domain Eukaryota; kingdom Metazoa; phylum Chordata; class Amphibia; order Anura; family Myobatrachidae; genus Taudactylus; species Taudactylus pleione. Next base: position 3,544,004 of record JAUIMM010000534.1, on the reverse strand, counting down.
TCAACACATCAACATTTTTCTCAGTAAATACAGTACATCTGGAAAGTATCACAACGCTTCACTTTTTCCACTTTTTGTTGTGTTACAGCCTTATACCAAAATTGAATAAATTCATTTTTGTCCTCAAAATTCTACACACAATACCCCATAATGACAACGTGTAAAAAGTTTTTTTGCGATTTTTGCAAATGTAATTAAAAAAAACCACTAAGAAATCACATGTACATACTGTAAGTATTCACAACCTTTACTCAATACTGTGTTGATGCACCTTTGGCAGCAATTACAGCCTCAAGTCTTTGTGAATATGATGCCATAAGCTTGGCTTACCTATCTTTGGGCAGTTTCGCCAATTTCTCTTTGCAGCACCTCTCGAGCTCCATCAGGTTGGATGGGAAGCGTTGGTGCACAACCATTTTCAGATCTCTCCAGAGATGTTCAATTGGATTCAAGTCTGGGCTCTGGCTGGGCCACTCAAGGACATTCACAGAGTTGTCCTGAAGCCACTCCTGTGATATCTTGACTGTGTGCTTAGGGTTGTTGTCCTGCTTAAAGATGAACCATCGCCTCAGTCTGAGGTCAAGAGCGCTCTGCAGCAGGTTTTCATCCAGGATGTCTCTGTACATTGCTGCATTCATCTTTCCCTCTATCCTGACTGGCGCTGAAAAACATCCCCACAGTATGATGCTGCCACCACCATGCTTCACTGTAGGAATGGTATTGGCCTGGTGATGAGCGGTGCCTGGTTTCCTCCAAACATAACGCGTGTCATTCACGCCAAAGAGTTCAATCTTTGTCGCATCATGGTGTGAGAGTCCTTCAGGTGCATTTTGGCAAACTCCAGACGGGCTGCCATGTGCTTTTTACTAAGGAGTGGCTTCCGTCTGGCCACTCTACCATACAGGCCTGATTGGTGGATTGCTACAGAGATGGTTGTCCTTCTGGAAGGTTCTCATCTCTCCACAAAGGAATGCTGTTGCTCTGACAGCGTGACTATCGGGTTCTTGGTCACCTCCCTGACTAGGGTCCTTCTCCCCCGATCGCTTAGGTCCTTCTAATCGACGGCCGACCAACTCTAGGAAGAGTCCTGGTGGTTCCGAACTTCTTCCATTTACGGATGATGGAGGCACTGTGCTCATTGGGACCTTCAAAGCAGCAGATATTTTTCTGTACCCTTCCCCAGATTTGTGCCTCCAGACAATCCTGTCTCGGAGGTCTACGGACAATTTCTTGGACTTCATGCTTGGTTTGTGCTCTGACATGCACTGTCAAGTGTGGGACCTGATATAGACAGTTGTATGCCTTTCAAAATAATGTCCAATAAACTGAATTTACCACAGGTGGACTTCAATTAAGTTGTAGGAACATCTCAAGGATGATCAGTGGAAACAGAATGCACTTGAGCTCAATTTTGAGCTTCATGGCAAAGACTGTGAATACTTATGTACATGTGATTTCTTAGTTATTTTATTTTATTAAATTTGCAAAAATCTCAAAAAAACCTTTTACATGTTGTCATTATGGGGTATTGTGTGTAGAATTTTGAGGACAAAAATTAATTTATTCCATTTTGGAATAAGGATGTAATGTTGTGAATACTTTCCGGATGCACTGTATATTTGTAATGGGGCTATTGTAATGAAATGTTCACCAAATGTCAGCAACAACCCATGCAATTAACACATGCAAAGAAATCAAACCATAGATGTCCATAAATTAAATTATGTGTAATAATGTGAAATGACACAGGGAAAAATAATTGAACACGCTTACTGAAACTTAATACTTCGTACAAAAGCCTTTGTTGGTAATGACAACTTCAAGATGCCTCCTATATGGAGAAACTAGTCACATGCATTGCTCAGGTGTGATTGTGGTCCATTCTTCCACACAGACAGTCTTCAAATCGTAAAGGTTCCATGGGCATCTTCTATGAACTCTGATCTTTAGTTCTTTCCATAGATTTTCAATTGGATTCAAGTCAGGTGATTGGCTGGGCCATTCTAGCAGCTTTATTTTCTTTCCTTGGCTGTGTGTTTGGGATCATTGTCTTGCTGAAATGTCCACCCTCATTTCATCTTCACCATCCTGGTAGATGGCAACAGATTTTTATCAAAAATGTCTCTGTACATTTTTCCATTCATCTTTCCTTCAATGACATGAAGTATGCTAGTACCATATGCTAAAAAACAGCCCCACGCCATGATGTTCCCACCTCCAATCTTCACTGTTGGTATGGTGTTTTTGGAGTGATGTGCAGTGCCATTTCTCCTCCAGACATGGTGTGTTTTATGGCATCCAAAGAGTTAAATTTTGATCTCCTCTGACCAAACTTTATTCTCCCAGTATTTCACAGGCTTGTCCAAATATTGTGCAGCAAACTTTAAATGAGTTTCAACAAGCTTTTTCTTCAGCAATGGAGTCTTGTATGGTGAGCGTACATACAGGCCATGGTGGTTGAGTGCATTACTTATTGTGTACTTTGAAACAAGTGTACCTGCTAAATCCAGGTCTTCCTGAAGCTCTCCACAAGTGGTCCTTGGATCTTGACAACTCTTCTGATAATTCTTTTCACTCCTCTGTCAGAAATCTTGCGAGGAGCACCTGGACGTGGCCAGTTTATGGTGAAATGATGTTCTTTCCACTTCCAGATTATGACCTCAACAGTGCTCACTGGAACATTCGGAAGTTTAGAAATCCTTCTGTAACCAATGCCATCAGTTTGTTTTGCAACAATAAGGTTGCGAAGGTCTTGAGAGAGCTCTTTGCCTTTACCCATCATGAGATGTTTTGTGTGTGAAACCTTGGTAATGAGCCACCTTTTCTTATGCCATAATTTGGGACTGAACCATCTTATATTAATTTGCACTAATAAGGGGCAGGATTGCTTTCTAATTACTGATAGATTTCAGCTGGTGTCTTGGCTTTCCGTGCCCTTTTGCACCTCCCTTTCACCTCCCTTTCTTCATGTGTTCAATACTTTTTCAATCATTTTGTTTAAATTTGGTGAAACTTTAATTACAATAGCCCCATTACAAATATACTTACTGAGAAAAATGTTGATGTGTTCAATACTTATTTTACCCACTGTATATACTGTATATATACATACAGATGTTTCAGGAATTCGTTGGTTGTTGGTAAAATAAACTGATAAATAAGTGAAAACCTAATAATAATAATAATATTAATAATAAATGCACATTTTGCAGATCATGTAGCCAAATATATTTCTCACCGTTTCCTTAGTTTTGCATTCCTGGCATTCAGCAGTAAATAATGACACATGGCAATACTGGTCCTCTGGGCAGTAAGTGGAATCATTACAATCCTGTAACATGTGATGCCAAACAGAAGGGAGAAAATCAATTGCATACCACAGACATCAATGACGATCCATGATGTGATGCTCATTTCCCATGTCCCTGCTGAGTACTAGCAGCTAACATGGACCTCTGAGTGATATTTATAATTCTCTGTAATTTACTGGACCAAAAAAGGTGGTGTTACTCATAGCAACAACCACATATTTGTTTTATTTTCATACCATGCACTAGATAAATCCCTGAAACTGATTGACTGCTACAGGCAAAACCACCTATTTTCATTGGACTAGGTTTTTTTCATTAATGTTCCCAATTTCTTAAAGTCATAACTGCAAGTCACTTTATATTCAAGTCACTGCATCACAAAAGCTGGAGCAACACTCGCTCTCAAATGATAATACTGAAGACATATTGGAACCTCTTCTTTAAAGGGCAGTGTGACCATCAGTGCTTTACAAAGAAATACTAATCCTTTAATGACATTGTTTTCACTGTGGCTGATATCTATATAATATGGTCGTTATGCAGGGACACAAAGTGGCAGCGCCTGCCACCAGGAAACAGATAGCGTCTGCGGACTACAGGTGGCCTCATTAGTCAACAAGCTAATCCGCCCCTGAGTGTCGTCTCTATTGTGGTGGCCGGTGGGTGACTGCCTCAGCCTCTCCCTGTCGTTAATCCGTTATTGTCTATGTCTTGTGCCCATGACATAACAGTGCCCCGCACCACCTGCAAGTGCGTGAGGCTGCGATGGTACTCGATTGTACCAATGGATTCGCTATTCTGGTAAACATTACGGATGTGTGTAAGGTAAAGTGGGCATCCTTATGTGGTGCTGAGTATGCAATGGATTAGCTTGCTATCGCAGTTGAACTGCAATGCATACGCAGTATTGCGACCCGTAGTTAATCAGGCCCACAGTCCCCAAGGCATACATGTCTACCCTCCTGTGATTCGAGAGAGGCTCCTGATTTTTCGGGTAACCCCCCGCACCCCCGGAATGGTAGGCACTTCTCCCGCATTCTGCCCACTCCCTGCCTCTCCTACCCAGTCTTCTTCTGCAGAGGAGAAATTGTAAGTAGGCAAGTATGCACGAAGGATCCCATAAAATAGAGTGGGAACAAGAAATGTAGGCGATCCAGTCACCATCCGAGGGAGTGACAATAAAATGCCGGCTCCTTCTCAGTGACCAGGAGCCGGGTGCTGCACATATTGAGCGGCCGATTGGTTAGTGTGTAGGCTTACCAAATCCGTCGGTCAGACGGCGGGGCGGTCGCTGGGCCGGCCAGGTGAGTACCCCGCATTAGAGGTTTTACTAGTTAGTGAAAAGGTGGTATCAGTAAAAATATAATATAATGGAGACTGCAGTTCTCCTTTACCCTTTACCCTGTCATTTGTCCTCAACATTTAAAGTAGTACTAAGCTATTAAAGTGTGTGATGAGACTGTGCTGTATAGTCTTACATTTCCCTGCATGGCAGAACATTTCTTATTAATCTTGAAAATTATTTAGAATTTGCTCACTGACCACATCTATATACAGTATGAAACCAGAATGTGATGGATTATGTAACTGTGCTATACAGCAGAAAAGCTACAGTACTTTATACTGTCATTTGTCTCACCTTTGCCAGCTTACCCTCTGCTCTTTTCTCTTGTAGTGATTCCCCTACTACCAGCCTCTGAGCATTCTCTGTCTCAGCCTCGCTGCTGTCATTCATCTGTGAAGTGTAAAAATAACTTTTATGACTTTATAAAGTTCCGTATTATCAAGTGCACATGTTGTCTAAACACAACTAAGTCAGCCATTTTGTGAGCTGGCCTAACAAAACAATCCCCAACAACCAGTCACACATGTCTCTGTGTTCAGTCTACTTAATATTAATACTAAAGGCACTCAGCCAGGGCTGTAACTAGAGTGGTGCGACATGTGCCACGGCACAGGGCACCGCAGGACAGAGGGCACTGTTCGGCAGCACCTGTCAAATTTTTACTTGTAGCTTCCTTTTCTTTTATCCCCAGCATCTCCTGGCTGCCACTATCTTATCCCTGGCAGACTACCCTTCCATCTGGAAACCCCCAAGCACCTTCAGTCACATCCTCTTTTATTTAACTCACACAAATCAAAATACTGTCATACCCGGGACTCGAACCTATCACCTCTCACATGGCAGTCAGACACTTTACACATGGAGCTATCTGCCCCACAATTTCTGAGCCCTGAACACAGTCACCAATTGGTGCAGCTTCATCAGCGCTGTCCTACATCTAGAGCTGGTGAGTTATACTGCATAATTATTGTGTATCATCAATGCAGTCATTGGTACCCCTTCAACATCGTATGAACCTCCCCCATGAGGCCACGTCCCTTTTTTTGGCTTACGTCTTATGTCACTATTTGAAAAATGAGGGGAAGGGGGGGGCGCAAATTCACCTTCTGGCCCAGGGCACCAAAAAGTCTAGTTACAGCTCTCTCTGCACCCAGCACTCTGATGCTGATTGATACAAAGCATTTGCATTTCCACAAAGTAATACTTTAATCCTGAGCTTCGATTGCTTATGCAAATTCACAACATATGATCAAGAGCCAAATGGGGTCCGGGTACTGGAGGCGTGGACAAATACGGTAGGCATGGGCACGCCACCTCCCCACCAAACATTGAAAAAATACTATACTTTTGTCCCCCTCAGCAGCTGACCTGAGTCCCCGCCGGACCCCTCCAACAAGCCCGAGCTTGGATAATTAGTACTTCCCTCTCTGCACTATCCCCATTGCTGCAAAATGCCATGATTCTCTGGTCAATGAGGAGGACATGGTGGGTCAGTGAGGAGGAGCTGGGACTAAAATGACATGGTCACATAATTTTAGCCCCACCCCCTTCTTAAGGACTTGCATTTCTCGGTAATTATCTCCCCATCCTGCCCATTTTACTAAGAAGTGGATGGGATGGAGGATATTCGCCCACTCTTCTGGGGTGCAGGGGACTACCTGAAAAATCGTGAGTCAGTAGGCAGGGCCGCAACTGGGGGGGGGGGCTAGAGGTTCACGTGCACCGGGTGCCGGAATGCAGGGGGTGAAAAAGGGCCTGCACACCCCGTGCAGTCTTGTAGTGCGCAGTGACTCGGGGGCTGCAGATTCCATGCAGACTAGCCATCCGCATGGGCTCTGCTGAAAACGGCCATCCAAAAATGGCTGTGCCAAGGAGGAGACAGATGCTAGAGGTCCTACTGGGCCTCTAGTGTCTGTTAGGCCAGTGCAATGCACATAGCGTTCCTGGAAGTGCCGGGAACGCTGGCGCTGCCGGCAGAAGATGCAGAAAGCTGAAAACCCCTAGCAATGAGCATAAACCCCCTGGCAACGAGCATGAAACCCCCTGGCAACGAGCATGAAACCCCCTGGCAACGAGCATAAACCCCATGGCAACAAGCATAAACCCCATGGCAATGAGCATGAAACACCCTGGCAATGAGCATGAAACCCCCTGGCAACAAGCATAAACCCCATGGTAACGAGCATGAAACCCCCTGGCAATGAGCATGAAACCCCTGACAATAAGCATGGAATCCCTGGTAATGAGCATAAATCCCCTGACAACGAGCAGTTAGTTTTAAAGTAATTAGAAGCCTTACTGTGGGGCATAAAATGGTGTCACCAGTGTAAGTGGCACTTTGGTAATAGGCATTACAGTGTGTGACATAATGTGTAATGGGCATTATGGTGTGTGGAAAAATGTTAGTCACTATACCAGGGATATCTGACTAGTGCACTGCCTTATGGAGGCGCAAGGACAAAATCCAGGTACAAGAGAGGGGCGCAAAATTACTGCCTTGCACCGGGTGACAGATATCCTAGTTTCGTCCCTGCAGTAGGTATTTCTAGGTAGGCAAATTGAACGAGTCTTACTTCATGTATAACTGGGGTCTGTTACTGCAGTGGGACGTTAACCAGACACACAAGCTGATGGGCTGATATATTTTTCTAGCAAAGACTGTAAGAAACAATGGGGTATATTTACTAAAGTGAGAGTTTTTAAAAGTGGAGATGTTGCCCATAGCAACCAATCAGATTCAACTTAACATTTACCTAGCACCTTCTAGAAGATAATAGTAATGCGGGCCATACACGGTGCGATAAAGCAGCCGATCTGACGGATTGGTATGATTTGGCTGCATCGCACTGTGTATGGGCCTTTTGTCGGACTGAGTGCGCACCCATGGGGTTATACATCGCACCCCCTGATCTTACTGCAGGTTGAGTCGATCAGGGGATGCGATGAGCGATCCCATGCAGAGCTATGCGGTTAGGGGGGAGCCGGAATAGCGGTTGGCCACACGATCGCACCGTGTGTGGAGACCGCCCGATATGTTGGATCCCCCGTCGTGTCGCACAGTGCCATCGCACCGTGTATGCCCTGCTTTAGAATCTGATAGGTTGCTATGGGCAACATCTCCAATTCTAAAAACACTCAGTTTAGTAAATTTATCCCAATCAGATTTCAAAAATGTTACCCTACCTTGCATCACTCATAGGTAACACAAGCTAGCACCTTCTTCAGACAGCAAAAGCTATGTTTTTCAAAGCTTGTTGTATAGCACAGTGGCGTCCCTCCCCGTGGTGACACCCGGTGTGGGAACGGATGCCATGCTTGCTACTGAAAAGGGGGCGTAATCTCGCAGGGTCGTGGCCTTGCGGCCCAAACTGCGGCCCGAGGTTATCATCACTTGGGTGGTGGGGAGTGCCGGAGGTGTGGAGTGCCGGCTTCCTCACTGTGACAGGAGCTGAGTGCTGCACTTATTGCTACAGTGCAGCACCCGGCTCCTGTCACTGAGGGGGAGCCGGCACCTTGGTGTCACCCTTCGACGGGTGACACCCGCACCCCCCGCACCCTTTGCAGTCCCCCTAGAGTACATTAGGGACAGCTGCTGAGATCGGTTTAGCAATAACTGCAGGAGATACCAGTTCTTTATATGCCAACAAACCTTAAAATGGCTTTAATACGTTTTTTGATCACTTTTCACAGGATTTAAGTGCTGGAAGGGTTTGATAAATAGGCCGGTATAAGTTCTACTTTAGGGACAAATTTAACTCTTGGTTTACAACGGTTTGACTAAACTCACTTCAGGAGCTGACTGGACCACCGGGACAGCAGGAAAGTTTGCCTGGGGCCGTTCCCATGTTCCCCTTTGCTGATTCATACAGTCCTTCTACTGCACTTCCGGGATTTGCATTCCACTGTGGAACTCAAACCGAGAGCTGTCACCTGCACCGGCTAGCGGGCACTTATAGGCGAGCAGCGGTATAGCGTTGACATAGTGTATGGCTCTCGTGCTCCGGGCACTGGCTCCGGTGAGGGGCGATAGGCTACCCAGCCCTATCCCCTGGGACATACTAACCACAGGGCCTCCACAACATATCCGGAACATAACCGTAACCTGCCGTATTCGCCCGGCCTGCGGAACATACCCAGCTCTAAGGACACATACTACCCCCACCCTGGCCCCAGGGGCATACACTCCCCACCCTGCCCCTAGACATACAGTACCCCCCAGCCCAGGGACACACACTATCCTGTGTTGGTACTGTTGCCAGCCCAGGCACTTCGTGATCACAATAAACAAGTCTTGATCCAGGAGCTAAACAGCCGAGTACTGTCAGCAAGTACTGCAGACAGGTCAGTCTTCTGTGGGGGACTGAAGGAATTATATAAATTATATTTTTTTTCTATGGGGACCGGTGTGTTTTATTTTTTTTTACCTGTGGGGGCCAATGTGTTTGTTTTTCCTGTCAGGAGCCAATGTGTTTTATATTTTCTGTAGGGGCCAATGCGTTTTATTTTTTTTTCCTGTGTGGCCCAATGTGTTTTATTTTTTTAATCCAGTAGGCAGGTACATACTTTCGACACTATAATGAAATAGCTGTTGAACTCTGCAAAAATATTGATTTAATAAACTGACTTTTACAATAATACAGCTATTTTATTATTATCTTTGGGCTCAATTCAATGCAACACGAATTAAATAGCGCCGGGAAGGAGCTCCTGGTGCTATTCAATGCAGCGCGCTGTTAAGCCCGACTGAAGGATTTCTTCTTACACCCCTCCTGGGTTCCGAGCAGAAATCCGACAAAACTGCTGGCGCGATGCCAATCTCCAACGTAACAGCGTGCTGAATTGAATAGCTCTGGGAGCTCCTTCCCGGGCGCTATTCATTTAGCGTTGAATTGAATAGAGCCATTTGTGTCAAAGTACAGTTGACACGGGAATTAGCATTACTGCCTCACAGCACCTGGTCCTACGTTTGATTTTCACCAAGACAATACCAAGTGGAGTTTGTATGTTCTCTCCATGTTTACGTGGGTTTTAATGTAAGTGGAGTTTGTATGTACTTCCTTTGTTTGCATGGATTTCCCCTGGGTGAATATGAATATGGTAAAAACCATGAATATGGTAAAAGTTCAACAGCTATTATACTAGGGATGGGTACGGGATGCCAGCGTTCGGGATCCCGGCGGTCAAAATCCTGATACCGGCATCCTGACAAGGCTAGCATACCGACACCTGTCAGTCGGTATGCTAGTCCTCCACCTCTCCTTACCCTAATCCTAACCCTCCCTTACCAGTGCCTAAACCTAACCTCCCCCTCTAGTGCCTAAACCTAACCCTCCCCCCTTAGTGACTTACCCTAACCCTCCCCCCTTAGTGCCTAACCCTGACCATCACCCTAGTGCTTAACCCTTACCTCCTAACCCTCCCTCTAACCCTGCTACTTACCCTCGGGATTCCAGCGGCTTGGATGCCAGCGTCGGGATTCTGACAGGTGTCGGGATTACAGCGTCGGCATTCTGTCCGCCGGAATCCCATGTGTCACAGGTCATCTTGGATTGTGTATTGTATTTTCAGTCATAGAATAGTAGCACCTATAAATGTATTTGGAAATGACGGTGTACGTACCACCCCTTGGAATTTTCTATAATAGATAAATAAAAGGCCAATTAAGAAAAATCAACAATCATATTTCCTATGTTCTACAAGCATTCATTAGTGTAGGGTGCAAAAGGTAATATTTGTCTAAATTCAGCATTGTGTGCTGTTGGTGGTGTCTGAATGCAGATTTTATGTCTGGTTAAGTTTGGGGGGTAATTTTGGGTTGGATATAAGTCACCACATTTACATCTAAGTGCACATAAATATATGGAGAGTTCACCTATGAACAGAGTTGGCTGCATCTATGCCCCTCGCCATGCGCTTGCAGCAGTAACCATCCTCACTATCAGAGCGCACTTATACCTGACCCATATAGTGTTAATTCTAGCACCCTGCACCTGTCATAACCCATGCAGTTCCTCTTTCCTGCCTGGGGTGTCGCTATCTGCTCTGGTGCTTCTAGCACACTTTGGTCTGTAATTTGTTTCATCAGCTGATGCAAGTGCATAGCGAGGGGCATTGGTGCAGCCGCCCAACTCTGTTCATACTTCATAGATGAACTCTCCATTTATTTCTGTGCACTTAGATGTAAATGTGGTGACTTATATCCAACCCTGAATCACCCCCCAAAATTAACCAGACATAAAATCTGCATCCAGTCACCACCAACAGCACACAGTGCTGAATATACAAAATATGACTCTTTTACACCCTACAATAATGAATACTTGTAGAACATAGGAAATATGATTGTTGCAGCACACTTTGTGTTACTTCTCTGGCAAGAGTTATATGACTCTACACTATTATTTTTCTTAATTGGCCTTTTATTTATCTATTGTAAACAGGGAACACATATAATAATACAGGCCACACAAATTCCATATAGATCTGGTGACATAGCTTAGCTTGTCATTCTGAATGCTTCTCACCTGGTAATGGATTCTCATTTCTGTCAAAGCATCTCTAGCCCCATCAAATCCACCGTGGTGCTGATGAGAGAGGGAGGCCGGGGAGGAAGGGGTGCCCAAAATAATGACAAGAAATGCAGGCAGCAGAAGATGCATTCCTGGGCCAGACAGCAGGCACACAACAGGATCCTTAATATTAACGCATAGACATAGAATCACATGTAATAACATCAGTACAAATAACCTAGCAGCTGCATCCAAGGCTAATCAATAAAAGATGGGTGTGATCGTGTCCTGCACAGCTGCTGTACAGTTTTCTGTCTAATGGATGATACATGAATAATAAGCTTCTTGGCTAGAGCTCCCTCTGCTGGACATAGCTCATAATAGCGTGACTCATTGCACTTTATGGCCTGATGTAATGGCCTGTAGTGTTAAATTGCAGAGATCTTGGCCTACATATCGCTCAATGTAATAGCCTCAGCCTGGAATTTGGGGATGGAGAAGTCAATCTGCCAGCAATGTGCATCAGCTAAAAAAACACACACATTTTCAGCGTTCTGGAGTTTTTTTTTTTTTTTTTAAAAGTCCCACCTCTCAATTTTAAACCAGCACAAGCAAATTTTCCACAATAGGCTATAAACTTTTACCAGCATAGTGCCAACTAGCTTTAGACCAAGGCTGGTTTCTCTTCAGAATTGGGGGGAGGGTTGTTGAAAGTGGAGCACTTTACTTCACACACTCCATTTTACTACTCCTCCAGGGAGGCTCCATTCCCTAGGGGTTCCAAGAGGGCCACCAACCTAAGTATTGCACATGCGCGGCACCATCTTGTCACTCTGTTGAAGCGCCATAGTGGGTGACCTGCAATTCCCTGCGACCCAAGACCCCTGCCAGTGACCCTGCACCACTACCCGCTAGCTTCATACACTCACCAGCTGGTGAGCTGTATGACACCTCGATCCTCTCCAGCTCCACTCTATCTACCAGTGTTTCTAACAGTGAGTACGGCTGTACCTGTTTTACCTTCAATAAAACCACTACACTGGTTAAGTAACAGGGCTGTTAGTAGTCTCAAGGCATCCGCTGGTGTGTACCGCAACTTTGCTCCATCATCAAACCTGTACACAAATATTTCCAATAGGGGGCAGTGGCAAACGCAGGATTTCTAGAGGGTGGTTTACAAATGCTTGATTTTACAGCGAGTGTGGCCAGTCCATGAAGAGGGCATAATTAGTACTCAAACAGCTTTAATATGCATCATACATAGTGTATTGTGTGTGATAATTCCAGCATATACAGGACCAGCGATCACAGTAACCCATTATATGCAGAAGTAGGGCCATCCTGCCTGAGCTGAATGTATTTATTTTAGATGTGCTCACCATTCCAGAGCATTGGAGCAAGTTCAGGAGCCTGGATGAGCAGCAGAAGGACCTAGCACTGCCCTGGACATATATGTTAATATTGGGCTTTATAGCAGTGCATCCCTAACAGTACATGTTTTCCAGATCTCCTAGTTGGTGCACAGGTTATTTATCACTGGCTGATACATGTTAAAAGATCCACATGTGGTGCTAATTATCTCATTTGTGATACTGAGAATAAAATGCAGCACTAGTAAAATTCTATCATATTACTATTTCTATTGTGGTCATGGGGAGGGGGGTTTCCAGGCAAACGGAAACCCCCCCTTTGTTTGCCTATGGGGGAGGGTACATTTTGTTTGTGGGCTCAATCCCCTAGAGTATACAGGTCAGTGATTACCTGTATTTAGAAAACCCTAGGAGGACACAGTGATATACCAGGAGGAAGCAGAAATATATGTGCCAAGTTTATTCCAGGAGGACTCAATAATATATGTGCCAGGTTCAGAGCCGACCCTAAGCAATTTGATGCCCTAGGCAAGATTTTTGTTGGTGCCCCCTAGCAGATAATCCCACCACCAAACTTAGCGTTTATACACGGGCACCAAAAATAACACATTGGTTTATGGCTTTTTTTATTGTTAAAGAAATGCACAAAATATACAGCTATCCAGACATCCTCCTTTGTTATGGCCAGTGGCGGGTCCCATCTGCCCCTCGAGCCGGTACAATTGTCCAGCACTAGGGGCCGCCGCTGCGCTCTGTCAGAATATATCAGTGACAGCCGGGGAAGTTCCTATGCCTGCCTATCGGCTGTCACTGTCAGGCTGCAGCAGTGCAAATAGAGAAGGGGCCGGCAGACACAGACATGCAGTGGGGAAACTACGTGTGGTCCGGAAATGCACGGCACCATCCGTCCTGGCTGCGCATTTAACACAAAGTGTGGTCCTGACCTAAAGCTCCCTGGAGGCTGTTCAGCTCCGCCTTCTTCTGCTCGTGTAAGGCCGGTCGGTGCGGCTAGGGGCGGAGCTAGGGGATACAATGGAGGCTCCTCCATTGCTCCAGCCCTCAGAGGTATGTGCTGCTGACACTGTGCAGGCTATCTGCAGGAAAAAGGGAGGACACGGGCGGGTGGTTAGGGGACCGCCTGCTGGGCCTTCATTACATGGAGAGATCAGTGCTTTCAGACAAGACAGCATGGTGTCGGCAGAGTGGCACTCGCTGCTCCCGCCACATGCCAGAGACATTGATCTCTCAATGTAATGCAGGCTCAGCAGGTGATCTCCCACCGTGTGTTCTGTGTTAGGGGCAGGGGATCTATGTGTGGGGTCCTGAGTGAGTAGGGGGATCTGAGAAAGGGGGAAGATCTTTTTGTGGTGGAGGATCTGTGGGTGCAGCGCTGTGTGTATGTATGTGTGTGTGTGGGGGGAGGGTTTCTGGGAGGTGGAGGCTGTGTGTGTGTGAGTGGGCAGAGAGCTATATGGAGGGATAAGAGTAAGTAGAGAGAGCTGTGTGGTGGGGGGGTCTGTGTGTGAGGATGGGAGAGCTATAAGAGGATGGGATCTGTGTGAGGTGGGGAAAGATCTGAGTGATGGGCGAGAGCTGGGGGGGAGCTGTGTGAGGAGTATATGTAATGTTTGTATTTATACAATGTATATACATTAATATGGGGCCCAAAAGCAGCATTTTTATTAATTATCGGTTCCTATTCCCGATAATTAGAATTTCTTGTCACCAATATTGCACGTGTGTATATATTAATAGAGTGTGCTGCATTGCCGCGTCCCTTCCCTACCCCTGAGCGTTTATCCAGTAACGCCAGCGGGAGGGTGGGGGCGGGGTTTTCCGGTGATGGTGCGTTTAGGCATTAATTTTTACCCCAAGCTGCTAAATGCTTCACAATATGTTGAAAGACAAGCCGGGGCCACTGGCTAGTGTTTGCCCCCCAGGCTGAAAGTTGCCAGCCAGCCCCTGGTTATGGCCCACAGGGCAGAGGTGAATGGTGTAAAATTAGTCAGTCAGACTCATTATACTGCTGCCTGCTGCTGCCCCTTCATTGTGGCTGGCCCAGATCGGTGCAATGGTCATATAATTACAAATTGGTGTACTGCATGATAACAGCACATGTATGAGCTGAGAGCTAACTTACCTTGGAGGTACCCCAAAAAACCTCCACATGGCACTATAAGGATCAGCACCTCCTCCTAATGCTGACTCCCTTCATACCTCTCCAAACTGCAAACTAAAAATATGGTAGTTGCTCAAATCAGCTAAATGACATACCATAAGTGCTTGTAAAGGGCGGGGTTTACACTGAACACAGAAAAAAAGGATTTGCCCCCCAGCACACTGTAGCAAAATCAAAAATACTTAAATCCTACATGATAATAGAGATTCAGAGGTATTAGTTACATACATTTGCAAATATATGAATAAGCGCCAGGCCAAACATCAAGGCCTATTCATTACTGACATGACACATTGTATAATTGCATATCTGCCATTCTTTCTTGTAACATCAGAGAGTGTATGCTTAAACCCTTTATATATATATTACAGGCACTGGGAAGACATTTACCATGATGGGCAATGGTCATGAATCCGGAGTGATATTCCGCACTCTGAAAGATCTATATAAGTCCATTGAGGAGTAGAGATGGACAAATAAATGCTCTGTATCATTGTCCTATGCTGAGGTAAATATGTGAGGAATATGTGCTTGGTTTATATTCTATGTGTCTTATTTGGAGTTGGATGGAACTCTGGGGGTCTCTGTATAAGATATACATTTACATACTGCACATGCACAGGCAGCGGCAAACATGCGTAGGCCAAGTATATTGCAGCACATTTAGACATGATGCATAGTCAGATTTGGGGATGTGCGTCTATTGCTGGTGCTGTAGGGCCGGATGCAACTACACAGAGTGATGATGTAAATGACCTCTCTATATGTGCAATCAGGGGCATAACTAGCATTCACCAGGCCCCTTAGCAAAGCTTGAGGGGGACCCCTACTCTGCTTAGAATTCCTTTCCTCATGATATACAGCATCTAGGGGAACTACAAGTAACCCAAGTCCTTTCTAGAGAGTAACGGGTCCTTTTACTAAGCAGTGTTAGGAGACAGAGTGAAAAGTGATACCAATGTGATAAGGTGCCAGCCAATCAGCTCCCAACTGTCATTTTTCAAACACAGCCTGTGAGATGGCAGTTGGGAGCTGATTGGCTGGCACCTTATCACTTTCTTATCACTTTTCACTCTGTCTCGTAACACTGCTTAGTAAATAGACCCCTTAATGTGGATTACACACTTTTCGTGCTTGTATTGCAGAGAGCGATTATTCCTTCATTACTTTTTCAGGTCTACAATAAAACCGTTCAGGATCTGCTAAGACCGTCCTCTGGATGTTTGACCCTCAGAGAGGATTCCTATGGCAACACCAGGATAGAAAGGATCGCTGAGTTCTTCCCCAGCAGCCCTGAAGAGGTGACTATTATTAGTCTTTGCTACCCTTATGCAGCATCCATGCTTTACCACTAGTCATCCCTGTCTATATTATTATTATCACCTATTATTTATAACAGGCTTGCCTACCCTCCCGATTTGGCCGGGAGCCTCCCGATTTTCGGGTGCCGCTCCCGGCCCCCTGGAAAGGCAGGCAAGCCTCCCGGAAGTATACGACCCTCCCCACCTCCCCCCTGAAAAAAAACAGAAATACCCGCAGCGGGGGGCCCGGTGACGCGATTCGCGCAGAATTGCGTCATCGTGGCCCCGCCCCCTGCTTCACAATGCCGAAAATCACGGCATTGTGAAGAGGGGGCGGAGTCACGATGACGCAATCGTGCGGCTCCGCCCCCAGTGTGACACAAATTGGCCGCTCCGCCCCCAATGGCCGGCCCGCCCCCCGCTATTAGCCGACAATCAGCTCCCTCCCGGAAGGCTGGAGCTGATTGTCGGCAAGTATGATTTATAAGGCACCCTAAGGATTCTGCAGCACTGAACAAGGGGCGTACAGACTATCTGCAAATAAGCTAGTATTAATGTGTGAATTAATAAGAGGGCCCATGATTATGTGATCGCTGGTGTAGTGACCCCATTGTATCTATAACACATGTATGTAACTTTAGGAGTTGTTTTGTGTAACCACAAGAGTGTTGGTGCATCTATATTACTCTTACTCTTTTTCAGGCCATCGCATTACTGCTGAAAGGGCACAAGCGCCGCTCTAAGGCAGCCACAGCTGCCAATAAGAACTCATCCCGCTCCCATGCTGTGTTACAAGTCACCGTAAAGCAGACGAGCAGTGATGGAGTGTGCACCGGCAAGCTTTACATGGTAGACCTGGCAGGATCAGAACGAGCATCCCAGGTATCACCTTTGTTTTACATATCATTATCATTTCTTTGTATTTCCCCTTGCAATGCCAAAGAGGTAGGGGCGTTTTAAGAGAGGAGGGTGCCTGTGTACAGCCTCCATTTGGGCCCCCTCCTCTCTACTGCGCATGCGTGGGTCTCCGGGAAAATGGTTCCCGTGCCTTATTCCCAGGGACATCTCTTCTGCACATTCACGAGTCACCAGGTAAATGGTCACCGCCATTTTCCCTGTGATTTTTGCAGTACTCTAAAGACTGCAGAAAGGTAAGCAATAACTAAATATTGGTGCAGGGTGTGCGGTGTGGGCCCCCCTGGACTCAGGGGCCCATGTGCACTGCACACCTTGCACCCATTATAAATATGGCCTTGCAAATAGGTGAATATCGTTAGTTTGCTGTCCTGTTGCAGTGTTCATACTTTACCTCTAGTCGTCACTGTCTACTCTACAGAGACAATATTTGTCATTCACATCAGTCCCTGGCCCATTGCAGCTTATAGTCAAAATTCTCTAGCACACATACACACACACTCCCATACAGGGGTCCATTTTTTGGCCAGCTGCCAGTACACCTGCCAATATGATTTTGGAGGAAGTGAAAAAACGGAGACACACAGTGCGCACACAAGCAGCCTCACCCCCCAATATCACAAAGGACCCACCCAGTCCTCAAAATTCACAATGGTACACAAAATTTGGATATAGTAGGGAACAAGGTGCTAGACATAAAAGTACAGGAAAAAACACCAAATGTAATATTTTACATTTTTCTCTATCAATACTTATTTTCTTAATGAGTCCAAATGCAGATAGGATTTTCTTATCGAAGTTTTCAAATATGATGAAATGATTCTCCTCTCCTTAGACTCTCCTTTATTCCAACTTCTCTTTTTTGATAGTTTCCACCGGAAAAGAGAGAGACCAAACAAAACTCATGGTCTAGTATCACAAACACTTAGTACTTCTTCAAACAATTTACACATATAGTTCTATATATATGTTAGAAAGAGGGTAGCGTACCCCACTCACAGAAATCAATATTGTGTTGTGTTCATAAAGGTTTCTTTTCCCAGCAGTCCTCCACCAAGTGGAATAGTGTGCCCTGCACCTCCACCTTATGTATGGACGTACCTCACTTACAATGAACATAAATCTTGAAATACACGTAAAGGTATCTTTCACCATATGGATAAAAGGAAATGAATTCTCTTTAGCTTCCAAAAATGTATTTATTCCAACATAAGTTAAAAGTTTTTCCCAAACAATGCAGTGGCAGAAAGTGGAATACTTGACCTGTGCAAAGATGTAATATGATCTGGACGTCAGGTCAGGAAAACACGCCAGGTCGGGGAGGACCTCTTGTTGTATCCTGAACTTGCTATGGTGGCTGGTGTGTTTTCCTGACCTGATATCCGGATCATATCCCCCCCCCCCCGGAGATGGGGGAGGTTAGGTTTAGTCTTCCACCCCGGCAGGTTAGGGTTAGGCTGCAGGGAGGAAGGATTAGGGTTAGGCACCCCCCCAGGAGGGTTAGGTTTAGGGTGCAGGAAGGTTAGGGTAGGGTAGGCACCAGGGGGAGGTTAGGATTAGGTACCACTAAGGGAGGGATAGGGTTAGGGAGGGAGAGGGTTAGGGATATCATACTTACCACCCATATCGGGATCTTGACTGCGTGGGGTTCCCGGCGTTGGGATTTGAACCAGCGGCTATTGAGCCGCCGGTATTTTATGCCCATCCCATAGATACACCCATGACTGATGAATAAGTAGAATTAGTCACTTAGGTATTATTTTGGGATACAAGCATTTAGGATTATGAATGGGAGTTTTCAAACAGGGCCATTAAAAGACTTTATGCCCTGGTACTAAAGGGGTGTGTGGTCCCCTTTAAAAATGATAAGGCCCTGGGTAAAAGGGAAGTGGCTATAACATCCATACCAGAACCTCAGTCATCAGGAATATTGCTCCTAACACATTGTTGTGGTGTTTTATCTCACACAATGGCTGCAATCAATCATGATATTATATAATTAGTGCAATCAGTTGTTTCTCACAAACATAGTATAAAACAATAGTAGATCTTTAACCACTTGCCTGGCACGGTCGTATCAGATACGACTGCACCAGGCTGGGCTTTCCCTGACATGGTCGTATCTGATACGACCAGTCAGAAAATGGCCACTAGGCGGCTGTGGGAAGCTAATCTTCCCGCAGCCGCCTACATCAGAGGGACCTTCTGGTCCCTATGCAAGAATGGCTGCCTCTCCAGCGTGTCCGATCACTGCTGGCCACAGTGATCGGGCACTGTAGGTAGCCCCCCCCCCCCATAGAAGCAGCCGTGCTGCCTTTTGTGACCCGATCACTGTGGCCAGCAGTGATCGGGCAGCCATCCACCCCCTTCAGCAACCAGCAGTAGCGGCGGCTCTGGTAGCCGCCGCTACTGCTATCTATCCGGGCCGCCAGCAGGACACCCTCCCGCTGCGGCTCCACAACTACAGTGATCACATAGTCATCACTGTGTGTGAAGGAGCAGCGGCGGCGGCTCTGGTAGCCGCCGCCGCTGCTCTGTGTCCGGGCCGCCAGCGGTAGACGCTCCCGCTGCCGCTCCGGCACTACAGTGATCACTAGGTGATCACTGTGTAGGAGCAGCAGCAGCGGCTCTGGTAACAGCCCCCGCTGCTCTGTATCTGGGCCGCCAGCGGGAGATGCTCCCGCTGCGGCTCCGGCACCACAGTGATCACCTTGATCACTGTGGAGGAGCAGCAGCAGCGGCTCTGGTAGCCGCGGCTGCTGCAATGTTCGCCCGGGCTCAGCTCCGCCTCCCCATCCCCATGTGCCCGATCACTGCTGGCCACAGTGATCGGGCAATAAATCATTTTGAACAAATGTAAAAAACATATATACGTATGTATATATATATATATATATATATGTATATATATGTATGTATATATATATATATATATATATGTATGTAAATATATATATATAAGTATATATAGAAATGTAAATATATATATGTAAACATATATGTATGTATGTATGTATATATATATATGTATATATATATATATATATATATATATATATATACGTATGTGTATATTTATATATATATATATATATATATATATATTAGGGGTGTGCCCCGGCCACTTTTCGTGTTTTGTGTTTTGGTTTTGGATCTGGATCTTTCTTCGTGTTTTGGATCTGGATTGGTTTTGCCAAAACCACCCTTCCGTGTTTTGGGTTCTGGGTTTTGTGTTTTGGATCTGTATTTTTTTTTAAAAAAGCATAAAAACAGCTAAAATCACAGAATGTGTTGGTTTTTCTGCTCCTATGCTATTATTAACCTCAATAACCTTAATTTCCACTAATTTCCAGTCTATTCTGAACACCTCACACCTCACAATAGTGTTTTTATGTCCAAAAGGTTGCACCGAGGTAGCTCGATGACTATGCTAAGCGACACGAGTGGGCGGCACAAACACGTGACCCATCTAGGAGTGACACTGCAGTGGCAGACAGGATGGCAGTTTGAAAAACTAGGCCCCAAACTGTACATAATGCAAAGAAAAAAAAGAGGTGCAAGATGGAATTGTCCTTGGGCCCTCCCACCCACCCTTATGTTGTATAAACAGGACATGCACACTTTAACAAACCAATCATTTCAGCGCCAGGGTCTGCCACACAACTGTGGCTGAAATGATTGGTTCGTTTGGGCCCCCACAAAACAAGCTGGCAATTAATCTGTCCCTGCACAAACTGGCTCTACGGAGGCAAGATGTCGTCCTCATCCTCCTCATCCACCGATTCCTCACCCTCTTCTGTGTTGTGTACATCCTCATCCTCACAGAGTATTAACTCGTCCCCACTGGAATCCACCACCACAGGTCCCTCTGTACGTTCTGGAGGCTGGTCTCCCTGGAAGAGTTGATAATTCATTTTTATGAACATCATCTTCTCCACATTTTGTGGAAGCAACCTCCTACGCCTTTCGCTGACAAGGTTCCCGGCTGCACTAAACACTCTTTCGGAGTACACACTGGAGGGGGGGCAACTCAGGTAAAATAGAGCCAGTTTCTACAGGGGCCTCCAAATTGCCTCTTTTTCCTGCCAGTACAGGTATGGACTGTCTGACATGCCTACTTGGATGCTGTCACCGATGTAATCCTCCACCATTCTGTCAATGGTGACAGTATCATATGTAGTGACAGTAGACATGTCAGAAATTGTTGCCAGGTCCTTCAGTCCGGACCAGATGTCCAAACTTGGTCCTGCCTGCCCTGCATCACCGCCAGCGGGTTGCTTAGGATACCTAAGTTTTTTCCTGGCAGCCCCAGTTGCGGGAGAAAATGAAGAAGGAGCTGTTGACGTGTCACGTTCTGCTTCAGCTGACAGTGTTTTCACCAGCAGGTCTTTGCACCTCTGCAAGCTTGTGTCGGCCGGAAAGAGAGACACCACAGGCTTTAAACCTAGGATCGAGCACGGTGGCCAAAATGTAGTGGTCTGATTTCAACAGATTGACCACCCTGGAATCCTGACAAAGCGAATGAAGGGCTTCATCCACAAGTCCCACATGCCGAGCGGAATCGCTCCGTCTTAGCTCCTCCTTCACTTTCTCCAGCTGCTTCTGCAAAAGCCTGATGAGGGGAATGACCTGACTCAAGCTGGCAGTGTCTGAACTGACTTCACGTGTGGCAAGTTCGAAGGGCTGGAGAACCTTGCACAACACGGAAATCATTTTCCAATGCGCTTGAGTCAGGTGCATACCCCCTCCTTTGCCTATGTCATAGGTGGATGTATAGGCTTGAATGGCCTTTTGCTGCTCCTCCATCCTCTGAAGCATATAGAGGGTTGAGTTCCACCGCGTCACAACCTCTTGCTTCAGGTGATGGCGGGGCAGGTTCAAGAGTGTTTGCTGGCGCTCCAGTCTTCGGCACGCAGTCGCTGAATGGCGAAAGTGGCCAGAAATTTTTCGGGCCACCCAAAGCGTCTACTGCACGCCCCTGTCGCTTTTCAGAAAATTCTGCACCACCAAGTTTATTGTGTGAGCAAAACATGGGACGTGCTGGAATTTGCCCAGTTGTAATGCCCGCACAATATTGGTGGCGTTGTCAGATATCACAAATCCCCAGGAGAGTCATAGTGGGGTAAGCCACTGGGCGATGATTTCCCTCAGTTTCTCTAAGAGGTTGTCGGCGGTGTGCCTCTTACTGAAACCGGTGATACACAGCATAGCCTGCCTTGGAACGAGCTGGCGTTTCTGAGATGGTGCTACTGGTGACGCTGCTGCTGTTGCTGCGTAAGGTGATACATCTACCCAGTGGGCTGTCACAGTCATATAGTCCTTAGTCTACCCTGTTCCACTTGTCCACATGTCCGTGGTTAAGTGGACATTGGGTACAACGGCATTTTTCAGGACACTGAGGACACTTTTTCTGACGTTTCTGTACAGTCTCGGTATCGCCTGCCTAGTGAAGTGGAATCTAGACGGGATTTGGAACCGGGGACACACTACCTCCATCAATTGTCTAAATCCCACTGCACTAATGGCGGATACCGGACGCACGTCTAACACCAACATAGCAGTCAAGGCCTCAGTTATACGTTTTGCTTCAGGATGACTGCTGTCGTACTTCATCCTCCTCGCTAAGGACTGTTGGAGGGTCAATTGTTTAGTAAAAGTAGTGGTGTTCCTACTTCCTCTCTGGGATGATGAACGACTCCCAGCAGCAGCAACAGCAGCAGCGGCAGCAGGAGGCGTAGCAATGCAGGATCCTCCGGAGGAATCCCGGATAGGAGAGTCAGTCATGCCAGTGACATGGCCTGCAGGACTACTTCCGATCCTGACTAAGGAGGAAATTGACGAGGAGGGAGTTGACGGTGTGGTTTGCAGGCGCTTGGATACAACAGGACAACGGGATTTAGGTGTCCCTGGACTGCTTACGGTCTTAGCCAAAGTTTCTGAACTTGACAGTAACTTTTTATGAACGCGCTGCAGATGCCGTATAAGAGAGGATGTTCCTAGGTGGTTAACGTCCCTACCCCTACTTATTTCACCTTTACACAGGGCCGGATTAAGCCTTCGGGGGGCCCGGGGCACTTAAAAAAGTGGGCTACTTCCCCTCTTGTCAGCAACACCCCTCTGACTGTGCCAGCTGAGCGCCTCCTATGCGAGCCCCTCCCCCTGCACCTCCATGAGGCAGCCGCTAGAAGAAAATGAGGCTTTCCAGTTCTCACAGTATTTGGTTCAAATAGCTTTGGGTGCTGGGGTGCAAATAGACGGTTAATCTATTTGGGCAGTGAGGGTGGGAATGATCTGAGGGATGCTGATAATGTTACGTAATAGTTTTATAGTAAATATGTCAAAATAGGCCAAGATCAGTATAGGGTTGCAAGATAGATATTGCAGGTCAAAATTGAGAAACCACAGATAGATTAATTATGAAGATGAAAATAAATGAGGTACAGAGATGGTAATAGCATGAGAGGTATTAAGGGGGGTATCCACTTAGCGATTTAAGCAAGCGATTGCACAATAATGGCATCGTTATCGTGCAATCACTTGCAAATCGTGCATGCATCGCGCAGGTTTAGGTCGGAAACGACCAGCGATGCGCGTGCCCGCTGGTCGTTTCCGACATCTATCATCGCTCATACATGCTGGTCAACCTGACGATCCCGTCAGGTTCAGCATGTGCGGGGATGATGGATGTGCCGGGACTGAATGAGTGAACGTTCCGTGTAGGCACATCACTAGACATGGAAACGAGAGCACATTTGCAATGTCGTAATCGTGCTGTCATTTCCATGTCTACTAGTGGATACGCGGCTTTAGTTAGCTGCTCCCAGCAGGGGTGTTGGGTTAGTTGGTGCAGACAATGTTCAGGTCTCTGTGGCTGCAGCCTTTGGTACACAGTATATAAGCTGTATAAAGGAGACTGATTCCTCCTGCTCTGATTATTTATTAGGAGAGCTGCTCTTGCTTGGGCCAAAGTTGCGACATATCTGCCTGAGGAATCTGTTATTTCAGCTCTTTAGGACCAAGAAGAATCCTCTCTCCAGTCTCTCAACCTCTCCTCCTGGTGTACAGTGGCTGTAAATTTCTGTTTTCAAAATAGTAGCAGCCCTTGGGCCTGATTCAGACCCACTCGTGAGCGGCTGTCCGCTCGCAAGTGGGTCGATGTTATGGACTGAGCATGCACACGACGGAGGGAGCTCCGTCGTGCGCATGCGCCAGACGCGACGAGCGAAGGAAAGTCCTTCGCTCGTTGTGTCTGATCAAAGGGGGCGTGCTGTCGATGTTGATTGACAGCACGCCCCCTTTGGTAGGCGTGCCGGGGGCGTGCCTCCCTGACGGTGGTGTTCCCACGGGAATGCCTCCCGTCAGAAGCCGGCCCACTGACATCACTAGTGATGTCAGTGGGAGTGATTTTGGCTCTGATAGAGCCAAAATCACTCCAGAGCTTGCGGTTGAAAACCTCAACCGCAGGCTCCGGCTCGCAATTTCGATGGTCGCGATGGTCTCGACCATCGCGGCCATCAAAATGCACGCTCGTATAGCCTGTGGGTGGTGACCCACAGCTATACGAGCGTCCAGAAGGACGCTCCATTTTCATGGAGGCCAGCCCTCATTCAGAGCGTGCGCTCTGCTCAGAGCGTACAGCTCTGAATGAGGGCCCTTATCTCCCACCTTCACAGACTCTCTCTCTCCTCCACTATGCCCATTTGTTTCTCCCTTTGCTCTGCGCTATCCTGAGCTGTGTGTGCTATCAGGCTACAGTGGGAAAGTTGCCACTTTTACTACTTTACCTTATAGCTCTCATATGCCATCAGATCGGCAGCTGCAGCTGTGTTCACGCTGCGTGCATGGATGGATCACTGTGCCTGTGCGGAGCAGAGGGTGAGGGGAAGGCAGGAGAGCCTTGTAGTCTCTGTTGTCTCCTCCCATTCCCGTCATGTGGAGCGCTCGATGGTGACAATACTGTACAGGAAGCGCTGCTGATTGGTCAGAGAGGGCGTCTGCTCCCAGCAGCAGCATGTCCCTCTCAGCTGAATTTCCTGGCCTGGCTGTAATCCTTCCCCTTCATCATTACTGAAATGACAGACGGACTCCTAGACAAATAGGTAGAAGTCCGCAGCCATTTGAAATAAAACAAAAGCACAGCTTTGGCAGGGGGCCCCCTGAGAGAGGGGGCCCGGGGGTATTCGCCCCCTATGCTCCCCCCTTAATCTGGCTCTGCCTTTACATATGGTACATATGGCAAGACAGTTGTTGTCCGGATTTGGATAGAAATATTGCCAGACCAAAGAGGTGGAATGTTTGGTCTTCTGCCCAGGCATGACCGTGATGGGCTTTTTCATCCCACGGACAACAATTGTCTCCCCCGGAGCCTGATTTAAACAAACCACATCACCATCAGAATCCTCCTCGCCAACTTCCTCCTCAGCGCCAGCTACACCAGTATCCTCATCCTGTTGTACTTCAACAGTGACATCTTCAATTTGCATATCAGCAAGTGGACTGTGGGTGCTCCTTTCAGCACTTGCAGGGGGCGTGCAAATGGTGGAAAGAGCCACCTCTTCCCGTCCAGTGCTGGGAAGGTCAGGCATCGCAACCACCACCACACTTGGACTCTCCTTGGGGATTTGTGATATCTTCTTAGAACGCACAGTTCTTCGCTGTGCTTTTGCCAGCTTAACTCTTTTGATTTTTTTAGTGGGAGGAGGGCTTCCATCGTCATGTGAAGCTGAACCACTAGTCATGAACATAGGGAAAGACCTTAGCCATTCCTTGCCACTCCGTGTCGTAAATGGCATATTGGCAAGTTTACGTTTCTCTTCAGATGATTTAAATATTTTTTTCAAGGTCATTTTCCTGAACTTTGCCATTTGGGATTGTATGTGCCCTCTACTATGACATTGGGCATCGGCCTTGGCAGACGACGTTGATGGCATGTTATCATCTATGTCATGACTAGTGGCAGCAGCTTCAGCACTAGGAGGAAGTGGTTCTTGATCTTTCCCTATTTTATTTTTATCGGAGAAAGTTTGGTCCTCCATTTATGTTATTTTGATATATACGTGCGGCTAAGGCGCACACAAACACAGAAAATAATTTTTTATTTTTGTTGGAGACTAGTGCACTTTGTGGGTTACACCACCCTTTAAGAAATGAGCCAGCCAGCCCTTTACTTATGGGACACAGGCGCACGCTTGGCGCTGCTCCTTCGTTGATGCACGTGCAGCCACAGTGTACACAATTCACAAACACATACATTTTTTTTTTATTTTGTTTGGAGTGCCCTTTGGGGGTTACAGCACCCTTTAGCGGTCAATCCAGCCGGCCCTTTATTTATGGGACACAGGCGCACGCTTGGCACTACTTTGTTGATGTACGTGCGGCTACTGCGCACACAATTCACAAACACCGAAAATATTTTTTTATTTTGTTTGGAGTGTACTTTGGGGGTTACAGCACCCTTTAACGGACAAGCCAGCCGGCCCTTTACTTATGAAACAGGCGCACGCTTGGCACTACTTTGTTGATGCACGTGCGGCTACTGCGCACACAATTCACAAACACAGAAAATATTTTTTTATTTTGTTTGGAGTGTACTTTGGGGGTTACAGCACCCTTTAACGGTCAAGCCAGCCGGCCCTTTACTTATGACACAGGCGCACGCTTGGCACTACTTTGTTGATGCACGTGCGGCTACTGCGCACACAATTCACAAACACAAAAAAATATATTTTTTTATTTTGTTTGGAGTGTACTTTGGGGGTTACAGCACCCTTTAACGGTCAAGCCAGCCGGCCCTTTACTTATGACACAGGCGCACGCTTGGCACTACTTTGTTGATGCACGTGTGGCTACTGCGTACACAATTCACAAACACAAAAAAATATATTTTTTTATTTTGTTTGGAGTGCCCTTTGGGGGTTACAGCACCCTTTAACGGACAAGCCAGCCGGCCTTTTACTTATGGGACACAGGCGCACGCTTGGCGCTGCTCCTTCGTTGATGCACGTGCAGCCACAGTGCACACAATTCACAAACACAGAAAATATTTTTTTATTTTTTTTGGAGTGCACTTTGGGGGTTACACCACCCTTTAACAGACAAGTCAGCCGGCCCTTTACTTATGACACAGGCGCACGCTTGGCGCTACTTTGTTGATGCACGTGCGGCTACTGCGCACACGATTCACAAACACAAAAAAAAATTTTTTATTTTGTTTGGAGTGCACTTTGGGGGTTACAGCACCCTTTAATGGTCAAGCCAACCGGCCCTTCACTTATGACACAGGTGCACGCTTGACGCTACTTTGTTGATGCACATGCGGCTACTGCGCACACAATTCACAAACACAAAAAAAAAATTTTGGAGTGCACTTTGGGGGAGCACCCCTGATGCACAGATCACCCCCTGGACAACACTACAGCACCCCTCTAGGACTACAGCCTTTATGGGACACTGCACAACACAGTCCAGCCAGCCCCTATAGACTTTGGAGTGGACACAGCCCCTATGGACAACTGACTGCACAACACAGCCCAGCTAGCCCCTATGGACAACAGCAGCACAACACAGCCCAGTCAGCCCCTATGGACTGAGTGGTCACAGCTCCTATGGACAACAGCAGCACAACACAGCCCAGCCAGCCCTAGCTCCCACCCTCCCTCTTCACTGTCCACAGCTGGAGTGAGAAATGGCGCCAACGCGGGGACCTTTTATAGAATTCAAAACCCGCGAGGTCCGGAAGGTGGGATGATGATGTTTTGCCTCGATTTCAGTTCAGGCGGGAAAAGTCGAGCCTGACTCGGATACGACTCAGATCGGGGGGGCTCGGGGGGGGCCGGATTTCAGAAATCCGAACCCGCTCATCCCTAATATATATATATATATATATATATATATCTATATATATATATATATATACACACACACTATATGTATATATATAGATATATACACACACTATACAGTATGTATATACACATACTGATAGGTGTTAATTGGCTCCCCACAAAATTGACCATAGTGTGTTTGTCTGTGAGCATGTGGTAGGGAATATAGATTGTAAGCTTCACTGGGGCAGGGACAGATGTGAATGGTATGATATTCTCTGTGAAGCGCTGCAGAATATGTGTGCGCTATATAAATAACTGGTAATAAATAAAAAAATACACACACACACATACATATATATATATATATATATATATATATATATATACATACATATATACATATATATAATGTGTGTGAAAATTATATATATATATATATATATATATATATATGTGTGTGTATATGTGTGAGTACAATATATGTATGTATGTATATGTATATATATATATATATATGTGTGTGTGTGTATGTATATGTGTGTATGCATATATAAATATATGTATATATATATATATATACATACATATCTATCTACTATATAAAAGCGAAAATGTGTCCATCTGTCATTCTGTCCTTCTGTCTTTCTATACAACTCCACAATTTACAAGCCAGGATCGTGAAATTTTACATACGAGCGTATTAAAACACAGCGGAGGCAACTAAAAAAAATAGATTTTTAATTAATTAAAACCCACAATTTTTGCATAGCATTCGCCCTCTACAGTTCAGGTACGGAATTAGAAAATGATTTAGCTTATCTACTATTTTTTCACGGTATATGGGTAGGGCCTCGGAGCAAGCGTTTTGTGTTGTCATGTTTTGTCATGATCTTAATGTTTATTAATTGAAGAGAGCTTTGGCAGGCTTTGCCAGCATTCTCAGCTCTCTGACTATACCAAATTACGCAACGACATTAACTTCTTTCTTCGAACTGTGTCAAAATTATGACTTTGCAAGGACCCTGCTGTACTGTGAGCTGCCAAAATATTACACATGGAATAAGTTTTTCTTGCGCAGAAAACAGGGAGTCGCTGTAGATGGTCATCCTGGTATCAGAGCAACAGAAGCTCTTGGCCGTGTTTACTCTGTACATCCGACAAATTTTGAATGCTTCTATCTCCGAAAAATTTGCTTGACACCGTTACAGGTCCTACTTCCTTCGAAGACCTTAGGACTGTTGATGGGGAAGTTTGTCACACTTTTCGTGAGGCCTGCCTAAGGAGAGGTTGGTTGGAGGATGATGTGCACACACATTCTTAAAATCACGGGTAACGCCGGGTACTCCAGCTAGTACTGTATATAAATTCATATATTTTTTCCTAACTGCCTGAGTGGTTAAACGGAGGGCACCAGACGCGAGTTTGTACATGTAGGAGAGGAGTGCCGGCTTCTCTGTATCATATACATACATATACATAAATACATATATATATAATCACCATGCAATGCAATCTACATTATATATTTAAATATATAAGAGTGACAGGCTGGTGAAGCACTGTGCTGAGAACTGCAGCTTACCTCTCAGCCCCACGTTGGCATACAAGGCCCTGGTCACACATACATGGGGAGGCCGTAGTCTCAGCTTACCCAGGTAGCTTACAGTGCCACTATCCTCCCTTGTGTAGGAGTCTAAAAGAGATACTGTAGACTCGCGAGATGATGATGTTATCATCTCGTGAGACCACAGTAGCTCCTCCGCAGCAGCACCAGCGGCTGTGTGGAGGAGGAAGACAGGATCATTCTACAGTCATCGGTACTCATCCGATGACTGGATCGGAAAAACCTCTATCCCCCCCCCGCGCGGCAGCCCAACAGCAGTGCAGCAGCGGCCCTAGTGCTGCACAATTGTACCGAACTGGGGGGCGGATGGCACCCTGCCCCCCCGGCCAAGTCCACCCCTGGGAGGGACCAACATCCAAAATACGTGAGATCTGGATTTTAGATCCGTGTTCCAAACTTGGCAAGAAGACCTGAGTGAGGACTCGATTGTTCTCGGAACCCTAAAGTGATTCCAAACTGGGACTCGGTTCAACTCAGAACCCCAAAGTTTAGGTGAGTTCTGATTTCAGCAAAACCTAACCGCTTATCTCTAACATGATCATTGAAGAACAATTAATGGTGAAATGATAACCTGGCACCAGTAGAGGGCAGCTGTGATACGCAGTACTCTAAATTGTAACTTTCAGGAAAGAGGAGATAACAAATCACTACATGAGTTATTCAAATTCAGAGACAAAGATTTAGCAAGATTCACACTTTAACTTATGCCCCTTACAATTTGGTTACAATGGAATAACCTTAGTTACCAAAACCAATTTCAAATGTTATGCCTTATTCCCTCTGTCCAAACAAGGATTTATTTTGGCATTAAATTATTTGTAATAAATGTTCATTTTATTTGCATAATTTAAGGAAGAAGACACTTAGCCATGAGTCTATTATTGCCCAATAAGAGATACACGTCCCTTAGAATGTGTTCTGCCACTCTTAGGGGTAAATTTACTAAGCGGCGGCCTGCTTCTCGGTGTGTTTAACACATATTTGTCAGGGAGACTCCCTGAAATAGCAGCAATCTCCCTGTCTCCCTGAAGAGTCTAGGGGGTAAATTTAATAAGATTCGAGTTTGGTCGATATGGCAATCTCGGGTGAGTTTAGGCATGTTTTTCATATCGCATTTACTAAGGACAAACTCTGGTGAGTTAGGTAGAGATTTCTCTCTTCTCACTCGAAAAACTCAGGTGAGATCGCAAACTCACCATCAGGCAAACCCGGAAGTACTTTTCATGAAACAGATGCAACTCGGGAATTTACCAAGAATCGACATTACAATCTCTGGGGAGATTGGAGCAAACTCGCAGAGAAATTGATGTTTTAAACACTCCACCTCCTGAGCTGCGAGTTTTGCAGATAAGTGTGATTTGTGTATGTTTCTGCATGTGTACCTAATTTAAAGTGTTTTTATAAATTAAAAAAAAAATGACATAGGGCCCCCCCACCAAAGCCCCAGACTGCTCAGCCAGTCCTAATTCCTAAAATTACGGGGAACAAAACGAGTAGGGTTCCCCCATAAATTAGGAACCAGCATCTGGCTGCAGAGCCAGTGCTGGTTTTAAATATAGGGGGAAAAACTGCGTAGGGTTCACCCTATACTTAAAACCAGGACCGGACCCAAACAGACTGGGGTGTAATGCCTCAGCCAGGAGACCCTATCACCGGTTCTCCAGGGCCAAAGTATTAACACCCCAAGTCAGTCAGCCCAAGCCGGGGATCTCAGGGGAGGTGGGGACCGCCCCCAAGAGGGGGTCCCCCCTCTCCCGAAAACCAAGGCTTAGGCTCAAGCCCAGGGCTCTTCCCCGCACAACTGGAGTGGTGGGTACGGGGGTAATAATGTGGTATATAGTTCTAAACTATTGTAATTTACAGTGGAACTACAGGTGCCAGCATGCCTGCCCTTTGGCAATTGTGGAACTACAAGTGCCAGCAGGTGGTCGGCACCCATAGTCCCACTGTAAAATAAATAGTTAAAAAAACACAGTACACACACTGTCTAAAGTAAAACTTTATTACACACCTACCTACCTCACTCACACATACTTACCTGTGCCAGCTGGTCACGTCCACTTTTGGAGTACCTGAAAAAAAGATCTTATACTACATCCTCGCACTAGTCTCCGTAGCATCCAGGGGTCTTGGCAAAAACAAAAACGTCACCCGATCCAGATACTTACATTAGCGGTGTATATGTGTGACAACATACAATGCTACCTGGCTCCTGACTGATCAGTGTGATCAGTTTGTGATCTGTCAGGAGCCGGCAGCCAATCAGCGGCCACTAACTGTAGAGCGGCCACTGATTGGCTCCGGCTCCTGACAGTTCGCACTGATCAGTCAGGAGCCAGGTAGCGCAGGACACCCCCAAACCAGCTCAGCTGAGCCACCGAGGGCATCGTTCTGAGAAAGGTGAAGTGTAAAGTAAGATAGGTAAGAGCAGCTACGGCTCCATATATAGGATGGAGAAGTGAAAATACAAATATAATAAACAAACAGTAAAATTGTTAAAATGTGCAAATAAGGAAAAATGTGTTATAATGCGATGCCCTGAAGGAGACCAACCAAAGCAATCCAGGGGACCTACGCCCCAAAAATCAACCCAAAGTTGCACTACAGTATATAATTTATAGGATTTACCTAAATTGTGCATATTACTAGTGTACATTCACGATGCCAGACTCCATGCTTTAAACCAAAAAGGGAGGGGTGCTAGTCCAGGTTGAAGGTGTCTCATGCCTTCAGGTGTACAAAGAAGCACACTAAATGGAGTGTATAGGAAAGGGTCCTAGACGGCACACCCTGAATATATATAATGGGAGGTACTACCTGTTGAGACTATAACTGCAGGCACAAAAAAAGACAAATCACAGGTGCACAGCTCCAAATTACTAATTATATATAAATACATTATGCAATAAAATTTAGCAATAAATAAATAGAGGGTTTTAGCATAATCATGGCC
This sequence comes from Taudactylus pleione, assembly GCA_031769625.1. Classification (NCBI taxonomy): domain Eukaryota; kingdom Metazoa; phylum Chordata; class Amphibia; order Anura; family Myobatrachidae; genus Taudactylus; species Taudactylus pleione. Next base: position 3,511,671 of record JAUIMM010000534.1, on the reverse strand, counting down.
AAGATTATGGGCCTACCCACCATATCCAGGTACCCTCTGTAGGGTAGGTCCCTAACATACTAGGTTCAAATCCAGAGCGCAGGACTCCCCCAAACCAGCTCAGCCGAGCCACCCCAGGGCATTGCTTTAATGAGGCTCTGTGACCCACATTACCTACGGTCACAGAGCCTTACTTGGGTTCACCCACCCGGACACCTCAACATTTGTCCAAAGTAAAATAACATAGCAGCATCATGTATGTGTAAAGAATTCCAATATGAAATGAATCCAAGCTGTGAGTGACATAACCCTAAGCATGAAACTGGCATGCAGTAAAAGAAGAGGCACCGTACACTTAATAAATAAATGAAACTAAACTTTAATTATAAGATCAAATCCTCCAGGGAGATACTCTTAATCTGGAAACCAGGTGCTGCTAGCTGCTGTCTGCTCCTTAGACATTGCATTCTCCGTAGTCCTGCGTGCGCTCAGTCGACGTCCCATGTATCCTGAACAGGCTGCTGTACATTTACGCTATGTGGCTACTGCTAAAATGAAGCTGGACATTTGAAAACAGCTTAAAGAGCAAAGTGCACACAAATAATGAAAAAAAAAAAAGTCAGAATTTCCTGTGGGGTTTAAGTAGTCTAGTAAAGTCTTTGTGGTGTAGGACGTTTAGGATCAGGCTGAGCAAGTCAGACAGGAAGCACCGGAGATTATTAGCTATGGGGAATGGCAAGGTCACAGCATGAGACAAGATGATAACATCTATGGGCGGGAGCACACATACAATTATAATTTCAGTATCATCATCTCTGACGTATAACAATTACAGTTGATCATATACTGTGTTTCCAGAAACAAGGAAATTAAGAGTAGGTAAAAAAGTTTCAGGCTTGTAGGATAATCATTTTTCATTTTATCTGGCGGTATATTATTCCATTATTTACCACGTACAGATGTGCAACATTTTGAAAACTGTTCTGCAAAATATTTGCTATTTTGTGTCCTTTACTGATGGAAATGAATTGTTCCCAGTTCTACCAAACTACATCGCACAGCAGGTTCAATAGATTGGATCACTGGACCTTTTCACCTCGGTGAACCCACCTGTCCCGGCACAAAAAAATTAATTTTGCGAAAAATGTAGCTACAATTTCCTATTCTCTATTACAATCCATACCCTCCAACCATACCAATTTTGGAAGGACAGTCCAGATTTTGAGGGCTTTTGCCCAGCTTTCTGGATCGAAACTGCATTGTCCCAATAGGCCAGGCAGAGGTATGTCCATTAAACACTGCTGTGCATAGTGGCAGTGAAAGTGTGGCTGGAGGGGACCGCCGGAGGATAAGGGGCAGTACCCTCTGAGGAATGAACCCACCTCTTCCATGATATGGTCACAGGCCACACCCCCTTCCCTGATCCTCTCTCCAGAAGTGTTGGGTGTTGTGCATTATATGTAGCAATTATGCATTAATCTGTAGAAGTAGAACAATAGTTTACCTTATTTTAAATATTGTACTTAAAGTAAAAGATACCTCATAAGATTTGATTTAAGAAGGTACAAACTAGAGTGCATTTAGTAACCGTGAGAGGTGGGGCCACACAATTAGCGTCATAGAGTTAAATTTCTGACCAAGACTATCTCTGTATAGTTTGCATGCTTTCCCAGGCGAGGATAGATAGACATTATCTAGATAGACAGTCAATAGCTAAACACTAGAAGAAGACAGGCAATAGGTCGACAGGGACAAAAGGTTGATAGGGTCGACATGCAAATGGTCAAATCAGAAAAGGTTGACTTTTTACCCTAATCCAATCCCTAACACTCCCCCTAGTGCCTAACCCTCCTCCTAGTGCATAACCTTAACTCTTCCCCTAGTGACTAACTCTATCCCTCCCTCTAGTGCCTAACCCTCCTCCTAGTGCTTAACTCTAACCCTCCTCCTAGTGCTTAACTCTAACCCTCCTCCTAGTGCTTAACCTAACCCTCCCCCTAGTGCCTAACCCTCCTCCTAATGCTTAACCCAAACTCTTCCCCTACTGCCTAACCCTAACCCTCCCCCTAGTGCCTAACCCTCCTCCTAATGCTTAACCTTAACTCTTCCCCTAGTGACTAACCCTATCCCTCCGCCTAGTGCCTAACCCTCCTCCTAGTGCTTAACTCTAACCCTCCCCTAGTGACTAACCCTCCTCCTAATGCTTAACCCAAACTCTTCCCCTAGTGCCTAACCCTAACCCTCCCCCTAGTGCCTAACCCTCCTCCTAATGCTTAACCTTAACTCTTCCCCTAGTGACTAACCCTATCCCTCCGCCTAGTGCCTAACCCTCCTCCTAGTGCTTAACTCTAACCCTCCCCTAGTGACTAACCCTCCTCCTAATGCTTAACCCAAACTGTACCCTTCCGCAGCCTAACCTTCTGCAAAATGTCTTAACACCCTGAAAGTCATGACAAAACATGAAAAACCATGTGTCAACCTTTTTTTGTCGACCATTTGCATGTCAACCTCTTAACCCTGTTGACCTATTCATTGTTTACCTTCTGTTGTCTATCTTTTGACAGTCTATCTGGTTACTGTCTATCCACCATCCAGACACCGTTCTAAAAGTGTTGTGGGAGTTTCCTCCTGGTGGTCCGGTTTTCCTCCGATACTCTAGAAACATACGAGTAGGTTAATTGGCTTTTAACAAAGAATTAACCCCAGTGTCTATGTGTGTGTCCAGTGTGATAGGGAATATAGATTGCACGCTCCGCTGGGCAGAGACTGATGTGAATGACTGAAATTTGATCTGTAAAACACTGCATAATATGGGTGCACTATATAAATAACATAATAATAATAATAAATAATAATAATAAAAAAAAGTATAAATACTATTTTTAGCAGTAACTGATCTGTTCTATTTCGGCAGCAGGCATTATGGCTCAGTAAGGTTCCAGTCATATCAGAAGTAGAAGGTCACACAAATACTACTGCTGTTTATGACATAACAGATTGTTCACCTGTCCAGGCAGCAATATTTTTAACACAATGCCACTTTTATTGCTCTGACTGTGTGCTTGCTTCTAAAAATAACATTGTTTTCAAGGTTCCTACAGAAAACAAGATATGTAATGGAGAACAAAATACAATATTCAGGCATTATTAGGTATTACTATTGTACATCTTCAGTAGTTGTGGAAAACAATATTCTGACATAGAAAAGTATACTTTGATAAATCTGATCATAGGGCCTGATTCATTACGGAATGCAATAACGAATACGCGCGCAGTTTCACTGTGATAGTATGCTAATCCATTGCGATCGCTATGCCACCGCAGCATTACATAAGGACGCCCACTTTACCTTACACGCATCCGTAATGTTTAGCAAGACTGCGAAACCTTCGGTAACATCGAGTACCATCGCAGCCTCACGCACACTTACGCAAGCTCTGACCTTACTCAGAAATTGCTAACCTCATCGCACGCAGTGAGTACTCAAGCAGCGTAGGGCATCACAGTGGCTAACTTATTCACGCCCATGCAACGGCATTCAAACGCACTGGAACACCTGCATTTTGCCAACCACCCCCCCATCACCACCCACAAATGGCACTTCCTGTCAATCACTATGCGATGGGTCTGCGTAGTCACTGCGATCGCAGTGCTTTCCGCAGTGGCTGGTTCGCACACTGTGATGCATACGCATGAACAGTACGCAACAATTGGCCAATTGCATGTGTAATCGTAGTTGCGATCGGTAGTGAATTATGGGGGTCATTCAGACCCGTTCGCGAGCAAAGGACGCTCGCAAACGGCTCGATGTTGCCCCACTGCGCATGCGCACGACAGAGGGAGCTCCGTCATGCGCATGCGCAAGACCCGGATAGCGACGGGCTCTCCGTCGCTCCGGGTCTCGCACCAAAGGGGACGTGCTGTCGATGTTGATTGACAGCACGCCCCCTTTGGTGGGCGTGCCGGGGGCATGACTGCCAGACGGAGGCGTTCCCATGGGAACGCCTACCGTCTGAGTCCGGCCCCACTGACATCAGTAATGATGTCAGTGGGAGTGATTTTGGCTCTGATAGAGCCAAAATCACTCCTGGGCTTGCGGAAGCGAGACCCTACCGCAGGGTCTCGTCGCAAGCCCGATGGTCGCGATGGTCTTTGACCATCGCGACCATCTTTTTGGCCGCTCGCATAAGCTGTGGGTGGTCACCCACAGCTATGCGAGCAGCCAGGAGGCCGCTCCAAATTTAGCTGGGACGGCCCTGATTCAGAGCGAGCGCTCTGGTCAAAGCGTTTAGCTCTGAATCAGGCCCTATGCCCATTGTTCATAACGGTGGAACACACCCTCCAAAATACAATAGCAATTACGAAATGAGTCATCTTAATAAATGATTATAATTTAGCTACATTTTAACTTTCTCATACAAACCTTAAGCCCCTTTTTGACTATAAATGGCATTCGCAATTTTGGCAAGCACTGTCAGCAGAGGTGTTAAAAAATCAGGGCCTGGGATCAGCTTTCCAAATCTCTAGTTCAGGGGTGGGGAAGCTTTTTTCTGCTGAGGGCCACTTTGATATATATAACATTATTCGTGGGCCCTGTGCAGGCCATGCCCCCTCCACGTGACATCACACAGGGGCAGGGCCACAATCGCTGGTGATTACAGCAATGCCCACAGCATCCTGAGGATGCTCCAGGGAGCTGTACGAGCAGCGATGTGACCGTCTGAAGCGTCCTGAAGACGCCCCAGGTGGCACTGCTGCATAGATTCTGGCTGCAGTGTGCCATTCTAGGCACCCTGCTAGCCAGATGAGGCTAGCAAAAAAAAGCCAAATGATTCCGGGGGCCTTATATGGCCTCCGGGCAGGAGGTTCCCCATCCCTGCTCTAGTTGCTCCCAGTCTAATTTATAAATATATGATTGCATTACAAAATGTGTGCACAGGAGAAATATTGGTGAAAATATTCCATGGACAACACATATGAATAATATTTTATTATTTTATTGAACGATAATAGATTCAGACATTTGCTTTGCTGTTTATAAAGTCATCTTTGTTCATAATTATACTTCATATTATTAAAATATTTTTGTTTAGACTGAAAAATTAAAAATGAACGACAGTGGGTGTGTCACGCCACCAAGAGTGTAAAACAAAGGACGGCAAAGGCACCTTAATATGGCTGAAACTGACACAGACCAAATCTATATTTAATGATCTGTTTGTTTAGTGTGTCCTTAAAAAAAAAATCCACCCACATATTTGTGTCATAGTCATCTTGTTGTAGAACCAAACAGGTCCAGCCAGGCAATTAATTCAGTAGTGGAGCTGTCCTATTTGTGATATAGCACATGTCTGCCAAATATGACTTCATACGTCCTATTAAGATATGTTATTAGGCCATTTTCTGCTTATTTCGAAACCTCCTTTGCCACTATATTTTAAGCAAATCACTATGGCTCTCATTCAGAGCCGTACGCTCTGAGCAGAGCGCACGCTCTGAATGAGGGCCGCCCTCCATAATTATGGAGCATCCTCCTGGACGCTCGTATAGCTGTGGGTCACCACCCACAGCCTATACGAGCGTGCAGTTTGATGGCCGCGATGGTCGTGACCATCGCGACCATCGAAACTGCGAGCCGGAGCCTGCGGTTGAGGTTTTCAACTGCAAGGCCCGGAGTGATTTTGGCTCTATCAGAGCCAAAATCACTCCCACTGACATCACTAGTGATGTCAGTGGGCCGGCTTCTGACGGTAGGCGTTCCCTTGGGAACGCCCCCGTCAGGGAGGCACGTCCCCGGCACGCCCACCAAAGGGGGCGTGCTGTCAATCAACATCGACAGCACACACCCTTTGATCAGAGCTCGCGCCGTCGTGCGCAAGCGCAGTGCACAACATCGACCCACTTGCGAGCGGACAGCCGCTCGCGAGTGGGTCTGAATCAGGGCCTATGAGCATAGTTATCTAATCTGGGGCCCTATTCAGAGAAGTACCCTATGCCGATGTTTTCACAGTGGAGAGATTATCGGTAATCTGCGCATGCATCTGAGTCGCACTCAAGGCACACTACCGTAGTCGCTCACAGGGTCTTTTTATTTGCAGTGTGGTTGACAGTCATGGAGCCTTTGTGGGAGGTTTCGGTAAGGGACAGCAAATAATGCAAGCGTGTTGCGACCAGTTCCGTGGTGTGTCACAGCCTGCATCTGCGATCCCGTACGCAGTGGAAGTGGCTCCGGCGTCTCAGTACCTGTGACCATTCTGCGTGACCATAATGCTACTCAGAACTGCGATAACCACATGATCTGAGACCGATGCTGCATTTTGTACGCAGATGCTTGAATTTGAGAAGCCACAGGTGGGCGTCTCAATACATATATCTTCGGCGTCTGCAACATTTGCATATTTTCGCACAGCAGCTGTGTACGGGATCGAAGCTGCAATGGCATTAGCGCACATCTCTGATGTGGACTTTTAGTAAATATCACATAATGTTTAATCTAGTGGATGGTAAGTTGAAAACAACAAAAAGATAGCGTCATTTACTTTTTAGTTAGCTACTAATTTGAAGCTGCACTATTATTTTCTAATCTTCCAGAATCACTGCTGAATCTGACCCCTTCTATACTTTAAATATAAATATAATTGGCAATATGGAAAGGCTAGCCAAATAAGTAAGCTAATTACAAAAAGGAAGTATTTTTTTAAGTTAATGACTAACATGAATTATTGTAGAAGATTTTTTTTTTTTATTTGAAAAGTAATTCACAGTTACACACCCATTTTAATAGAATGTATTTTTATTAACATTATTATTAATTGATTATTTATATAAGGACAGTTTTCACTTTATAATAGGAAACAAACACAGAAATAAAAGAAGACTGAATATTAACAGACCAAAAAAAAAAAGGTAAGAGAGTCTTGCTGACAAATTTACAATCAATAGGACAAGAGGAGTTTGATACATGAGATTAAATGCTACGTATTGCATCTGGTCCAGCCAGATGCAATGGTACCAACTGCTAAGTGGGTTATATGATGCAGTCACACAGCAATGTTGGTCTAGGGATTAGAGGACTGTTTGAGTATAGAAGAGAACACATGTAAGCTTTGTGTGAACTGTGCAGAGGGGTGGTGATTGACTAGACTAGCCTAGGCAAAAGGGTGGTTCAGGAGTTTGATAAACTTGCCTGAGAAGTTTCCAGGGAACGTTTGAAGGTTTGGAGGCAAAAGGAAAGACTTGTTGTGTGAAGGAGGACAGCTTACAGAGTAGCTCATAAAATGATATGCATAATGAAATTTCAGGAAGGCATTTAGCAAAATGGGTAAACACAGATGGTGAGAGATCCTGCGAGGATGGGGTACATTTTTGCGTCCTCCCTGGAATCCAAACGGAGCATACTAATTTTCCAAGAGAAATAGTATAGATAGAGTTGCTGGGAGCAAAGGCCTAACTGAAGTAAGTCTAATAGATTGTGTGAGGTGAGAAAGCAAGTGAGAAGTGTAGGCAAGCCTCTCATCAAAGGGACAAGTGACCATAGAAATGGGGTAGAAAATTGTGAGTGCTCTGGTACAATTATATATAAATAAGCAAGCATAGGTCCAGCACTCAATGGCTCCTTATAGTTAGACGTGTGCCCTCTGAAGAAGTCAGTGCAAATCTGACAATCCACGTATATTGTCCAAGGCGGCAGCACTCCAACTTAAAAGACGCTTAAACCATGTTGTTTAATTGCAACATTTCAGCGCTTTATTGCGCTTTTTTCAAGCAACACATAAAACAAGAATGAACTTGCTCACCCATATAAGTACCCCAAGACCTCTACGATGCTAGACGCCGCTTTCTCGTGTCTGGCCCGCCCAGCTCATCTCACCGGAAGTGACGTCACCATTTGCGGTCACTAAGCAACAAGCAAACAATACGTGGATAAGTATCAAACATGTAAGTGTAACAATACTTACAAATATAAAATGCAGAACCAGAGTCAGATGACTCCCTAAAGGAGTGTGTTCAAGTGCTAATTTTTTATTGGTTATATAATACACACTGTAGATGTTAATAAAAAAAACACTATGGGCCAAATGTAATAGGGTGAGAGTTTAGAAAAGTGAGAGTTTCTGACACTTTTTAAACTTTGCCAATGTAATAGAGTCCAAAAACAAAGTAACAGAGTGAACTTGCATGTTATTTCTGACTTAAAAAACTCTCACGATTTAAAATCTCATTCAGATGTTTTCCCATTTTGAAGATAAAACTCAACCAGTGTGAGAGTTTACTGCTAAACTCACATTTTCTAAACTCTCACCTTATTACATTTGGCCCTATATGCTTGTGAACATACAGAAAAATTTATTCTTTCACCCTGACCTAAATGGTCAGCATGTATTAACACAGAACAATGTTAATTTAGGATAATTTGCGCTATAAGTATTAGTATCATGAAGTCTGATATATGAAATAAAGAATACTTTTATAGTACACAACAAATGTTTTATTTTCTAACACATAAAAGAGTATATCAATTCACATTCAATACAATCTAAAAAATAGATACAAACGGTTGTATTCATAAAACCATGGTATATATATCTCTATACACAAAGAATTATGTTATTCCGAAAAAGCTATATAAACCTGAGCTGATTGTAAAGAATAAAATCACTCTTAATAGCTGAATTCCTTTTTGTAGCTTTATAAAGATATTGGAGCTTATTCAGACCCGGTCGTTATCTCTACGAGCTCGCAACCGGGTCAATGTTGCTCCAGTGCGCATGCGCATGACGGAGCCGGCTCCGTCATGCGCATGCGCGAGACCCAGCTAACGACGGGTGATCTGTCGTTAGGGGTCTCGTAGCAGACGGGGCGAGCTGTCGTTGTTGAGTGACAGGTCGCTCAGTTTGCTGGGCTTGCCGGGGGCATGCCCGGCCAAATGGAGGCGTTCCTGTCGGAAAGCTTGCCATTTGGGGGCGGCCCCACTGACATCATCAGTGATGTCAGTGGGGAGCTCCCTGCTCAAACAGAGCAGGAAGCTCCCTGGGGCTTAAGGTTGACGAGACTCTAGCTTAGGGTCTCGTCGTAAGCCCCGATTGTCGCGATGGTCTTGACCATCGCGACCATCACCCTTAGCGGTCGTTAGAGCTGTGGGTGATAACCCACAGCCTAACGACCGACATGGAGGCGGCCGTTCAGGATACAAGTGGCCGCCCTGTTTCAGAACGACCGCTTGCATCCTATGTCCGCCTCTGAATGAGGTCCATTGTCCTCTTTGTATCAATTAGATGTTCATTTTCACCTGGACTCTCGCTTTTTACCTGTCATTCCACTGAACAGGATAAATGGTTGCCTTTAATGAATTATATATAATGATCTTCCGTTATAATATTAAATTCTCCAATTATATGGGGTGCTCGATCCCTGATAAGTGGCACGGAATGAATGTCCGGATGCTTAAAGATGGTGATTCAAAGGGAGCCGTGTTCGCATGCCTTGTTGCACGGATCTCCCCAAAAGTCCACAAGTATATGGAGTTTATAAATGTTTGTGCACAACAATGAAGCCGCAGCTGTGCTCTCATCTGCCGTCTGGCAATGTAACTCCGCACATCAATCGCGTCCGACCATCTCTGTTAGGCCTCAAAGGCCTTATCAAAGTTCCCAGGTTGGAACGAAACTAGTTAGAGGACTTACCTGCTTTGCCACCAAGTGGATTTGGTATCATTTGGGGGGTATACAATCGGGAAGCCAGCTGCCTTAATACCGGCAGCCGGCTTCCCGACTGTCATATCCCGGCGAGGGATGAAATGCCAGGCGTCTAGATGTAGACGCCTGACATTTCCCCGACGCCGGGAGACAGGCGCCCGGCATCCCGTTCAAAGGGATGCCGGGCGCCGCGAGCGGACAGCCGCAGAGGGAGAGGGTTAGGTTTAGGGCACCTGGGGGGGGACTTAGGGTTAGGCACCCCCTCGGGAGGGTTAGGCTAGGGGGAGGGAGGGTTAGGCACCCCTTGGGGGGACTTAGGGTTAGGCACCCCCCCGGGGTTTAGGCAGCGGGGAAGGGGGGGTTAGGGTTAGGCACTTAGAGGGGGGATTAGGTTTAGGCACTTGGGGGGGAGGTTAGGGTTAGGCACCCCTAAGGTGGGTTAGGGTTAGGGGTTTAGGTTAGTAGATACTTACCTTAGGACGATCGGGATTTCCAGTGCTGTCGGGCTTCCGCTGCTGGGAACTCTGCATCTGTCGGCCAGGCACTGCCGGGAATCGTGGCCGGCGGTATTTCATACTGATTCCATTTGGGGTATATACCCATATTGGAATATTTGCTGATGAGGCTGTCTCCCCCTTTTTTTTTGCATAACGGAGATATCAGCTGCCCTGTAGAGACCATTGAGACAGGGGTCAGCTGCTGGAGGTGTACAGGCCTACGTGTGGATTAATTAAGTGCTCCGGGAGCTGCAGCCGGGCACTGGTCTTTGAGGCCTAACAGAGTTTTCGTGGGCTACCTGCAATTACTAAGGAGTTTATAGAAGTGGAAGGGTTTCCCATAGCAACAATCAGATTCTAGCTATTATCTTTTAGAAGGTGCTAGATACATGGTAAGCAGAATCTGATCGGTTGCTATGGGCAACATCTCCACTTCTATAAACCCGCACTTTAGTAAATATACCCCTTAGGATCCTCTGATTGTATGTATATCCAATATTTGCTGTGGCCTCCTGCTTCCCATCACAAAAGCAGCCATCGTAGGTTTCTGTGGGGGCTGCTAAAATGGCAAATTTACCAAGCTCCTGAATGTGAAGCCAGAGAAACCTTGTGTCCGGAAGCTCGTACTGGGACACACATGGCAGGTCAGTGCATTGGGCTGGTAGCAAACATCTGTAAGGCTGTGCTTGTGACTGCATTGGCAATGCATACAGGTGTTATTCATTCTCCTCCTCCTCCTCCTCCACCCTCCCACTGGCAGCAGCAAGAGTGTCTGGAGCACCTGGTGAGTTCAAATGTTAATGCATAATGCCCCCCCCCCACCCGGTAATGTTCTTTAAGAACATTTTTCTTTTTTTCGGCCTGCTCTAGAAAATTTTCTAGGCCATTTACAATTGTTTACCCCCCAGGCCAAAACATAACACAACATACAGTACATTGCTCATTGTTTCAGAGTGCACCACCTGGAAAAATGCTGTATGCAGCGTTTTCATTGCTAAAGCACTTCCATGTGACAGAGACACAGTGGGGACCACTGAATATTATGTGTCACTATATTCATTTCTGAAAAATTGAGTGTTATAAACTAAAATACCCCAACTGCCTTATGGCTTCCATCATTCAATACTTTCAAAAGGAATCATGTGACATTGGTATGACAGGACTGTCACTTGTAGATTAAAATTACAATAGGGATGAAAAAGGTGAAAAATACGTCTAAAAAAAAAAGAAAAAAAACAACTAACCCTCTAACAACACAATGTTACAAACAGATCTAGGGAACAGTAGGTCTACATTACGCCCCAAAATCCAGTTGCTATTTGTAATAACTAAAAAATCATCAGTTGCATGTATACAGTCTATCAATAAGATACATGCGGATTAGAACCAGTAGCATATGTGTCCGCTTTACAACAGTCACCTATACACTACTGTACTTTGAAGTTCAAACCATTTGTTTCGTTTACAAAATAAGCATTAGATATTAGGTATCAATAAATCATCAAATACATCCTTAATACATCAGAAACAACTCAAAATTGAGTGGACAAAGAACATGGGGTCCCCCTGAATTTCCCAGTATCAGATATAGGTTTTAGCAGCAAGGGCCGGTGGCACTATAGCAGGGGTTACACATGTCGTGGGGTCTCCCTGCCATAATGTTAACCAGTTCTAGGCTAGTCAGCACATGGCTGAAATCCCAAGGGAAATTAGGCCCACAAATAAAATGTGGGCCATCCACCTCTTGGAAAAACCAGACAGGGCTGTTCCCCAAATACCTGGTCTGTGGGTATGGGGTTACACATCGCTCTGCCAATCATTGCTAGTAACCTGTCATTCATGACGGACGGAGTGAGAGCCGTAGGGAGGCATGTGCTTACTGATTGCCCATCCCCCACTAACAGCTCACACTGGCACCAGGAATGTACTGTTGGATGAGATTACATCTCTAGGTTTGCCAAAAGGATTCCCACCTTACCATACCCACAGATTGCATTATTTATCTCTGCAATGCACACAGACAGAGCCAGCAAGGTTTTGCCCATGGATAGCACATTTGCAGTGCATGCACATGTCCAGTGACATGCACGCAAGCAACCATCATTGAACACGTTGTGGCAAAGGTGGAGGTTAGTCAGTCCTAGTACACCCTGAGGAAGGACTTGAAAGTCAGAAACGCGTTGGTGGAGTATTGGAGGTTATTCGCAGTTGGATTGGAATTTACCTGTGCACTTTTTTCATCATGTGTAGACAACCAGGATTCCACCTCATTCCGGGTGGAGTGGTTTCCAGCTTTTTTGGTAATCTTCCGTTCTTACTGTAATACCTTTTTTGGGACTGTGTTTGCATCTGTTTTATTTTATATATGTCCTTCACCTGGTTGGACATTTAATAAACCTTTAAAGATTTTACTTTTCCTGGAGTTGGATTATTCTTGTCTTCTAAGGTCACTGCCAAGCTGTTACGGGGTGAAAATATACCTTTTGGGGAACGCCTATACCTGATCCCAGGTGAGTCTACTCCCAGAGGGGAACCAGCACTGAAAAGTAACCATTTTATCTGTGACCGGAGTAGAAGACATAAAGATACCTTTATGTGAAAGCATTTTATTGATTTGGGTGAGTGATCCCGTGGCTCATCACTTATCATCAAAAAGAATCGCATAATTGGAGTATAAACATATGTTATTTCTCCGCTCTATTTGAGATCACTATATCATCTAGGAACGAAGAAGAGAAGATGCGATTTGAGAGGGACAGCGCTCTTTGGACCACACACCTTGTCTTTTATACGTTGTGGCAAAGACCAGAGTTGACTCTAGAGCCTAGAGATATTGTTCTATTTCCAACAGTGAAAATAATAAAACAAATTAGATACACAGTGGTGGTGTAGGAAATGTGTGAAGAAGCAGCAAAAAAAATCTCTCCGCCTATTCCGTTCCCCCATTTGCTTTCATCTCTCTCCCACCAGTCCTACTGTCCCACCACTAAGCCACTAAGCCCTGCTCTCCTTGTGACCTTTCCTCACCCTCAATCAAGCCACACTAAACTTCCTCCCTGCCCACCACCTGCAGCTTCCCTTCCCCGCTCAGGAGCCAGCACCATCCCTTCGCTCTCTTCTAATCAGTCCCCAAAATCAATCTCACCTCCACGCTAGAGCAACCCTGATAATCTCATTCATATCTCTTGCATTCATTTGCTTACTCTCTCCTGTGCCCTCTGGAATGCCAGATCTGTCTTTAATAAACTGACCGCTACCCATGACCTTTTCATCTCCAAGTCCCTTAATCTTCTAGCCATCACTGAATCCTGGATTATCCCCTCAGACACCACTTCTCCTGCTGCACTCTTCTCTGGGGGCCTCAAGTTCTCTCATAACCCCCCACCTCCAGGGAGACACCATGGTGGTGGAGTTGGAGGTCATACGCCTCTTCAAACTTGCTCACCTTCATGTAGCTCTCATCTAATGTCCCCCTTGTCATGACCAGAGCGTCCTTACCTGCTGGCTCGAGGTCTCTGCCTGTGCGAACGCTTTTGCGCGGTCCTATTGGTGGGGATGCTGGTTCCTGGAGGTTCTGAGGGAACAGGCCATGCTGGTACAGGTAAGACTGGCAGCTTCTCCGTGCTGCAGACTGCTGGGCGCCGCCATCTTGGTTTTGGGCATGTGACCTGAATGGGCCAATCCGGTTGGAGCTTCTGCATGTGACTCTCAGCAGCCTATCTTGCACCTTCCCATGGTACTTAAGGGTGTTCAGCACACCCTCTAGTTGCCAGTGCAACATGTTCAGCCTTGCTGTGTGAGAGTTCTCTGTGCTCCCTAGCTTTGGTATATTGCAGTCTCAGCACTGTCTCGCTTGCTTTCTGTCAGCATTCCAGGCTGTTCCCAGGATTCCTGCACCTATCAGCTAAACCCCACGTCTCACCCTCCACTTGTTACTGACCAGCCGCGTGCACGCAGAACCCACTGCAGTTTACAGACCTCTGATCCTCAGCATATCTCTATTGGAATTTCTTCTCTTTCAGTTCATTACCAAGCACCTGTTTCTCTGCCTTACATCAATTGGATTTTTTTCATTACCAAACACCTGCTTATCTGCTTCACATCAATTGGATTTCTTTATTATCAGACACTTGTTTCTCAGTTCCACAGCAATTGGACTTTATTTCTCTGCCAGATATCTATCCTCAGTTCACCCTTGGCCTTTTGTTACAGTATTTATTATATATTTGTTTTATCCCATCAATACAAATACTCCCATTAAACCAGCTGCTTTTCCGTTTAACAAAACCGTTCCTGTCTATACTCCTGATTCCATCCCGGGTCCAAATACCCCTCAGGTCCTGACACCCCTGGACCATGTTCCAAATTCCTTGACAACTTCCTTGCTTCTTGGCTACTCTACTTCCTCTCTTCAGACTTTCCCTCCCTCATCGTAGGTGACTTCATTATCCCTATTGATGTCCCACTGACTTCTCTGCCTCTAAACTCCTTATCCTCACTTAATCTCTCTCAATGGACTTCCTCTTTCTCCCATGTGAGTGGACACTCACTTGATCTGGTATTCACTCACAGCTATGTCTCTGAAATCACTAATTCACCAGTTCCCTCTCTGACCATCATCTTCTCTTTTTTAACTTATCCCTCACTCCTTCTCCACCTCTGCCCCCCAAGCCTACCATCACTAAACATAATATTGAAGATATTGACACTGTATCCTTATCCTCTTTACTTGACTCACTTCTTCTCCCCCATTGTTTCTCTCTCCTGCACTGACCACGCTGTTTCCCTATACAATGCCTTACTTCGGGTCTTGACATTGTTGCTTCGGCGGTCACTACGCACCTTTGCAGATCCACACCTCAACCTTGGCATTCCAAAGGCACCAGATACCTGCAAAAGTGCTCACGAACTGCTTAGCGACAGTGGAGGAAATCATGCTCTAAGGCAGACTTCCTCCATTTCAAATTTATTCTGTTTACCTACAGTTCTGCCCTTTCCCTCTCTAAATGGTCTTATATCTCCTCCCATCAGACCCTCACCAAACCATCCCCAACTTCTCCGGCCTGCCTATCCTCATACATTTCAGTCATCACTTGGATCTTCAACTGTCTATCTGCCATTTCTTCTTGATGTCCCAGCGCTTTCTTAAACTTAACATATTTAAGCTGATAATCTTCGTACCGTCCCGAATTACCTCACATTCCAAATATCACTATCCATTGATAGCACCACCATCTACGCTAGCGAGCAAGTGCACTGTCTTGGAGTTATTCTTGACTCCTCCCTCTCCTTCAAACCACACATTTAGTACCTTTTGCCTACTTGCCATTTCCATCTCAGAAATGTTTCCAGGAACAGACCCTTTCTCATCCTGAAGGCAACTAAGACCCTTATCCACTCACTGGCCATCTCTCGACTAGACTACTGTAAGTAACCTCCTCTTCTCTGGCCTCCCTGACTCTCACCTCTCTAATGTGTCATCAATGCTGCTGTCTGGCTCATCTTCCTCTCCAAACATACTACATTTGCCTCCCCTCTCCTACAAACCTATTCCCCTTCAGAACCCAATTCAAACTCCTTACTCTTACTTACAAAGCCCTGACCCAATCCTCTCCCACTCACATCTCAGACATTATCTCCATTTACAGTCCTGCCTGCCCACTTCGCTCCACAATTGAATGCCGGCTTTCCACACAACTGATTAATTCCTCCCACCCTCACCTCCAAGACTTTGCATGCGTTGCTCCTTTCCTCTGGAACTCTCTTGCTCTGCCTATCAGACTCTCCACCAGACTACAAAACTTTAAATGAGCTTTCAAGACCCATTACTTTTTCAAAGTCTTCCAGCTCTCCTAATCCACTGCTCCATGCTCCTTACTCAGTCTCTCCCCACTGTGTCATCCGTGTCTGTCTGCCCCTGCCCCCAGTAGACTGTAAGCTTTCCACATGTGTTTTGCCTTCCCTCACTTATACCATCATCTCCTGCCCACTGCCTACAACGGCGCCATATAAATAAAGGATAATAATAAAAAATAATAATAACTTGTCCAATAAACTGGAACGTCATTACCACATTATCCATCATATGTTATTAATGATATAATCTTGCAAGAGTTCACATGAACTTGGTATGTTATGATCCTGATGAAAAGAATGAAAGGTTGCAGAGACACTCTGAAACATTGATGGACCTCGCTATGTCTTCCATCATTTGGTGGAGGATCTGATGATGATTGGTGAATATGTAATGCTGCTGTTTGACCTTTTCAATACAATCTGAAACCTGCATCTGAACTTTATTAATGGAGAAAACAATCAAATAAGTGTGGCTTTTCAAGTATCAAACAAATACTAAACTTTTGTCAAGACCTCTAAGCTTTGCCTGCAGTCAATCTTGCTGTCATCGTTCCCTGCAAACACAAGAGACAGAGAAGCCAGGAAACTGGGAGCACCGGCCGATAACTAAAGAATCGGCCAAAAAAACAAAAAATGTAGTGGGGAAAAGGAGCACAGAAAAAAAAGTTAGAACAGTAATTACATGATAGGGTCAATCCTATTAGTCACAAGTTCCTTCACATTGCAAGTAAGTGTGTCTATGTGTCTGAGCTGCTGTGCTGTTGCAGTTGTGTCTACGCAGTTGCAGTGGCAACTCGTGCCCCCCCACCTAATAATACTGACCCCTATTTCTCGTTGCCACCCGAAACAGAAAAATACAGTGAGATTGGGTAATCTAAAAATAACCTTTAGCAAAACCACCTCTTCCGGGACAAGGCAGCCAGGTCGGTACAGTGGGGGTCATGATGTGTGATTGGAGGTGGAGCGAGGGGGCGCAATGGTGTCATTGTGCCCCGCCCCGATACACAAAGGAGGCATTGTGCAGCAGGGGGCGGGACCACGATGACGTGAATCACTTAAAAATGGCTTCCCCCGAACTGGCCACTTATATTCTATAAGTGGGCGGCTGCAGCGTGGAAGTGGATAATGGGGGGAGGGGGTGTGCGAGCGGATGGTGGCTGGCTGAGGGACTTGCAAACTCTTCCACGTGGCCGGGAAGGCCACTCGATTTTTGGGAGCTCCCGGCCATTCCAGAAGGGTATGCAAGTATGCCCTATACCCAACTCAGAATCAGGCTCTATGGGCCTGATTCAGATGAGGACGGTATTCCACAGCCAAAAGGAAGCGCCTGTACAATATCGTCCACATAAATGCAAATGCAGCAGGAGGTGTCTGTAGAAAATAGACACCTACTGCGATCCAAAAGCAGCATCCATAGACACCATTTCTAATCACCATCACGACCATCAGGCTGCAGCTGTAATACGTGTTGGGGTGCAGGACCCGACCAGGGCCAATAAGAGCTGTGTCGGGAGGAAGTAGGCATGGCCATGATTAATTAATCATGGCTTAGGGGTAAAACCCTAGTTGCATCGCCGCGGTACTGTATACTGGGGAGGGGAGCGCTGTGAGCCCCTCAGCCTGGCGCAAATCTAGGGGGGAGGGTGCGCAATCAGTGTGATTGCTCCCCCCCATAGGCAGAGGAGACAGCAGAGAGTAGTCTCCCACTGTAGCCCAGAATACAGCAGCATGAGCTGGACTGCTGACAGAAAAGAGGGAGGGGGGGGGCGCATTGGACCCAGGCACCTCCAGCATACCCGGCCCGAGTAATTAGTGCTGGCTCCCCTCCCTCTTGACGACCCTGGAACCGACCGGCACATGGGCAGTTTGGGTCCTGCGCATGCACAGTTTTCCGAACCACAGAAAACAGTGTCATTAACTGTATTACAATAGTAACAAGACAATGCAAAAAATGCAGAACTAAAGCGAATAAAAAGGAATATTTTCATGAGATTGCTGCTTTAATATTCAATAGAAAACTCAGTATGGATTTCAACATCTCACAAGAGCATAATTTAATAACTCATTCACAAAGACATAATTAACTGATCTTCTGGTTCTCAATAAAATGATGACACTATCATATGTGGGGAAACAAAGTGGAAAACATTAGAATATGCAGATATATATTTTGTCTATATAATAAGGTGCATGTGAAAAATAAGTTAATAGAAATATGAACATACACAAAACAAGGGCAGTAAGGCAAGTTCCATTTCTTTTTCTTAAGGTGCATATGCTCTAGGCGATTAAACAGGCAGATTGAACGATAACGACATCATCCGTGCATGCAGGCCAACCTGATCGATATTGACCAGGTTATCCTGGTTACTAAAAGGACCCGCGATCGTCGATCGTGGGTCATTAGTCGTTGGGGGTTGGTGCATGTGCTGGATGTCGATATCGAACATCCAGCACATGCAGGACGATCAGACAACGATATCTGATCGTTGTCTGATCGCTCCGTGTGTTCGGAGCTTTACACTACCCCACTCTACTGATGTTATCTGTATAAGAAATGTTAAACAAATCTTTACAATTCATTAATCAGTTTTGAAACCAAAAAAATAAAATAAACCACCAAGTATCAGTTTTAGACTGACTAGAATACTAAATGATATAGTATCTCTCTGAAAGTGGTAACGTGTACCAACCAACTACGTAATAGTCACAATTAAACTGAAGGTGGGTACACACCATAGCGATATATTTGCAGATGATTACCAAATAACAAAAAATGTTGAAGTCTCCTGCGCTCCTGGACTGCAGCCTAGCGCACACTCTGGAGCACCACACCGTCAGATACACAGAAATATGAGCGGTCCCAATAGTGCTGTCTGAATGTGGCTCTTGAATTACACCATCCCCATAGAAAAAAGACACTATTAATCACAGACTGTCTATATTCTGTTATATACAGGTGGAGGTGTTACTCTCCACTCACCTAATCACAAAGACATGTGTTCCCTGAAAGGTATCTTAATGTGATTTAGCATGCTTGGATAATTTCCCATTGGGACCAAGCTCACCTGAATGTAAGTACAGGCGTTCCTCAAAAGGTTTCTTTAGACTTCAACTTCTATACGGGGAAAATTCACCATACAAAACGGTTTTATTCATGTATATTTATTCCAAAAAAGTTTAAAAATGATTACAAATGTTCCAAAAGAATCCAAACAGCCGGATATTCCCTCAGGTATAACACTTCAACACATAGGAGTGATCTCTGCAGATGATGGTCGTTCATACACACTGAACGACCAGTGGGTCGGTCGGCCTGGGGGCGGGTAGGGAGCGTGGCCCAATTGCGGAACTCATGGCCACGCCTCCTAAAAAAAAAAACATTTGTGGCGCGGCGCTGAAGAGGGGGGGCGCTGTGTGCCTCTCAGTCCAGCGATCAGCCAATGGGGGGCGCGATCAGAGTGATCGCTCCCCCCCCTATGGCATAGGAGACTCTCCGGCTGCTACTTTAGCAGCCTCGTACTGTCTCCCAGTGCAGCCCAACACACAACAACGTTGTTCACAGACATTTCATCTGTACACACTGGCCGACGAGGGCTCGATATATTGGCCGATCAATTGATCGGCCAATGTGTACCCAGCATTAGGTACACTTTAGCAATCTAAACAATTAAAATACAATTATTAAGTATAATAAACAAACAAATAGTGTTTAAAGCAGATTTGATGTTTGATGATGAATTATCAGTGCCATTAATGCAAAACTTTTTCAAAGCCACATTTCTGATATATCAAAACATTGACATAGGATATGTGTTAATAATTCACTTATGTTTTGTTGGATTTTTTGTACTCTTTTCAAAGTTGTGATTATGCTATACATCACGAGATACTGGGCAACATTAAACCTAGTGCATAAAATGGTCCTAAAGAGGTGGTGGATATTGTCACACCTCCCTAACTCCTCGGTAATGGCTATTTTGCATGCACACTACACAAGCCCAGCTGCTCCTGAGTCACAAGGAAGAGGGCAATTTGACAGACCTTATCCTTATATAATTTTATGAGAATTTTGTGCCAATGATATTCATTGGACAGCAGGGGCTGGCTGGCAACTTTTAGCCTGGGGAGCAGACACAAGTAAGTGTCCCGTTTTTCCATCAGTGCATTACAATGGGGAATGACACATGATAATAGCCTCTGTAGGTGTGGTTTGTCTAATGTGGGTGTGCTTTAGTCATTAGTCAATCAAATATTTGAAAAATTGTTATGTCAAAGAGCTATAAACAAATACAACGACCAGCCCCATCCCAAACCATAAACCATTCTAGTGATCCCTACAAAATGCTCAAAGCACTCTCGTGCCGGATATACAATGCAGGAACCATTCCACTTACCAATATACAATACAGGGAGCATTCCATCCATTATACAATGCAGGGCAGTTCTTAAAGTGGTCCTAAGGAGGTGGTGGAACTCACCCCCCTATCAGCCCCAACCCCAATGCCCCCCCATGTCAGAAACACCCCTAGCCACTCCCCTTTCTGTCTACCTAGCAGATGCCATACTCCTAGCTCCTCCCCTTCAAGTGTGATTGCAGACCATTCACATACAGTATACTATATATACACACACATGCATCCATACAGCAGAGCAGGAGGGAGACTGAGTGAGGGGAATGGGAATGAAGTCCCATCGGTTCATATCCTTACCCTTCTCTCCCCCTAGCCCTCCCTTAGTGGTGCCAAACCCTAACCCCCCCTTACCGCTCCCTAAACTTAATCCTCTCGGGGGGATGCCTAACCCTAACATCTCCCCTGGGGTGCCTAACCATAACCCTCCCCCCTAGGGGTGCCTAACCCTAATCTCCCCCCCAAACCTAACCCACTAGACTCCCTAAACCTAACCCTCCTCCCCCCGTGGCTAACGCTAAGGGCTGGTATTTCGACGCCTATCTGATGTCTATTATTATGGTTTATTTATATGGTGCCATAAAGGCTCTGCAGCACCTAACAGCATACATAAACAGGGTATGAGCCCCCCAAAAAAAGTTAATTACAGTACAAAACATTGCAGAACAAGGACAAGGTTTATAAACCATTGTTTAATAGAGGGGGCACTGATTGGACTGACTGGAGGTTCTTGCTGAGGGGCAGTTAGATGGGGCAGTGGGCTGGTTGGGGAGTTAAGGGAGGAGACACTGGGCTGGCAATGTGGGAGACAGTGCGATAGGGGGTCAGTGAAATGGTAGGGACACTGGGCTGAATGGGGGGGCATTGTGAATGGAGAGGTCCAAGGCTGCATTGAAAGTGGGGCAGTGAGATAGGGGTGGGAGGAAGGAACACTAGGCTGCAGGGGGGACACTTGGGTGAATGTGGAGGGGGGATATGATTAGACTGGTTGGGGGGCAGTTAGATGGGACACTGGTCTGGTTGGGGAGGTAAGGGGGAGACACTGCAATTGGTGTCAGTGAGATGTTGGGGGACACCGGACTGGATGGGGAGGGATGTGGCCAGGATGGGAAGGAGCCAGGGAGTTAGGAGTGGGGAGACACTGGGCTGAATGAGGGTGATCATTATGACTGTACTGGCTGACGGGTTCTAGGTGGGTTGGCAGTGAAACAGGAGCAGGTTGTGGAGGGATGGGGAGGCAGACACTGAGATGGGAGCACTGACCTGCTGCTGTACAATCTGCCTGGCCATGAATACTCCTTGCAGCACGCACGCTCACACACCAGCCTCCTGACTCTGGCTGCTGCTGTGAACTGGGAAGATCTCATGAGTTTGTAAGAGGTGGCTGCCTTTCCCTGGCTGTGCAGCTCCATTTCGGGAGAAGAGACTAGCATGCTGCCCAGGCAGCAGCCATCAGTGAAAGACGAAGCTTAGGGCTATGAGGACAGGAGTTGGGGCCTTTTCGTCTGCTCCGTCTCTATTGAACATGTGATGAGGCTAGCCCGGCTCCCAATCAGCACTGGCCGGGGCTCAGTTTGCCGTGCACAGGCAGGGACTGCGGGAGGAGGAGCCAAGAGCACAGAGAAAGAGGGATTAGGGACCCGGGGATAGCCAGAGCTGGGTGTTTGCAACCTAATGGCATCCCGGTGCCGTCCTACAATGCATACCGCATGCAGTGTGACATCGGCCCACACTGAAGCAAAAGTGTACTGGCCCGGGGGGCATATGGCACCCTGCCCCCCAGGCAAGCCCGCCTCTGTTGGACAGTGAGCTCACAAAGTCCCTCCGCGGTGACTGTGTTCTAAGCAAGTCTTCCTGCAGAGAATGGGGTCAATCCAACTAAAAGTGATGCACTCGCTCAAAATTGAGCACAGCCCCATAGGGTTGCGTACAAAAAGGACCGAGTTCAGCCTGAAAGAGGACCGCGAGGGGTGGAAGATGCGGTGCCATTGCCAGTGTTTGAACGCTGTGGCAATGGCAAAATGCACCCGATTCGCAACCTTCACGGCTAATTGGATTGCTGCATTGTGTGCTAAGTAAAGGTGCATACACACGTAAAGATTTTCTGTCCAACCATCCAACTAGTTGATTGATTGGAATGAAAATCTGGTAAGGTATGAAAGCAAATGATAATCAGCAATTAGCTCCCAAACGCCGGAAAATGTACAAAAACTGTTGTTTGAACAAATTGTTTGGATCAAACATTTAACAAACTTGTCTGACGACCATTTTCATCTGTTTTCTGGCATTTAGGAGCAAATTGCTGATCATCATTTACTCCCATACGTTACCAGATTTTCATTCCAATCAATCAACTAGTTGGATGGTTGGACAGAAAATCTTTACATGTGTATCCAGCTTAACATGACAATACAATAGTTTATTGTTTTCTGATTATTGTAATTGTTTATTATTTTATATTGTTTCTTTTTTATTATTATTTTATTTTGTTTATTATGTATCTGTTTTAATATTATTTTAAGCACACTTAGCACACAGTCACTGCGGAGGGACTTTTTGAACTCACTGTATATAATTTTTCTAAATAATTTTCTGTACTTAAGCATTGTGGATATTTGGCCTGATTCATCACAGATCGCAACTGCAACAGATTGGCCAATGATGCGTACTGCACATGCGTATGCACTGCGGTGGCTTGCATGAGTTGGCATTGCGATCGCACTGCGATAACCTACGAAGACACAAAGCCATTGCAGATCGAGAGACGGGACGTCAGCGTTTTGGGGTGGTGACGGGGCAGTGGTTGGAGAAATGCAGGTGTGCCTCTCCGGTTCAACGCCTTTTTAGCCATGTGCATAAATTAGCCACTGCGACGGCATACACAATTTGAGTACTCACTGCGTGCGATGACAGTTGCAATTTCTGAGTAAGGTCAGGCCTGCTGTAATTGTGCACGAGGGGCGGTTGTTACTCGATAGCACTGATTTAAACGCAGGTCTGCGAGGCCTTTACGGATGCACAAAAGCGGTAGTGGGCGTCTCTATGCTGGCTTTGCTATTGCATATTTTCGCATTGTATCATATTAAATCACACTTTTAATAATGTTTCGAGTTTGTATTCTATTCTCACATGTCGAATGCTAGCTTTGAATTTTAACGCTGCATACTTAGGGGGTCATTCAGACCCGCTCGCGAGTGCAGGATGCTCGCAAGCGGGTCTATGTTCCCCCACTGCGCATGCGCACGACGGAGGGAGCTCCGTCGTGCGCATGCGCGAGACCCGGCGAGCGACGGGCTCTCCATCGCTCCGGGTCTTGCACCAAAGGGGGCGTGCTGTCGATGTTGATTGACAGCACGCCCCCTTTGGTGGGCGTGCCGAGGGCGTGGCTGCCAGACGGAGGCGTTCCCATGGGAACGCCTACCGTCTGAAGCCGGCCCCACTGACATCACTAGTGATGTCAGTGGGAGTGATTTTGGCTCTGATAGAGCCAAAATCACTCCAGGGCTTGCGGCAGCGAGACCCTACCGCAGGGTCTCGTCGCAAGCCCGATGGTCAAGACCATCGCGACCATCATCATGGCCGCTCGCATATGCTGTGGGTGGTCACCCACAGCTATGCGAGCGGCCAGGAGGCCGCTCCATTTTCATGGAGGAGGGCCCTGATTCAGAGCGAGCGCTCTGGTCAGAGCGTTCGGCTCTGAATCAGGCCCTTAATGTATACGGAGAGTGTTTGGGTGATATTGGGTGGAATGTATTAACCCTAAAAATTAGGTCAAACCTCCGAAAACTGCAGGTTCGGTGGTTTGCTGCATATGCATTAAAGTGGTCTGCAGCAGATATTCTATGGGGCTGTGATGTGCTGGTATGCAGCAAGCTCTGGAAAGCAAAACTTTCCGGAGCTTGTGCCTCACTTGATTGCACATGCGTAGGCCAAGGAAATAGCTGTTCTTTGTATTTTTATTCGCATTTATTCATGCATATGACGTTAATAAATGCCGCTATGCATGTGATGAGTGGCGGGATGTATCACATGCAATATGTGATGCATGATATATTCTGCCCCATATTTCTGATTTAAATAATTTGTGGAAATTTATTCTGAAGTAGAGGGAGAACTTACAAAGAACTTACGGGCTTCGTAGAATAAAGTCTTAGTGGTGGTGCGGTTAATATCAGCTGTTGCGTGATAGAAATGGGAGCTTTTAATAATTTTTAGACAGACTTTCTGGTTGTTTTTGATGAACCCTTTGTCTTACAAGTGTCACTACAGTCTTTGGTTAGACCACATGACTACAGTAGGTTTTGCTTCTACTGTTAAACTGTTTTAAGCATTCAGCTATATTCTATACAAGTAACTTCGGTGAAAGACATTTTCTGTAAACTCTTCAGTATGTGCAAGTTCTTCCCTTTGTGGTCTGAAGTCCTATCATAAAACATTTATTACATCCCTTTGCCGCATAGATTACATAAAACGGAACTACCCCTTTCTCACTATAGATTACAGTACAACACACTTTCCAACCTTTATCATTTCCCCTCCCGGAGAAGCCCAGGAGAAAAGACGCAGGTGGGCAGTGAAGGAGCAGAGCCCAGACTATTCGCGTCATTAGACCACGCCCACTCATGGCAAAATACAGTGAATTGTGCATATTTAAATAGGGGGCGGGGCCAAATGTCTTGATTATCATAGAATTGCATCATTCGGCGCCGTCACCTCCTCACAGGTCCGCAGATCATAGGTAAGATTCTCCTTATTCTGCCACTTCTCTAGGAAGAAGAACACCTACTCTATCTACTCTTCCGGGGGTGCGGGGGGCTACCTGAAAAATCGGGAGCCTCCCGAGGCAACTATGCAGTCAGTGTCGGACTGGTGCATGAAGGGCCCACAAGGGAATGCAATGGTGGTAGGGGCCCAAGCTTAAGGGTGTGGCCAGCCAAAACAGATGGACTTGGCCAACTGTTAGAGAGGACATGCAAAAAACAGGGCCCTTTATAAAAGAGAGGACAGAGGTGTGTCAGCACCACCCACTTTGATTGGCAGGAGGGATAATCTTGGTCTAGTTTTCATAGAAACAAATCAGGCTCCCAAGTTCATCCATGATCCTTCTCCACTCCTAGAGGAGGGGGTGGGGCCCTCAGGCAGTGGGGCCCACCAGGGATTTCCCCTGTACCCCTGTGGGCCAGTCATTCCCTGTATGCAGTACGGGCATGCAAGGTGATGTGCCTCGGCAATGCTAACTTTTTTCTAAAATGTATTTTTTATTTAGGCGTAGACAAGATACAAATATAATCAGTGCACTCAGCAGAGATTCATGTAAATACATTAATGCTCTATGATAATGTGGTAGATAGGTATCAATTCAGATGTGAGATGAAATAAAAGAAGAGAGCACATGCCCAACAATAATGATGTAATGTATTAGACACCAGAAGTTACAATTGTACTTTCAGCAAGAAAATAATAAAAAATGTAAATAAATAAAAAGAGAGGAAAGATCTCTCCAAGGGGATGAATAAGGTCACATGGAAGAAATAGTAATAGGTCACTCGTAATCAGGGAGGGACTGGGGCTCTAAATCAGCCCTGGCATCTCCCTCTGTGCTCACGTAAAAGGGGCGTGATCTATATAAAGCTTGAAAAACCATTAATAATAAAAAAGTTGCTTGCTTTTGACTTTAATAATAAAAATAATAACTAGGGAATCCCAGCGGTAACCACCTTAGTTATGGAGGATATTATGGATATTAGTTACTGAGTATATTATGGAGATCACAGTTTCCAGACTATTCAGCAGGTCACATTTTCCAGAGTTCAATGTTGATGCATTGTAAATAGCGGGTGGACGTTTTGCCACATAACTCCGAAACAAAGCAACCAATTACAACACCAATATTTTTCTGCAAATCTACGGACTAAGACCTTTAATTTCGTATATGATGTATCCTTCTCAGAAAACGGCATCATAGAAATATGTCACGCATAAAAGTCATCCTTTTGCTATTAATATATAGATAATAATAATAATAATAAATATAATTTGGCCATTTAAGTTCAGTTTTATCTTATGTATTATATTGAGCAGAAATATTATTAATTAATGGTATTTTTGGAAAATACAAAATCTTCTGAAATATAAATAAAAACAAACTGAGATATAATTTGTGTGGGTACTGTAAATTTAAAAAAAAAAAAAAAAGAGTTATTGATGTTGGAATGTGACTAACGCTAATGTTGGAAAATGGGCTCAGCAGAGGTGAGAAAACCCTAAGCACCAATGGAGTTAAAAAAAGACCAATTTGTGTACTTACCCACAATATAGAGATATTTCAATAAGTACTTGCCACAAGACTTAATTTCATCTTGCCAGATCTAAGTTTGTATCAAGAAGGTTTATTTGTGGATGAGGAAGATGCAGAGTTTTACATTTAATTCATGTTGAGTAAAACATAGATTAAGCTACTCTAGCTTTGGTCCTTAGTATATGATATGCATTGGATTCTGTAGCACGTCCTTATCTGTTTAGGGTGTTATATAACGACTTATGGGTATAAATAAATATATTGGAAAGTCTGAAGTGCGGACGCAACTATTCAGAGGAAAACAACGGTATCGTCCCTTCTCTCATCTTACTTTTTTTTTAGCCCTAGAACATTTTGTACAATGCATTCAACTAGATGCTGATATATACTGAGTTATGGTTAGTAAAATGGAGCATAAGTTACTTGTTGTGTTTACATTGACAACTCCAATAATTCACTATCCCATGTTCGTAACTAAATCTGGTGCTCCAAGAAACATTTGAGCATCCTCTCCTCTCTTTTTACCTTTAGAACCCTTAGAAGCACAGATACTGGAGAAAACAAATAAATAAGTTGAAAATTCCAGAGAATAGATATGTACTAGAAAAACTTTCAGATCCCTTTTCCTCGATTGGTCAACTTTTTGGTTCAACTGATAACAAATTTCTCTACTATCTGTAGAAGCACTTCCGGATATCTACTGAGAAAGTCAGTTTCCCAGTACTCCACTCCTGGTATGAAGACTGCTGAGATGTCGGAACATTTAGCTCCACCCAATATCAGAAGACCCATGATATAGCCCTGGACTACGATCCCTCCCACAAAGCTATGTGATGTGAAGTGAACCTCTGGTGGAAACTCTAACCAGACAGGCTAATGTGTGGGAACAGGTCCCCGTAATGCCAATTGTTTTTGTTAATATTTGTAGGCTGTATTTTCAGCAGATCAAGTACGGTTTCTACTAGGGATGTGCGCCGGACCATTTTTGCTGGATTTGGATTTGGTTCTAATTCGTCGTCCGGCTTTGGATTTGCCAAACTGCGGTGACTGGCTTTGGATTTGGATTTTTTTACAAAGATTAACAAAAAAAAGCTAAAATCACATAAATTGGTTTTTTTTTCTTCCTAGAGTATTATTAACCTCAATAACCTTAATTTCCAGTCAATTTAGACCACCTCACAGTTTAAATTATAGTTTTCACCATTATTGGCAAAAGGTTGGAGTGAGCTGACTGGTTACCAAGCGACAAAGCAGCGTCACAGACACCTCAGTTTAAAGCATATCAATGACACATTGCCACACAGCAGTGGCAGAAATTAAAAGTAGTGCACCTACCCAGTGGGGTAAGGCCAGCAGAATCACAGTACTTGTTTACAAAGTGGGCTACCACCCTAGGAGTCACAGTGCACAATCTTATTCACATTACACCGCACATAGTGCCCCTCATTCACATTACACCATAAAGTAGTGTCTCTTATTTATGTTACGACACACAGTAGTGCCCCTTTTACACAATGCCCACACTAGTGACTCTTTTACACAATGCCCACAGTAGTGACCCTTATACAATGCCCACAGTAGTAGTGCCACTTATACAATGCCCACAGCAGTGGTGTCCCTTACTCAATGCCCCCAGTAGTGGTGCCCCTCATACAATGCCCCCAGTAGTGGTGCCCCCTATGCAGTCCCCTTAATAGTAGGACCCCCTATGCAGTGCCCCCAGTAGTAGTATGCCCCCTGTAGCAGGCCCCCAGTAGTATGCCCCCCATTAGCATGCCCCCAGTAGTATGCCCCCCAGTAGTAGTGCTCCCCAGTAGCAGTGCCCCCATTAGTATGCCCCCCAGTAGCAGTGTCCCCATTAGCCAGTAGTATGCCCCATTTAGCATGCGCCCAGTAGTATGCTCCCAGTATGCCCCCCAGTAGTATGCCCCCATTAGCGCCCTTTTAAAAACACACAAATAAAAAAATAAAAAAAAAACTTACCTGAATCCCACTCCTGCCGCCGTCCGTCCCGCTCTGCTGCTCTATTACGCGCGGAGGGAGACGGAGCTCATGAGTGAGCTCCAACCGCCTCCCTCCGTGCAGCAGCCAATGAGAGTCTGCCTGACTCTCATTGGCTGCTATTACAAGCACACAGCTGCAACTGGCGGCTGTGTGTTTGTGTCTGTGTAGGGCAGACCGCTATCACAGCGATCTGCCCTACAATAGAGGAGCCCTGACGTCGGATTCTCTCGCGAGAACGGGGATTCGAGTCAGGCGGGGAACACCTGAACAGGGTCCGGGTGGACTCTGAACCCCTACACAGAATCCGAACCGCTCATCTCTAGTTTCCACTCTGCTATCCTACACATGGGGCGGAGAATTAGTTGCCAAAAATAAGCAATGTTTTGCACTAGCGATATTTCATGGAGTTGCTTCAAGTTCTACTAGACTTCTCACTTAATTGAATCTCTCCCACTGAGTTCAGGCACATTGCAAGATAACACAATGTACAACTGGGATAGGGATGTTGTGTAACCACATCAAAATGTGGTTAATCTATTTCACTGAGCTTTATACAGCTACTAGGACCTAAAAAGAAGTTTGAAGTCTATAGCGCACGGATTCAAAAAATTCTCTGCACTTCCTAGAGTCCCCATCAAATTTGGGAGGACTAGGAATGCGGAGATTGGGACTTGTTGAAGCTGGAGGCAAAAGATGGCTCAGTGTGATCACTTACTCTCACAGAAGACTGTTGTCAGAGTTCAGCCGGGGATCGGCCGTCCCTTACCGTCCCGCCGGCTTCCTCTGACTTCCCGGGCAGTCGGGCGGCTCGTGCGGCGACGTGGGAGGTGCTGAGCATTCTCCCTGATGCTGTGTCCCGGGCGGCCTGGTGCACGGGGATTGGAGTCCCTGTCATGGGCGCCGCCATGACACTTCCTGCTCTGACTGCTTTTCCTCCCCTGACAGTCTGGCCGGTCAGCTGACGCTGTGGACCAATCAGTGGGCTTCCAGGGGTATATTTCCGGCTCCTGTGTATCAGGTAGTTGCCTGAACAACCATTGTCGCTGCTAGTGTTACTAGTGGTCTCTCGTTCCAGGTTCCCTTGCTTCCAGTGATCTATTCCTGTGTACAGCTATATCGTCCATCTCACCAGTGCTTTACCACCTCGGCCTGTGTGCAGCTATATCATTCATCTCACCAGTACTTTACCACCTCAGCCTGGGTGCAGCTATATCATTCATCTCACCAGTGCTTTACCACCTCAGCCTGTGTGCAGCTATATTGTCAGTGCATTATCACCTCGCCTGTGTGCAGTATACCTCTATTCCACCAGTGCGTTACCACCGCCACCTGTGTGCAGTATACTATCCATTTCACCAGTGCTTTACCATCACAGCCTGAGTGTAGTTATACGTACCCACCTCTCCAGCGTTGTAATCTCTGGCTGGCTCCGGTGCCACTACCTACCTCGTTACTGGACTCTGTGGTCTCTACCTACGTGTTACAGTATTGCATCGTGGTGCACTCTTTCTGACCGGCAACCCGGTAGAGTGTGTCCGCAGTGCACACTTCCTTGTACCTCAAGTACAGTGTCCCTACGTGCCCCTTACTAGCACCGACCCTTTGGGCCACGAGTGTTCGTTTCTCCTTTTTCCCGCAGGCTTTGGTCACCTAGTCAAGGGACCACGACCTGCTTATGAGGTGCAGCTCAAGCCCATATCCCGATTGGTGGGGTCACTGGCGAACACCATCTCGTGGGTTAGATTCCGCACCTTTGACTAGGTCTCGCCAACGACCAAGACCCGTGGATGCGGAGGTCGTACATTCAGGCCCCTCGCCTCCGTTTCCTCCCGCAGCCTCTGGCCTCAGCTTCCAGAAAACCGCCTCCCAGCGTGACAACTGTAAAGTATCCAGCCACCCCTGCCAGGCCCTGAAGATACTGTATGACCTGCTGCTGTGATGATTCCCGTTTTTCAATTCGGGAAATTAAATGCTGTAACAGATCATTTGGCCAAGGACTCCCAGCAACATCCATTGCCAGTGTATATAGTGGATATAGGATGCAGCCTGAACAGGGTTAGTTGTGGCAGAGTTGAGGTGCAGAGTCTAACGGATCCCCACTGGTTTTCACCAAGAACCACCACAAGGCAGGATGGGCTTCGCTGCCGCGGATCCACAGGTTGCAGCCCTATCACTGCCCCCCAGAAGTGACTGTGTGGGAGTTCAGGCACGGTACAGAATCAGCAGACAGGAGAATAGTCAGGCAAGCCGAGGTCAGGGTAACTAGAGGCGGTGTGAAACAAAAGTAAAGGTCGAGGTCCCAGGCAGAGGTGAAAAATGAGGAAACAAGCTGAAGTCAGGATCACAGGCAGATGTACAAAACGGAGATACTAGCCAGGTCAGTACAATGGCATCAATCCGGTAAGCACAGAAGCAATGCTGAAGCACAAACAGGAGACCTGATACTCTGGCACCAGTATGATGCACAATGGGGGTTTAAAGAGGCAAGGCTGTTTGAATTAGGGGCTCGATTCAGACCCGCTCACTAGATGCGTATGCAAATTCGGCAAGGCAGGCGATCGCATTGTGTATGCAGACGCCCACCAGCCTGTCTTAAGACGCCCACTTACGCACGTCATCTCCAGGAAGTGTATGCAACTATCGGTAACATCGGGTACCATCGGATGCGATCGTAGCACTTGTGGTTGACCATACCCTGCCGCAAGCATTGCGAGTGCTTCAGTGTAAATTTCAGCCAAGTGACGTGTACTATGACACTGCCTCTTAATTATGCACACCTCTAGAACGGCGTTAAGACGCTCAGGCACGCCTGCGTTCGCACCTCCACTCCCCTGTTTCTAGCGGCCAGCCCCTGTCACCAACCACAAACGGCTTCTCCTGTCACTCAATCAGCCGGGCAGTCTATGCACAGCTAGAGAATGCTTCCCGATCGCTCGTACTGGTTCGCGCACTGCGATACATACACATGCGCAGATTGCAAAACAATCGCCTGGCAGCGTGCGAACGCAGCCTAGCGAGCGGGTCTGAATCAGGCGCTAGGTGCTAAAAGATACCACAGATCAGCTAGTGCAACCACAAAATGGTCCATACGCTGACCACCAGAAGGTGTTCCAACCACCAGTACACAGCAGCATATTTTACACGATTTGTCTTCACAATTCGTCGGAATCAGCCAAATCGTTTAAAAAAAATTGCCAAGTGACTGTGTAAGCACCTTCACACTCTAATTGGAATACCAACTAACTAGACACACTACACGATGTGTGCGATATATCGTTCTTCTGATCCACATCGGAATGATTTATCAGGTGATATAACGTAACATATAGTGTGTACCCAGCTTAAGTCTTTCCAAAACATGTAACAGAACCACAGTGGGCCTGATTCTGAGTCGGACACTACCACGTCCATCTTTTGCCGAGATAGCAGGTGCGACTTTATGCTAATAACAGTACAAGCCCTTCCCTGGTGTACAGCCATGTGTCTCCATGTGCAAGGACTGAGACGCCCACTTTGAGCGTCTTTAGACGCAACCATCAGTCGCACCATTAAAACTTGCACCAGCCCCATAGTAGGTGCAGAATCTCCGACAGTGTATGGCATTGCAAGATGACAACTCTTGCTGAGAAAAAGAAAAAGTTTATATACAGGTTAATGGAAAGTAATGGATAAACGCTTTCCGCTAAGTACCAAATCAATCCAATCTCGAGCACAGAGGTCCACAAACTCCACCATGACAGTGCAGGTTTTAAGGATATCCATGCTTGAGCACAGGTGACTTAATTAGTTCCTCAGACAATTCGATTTAACCATCTGGACTTAAGCATGGATAGCTTTAAAACCTGGCCTGTAATAATAACGGAGTTCGGGAAGCTCTGCTCTAGCACATAAATACACCCTGAGTTGAGCATGTAACAAGCTGCTATGAAAACGCAGGTGTGACACAAGCTTTAGTAATCATAGATACTGTGACACTGCTAAATAATTTGTCAGCCTTAGTAACATGGACGGGGCAGTGCTGCTGCAGCAGCTGTGTGGGAGTGTGGCTCTGTGTGGTGGCACAGTATCAGCCCCAGCCTGAACAATGATCCCAAGTCACAGTCATGAAACTTTACCTCCACACTGCTCAGTACTAGTTGTAGCAGCTTTACATGGGTGTCATGGGGGGTAGGAGCTAGCTGGTGACCCAGGCCCCTCCCTCTATAAGCTCCGCCCCTGAACTGCATCTGACTCATGGAGCTAATTTCATTCCTCTCTTTCATTCCAGAGATTCCTCTGAAAAGCTGTCACCTTTCCAAAATACCAAGCCTGCTTTCCAACCACCACCACCACCAGCAGCACCAACAACAACAACAACAACAGCAGCAGCAGTGGCTGGGGCCAGCCAGAGAGCCCTCCTCATCCTCACCTGACCTTCATCACACACAAGAGGAGGGGGCAGAGACAATCCCTCTCACTGCTGCCCAAAAGAGAAAGGAAAAAAAATACAAGTCTTCCCCTTACAAAGTGCTGACCAGGGGCTGCCTTCCTCTGCCCCCAATCCTCAGCCCTTGCTCCTGGCTCCCTGATACCCCACCATAAATTGCCACAGTGACCCTACATTTCCACCCTGCACGTTTTCCCCTCTGCTGGCAAGGTAAGCAGAAAAAGTTCCAGATCTGTGTGTATTTCTTCCTCTCCCCCTGTCTGTCTAGCACAGGATCCGGCAGCTTGGAATCCTTGTCGTTTCTAGCATGTTTGGCATTTTTTGGGTTCCTTTCTCTCTTCCTGATCACTTTGAGCTGGGATTGTGCTGGAGAAGGAGGAGAAGCCAGAGGCTTGGGCGTCCTGTCCCTTCCAGGAACATGGGCTGGGGGGGTCTTACCCTGATTTATCTCCTTTTTAGCTTCTCTTGTGGTTTCCCTATTGATCATGGATAGTGCATGTGGCTTTTCTGTGTCTCCTCTCTCCCAGCGCCCTGGGATCGGACAGCTGATCAGATCGGGGAGAACTATACAAACACTTATTGGACTATTTTTCAAGAGTTAAATAGCCAAGACCCCCCCACACACACACCCTATCTCCCCCTTCTGTTGTGCTGTTCTTTCCCATTGTACCAAGAGTTCTCTTATCTGTAAGTACAATTTATTGTTGGTCTTTGCTAGGATTGTTTGGTAACATAATAATTTTAAAACTGGAAGTTTGCCTTGTTTGTTGGTCTTTGTTGCCCTTCTCCACCTCCCCCGCCCCCCCATACTAGGATCTGCAGCCGTTTAGGTCCCGATCCTTTGTTTTTCCCTCTTTCTGCTGATCTAAGCACAAATCCCCAGCGCAGGGCGAAGCTGCTGCTCAGACTTCCTCAACTGGTTACAAGTTCAGTTTCTCCTGTTTTTTCTTTTTCCCCCTTTTTCTTTAGATCACTCATAGTTGTGTGACCAACCCTGTTCCCCCGATTTTACATATGAAAAATACCCCCCCCCCCCCTGTACTTTGTGAGCTATTGTTACAGCAGCTGTACAACTTCCCTACTGACATTCTTACCCCTCCTAGGAGAAGTTTTTATAACTTTGATTTGAAAACTTTTGCGTAGTACCCCAGTAGTTTATGATGAATGGATAATCACAGTGGATGGTGGTTACAACTTTATGAATGGATACCTTATGTGTAAAATGTATTATCTGGCTGTAATACAGAGCTCAGATCATCAGATCACAGAGTCAATCACAAGTTAACCCTTCACTTTAGGATTTACTGGCTATTTGTCTTGTAGGAAATCCACAGGGGGAGGTTTGGTTTGGATCCTGTATTTGCCATATTGCTGGCAGAATATTGCCCAACTGTTGCTGAGCAGCTTGTAGGAAATGGGAGCAGACATGGAAAAATCTGAAGGAAGGAGGGGGAGGTAGAGGGAAAAAAAAGGAGGGAGAGGGACAGATAAGGAGGGAACAGAGCTGCCTTTCAAAGTTTGCTCTCTTTGTTCAGCAAAGTTTGCTGTCTTTGTTCAGCTGCCTGGGCTGTGCAGAGCTTCCATGCTGGCTGTGGTCTCTTCCCTTGTACCTGCAGTGTAAATAGGGCAGGAAGCTGCATTTCCCCACAATTTCAGGCAGCAAACAAATCTCATGGTTTAACTGTACAGGGGGAGGGGGTGAAATCACTGCACAAAGGGGCATGACTAGTATTGGTGCTACTGGGTTTAACTGCTTATTTGCCAGTTGTCCCCTGCTATCCAGGATTAAAGGAATTGGACCCTGAAAATGTCCCAATTTTATAATTATCGGTGAACTGCACAGTACAGTTATGTATATTTTGGTGCTTTGATTTTAGATTTATAAGTTACTCTGTAGTCATCTAAAGCAGGGGTAGGCATTGTGTGACACTCCAGCTGGTGTGGAACTACACATCCCAGCATGTCCTGTTAGAGATTTTCTGTTAGGGCATGCTATGGTGTGTAGATAAACAGCAGGGGAGTGCCAGATGTTGCCTACTCATGATCTCAAGTATGCAACAGATGATATAAAACTGATGTTTTATCCAGCACAGTAAGCATGTTCTGATGGGTATAGTAGCATGTAAATACCAATCTAGACAGTTGTGAAAGTGATAGGCTTATGCTGCATGCACACGGTACGATGGCAACGATCAGATGATCACATGCAGTAACCTTATAACGACCCGTGAACTACGGTCGCGGGTCCCCATAATAAGCAGGCTAACCTGGTCGATATTGACCAGGTCTGCCTGCTTGTACAGACTACAGTAGTTGATCGATGACGACCATACGTGGCCGCGCATCAACCATCGTATGGTCGTTGGTCGTTTGCAGGGGCCAGAAACTGTCAACGATAACATCATTATCGTTAGCATTATCGTTAAAATCTGACAGCTTATCTGACCATGTGTATGCACCACTAGTCACCTGTCCAGCAACCGTAGTACTAGAAATGGTAACTAGTAACAATAATTAGATGTTTATTATTACTTTGGATCACAATTGTAAAGCGCAACCGAATTTGCTGGCGCTATATAAGTAAATATACATATATATTATATATATATATATATATATATATATATAATAATATACTCTTTGCTCATAAAGGTGGCGTTACATGGGCACACTGAATGCTACAGCTAAGGTCCTATTATTTATAATACCCAGGCAGTCGCTCCTGTGCTGATGCACTTAAGTGAATGGCTGCTGCTTCACCCCTGTTACACAGCAGCGCTTCCGTACATAAGGCGATGCAATATTAATATTTAATATTTACAAGTGTTTCCTGTTCACTTCAGTGTATCTGGAAAGCGGTAGTGTTCAATGCGCCCACCTGGCGCAAGCCTTATGGCGGATGTTGCCACTTTTAATTGTAACTCTTATGGCACCAGGTCAAGGGGATTTAATTATAGTCATCGCTGACGCGACGTGATGGAAGCCATTCTACTGTAAAAAAAAAAAAGTTAATCCTATCAATTCTTCAATTCTACTTATAACTGAATGTGCCTCATGCCTCCGTGATGGAAACAGTTTCTAGTAAATTGATAGGCTGAATGTTGGTACGGCCCACAAAATGGAAACCACCAAACTTTGTGTTAGTCTGGGTACACAGAGCATTTACTTATTATTTATAGCCTGCTATAGATTGGTATTGTGACAACTTTATGGAGAAATGCAGTTGTTTTTTTGGGCGGCCTGCGCCCAAAGGAGCATTTCAATTGATGCTTTGATCGGGCACTTATTATTTCTGCTTGCACCCTCCTGAGGTGGATGTTTTTCCTTATTGAGCCCAATAGTTTAGATGGGCTTAGCCGCTTTACGTATCTAAACCCGGCCTATTTGGACCATGACGTGCAAAAAGCACCGGAAAAAACAAACAACTGAATATCGCCACGTCTACAGAGACAGGTGATCGGGCATGAGAGGGATCGCTAGAACAATTGAAACACCCCCTATATGTAACTGGCGAGGCACAAAAACTTAAAAGAGCAGTGTGGTGTGTTCATTCGCTTTTATTTAACTACTGTGAATTTTTATTTTTACTTCGGTGGTGGGTATGTTGTTTTTTTTTTTTTTTTTTTAGTTTTTTTTTTTTTGGTTGAGAATGGCGATTTGCACTTTGTCTCTGAGGCAGTTTTATATTATGGGGATGACTTGGCAAATTGTTATTAGTCTTGAAATCGAAAATGTGAGTTAAGTATTTTTAGCACACGGTGGCCCAGTTGAACGCAACCCTCGAAGGCTTCTCTGTGGCCTTTGGTTTCCCTAAAATCCGAATAATTTAAATTAAATGTTTTGCAATGGGCACCGACTGTCAAAATGTTAATTAATCTAGACAACCTCAAGAAAAATGGCAGTGGTTGTCTAATTTTTTTTTTTGTAATTGTAAATATTCTCATCGAATGACTGTTTGTACATCACTCATCTGTAATTATACACAGCAAGAGTCGTGGTTTGTGCATCAGTAGATCAGTGGTAGCATAGCAGCATCTTTGTGTGTTCTTTTTTCTTTTTTTTATTATTTTTTATTTTATTTTCATAAATCCAACGCTGTTCAGTTGATTCTGAGGCTGTGCAATTTTCTACTGTTATTTCATGTCCTGTTTATAACTTCAATATTGAGTAAGTTATTTTGTCATATTGTGCATCTTTTTTTTATTTATTAAGTGGTTTTTGGTGGTGTTTTAGGATTTTTAAGTTTATGAATATTGCACTGGAGGAGCACAAGCCTAAAAACTTTTTTTTTTATTTTTTATATCCACAATAATAATCCAGACTTTATCAACCATACAACACCGTCATTTAAATACTATTTTATACTAGTACATTTTAATAAAACTGTTTGTTTTCCCTATAGGTGCTTTCCACCATCAGCCACTTTATCAAGGTAGACAACATATCTTGTATTTTAAAATTAAAATAATCTAGACCAGTTCTCAAGTCTGACACATAGCAGATTTTAAATCTTGGTTGACTCAGTTAGTAACGCATAGCTGACTAATCCTGTTGTACTTGGTTACCCAAAAACCTGACCTGTTTGTAATTACTAATGGAGCATATTGAGGACTCCTATTTTTTAGAATATAAAATGTATTGTTTGTTTGCTGTAATGTAGGGGTTGAGCACACTTGTTCTTTTTTGCTGTTGTTGAACTACAACTCCCAGAATAGGCCTAAACTAGTGTATAGTGATTTTAAATTTGAGTCACGACTATAGAGCATATTTTTTGTGCATAACACTTCCTTCTTTTTCACACAATATAGAGTGCCATGCTTAATAATAAATACATCATGCTTTTTAGAGACGTTGTGCAATATAGACATTTTATCAATCCTACTTTGCAGCCATATCCTGCTCAACAAGTTTAGCAGCAAGTAATACTGAAAATAAATGATTTGATTTAGAGGTGCCTAAACATTGCTAATTCTGTTACACTAAATCCGCACACCCACGGGCATTTTCTTTGCACTTTTAACACTAGTTAACTCACAAATGTAAAAAATGTCATCGGTATTCTGAAAAGAAAAAAGGAAAAAAACGCTACTGCACTTGAAAGTTATGCAAATAGAAATGCTAATGAGTATCGTGACACAAGAGATAGTGGTTTCTAGAGTCAAACTTGTTTACGTGCATTTAAAATCCGCCTGTGGTATTTACTAACAACGCTGAACAGGCAAAATATGCTCTAAAACCCTGAGCAGCCAATTAGCTTTTATCAAGCTAGCGCTGGCTAGATAATGAAGGCACATTGTAGTTACTATGGTTTTAGTGTTGTACGTTTTAGCAGTGTTTGTAAATAACGCTCAATGTTTGTTATTCCTTTGAGTACTAAGTACACTTCATGTTGTGCCAGTAAACTTCAGCCGTCTGTCTGTTGCTGTTGAACTCCTTACATGACTGTATGAGGGTACCCTAATGAGTCAGAGTACCACAGTTTGCATATATGCGGGTTCCTTACTTACATTCTGGTTGTGTTAAGAAAAAAAAAGTAAAAATTGGTTTCAGTGCCCATAAGCACATTGCGATCCAACCAAAAATGCTCATTTTATGAAACTGACAATGTGTTAGTGTTAGCTTCACCACTTTCAAAGTTGCAAATCTGCTTTGTTGGGAGGTATTCCCACAACAGGGACGGCAACTTTTGACCTATGGACTTGATGCATCAGTTATAGGTTTTGTGTCCCTGCCTAAGAACATCCATAGTTTTCTTAATGACCCACCTAACAACATATTCAACTGTTCGCCAGAACAAGTTTTGTTCTTGCTATCATTGCCTTCAAGTCCAAAACAGTGGTATCTCTCGGTGTATATCTTACCTCTGTTGTTTGTTTTGCCTATATAGTCAAGATGTTAAATTGGTTACTGTTTTTAAAGCTTTACAAAGTTTTTATAGTGTGATTAGTCCCAACCCATGACAATCTTTCTAACTCCAGAAGATGGCACAGTGGTTAGTATTATTGTCTTACTACACTGGGGTTATGAATTTGATTATAACCAGCACCCTATCTGTCTGGAGCTTGTCTATCTTCACCATTAAAAAAATGCATGCTTGTAATAAATATTTATTTACACAGCGCCACATATTACCAGACTTAGTATATTTCATCGCATCTGTATTTGAACCATTGAAGCTTACAGGGGTCTATTTACTAAGCAGTGTTAGGAGACAGAGAGAAAAGTGATAAGGTGTCAGCCAATCAGCTCCCAACTGTCATTTTTCAAACACAGCCTGTGAGATGACAGTTGAGAGCTGATTGGCTGGTACCTTATCACTTTCTTATCACTTTTCACTCTGTCTCCTAACACTGCTTAGTAATACCCCTTTTACACCAAAATCCAGGGTCTGACCCTGGAATTTGAACACTGGTCAATCCCGGGTCCAACTCTGCTTCAGACCCCGTTCACACTGCAATTCGACCCGGGTTATTCCCGGGTTTGCCCCGTTCACACTGAACCCGGGTAATCCCTGCTTTTCCCTATAGATGTCATTAAAAATTGACTTTTTTAAGGGCTGACAAAGATGAGGTCACAAAAGGCAACAAAAGAGAGGGGTGGGGACTGCTTACAGCATTGCTACAGGTTGCTGTTCTGGCTGTGGCAGGCTGTGTATTAGCCTGTGTTTGTGGCTGCTGGTCAGGCTGTGGTGCAGGCTGCAGTTCTGGCTGTGGCAGGCTGTGTGCCTGCCTGCATTGTGGCTGCTGGTCAGGCTGCTGTGGTGTAGAAGGATAGGCAGGCAAGCGATGGCTTCATGTGCGTCTCTCTCTGCAGGGCACTGACAAATTACATCACCTGCCTGTGCCCCAGAAGCTCCAATCAGCATCTTTCAGAGCTAGCCGGGTCAAATAATCCGGGTAGCACCCGTTCACACTGTCTCATGACGCGGGAACAACCCGTGTTCAACCCTGCTCTCAACCCGAGTAAGATTCCCGGGTAAATCAACCCGGGAATTTTTTCTGGGAGCCGTTCACACAGAGCATCGACCCGGCAATAACCCGGGTTATTCAGTTGGTGTAAAAGGGGTATAAATAGACCCCACAGTCTTAATTCTCTACTGTAGGGGGAACTATACACATACACTACAGTCCATTTTTGTCAGCAACCAGTTAACCTACCAGAACATGCATCATGCCCCAGTGCTTATATATAACTTATTATGTGCACTACAAAAACTAAAGTCTGTTTGTCTGTTTTTGTAGACTATACAAGTTTTTGTTTGGATAAAAATGATATAGATTCTGTGCTACCATTGTCAGCTGACAATTCCTGGCTCTCTTGCTGGTTCCCTGAGGACTGCCGTGGTATATATTCTATTATGGTGATTCCGGTTATCCCCAGTCATTTTGGTATGTGTTATAGACCTAGAAAGCCTTTTTTACTGTTGCTGTAAACTACTGCTTCAAGTTTATTAAACATTTGTAAAATACCTCAGTTACTCCATAGTGCTTATTTCGATACTGCATCCAGTAATACAGTACATACTGTACATAGAGGCAGAATGCAAAGTTTCTTCTTTTCAGTCATTTTGTGCCATGTACTGTGGTACATTTATTTAATCTACCTATAATTTCAGGAGCAT
Organism: Taudactylus pleione; assembly: GCA_031769625.1. NCBI lineage: Eukaryota > Metazoa > Chordata > Amphibia > Anura > Myobatrachidae > Taudactylus > Taudactylus pleione. Next base: position 3,470,883 of record JAUIMM010000534.1, on the reverse strand, counting down.
TTGCATAGACTTTTCTAGTTATGACACATTTTTTTTGGGCATAGCTGTGTTCACTTTCGTAACTATCTGAAATATAATACAACATACCCAGGCTTATTATAGTGAAAATGACACCATGGATATTAACCTATTACTAAATTCTAAGTTATCATTTAATTTATTTGTTGCTTATTGATTTGGCCACTATATGTATTTAAGTAAAATGTCTGGCCGCTCACTAGGGGAACACATGCAGAGAGTAGCCCTGAATTGGGCTGTATAATGCTTTCTTCTCAATCCTTGGTGGTTTTACAGTGTCACCCTTACCTGGCAAGTGCCAGACGAGTGGCATAAATAAGCAGTGGCACAGAGAATATAAAGTATAAAGCAGCCTGGCCTGTGAACAGAGTTGGGCTACTTTTACCCGCGCTCTCCTGGGGCCAATGCAAAAAAATAATGGTTTTATTTTTACATTTGTTTTGTCTGCAAGGCCTCTACCCCCCAACTGGCTGAATTATAGTGGGACAGGGTTGGGAGGGCACAATTAGGGATGTTTGTTTGCCACCAATGGTCAATGGTTCTTTGCCATTTATGGCTGTCAATGTTTTTTCCCCTCTGCGTTGGGAGTATAGAGCCTCCGGTGCACCGCTAAGACCCACCCCTCCCCTGATTGACCCGCCGCCTGACATTCCCTACAGCAGGGACGGCCATCAATAGGTGAAATCCATCTGAACAGTGTTGACAAGGCTGGTGACATGCCCGGTAACTCTGGGAGAACTAGGCATGCCCAAAGAGTGACAGGAAATAGGTTGTGGCCAAATCACACCTCCATTTTTCAAGGTAACTGTATGTCTACAGGTGTTAAATTTTCTCCCCTTGCTTTATTCAATGCATTTAGCGCAAGTCAAATGCAGTGAAGTCAATGGAGTGATTTATGCCTCCCTGACTGACAGCCAGGATATCAGCAAGTATGCACCAGGCATAACGAAAAAAGGGAACCAAAAACCTGGGGGCAGATTGTGGCTAAAATCTTTGTATATTCGGCACAGTGGTTACTATTATTACCACACAGTACTGGGGTCATGGGTTCAATTCCAACCAGAACCCTACCTGTGTGGAGTTTGTATGGCCTGCCCATGTTTGTGTAGGTTTCCTCACATATTAGTTGGTGTCTGGCCCAAAAAAATTACCTTACTCTTTCCATTTAGTAGGGAATACAGGGACTGTCGCTGGTCCATCTCAGTAGTTTACTGGTGTGTTTTTATATATGTTCTCTTTTATCTTCAGATTATAAGATTTTGTATGTTCCTGTGTTATTTTCTCTCTCCGCTGCACAATGATCCTGAATATGTTGGTGCTTTCTAAATAAGTGCCATTGGAAGCCTACATAAAGGTCCCCCTGACCATATTCAGTCCTGATGGGTGGAGCCACACAGCTGCTTCCATGTGTTCTGCTCTGTACAGATGGTGTAAACATAACACCTATATAGAGAATAAAAGACTATTCTTTGAGATAAGTAACCCTATTACATGAATACACTGCGTGGTTTAAACCTATGTCCAACACAATGACAGGATTAGCTGGGTTCACCCCTTCAGTGCTAGCAAAGATCTGTACAGCAACGTGTCCGTGAACTTCCTGGGAAACAGAAGGATTTGCTTTAAAGACTCCTATGAATGGTCACATATAGATACATTCAAATACATCCTTTTTAGTTTCCTTTCTTCAGGCTTCTATTTATTTAATATGTTATCAGACCTGCAATTGTTCAATTCTGGATAATATTTTTTAACAAACAAGACTTTAGCTGCATCAATTTAACTGTTCTGTCAGTGCATGCTGGGAGTTGTAGTTCAGGCACAGTTAGAGAGTCCAAAAGGGGCTAAAGCATGTTTTTCCAAAATTCATTGCAGAAAACCTTTTTTTTTTCTCATCATAATTAATTTGCACTATCAAATAAAAATGGAGCAGTTACTTCAGAAGCACTGTAGGTGAGAGGCTGGCGGTAGCATACACTGCACAGTCTGCGGCTTCAATCAGACCGGTGTTGGCGTTGCTGCATGTGCAGTATTAACATAACACCTTTTTTGGCACAAAGCTTGGCAGCATTTTCCATAACAATGTAATACACCTCTCTTAAAGCAACCAGTAAGGCAATTTCTGTGTGCTGAGAGATAGCAGAGCCTATTTTTTATTTTTTTATTACAGTAGCAGAAGCGTATTGTAGTATGCCAATAGTACGTGCTAAGCTCCTGTGTGTTTGAGCAGGTTTTAGTTTGAATGTGTGTTGTTTCTGTATTGTTGACTGTAGAGCTAAGGCTTTTTTCCAGCTGTACAGAAGGGTCTATTTACTTTCCTAGTGGTGGTAAATACAAATGAAGCCGTGAATAAAACCCATACTTCTGATACTAGGGTCAGTCACCCTTCTGTCTTTGTTTCTGTGTTGATGTCATGTCTTTTCCAGTTCAGGAACAATACTCAAGAGCACATCTACTTTTTTTTTTTTATTATTATTTCTCCCTACTTCTCACACAATGTACCTTGTAAACAAAGGATGACATTTTGTTGTAGCCGTAAGGAGCAACAGTAATTACAGTACACATAACGTCTGCACATGGTAGCCATTTTGAGAACTGAAGCAACATTTATATATAGGAATGGCATGCATTGAAGAATTAAAAATACAATTGTCCTCAGCGGTAGAAATGGTGTTGTTAAATGTTGCAATGTATTGTTTAGGTTGCATTACATTTATGAGTAAATTATAAAAATGATAAAAGGATTCTGCAAAGCCATAACAACAAGTTCTAGCTACACTTCTAACGATTAATATCTGGAACCTCGAAAGCAAAGTGCAGATAGGGAGCTAATTGGATCATGTTTTTCAGATCTTTATTTACCAGTGAGGGAGAACTGATGTGGAGTAGGGGGCTGGTGCTAAAGAACCACGGTGCTTTAGAGCGATTGACATCTTACCTCGCAGACCTTTTCCGGGGAGACTGTAGGGTGGACAACTTTCTTTTGTGTCTACTTAAAAAAATTACATGTACTTTTTTGTAATATTTATTATTATTATTAATATTATTATTTATTTATTATAAAAAAAAATATATGCATAATTAAGTTAATAAGAAAAAAGAAAAAACACTTCCTGGTAACATGTTATCGATGAGATTATGAGTGTGGGTGGATAGGGGGCGAGTGGGTGAGTCCACAACAAGTTTGAGATTGGCGAGTACTGTAGATTGTCCTGAGGGAAACCACAACAACTCAGAGTAAAGGTAAAACTAGTGGTACAAGTTGTGAGATCAAAGAAGTCTCCAGAAATGCTGTTTTTGTATTCTTATGTAGAAGACACATGCTGTGGGAAAATAGAGGAAATGCAGCTCAAACTAACACACTTTAGTAAAGTAATCCTATTGTAATGTATTTTATTTATTGCTCTGTTACCCGTGCCTCAATAACGCGTTTTTTGAATGTTAAAATCTTTGTTATAATTCTAGGATGTGTGATGGGTTTGCCACACTTTACATCTATCTTTTAACTACTTTAAATGTCCTTTTCATTTGTTTATCAATGTGTGAAGAGCAAAAAAAAAAAATGCTTTTCAATTTTCAAACCAAAATGATAATTTTTTGTAAGCAAAGGGAAGAAGAAAATTATTATGTGCATTAAGCGCACAATCATTTTCTTCTTCCCTTTGCTTACAAAAAATTATCATTTTGGTTTGAAAATGTGAAATAAAATTGAGCACATTAGATAATCTTCATACTATGGGTCAGTTATACATTCCATAATAGAACACGCTCATTTTCAGTTTAGTCCAAATAAGGGGCTAAGGACGGGATGTACTAAGCATTGCATCTGCGATGCGGTACATCCCGACGCTTATCGGATACATAATGCTGTTGATCACTGCAGTATGTACATACAAATGTGATTTACATTGCAAAGAATAGCTCTCCCAATAAGAGTTGTCCTTGGCGATGCCACTGGATAGAGGGACTTCCGAGTTTAACACCCAAAAGTCCCTCTGGCTTCCTTCTGCGAATGCGCAGAAAGACCTGCGCTGTAGGAGGAGATGGGAGGGTTCCAATTGGTTCCCTCTCAGGAGAAGTGTCCTGAAAGAAGATGGGGTTACCCACCAATGCATTCCGGTGCTTAGTACATATGGGGAAAGCGGTTAACCCCCGAAAACTGCACTTTCGGGGGGTTTACCGCATTTTTCTGTTTTGTACATCAGCCCTAATAATAATTATGAAAATAAGCTTCTTCTTGAAATAAGTTTACAATGCAGGTTACATCATTCCCTAAGGAGCAATGAGATGGCTTAAAGCAGGGACGGGGAACTTCAAGCCTGGGGGGGCCGTATAAGGCCTGCGGGATCATTTGGTCTGGCCCTTTGAGCTTTTTTCTGCTAGCATCATCTGGCTATCAGGGTGTCTAGAATGGCACCCTGCAGCCAGAATATGCAGCAGTGCCGCATGGAGTGTCCTTAGGATGCTTCAGACGGTCACATCACTGCCCTTACAGCTCCTTGGATCATCCTCAGGATGCTCCGGACATTGCTGTAATCACCAGCGATTGTGGCCCTGCCCCATCTGACATCACATGGAGGGGGCGTGGCTTGCACTGGGCCCTCGACTAATGTTATATATATCAAAATGGACCTCATCAGAAAAAAGGTTTCCCACCCCTGCCTTAAAGGCTCATACACACTAGGGGTGAGCGGGTTCGGATTTCTGAAATCCGAGCCCCCCCGATCCGAGTCTGATCCGAGTCAGGCTCGACTTTTCCCGCCTGACTCGGATCTGAAATCGAGGCAAAACGTCATCATCCCGCCTTCCGAGTCTCGCGGGTTTTGGATCCTATATAAGGTACCCGCGTCGGCGCCATTTTCTCACTCGGCTGTGGACAGTGAAGAGGGAGGGTGGGAGTTAGGGCTGTGTAGTGTAGTGTAGTGTAGTGCTGCTGTTGTCCACTACTTCAAAGTCCATAGGGGCTGGCTGTGTTGTGCTGTGCTGCTGTTGTTAATAGGGGCTGTTTCCACTACTTCAAAGTCCATAGGGGCTGGCTGGACTGTGTTGTGCAGTCAGTTCTCCATAGGGGCTGTGTCCACTCCAAAGTCCTGTGCAGTGTCCCAGTCCTAAAGGAGTGCTGTAGTGTTGTCCAGGGGGTGCTCTGTCCATCAGGGGTGCTCCCCCCAAGTGCTAAAAAAATAATATATTTTCTGTGTTTGTGAATTGTGTGCGCAGTAGCCGCACGTGCATCAACAAAGTAGTGCCAAGCGTGCGCCTGTGTCATAAGTAAAGGGCCGGCTGGCTTGACCGTTAAGGGTGCTGTAACCCCCGAAAGTACACTCCAGTCCAAACCAAAAAAAAAATTATTTTCTGTGTTTGTGAATTGTGTGCGCAGTAGCCGCACGTGCATCAACAAAGTAGTGCCAAGCGTGCGCCTGTGTCATAAGTAAAGGGCCGGCTGGCTTGACCGTTAAAGGGTGCTGTAACCCCCGAAAGTACACTCCAGTCCAAACCAAAAAAAAATTATTTTCTGTGTTTGTGAATTGTGTGCGCAGTAGCCGCACGTGCATCAACAAAGTAGTGCCAAGCGTGCGCCTGTGTCATAAGTAAAGGGCCGGCTGGCTTGACCGTTAAGGGTGCTGTAACCCCCGAAAGTACACTCCAGTCCAAACCAAAAAAAAAATTATTTTCTGTGTTTGTGAATTGTGTGCGCAGTAGCCGCACGTGCATCAACAAAGTAGTGCCAAGCGTGCGCCTGTGTCATAAGTAAAGGGCCGGCTGGCTTGACCGTTAAAGGGTGCTGTAACCCCCAAAGTACACTCCAGTCCAAACAAAAAAAAAAATTATTTTCTGTGTTTAGCTGCACGTATATATCAAATCGATATAACATAAATGGAGGACCAAACTTTCTCCGATAAAAATAAAATAGAGAAAGATCAAGAACCACTTCCTCCTAGTGCTGAAGCTGCTGCCACTAGTCATGACATAGACGATAACATGCCATCAACGTCGTCTGCCAAGGCCGATGCCCAATGTCATAGTAGAGGGCACATACAATCCCAAATGGCAAAGTTCAGGAAAATGACCTTGAAAAAGACATTTAAATCAGCTGAAGAGAAACGTAAACTTGCCAATATGCCATTTACGACACGGAGTGGCAAGGAACGGCTAAGGTCGATCCCTAGTATGTTCATGACTAGTGGTTCAGCTTCACATGACGATGGAAGCCCTCCTCCCACTAAAAAAATCAAAAGAGTTAAGCTGGCAAAAGCACAGCGAAGAACTGCTTTCTAAGAAGATATCACAAATCCCCAAGGAGAGTCCAAGTGTGGTGGTGGTTGCGATGCCTGACCTTCCCAGCACTGGACGGGAAGAGGTGGCTCTTTCCACCATTTGCACGCCCCCTGCAAGTGCTGAAAGGAGCACCCACAGTCCACTTGCTGATATGCAAATTGAAGATGTCACTGTTGAAGTACAACAGGATGAGGATACTGGTGTAGCTGGCGCTGAGGAGGAAGTTGGCGAGGAGGATTCTGATGGTGATGTGGTTTGTTTAAATCAGGCTCCGGGGGAGACAGTTGTTGTCCATGGGATGAAAAAGCCCATCACGGTCATGCCTGGGCAGAAGACCAAACATTCCACCTCTTTGGTCTGGCAATATTTCTATCCAAATCCGGACAACAACTGTCTTGCCATATGTACCATATGTAAAGGTGAAATAAGTAGGGGTAGGGACGTCAACCACCTAGGAACATCCTCCCTTATACGGCACCTGCAGCGCGTTCATAAAAAGTTACTGTCAAGTTCAGAAACTTTGGCTAAGACCGTAAGCAGTCCAGGGACACCTAAATCCCGTTGTCCTGTTGTATCCAAGCGCCTGCAAACCACACCGTCAACTCCCTCCTCGTCAATTTCCTCCTTAGTCAGGATCGGAAGTAGTCCTGCAGGCCATGTCACTGGCATGACTGACTCTCCTATCCGGGATTCCTCTGGAGGATCCTGCATTGCTACGCCTACTGCTGCCGCTGCTGCTGTTGCTGCTGCTGGGAGTCGTTCATCATCCCAGAGAGGAAGTAGGAACACCACTACTTTTACTAAACAATTGACCCTCCAACAGTCCTTAGCGAGGAGGATGAAGTACGACAGCAGTCATCCTGAAGCAAAACGTATAACTGAGGCCTTGACTGCTATGTTGGTGTTAGACGTGCGTCCGGTATCCGCCATTAGTGCAGTGGGATTTAGACAATTGATGGAGGTAGTGTGTCCCCGGTTCCAAATCCCGTCTAGATTCCACTTCACTAGGCAGGCGATACCGAGACTGTACAGAAACGTCAGAAAAAGTGTCCTCAGTGTCCTGAAAAATGCCGTTGTACACAATGTCCACTTAACCACGGACATGTGGAACAGGGCAGACTAAGGACTATATGACTGTGACAGCCCACTGGGTAGATGTATCACCTTACGCAGCAACAGCAGCAGCGTCACCAGTAGCAGCATCTCAGAAACGCCAGCTCGTTACAAGGCAGGCTACGCTGTGTATCACCGGTTTCAGTAAGAGGCACACCGCCCACAACCTCTTAGAGAAACTGAGGGAAATCATCGCCCAGTGGCTTACCCCACTTAGACTCTCCTGGGGATTTGTGATATCTGACAACGCCACCAATATTGTGCGGGCATTACATCTGGGCAAATTCCAGCACGTCCCATGTTTTGCTCACACAATAAACTTGGTGGTGCAGAATTTTCTGAAAAGCGACGGGCGTGCAGGAGACGCTTTGGGTGGCCCGAAAAATTTCTGGCCACTTTCGCCATTCAGCGACTGCGTGCTGAAGACTGGAGCGCCAGCAAACACTCTTGAACCTGCCCCGCCATCACCTGAAGCAAGAGGTTGTGACGCGGTGGAACTCAACCCTCTATATGCTTCAGAGGATGGAGGAGCAGCAAAAGGCCATACAAGCCTATACATCCACCTATGACATAGGCAAAGGAGGGGGTATGCACCTGACTCAAGCGCAGTGGAGAATGATTTCCGTGTTGTGCAAGGTTCTCCAGCCCTTCGAACTTGCCACACGTGAAGTCAGTTCAGACACAGCCAGCTTGAGTCAGGTCATTCCCCTCATCAGGCTTTTGCAGAAGCAGCTGGAGAAAGTGAAGGAGGAGCTAAGACGGAGCGATTCCGCTCGGCATGTGGGACTTGTGGATGAAGCCCTTCATTTGCTTTGCCAGGATTCCAGGGTGGTCAATCTGTTGAAATCAGACCACTACATTTTGGCCACCGTGCTTGATCCTAGGTTTAAAGCCTATGTGGTGTCTCTCTTTCCGGCCGACACAAGCCTGCAGAGGTGCAAAGACCTGCTGGTGAACACACTGTCAGCTGAAGCGGAACGTGACACGTCAACGGCTCCTTCTTAATTTTCTCCCGCAACTGGGGCTGCCAGGAAAAAACTTAGATATCCTAAGCAACCCGCTGGCGGTGATGCAGGGCAGGCAGGACCAAGTTTGGACATCTGGTCCGGACTGAAGGACCTGGCAACAATTTCTGACATGTCTACTGTCACTGCATATGATACTGTCACCATTGACAGAATGGTGGAGGATTACATCGGTGACAGCATCCAAGTAGGCATGTCAGACAGTCCATACCTGTACTGGCAGGAAAAAGAGGCAATTTGGAGGCCCCTGTACAAGCTGGCTCTATTTTACCTGAGTTGCCCCCCCTCCAGTGTGTACTCCGAAAGAGTGTTTAGTGCAGCCGGGAACCTTGTCAGCGAAAGGCGTAGGAGGTTGCTTCCACAGAATGTGGAGAAGATGATGTTCATCAAAATGAATTATCAGCTCTTCCAGGGAGACCAGCCTCCAGAAGGTACAGAGGGACCTGTGGTGGTGGATTCAAGTGGGGACGAGTTAATACTTTGTGAGGATGAGGATGTACACACTGAAGAGGGTGAGGAATCGGTGGATGAGGAGGATGAGGATGACATCTTGCCTCCGTAGAGCCAGTTTGTGCAGGGACACATTAATTGCCAGCTTGTTTTGTGGGGGCCCAAACGAACCAATCATTTCAGCCACAGTTGTGTGGCAGACCCTGGCGCTGAAATGATTGATTTGTTAAAGTGTGCATGTCCTGTTTATACAACATAAGGGTGGGTGGGAGGGCCCAAGGACAATTCCATCTTGCACCTCTTTTTATTCTTTGCATTATGTACAGTTTGGGGCCTAGTTTTTCTAACTGCCATCCTGTCTGCCACTGCAGTGTCACTCCTAGATGGGTCACGTGTTTGTGCCGCCCACTCGTGTCGCTTAGCATAGTCATCCAGCTACCTCGGTGCAACCTTTTGGACATGAAAACACTATTGTGAGGTGTGAGGTGTTCAGAATAGACTGGAAATGAGTGGAAATTAAGGTTATTGAGGTTAATAATAGCATAGGAGCAGAAAAACCTACAAATTCTGTGATTTTAGCTGTTTTTATGCTTTTTTAAAAAAAAATACAGATCCAAAACACAAAACCCAGAACCCAAAACACGGAAGGGTGGTTTTGGCAAAACCAATCCAGATCCAAAACACGAAGAAAGATCCAGATCCAAAACCAAAACACAAAACACGAAAAGTGGCCGGTGCACACCCCTAATACACACTAGACGGTAAATTTAGCGATATGGTCGATAATTATATCGTTCATCATGTTCAATATTGTCCAGTGTGTATGCCAGATATCGTTAATGATGCGCGCTCCCACGAATCGTTAATGATATCTTTCATCACCTGAACTTGCAGTTCAACCTGACGATATCGTCAGGTTGTGCATGTTCAGGGATGAGGGAGGGTGCCGTTACTGAATGATATCGTTAAAGATATTGTTCATTGTTCATGCTCTATGTCGTTAACGACATTGAGCCCGGCAGTTCAGGGGAAACGCTTAACGATATCGCTCATGGAACATATCGTTAAGTGTGTATGCGGCTTTACTGTGACAGTTGTTTACATCACAGTAAAATTTAGATTGGCTTAGGTGAAGCACAAAATGTACAAAATACATGGGCAATGGTTATTAACTGATAACACACAGGGTGCAATTAGTCTCATAAAGTACCTTGCGTGTGGGCTCTGAGTAGGATAAGTCAATTGGAGTTGTTTATAAATTAAGTGAGACTTTCTCTTTACACCATTTCTTCATAGAAGTGACTAGAGCGTGTCACGATTTGTCAGCACCTGTTGCATAGGCACCGTGGAGGCAGCCATTTTGTGAGCTGAACCAATATTCACGCGAATGCTGCCTTACAGTTCTCTAAAAGCAAATGGTCACCGAGGACTGTGTTTCTTATAGAATGGATGTGTTACATTCATTTAACAAAGCTTAAGGTGAGAAAATGGCAGTCTTGATTTACAGTGTGTATATGTGAGCCCTGTAAATAGCGTTTGCACCTGACTGCAGCCTTTTTTCACTTTTATTTTGCAGTCCAAGCCTTTTATTGCTGCGTTCTGTAAGTGACCTTTCTAGTCTGCGAGTATGACATAATGCTAGCTTTCCATGGCAGAGGATCCTTTCTTGTTTAGGAAACTGGTAACATTCCAAATATTTAACATTCCAGAAAAAAAAGCGGAAAATTCAGATGCCTGATAGTTCTGTGTAAAGTCTGTCATACTTGCCACACTTCTGGCAGCTCTTTTATGCAGTCCCAATGAATGTGATTATAAACCAGTTTAACCCTTTATGAGCTGAAGCCATGAAGAACCTTTCTAGCAATCAGTCAGTGACTCCAAGGTGGTACAGGATAAGCAAAATTAAATATTTTATATAAAGCTTATGTATAGTTGTCTTCAACATTATCTATCTATGCTTATTTCAACAAGTTTGTCATTAGCTTAGTATCAATGTAGTATCGTTAAACACAAATCAACACGGGCTGTAGAGAGGACGAGAATGAAGGTAGCCATTTTGCTTCACTATGCAGTGTTATTTTGCTTCAGTATTAAGTGTAATTTTGCTCCAGTATTAAGAGTTAGAGAACTGTGATGTCAGTAATTGCTAGGGAACTGATGTGTGAATATTGGTACAGTCCACAAAATGGCTGCCTTCCTTGTGTACGTATCATTCCAATTTATGAAGGGACCCAGCTGTATTACAACTGAGAGCACTGATTACTATTTGTCGTTACTGTGACTGGTTTATACCCCTTTTACACCGCAGCTAGAACCCGGGTTAACTCTGGCTGCTGCTTTGTGTTAAAGGGGCCAGGGTTGGATTCCCGAGTCAAGTGACCCAGCAATCCAACCCGAGTAGCTTGCAAGGTTTAACATGGCAACGACCCATGTCACCCTGCAGTGTAAATGGGTATCCCGAGTCCAGTTTACAGCTTGGGTACATCCAGATTTCATCTCCAAATGCCGGCAAAAGAGTTCCACTACACACGTGTGCAGTGTGAACGGCGCCAGCGCGGGAGTAACCCGGGATGGCACCAGCTCGGGAGTAACCCGGGACGGCGCCACAGTGTGAAAGGTGTCTGACCTTGTTTGGAACCATGTAACAAATCCCAGGTCAGACCCAGGACTTGGGTATAAATGTGAGATTTATTAATATAGAACCCGCATATTTTGTTGCACTATGCAATTGTTTTCCGGAAGTGTTAAGGGTCCATACATTAATTGGCCGATTCCCCAATTTTATGATGATCGGTAAAATTCAACATCTTAGAATCCTCGATTCACTGATTCTGGTCATTATTGGTCCGGAATCGGCAAATTGAGGGTTTCCAACATGATGGATTTTACCAATTTTTTTTTTTTTTTTAACAAAATCATCAGCAAAATGCAGAATATGGCCAATTAATTGTTTGTGTATGGGCCTCATTATACTGTTTGGTTAGTTTTATACCAGTACATTACAGTAGTTACATGCTAGCATGTAAATATATGCCATATAAAACAAGTGTAACAGTTAGGATGTGTTCTATATTTCTGTTTATTAAATGTTCTTGTCTTCTGGAAAACATCAGGCTTCCAGGCAGACTTTTGCAAACCTTTTGTCTGTGTTATCATACCCCTGTAGTTCCAAGGGGATCTGCTCACAAGTTTGATAAAATCTCTCTCCATCCCCCATCTCTTCACCCTCCAGGGGGTCAGGGAAGCTGGGCACGTCCAGATGTGTAAAGAGGCTCCTCCCTGACAGTATGGGCTGTTTTATGTTTCTGTCATTCTCCAAGATTACAGTCAGTGGTTGTGTGTCTTATAGCCTGGGTTATAGGACATTAATTATTATTCATTATTACAGTACCTAGCAATAACTTTAATTTCACAAAACTGATCACCTAATTTAGCAGTGATTATATGTTACTTTACCCTTTATCTATAATATTAATAATAGTATATAATTATTATTAGCAAGCTGTTTGGCTTCCTAATCGCACCCCAGCTGCCTTTGGCCGGGATGTACTAAAGGAAAAATGCGGTAAAAACCCAGTTTTCAGGGTTTTTACTGCATTTCCATATGTACTAAGCCCCGGCCGCACTTTTATCGGTGCAGAGGGTTGCGCCAGAAAAACCTGGCATTACCCTATAGAAGCCTATGGGCTTCTTCTGCTCCCGACGCTTCGCTGACGCCTCGCCGCCCAGCACTGGCCCCTACTCATCTGCTCTCCATGGTCGGTGGCCCGCGCTCCTCCTGGGTCTTGCGCCTCCTCCTAATCTTCTTCCAGGTGCAGGGAGGAGGAGCCCGGGGCTTCCTGCACAGGTGACCAGCAGGAAGCTCTCAGGGCTCGGAGGGGACGGGGTCCCACGGAGACCCCCTCACCCGGCGTCGGCTGCTTCTCAAAGGGCAGCTTTTATCGCAAGAGCTGTCCTTTGCGATACTAATCGCATATGTTCGTACATATGCGATTAGTACGGTTGCGGTGACTGGCGGAACAGCCACCGCAACCTTAGTACATCCCGGCCTTTATCACAGTGAATGGGAAGCTATTTGCAAGGAGGGCACAGGTTCAAATGACTGAAAACCTCTATTACGGTATCTATAGAAAGACTGGGGAGGAGATGTACTAAGCCTTGGATAGTGATAAAGTACCAACCAATCAGCTCCTAAATGTCACTTTACAGGGTGTGTTTGAAATATGACAGTTAGGAGCTAATTAGTTGGTACTTTTTCTCTCTCCACTTTATCGCTCTCCAAGGCTTAGTGCAACTCCCACTAGGTGTGTTTGCTTTTGTTTTAAGTAAAGCCTGGGAAATGTATTATGTTGGAATATGATTATATAGCTTCCAGATTTTCATGCTTGTGGGGAGAAGTCTTCCCATCCCCCAAACGCAGGAAGTGGATTAACTGTGCTGTGATCTCACATCCAAATATAGAGCGCAGCCTGACTCCTGTCTAGCTCCAAACTCTGCACTCAGTACTGTAAGGAGTTCTTTGGATAGTAGTAATTTACAAGACACTAGTAAGGGGCATAAATCTACATCCATATTGGAAATAGAACAGACTTAGTGGTTTGAACAAGCATCTTCTGGCGTATACCCATCCAGTGTTCTATAGATTTGGTGTGTTGGTTCGTTGCCTATATGAATATAAAGTTTAATGTATGTATAATAGAAAGCTTCTGCCTTAACACCTACTTTGAGATGCTTTTGTATATTATGTGTTGAGTGAATAGAAAACAGCCCAGCTCTGCTTGGTTTAATAACCATGAATAAGCAGGATTTACTTGTGTAACTAAATCCAGGGTTTTGTGCAAGAACTCCTGACTCCCAAGTCACGTGCACCCAAAACATCGCTTCACATCCTCTCATTGTTCTGCTAACATGAATGAATCACCGAGGAAGTGACACGGTATGTTTCCAAGCAACCCTTCATCCTCTTGGTGTGTTCCCTTACTATGGATGGACACGCTCTTGGATGGGGAAAATTTCCCAGACTTGTTGGGAACGCAGTCACCAAAAACCTCAAAGCACAGAAATTGCAAAGTACTTTTGTTGCCGCTTGTCGTTTCTGCTCCACTGAAGGAATCTCTGTATCGCAGCACTTCTATAGAATGGTATCCCAAACAATATTTATAGGTTTCTCATTCCATAGAAATCATCTATAAATCGTATACCCTGTGACCTGTGAATAGGCTCCACACATTACAAATGAGTGATGTAGCTTTAGAAGTCATGCGGTATTACATTGTATTTTCTGTACTCTCTGGGGTCAGATCAATTATGGGTGATGCCTGCATTTTAGTGCGCACTTATGCAGCAATTAAGGTAGCCCTGACCTTCCGTATTCCAATTTGTACATGGGGCTGCAATTGAAAATTTGTGATTTGAGGGTTATTTAGTGTGCAGCTGCGGATCGTTCTAATGCCATTGCAAGGGCATGTTGCGGGCATCGCCAGCAATTCACTGGTAATTGGAATTGACCTCCTGTATTGTTTTGTTGCAGAACAGTGAACCAAAGAATAGTACAGTATGAGGCCCCAGTTACCTCCACAAAAACAGACTTTTATTTTCCAGTGAACAAAGCAATGTTCCCATGCACTCCTGACTTTCTGTTCTGTTTTTTTGGAATCAAACAATTACTAGTCTGGGTGTAGCAGGAAATGGTAGAAAACGCTTGCCAACCTTGGTGGTTTCATAAAGGCGGTCAGACCTCCAAAATGCTTGGAAAGGTGTGCTTACAATGTTGCTTTACCACTTGTTGGAATGAGATACAGACTGTAGAAATCAGCTTACTTGTGGTCACATGTAAAGCATGTTTACATTTTGTATAAGTTAATGACAAGTGAAATGTAAATGCTTCTATATTAACGACATGAAAGGGAAAAAAGCATATAGTGATTTTGAATATAAACGACATAATGGAAACATACTGAGGGTGAGAGCTGCAACCACACTGTACAGCAGCATTATGGAAACTAGGGGTATATTTACTAAAGTGCGGGTTTTTAGAAGTGGAGATGTTGCCCATAGCAACCAATCAGATTCTAGTGCTCACTCTAGCTCCGGCGGCAGGCAGGGCGCCGGAGCAAGAACTTAACCGAAAAGGGGGCGTGGCCACTGAAAAAGGGGGCGTGTCTGTAAGCCACGTCACCTTTTCATCACTCGTGGGGGCGTGCCCAGCACTTACGGACACGCCGGACAGCCCCCAAGGGTTGCTGACAGGAAGATTAGATGCCGGGTGCATGCGCCCAGCAGCTATTCACTGACGGTGACCAGGTAACCGCACTTTTCCCCATCTGCGGGACAGGCTGTGAGGGCGGGGCACTTTTTGCTATAAAGAAGGAGGGCAGGGCGCAGCGCCCCGCTGAAACAGCCTAGCGGAAACGCTAAGATTCTACTTGACATTTATCTAGCACCCTGTAGAAGATAATAGCTAGAATCTGATTGGTTGCTATGGGCAACATCTCCACTTTTAAAAACCTGAACTTTAGTAAATATACCCGGCCTATAACATGAATAATATTACACATCCACCCTTTAATAATTACATTCGACAAATCCAGTGGAAAACCAAACTATTGTTTTGTCACTGCTTAATAGATACCGTGAAAATATTGAGTTCAGCCAAGATTTGAAAATGTGTCATAGATGACTCATATTAGGGTAATGTGTGTCTTCAGGGTCTATTTATCAAAGTTAACTCTTATGCTCCAGGCTGGGATAGCTGAGGCAACAGAGTATCGCTCAGCTACTCCAACAATATTTTATTCATATATGTTGACTATAGGTGAAAACCAGCAGCTTGGCTGCATGTTGGCCTAATTTAACTGTGAAGCTTCAATACTATAAAACGTAGTAATTACAGAGCTCTGTGATATGTCTGACATCCTTCAGGGGCGGGGCGGCATCTGTGTCCCTCCAGAGCACCGTACATTACAATTAATTTCAAAATTGAAAAACAAATGTCCTGTAGGTGACTTAGGGGCACAGACATTTCACCCCACTTGCTCCAAAATAGTCTCAAATGCCCTCAGATTCCATATGTACTCCAAGACTCCAAGAGACCTTGGCACATGCCCATTAAATGTTTACGGCACCTATCAGACCGGGATATAGTTGACAGCAGTCAAAATCCCTGCGCCAGAATTCCGACCATCGGCATCCTAACGGTAAGTATTAGGGTTAGGGTGAGGGTTAGGCACTAGGGGAGGGTTAGGCTGCTGGGGGGGAGGATTAGGCACTAGAGTTAGGGTTCGGCTAATGGAGGGAGGGTTAGGCTGTGGGGATGGGGAGGGTTAGGTTTAGGCTGCAGGAAAAGTGGGTTAGGGTACTTACCTTTGGGTATCGGGATTCTGACTGTCAGGATGCCGTTGTCTGTATTCTGACCGCCGGCATCACAACCACCGGGATCCCGTATCCAACCCACCAGACCTACCCCACACATAGACATGCCTCTCACACTTGCCCTGATTTTACAGCTCACATATCTCCTAATTGTCCTGATGTTGCAGGGACAATAGTGAATCTTGCACCTCCAAAAAGGCAGAGTTCCCTATTTATAGGTAGAGTTTAGGGGGTGGTATGGGTGGAGTTTGGGTGTGCTGGGGCTTATTATTCCACAATTCACCATGTCAGTTAGGAGGTATGCAACTAGTTTTACTAGCTACAGCTTTCCCTCCTGCCTGCAGAGGAAGGAGGGAGTGCAAGCGGTGCAGACCACACTGTGGGCCTGATTCAGAGCCGGACGCTCTGACCAGAGCGCTCGCTCTGAATCAGGGCCCTCCTACCTAAAAATGGGGCGGCCTCCCTGGCCGCTCGCATAGCTGTGGGTGACCACCCACACCTTATGCGAGCGGCCAAAAAGATGGTCGCGATGGTCAAGACCATCGCGACCATCGGGCTTGCGACGAGACCCTGCGGTATGGTCTCGCTGCTGCAAGCCCTGGAGTGCTTTTGGCTCTATCAGAGCCAAAAGCACTCCCACTGGTGATGTCAGTGGGGCCGGCCCCAGACGGTAAGCGTTCCCATGGGAACGCCTCCGTCTGGACAGCAACGCCCCCGGCACGCCCACCAAAGGGGGCGTGCTGTCACTCACCATCGACAGCACGCCCCCTTTGGTGCGAGACCCATAGCGACAGCTTGGCTGTCGCTATGCGGGTCTCGCGCATGTGCACGACGGAGCTCCCTCCGTCGTGCGCCTGCGCACTAGGGCACCATCGACCCGCTTGCGAGTGCTCAGCGCTCGCGAGCGGGTCTGAATCAGGCCCAGTGGACTTCATTCAGAGGCGGTCGTTAGTTGCAAGTGGTCGCACTGAATCAGGGCGGCCGCTTGCATCCTGAACGACCGCCTGCTTGTCGACCAGGTTGATGGTCGCGATGGTGATCACCATCGGGGCTTACGACCAGACCCTAAGGTTGGGTCTGGGCACTCCTAAGCCCCAGGGAGCTTTCTGCTCTGATGGAGGAGGAAGCTCCCCACTGACATCACTGATGATGTCAGTGCGGCCGCCCACAAAACGGTAGGAGTTCGTTAAGGAACGCCTCCATTTTGGAAACCACCCCCCTGGCCCGCCTACCAAACGGGGCAAGCTGCCCCTTTGGTAGCGAGCTCCGGAGCAACAGAGTTTCTCTGTCGCTCCGGGGCTTGCACAAGCGCAGTGGGGCCGCTGCGCGTGCGTAGGACTGACCAGTCGAGTTGGTTACGAGCGCATTGGCGCTTGCGACTGACTCTGAATAAGGTCCTGTATTCCCTCCTCTGGTCTGCTTGTATGACCTGCCTGCATTGTGTAGAGTAGGGATGTCCATTGAGGCACACACCACCAATGATTTAAAGCCATCAGTAGGAAACCATTGATTGTTGTGTGCTATGCAGAACACAGCCACCCATGCCATAACTCTCACATTAGGCCTCCCGCATCGATGGCTTAAACACTTGCCATCGGTCACATACCATCGATAATCGATGACCATCACTTTTATAGAGGAGGTATTTTAACACTGACTGAAGTGAGCTGCTACTCTTCATCTTTATCCTCTTCTTTAATACTAAACCAGAGAATAAGTTACAATGAGTTCAAGAGCAACCACCGGGTGGCCACAGGTGAAGGCTTTCCGGGCCTGTAGTTGCTGTAATATTGCTGATGCCGTCATGTGTACCTCTCACCTCCGGGTCCTGTAACCGTTTTGCGCCCTGCAACAGTGGCAGTCCCACCACTGCCAGTAACCTGTTACCTGCCCTTCAGCTGTTCTTTAACCTCTGTGAGCAGGGTTGGACTAGCCCACAGGGGTACAGGGGAAATCCCCGGTGGGCCCCACTGCCTGAGGTCCCTACCACTTGCTCTAATGTCAGTTTCAGACTGTGCACTTGAACTAAACATTGTTATTCTATTAGAGGGTCAGTTAAATGGTCACTAATGTCTGTCCAAGCTTCTGTGGAGGCTGGCCTCATCCCCTAACCATGCCCCAAAGCATGGGCCCTTACCACTGGATTCCCCCAGTGGGCCCTTCATGCTCCAGTCCGACACTGTGTGTGAGTCTATATGCCTGCTTCATTTCAATGTGAGACAGCATTCAGTATAAAGCATACTTGCATTCAGAAGAGCTGACCCATGTTCCCTTTATCCTCCTCCCCTACTCTGTGAAAGAGTCTGAGATTTCTATCAATAACCACTTCCTGCCTCTCCAAACTCTCCTGTAACCCCCCCCCTAGAAAACAAAACCTAAATCCCCACTACAAACACAGCCAGATCTGACTCTCCCTTCTAGACCTTCCTACAGCCCACTCCCCTTCCTACTCTCAGCTGCCTCTTTCTGTACAAGTAACTGTGCTGCTGGCAGAAAATCTGCTTATCTCACTAGTTAAACAGTGTAGTTTACACCTCCAGGGCTGCACAATCTGCACTGATAATACTCCTTGTTTTTATTTACATTTGTATGTATAGAATTCACAAGACTCACATCAGTGTCTCAAAAGGACATTTGACTTTTATTTTTATTTTTTTAATGAAACTGCTCTTTGTGACAGATTTTTTTTTTTTATACTTTCTCCTTGTATTTTTAGTGTTCCACTTAAATATTAAATAAGAATGATTTTAAGCTAAAACGGACATCACTTTTTATTCTAGTATTTCCGCTCTTTTCCAAACCAAAATCTTCTTGTATTATTTTTTTGTGTTTTCGTATTGATAATCCTGTTATGAGTTCCAAAAGTCAAATTTAATTTTAGCAAGTGCTATTATTATTATTATCTGTTTGCGAGTGTGTGCTTTATTATTTTTATTGTATTTTATAGCTAATAGTGATGTACAGCTATACGGTATTTATAAAGAGCGAACAACAGCAATGCTGTACAATGCAGGAAAATTGTAATGCAAACAGGTCACAAACTGTGAACTTAACACTGAAACATGAGGTGTAGAATCCCTGCATTTATGAGTTTACAATCTGATGGGAGAGATAAGATGTAGATAGAAGGGGATTTACTGGGTTAAGGTTTAGTGGAAGTGAGTTCTTTTTCTCTACTGCATTCACCAGTGAGCACTGCAAGGACATCCAGTCAGGGTAGAGCCTCCCCTGTCATACTCCCTCCCCTGTCATACTCCCTGTCATGCTTCAGAGTTTTGATATAAAAACTGTGTTTATAGTATGTATGCTCCCCAGGAATTGACCGCACAGCACGTCACTGGAACACTATGGGGTCAATCCTATTAAGTGCGAGTTACCGTTGCAACGGCATTAAAACACCGGCAACGGCCCGGCACCTAGCACTCTTCGCGACTTGATCCAAGCCCGAATTCTCAGAATTATGCTCTGAGCCCTATGGGTTTGCAAGCAAAATTCAGCCAATCCAGGCTGCTGTAATGTGCAGCCATTGCCGCGTTGACTCGCATCGGCGACATTATAGCGACTAATAGGATTGAACCCACAGACAGTGTAATGGTTAGCGTTACTGCCTCACAGCATTGAGGTCGTGGTGTTCGATTCCCACCACGGCCCTAACTGTGTGGAGTTTGTACATTCTCCCTGTGCTTGCGTGGGTTTCCTCCGGGTACTCCGGTTTCCTCCCACACTCCAAAAATATACTGGTAGATTAATTGGCTCCAAACATAAATTAACCCTAGTGTGTATGTGTGTGAGCATGTGATAGTGAACATAGATTGTAAGCTCCACTGGGGCAGGGACTGATGTGAATGGCCAACTATTCTCTGTAAAGCGCTGCGGAATATGTGTGCACTATATAAATAATTGGTAATAAATAAACCCTATGTATGTATAATACTTGTCTACAGCTCGCTACTTCAGGGGGCAGGGCCGGGCTTTCATGTCATTAGGCCACGTCGCAGTAAAATGGCGCGATTTGTGGGGGCGGGGCATTTCCTGGGGAGCATTGGAAAGTAAGCGTTGATTTTTCTTAAGTTTTGTTTCCTTTTTTCTTCCAATTATCTGTAAAATCTTGGAGCTGCAGGCTTATGTACTTCGGCACCACGATTTCTAACCAGAGGTCTTTTTATCCTATATATGTAAAGGTTTACATATATACACTGTTTTATAAAGAAGCATGTATTGTTTGTTTATTTGTTTTTATGTAAAGAAAATGATCCATTTAATGGCTGCAAATACCATTAATATTTTTCTTTTTAACTGTGACTTCCCTAATGCCACAATAAAGGGCAGTATTCTTTTATGAGCATTAAATGTGGCACGCGATCTGGTGATAGTCTCAGGATCAAAGGTTGAGGCACCGAGAGTGTCTAAACCTTGTATATATTTGGCATGGAAACTTTTCTTGTTTAGATTGTTTGACAGCTCTGTGCACAGTGGAGAGTGGAGGCAAGAAAGTTTTAAGAGAGAAGAATAAAACAAAGGTTTGACAGGAGCGACGACACAGGATCAAAGGATCGGAAACGAGACCATTAAGCAGTGAGCTGCTTCCATTTTTTACTTCTTGTTTGGCCCAAGAATTTTTGAAACCTATTAATGCCTAATGTTCTTATTGGAACTGTTGTTTTTTTTTTTTTAATCGGGGTATTTAAATGGCACTCCCACCATTGATGATCTACAACACACTACAATATAGGTACAAGTGGTGACATTCAGTTTGATCCGTTTCACCGAAATAAGGCTGACCTAGTAGCATGAATGGCCATTTATCCTACCTGAACAGTATTTAAGTCAGATGTTTCAGAGTCAAATAGACAGGATCGAAGATTTCTGTACGTGTGGAGATGCTTGAAGGCACATCTGGTGGTGGACTGTTCTTTGTGACTGGATCTCAGCGTTTATGGTCAGCTTTATGCATTTTCACTTAATGTGAGTAAAATTCTACCACCATCATTTGTTCTTATTGCCCTTGTTTTTGACAACAGACAAGCTCTTGTCTTTGCCTTGGATTCAACTGTTTGTACACAGCAGATCTAGCCAATGGCAAAGAGAGACACACCTGCCGTGACCAATGAAATATCTGATACCACCGCTCCACTGAAAAAAGTCTGAATTGAGAATGTGTATTTTTCACGGAATTTAGTTTTTCCAGAGCTAGAGAATGGCATTCATCGCTAATGAAATTCTACATTTGTACAATTCCTGTTCTGTATGAGAAGTCTTTGAAAGTGGAAATTCCATTTTCTTTCGACATTCAAACTGACCGTAGGAAATGACTGGTCGGAAGCATAGGTATAGTTCACACATTAAGACTACATCCCCCACACACAGTTTGCTGCTGTGAGAGACCTGAGTTAATGAATGATGCATGATAAATAACAAAATGTAACTTTTTTATCGTCATCTTCATCGTCGTCATCATCATCTATAGTCTTCATCATCATCATCTGTAGTCATCTTTCCTAGATTGTCAGCTTTTTCTAGTAGCCAGTTCGGTCTCCTTTTTTTTTTTTTTTTTTTTGTTTTGCTTTTTCCTTTTGCCTTGGACATTTTTCATTACAGGTTGAGTCTCCCATATCCAAATGTTCCGAAATACGGAATATTTTTAGCATGACTGAGATAGTGAAACCTTTTGCGTTTTGATGGTTCAATGTACACAAACTTTGTCTAAGGCACACAATTATTAAAAATAAACTATAAATTATCTTCAGGCTGTGTGTATAAGGTGTATATGACACATAAATTAATTTCATGTTTATACACAAACTTTGTTTGAGCCATAAAATGATTGAAAATATTGTATAAAATGACAAGGCAGGCTGTGTGTATAAGGTGTATATAAAACATAAATGCATTTCTGTGTTTTAGATTTGGGTCCCATTCCCAAGATATTTCATTATGGTATTCAAATATTCCAAAATACGGAATATTCCGATATGCAAAATACCCCTGGTCCCAAGCATTTTGGGTATGGGAGACTCAACCTGTACTAGTAAAAAGATTTAGGTTATTTTTGTGGGAGTGGTTGGATTTGAAATCTTTATTAATAAACTGTCTTTACAACCTTTGTGAGTTTCAGTGCCCTCCTCTTTGCCCTTGATGCTCTCTGTATACTGTAATCTCACTCCTGCATCTCCAGATTGTATGTGAAGCAGCTGCCCGGAGCAAGTCCACCTGTTCTGCGCTAAGATTGGAGAGCAGGAGGCCTGGCGTGTCAGTGCTGCTTGACAGGCTGCCCACGGTGTGTGCGGGGGTGTGCAAGCTCTAAGGAGAGATTGTGGGGAGACAAGGGTGTAACACAGTCCTCATCCCCCCCCTCTTTTTTTTTTTTTTTGTGTGTGTGTGTATAGGTATGTATGTATATATTTATTTAACTAAAAATGAGGCCAAAAGTGTTCTCGGCTGCAAAAGTTATGGGTTACACAGCGTTACTAGTTTAACAGTGACTGGTTTTGAAACTGCCAAGGCATTAAAGGACTGGTTTTGATTTAAGCCGTCTGATGAGACCGATAAGTTCAGTAAAAACTGTAAAGCCTATACCTGGAGGGTGAAAATGTGCATTGTGTTGTCATGTCTTTAAGACTGTCGCAGGTTTTGATACTGCATAAGAATGCTTATTACAGAGCTTGAGGCCAGGCACATGACAAAAATTGTTAATCGTGCCAACAGCCCTTTTCGGAGCGCCAGGTCTCGTGCGATCTGCTTGCACCAAGTGTCTTTTTTTTTTTTGGCCTGAAAATGTGACTTAGTCGCAGTCGTATGCCAATGAGACACTTTTCGGGCAATAAATATGCTCGGCGCAAGCAGATAAGGCGTCTTGTGCCGCATGACGTATTGAGGCTAGGTGTATAGAAAGCATCTGTAGATAAGTTTCAAAATATGATTGAATTTGACAAACCCAGGCAGCCATTTTGTGTGAATGCATGTATGGGAATGGAGCCTAGAGATTCATGAAGAACCATTGACATCCCTTATACCACGCTTGCCGACATTCTGGCTGACCCTTCCTGGAGGGAGCAGCCAGATCGGCATAGCAGAGAGGCGTGGCCGGACAGCTTACCCGCATTTGTGGGCGTGGCCATGGGATCACGTGATTTTGGCCCCGTCCCCTATACAAAATGACAAAATTACCAGAACTCAGCGTGAATCGCATCATCAGCCTCCCCCGCTGCAGGGGTTTCTCTTGTAACCATGTGGGGGGGCGGAGGGGTCGGCAGGCCGCCGGGAAGCTTGTATGCCTTTCCGGGAGGCCGGGAACGACACCCGATTTTCGAGAGGCTCCTGGCCCAATTGGGAGGGTAGGCAAGTATGCCTTATATGTTGGTAGGAGTTAGAGGTGAGCAGTTCAGTTTTTTTAGAAAACTAAACACACAAACTTTGGGGTTCTGAGTAGAATTGAGTCCTGAATTAGGTCTCGCAATTCGAAACTCTGATTTAAAAACCGGAAGTCGTGTGCTTTGGATTGCATTTAAGTCCCTGCCTCATGATTCCAGGTGCTGTGAGGTGGTCAAAATTGACTGGAAATGAATGTTCGTGATATTAATAATATTATAGGAACAAAAACAGGTCCAAGTTACATGATTTTAGCTGTTTTTGGGAGAGATTTATCAAAGCTTGGAGAGAGATACTAGAAGTACTGTACTAACCAATCGGCTTCTAACTGTCATTTTACAGGCTGTGTTTTAAAAATGACAGCAGCTGATTGGTTGGTACATAATCTCTCTCCACTTATCTTCTTTTTTTTTTTTTTTTTACATTCTTTTTTAAAGAAATCCAAAACCGAATCCGAACCACAACACTTTAGGGTGGTTTTGTCAAAACCAAAACACAGGGGTCTGCATCTACACACATGTCTAGTAGGAATCTGAGTGGTCATAACTTTGTTCAGCACAGAAAATGGCTGCCTCCACTATGTTTCCGGTTGTCAAGTACCACTAACAGTGCATGTTTTCCAAGTGATCTCATAAGTGCCACCAGTGGATCTTATATAATGTGTCGGCAAGTAATGAATACATGTGTGCTCCAGCAACGGGATATGGAAAACGTGCTAATAGCAGTCCCTGAGGACTGGATTTCAGGAACCCTGATGTAGATGACAGGTGTGCTTTAAAATGAGATGTGTCCAAACAAATCCTAGAGGCTAGTATTCCTAGAGGGCTTGGCTACTCTTCAGGGTTTGTTTTGGTAAATTAAGAATGTATTGTAAGTAACCTGCAGAACAACAGCACCTTTAGAAAATCATGTTGTATGCCAGGACTAACCTGCACCGCAGAAGTTTAGAACTTTATTGCGTCTATTTGAAATGTAGTCTACTGCAGTGTCACAGCAAAGATTACTTCTTAATTGGTCATGATTATTTTAATGATCTGTCCTGGGGTAATGCTGATCTTGATCACTATTATTAGTGATTATTTTTTTTCCAACAAATTTTTTTTTTTTTCCTTTGGCACGGGAAACCATTATTTTTTTTGTTTAACTAATATGAAAATAATATTTTGGGCATTTAATTATATGGATGCCACTTCAAACATGTACTTGGTCCTCCTGTCATTGGTATATCTGTAGTTCTGCACCACTGCACTTTACACAGCCACAACACTGAAGATGATCTCCTCAGTTCAGCTCCCTGCAATTTCTCCTTTATCCTCAGGCCAGACCTTGCCCACCTAATTTTCTGTGTCCACTGTGCAACATGCAGTGAAGGCCTTTTTAGGAATTTTCTGATTTAACCCAAGAACATTAAATGATCAATCAAACCATAAAGTTCACCTCTGTCTACAACACATCAGAATCCAGTTTTGTCCCACAGGCTTACTTTCAGTATAAAAAGCAGATTAATAAACATTTGAGAAAATGCCCAGTGACATTGAAATTTGAATTCAGAAATTCAAATAGATCTGAAATTATGGGCAGTGCTGAAACTAGGGGGTGGGCGTGGTGCCCCTGCTCAGGACCTAGGGAGTGGCACTATAGCATCCCTGGTGGTACATCCTGAGGACACTCTGGCACTCAGCTTCTTCCTGGTCCCGGCGGCCTGCCCCTCATTCTTATGTCACATGTGTAGGGTGCAGGCCTGGCCCAGGGAACATTATCGCCCTGATTGTTGGCATTATGGGTCCAAATTAAAGTCAGAACAAAGTAGTTCAGAAGTAGCCATTCAGGTAGTTGTAAGATTACATAAGACAGCAAATACTTTTTAACATTCACATTATCTTTAAGCTGTGCACTTAAGAAGTATAATAAAATACTGTGCCTTATGCAATGTAGTCTTCCTCTTAAAGCTAAAATGGACTGTTCTAAGTTTTGTAACTTTTTTTAAGTTAAAAAGCAGCCTGTAGTATGATTATATTTAGCTGATGAGGCACTTGTTTGGTAAGAATTGTTCATGAATTGTGTTAAAGAAACTATGGGCCCCATTTACTAACTAACACAAATACCAGCGGAAATTTTCATTTAGTATCGCTGTGATACTAACGAAAATTCCACTGGTATTTAGTAATACTTACCCCTCCGGTCAAGTGAAGTACTCAGTGAGGTCCTCCGCTGCGCTGCTGGCCAGTGACTGGGCTTGAGTGTTATGCGCATGTGCGACGGTCCGTCTGCGCATGCGCAGGACACGGAGACCCGGCAGTGCCTGGAAGGATTCGCTGAAACCGGAAAGGCACCGCCTGGTCTACATTGCCGGCAATGGGGCCCTCATCGCTGTCACCATCTAAAAGATGGCGAGAGCGCTGCTGTAAAAGCATCGGTAATCTAAGATTAACGCGGTTTACTAAATACAGGAAGATGGTATAACCCCTTTAGCGAGTGCTAAAGGGGTTATATTTTGTTAGTAAATGGGGCCCTATATCCGTTCCTGGGGATACCTCATAAGTGGCTGAAGAAAATTGACAAAATCTTGGGAGTATATTTACTAAAGTGCAGGTTTATAAAAGTGTAGCTGTTGCCCATAGCAACCAATCAGATTCTAGCTATTATCTTCTAGAAGGCGCTAGGATCACTAGATAAATGATATATGAAGTAGAATTTGATTGGTTGCTATGGGCAACAACTCCACTTCTAAACTTTAGTGTATATACCCCCTGGTGTTTAAATGTGTTCTATTGACATTTCATTAGAATTTGCTACAGATTTTAACTAATAACACTATAAATTATAATTTGTAAGGGTGAAAAAGAGGAATGGGTATGAAATACCGCCGGCCGCATGGCCGGCGGTTCGATTCCCGTCAGCGGCAGCCCGACAGGAGCAGAGTGCGACGCAGCGGAAGCCTGACAGCGCTGGAAATCCCGATCGTGGATCGGTAAGTATCCACTAACCTAACCCTCCTTAGGGGTGCCTAACCCTAACTTCCCCCCAAGTGCCTAACCCTAACCACCCCCTTCCCCGCTGCCTAAACCTAAGTCCCCCCCCGGGGGTGCCTGACCCTAACCCTCCCTCCCCCTAGCCTAACCCTCCCGGGGGGGTGCCTAATGGTAAGTCCCCCCCGGGAGCCCTAACCCTCCCCCCCCGCGGCTGTCCGCTCGCGGTGCCCGGCATCACTACGATCGTGATGCCGGGCGCTAGTCTCCCGGCGTCGGGGAAATGCGGGCGTCTACATCTAGACACCCGGCATTTCACCCTTGCCGGGATAAGACAGTCGGGAAGCCGGCTGCCGGTATATAGGCAGTCGGCTTCCCGATTGCTTCCCGAAAAAGATCATCCCCCTGCCCCAACTATGGGAATTTAAGAGTCATTTCAGTTCATTATAATGGTTGTGAAGTGTATCCAGAAAGGAAAGGTTTGTTGAAGCTTTTAATAATATGAATTGTATTCTTTATTAACTCTTTTCTTTGGTATCCGTAGCATTTTTGACAGCCCTATAAAACTATATAGGTTCTATGTTTAAAAGGCGGCTGTGCCCCATCCCTGCCAGTGACTCCAATGTCATGGGCTTATTTCACACCTGCTGCAGTCTGGCAGCCTGACAGACCCTCTCATTGCGGCCGAGGTCAACCTGTCCTTGTATTCTAAGAACTGCCCACCGGCCGGGAAAAGGCTGCCTGTTCTGTGGTGTTGTGTGGGTAGGTTGTCTGAGTTAAAGACAATTGTTTTTGTTTTTTTTTCCCCTTTGCTTCCTTGTTTGACATTGTTCGCCCATTATACATTGCTGTAAGCGCAACAAATTATTGCAATAAAATGACATGTTAATTTGCAGTTTTGTTGTTAAACCAAACTGAAGAAATGGTGAAGATTACACTAAAGGGATTGTTTTTAAAAGTCCCCTGTATTTGAAAAAGTATTTATAAAACAAAGATCTATGCAATGCTCAGCAAATTGATCCCTGTACAGCATAGCGCATAAGAAAAGCTGAAAATACGCTTTTAAATGTGGGGCCATTTTATAAATTTTTTATAAATGGTTGTAGCAGTCTTCTTTTGGGTAATTGTATTGATTTTGATATGTTTCATGTTCATTACGTGTGTGCGTGTGTTAAACAGCGGACACAGTCATCCTCTTGGAGAGATGAAATTCTTCATCTGTGTTTAGAATGTCTCACTTCTGTGCTTACTATATTCTCCATAGATTTATTTAAGATCACTTAAATGCCAGTATTATAAGGCATTTGGGGAGGGAGCAGTATATTTGTAAGAGACCAGTAAACAGAGAATGCTAGTTGCTACAACAGATAAGCTCCTGGATCAGAAATAAACCTGGCTACACATGCAAGTGGTCCGATATTACAAACTGTTTGGTTCTAAGCAATCTTAGGGGTCTATTTACTAAGCCTTAGATGGCAATAGAGTACCAGCCAATCAGCTCCTAACTGCCATGTAACAGGCTGTGTTTGAAAGGAGCTGGTTGGTTGGCTCTTTATCGCCATCCACTTTATCTCCCTCAAAGGCTTAGTACAGTGGTTCCCAAACTGGGTGCCGTGGAACCCTTCACGTTGGTGGTCCAGTACCAAATAAAATGATCTTTAGCCAGTGTGATGGGCAAAACCTGATGACTGCCAAGACAAAAAAAAAAGCACAGCCCTGTCAACCACCACATAACTGAACCTAAGGGTATACCACAGGGCCGGCTCTAGGGGTGTTCGAACAGTGCGGTCGCACAGGGGCGTCACCCATAGAGGGCGCACCCCTCCCCAACATCCTGATTTCAGCGGGACAGTACCGTCCCACTGTTCCACCCGAGGGCCGAAGTGGCCCTTGGGTGCTCAAATCGAGAGGTTGGGGACCCCCACCGCCGCAGCTGTGCGGCGGTACCGGACCCTGGAGTGTGAATGGATGCAGTGCGCATGCGCGCGGCATCCATTCACAGATTGGAGAGGGCTGGGGGAAGCCCAGCCAGTGACGGAGGGCTGGGCTTTACCCCCAGCCTGACGTTATTTGTCATGGCACGCCTCCAAATAGTGTCACTTAGGGGGCGTGGCCTATGGTAATGAGGCCACGCTCCCAATTTCGGTCGATTGCAGGGCACTATGTACCGGGCATACACAGGGTGCTCAGACCCCTGGAGCCGGCCCTGGTATACCATACTGTATAAGCACAATATTTGCTAAATTTCTCAGTAAAAACTTTTGGCTCAGGGGTGCCATGATTCAAAAAAGTTTGGGAACCACTGTACATAGACTCCCATGATGCCTAATAATCTATTAAAAATCAATCACATGATTGCCATGTTGGTTGGAAAATTATATAAAATGCCTTTACCAATTGGATAATCTTCTGACTTGGATTTAGTGACCCTATGGAAGAGATGCATCAATCTGTAGCTATCATTATATAGAATATACTTAGTAAATGATAGCTAGTTAGTTTAGTTGTTATGGCAACTTCTCCACCCGTCCTTTTTAGTAGGATTCTTAGATCTTCCCTCCCTCATACTGTTTTTACTAGTAGGCTTATTTTCAATGTATTTTGAGAATATTCAGCAATTGATTTGGCCATAGCTCATTCTGGGATGAAGTAGGCATACTGACGGTCAGGATGCCGGCAGCTAGAATCCCTTTGCCGGAATCCCGGCAGCAGTCTGAATCCTGACCACTGGCATCCCGACGATTATGGTTATGCACTATCGAGGAGGGTCAGAATTAGGCTGCAGGGTCGGGTTAGGGTTAAGCTGTGGGAGGAGAGGGTTAGGGTTTGGCTGCCGGGGGGGGGGGGGGGAGGAGGGTTAGGGTTTGGCTGCGGGAGGGGGGGTTAGGCTGCGGGAGGGTGAGGGTTAGGCTGCGTGAGGGGAGGGTTAGGCTGCAGGAGCGGAGGGTTAGGGTTTGGCTGTGGGAGGGAAAAGTTAGGGTTCGGCTGCGGGAGGGGAGGTTCGGCTGCGGGAGGGTGAGGGTTAGGCTGCGGGGGGTGGTTAGGCTGCGTGAGGGGAGGGTTAGGGTTAACCTGCAGGGGGGGGTTAGGGTTAGGCTGTGAGAAAGGTGGGTGGGTTAGGGTAAGGGCTACTTAACAAATGCTCTCTGGACTCTAGTGTCGGTATGCCACTGTCTGTATTCTGACCGTTGGCATCCTAACTGCTAGGATCCCGTACCCAACCCTTCTGTAGGGTCTAGACTAGAATTAAAACAAATGGGAGTTGCCATATTGATTTCTTATGCTTTTATGCAATTATGGTAATTGACTCCTAGTGGATTAAATTATATTAGAGTGTTTGCTTGGCAGTAATGTCTCTATGAGCCGTATTCAATTTGAGCCGAGCCGCAATACTTTTTCGCGTCCCAGACTTTTCGGCTACTTCGCCTGTTTTGGAGGCGGAAAAGTATCGTGCCGCTGTACCTCGTGTTCAATTTGAATGTATTTTTTTTTTCTCCCCCTTTTTCAAAGTCATTTTTTGGGGTGTCCTTAAAAGTTGTTTTTTTTTTTCAAAAAATCTTTTAGACACAGTTTACCTTTGGGGGACTGTCTGAAGGCTGCACAGGGGTTCCCGCAACGTTGCACCCCAAATCCCCAATTCTGCAGTTTTTTCCTCTTGCTATTCATAGGCAAAACTTTTTCGCCTAGTACATTGCATTTACTTTCCACCTAGGCGGAAGGTCTTTCAAATTGAATACGGGGTACATGCAAAACCGGCAAAAATAACGTCATCGGTGAAAAAGTACCGCGGATCCGGACTTTTCGCCTCAAATTGAATACGGGCCTATGGGCCTGATTCAGAGCCGCTGGCAAAAAGCGAGCTCTCTCTCTGAATCAGGGCAGCCGCTTTTTTTTTTTTTTTTTTATATATATATCGGCCTCCTGGCCGCTCGTATAGCTGCGAACAGCCCGGTGATGGTCGCGACCATCTGACTTGCGACAAGATCCTTGTGGTAGGGTCTCGTTCCCGCAAGCCCCAGTGAGCTTCTGGCTCATCACCACATCGTGATGTCAGTGGGGCCGCCCCCAAATGGCTGGCGTTCTATCGGCTCCGTTTGGCCAGACACCCCCCCCACCCCGACTCGCCTAACAAACGGGGCGAGCTGTCAATCAACATGGTCAGCCACCCCTTTTGGATGCGAGCGCCGGAGAGAGTGATTTCTCGCTTGCTCCGGTGCTCGCGCAGTGCGAGCAGGTCTGAATCAGGCCCTATGTCTCTTAGGGGGAAATTTCAATCGCCTGGGCTGTAAACCCACGACTTGAGGATCTCTGCTGGCCTCATCCTGAGGTGTGAGCAGAAATCCGGCTAAACTAGTGTGGCGATGCTAGTTACGGGCTTGCCGCATGAGCTAACCGCATCGTGCCCGGAACTTAAGTCGGAAAATGTTGTTTAATGCAACAAAACCCCTGGCATTAGGCGCGGTAAATGGCATCTCTCGACTTAAGTGCTGGACACGATGCAAACAAGTGAATAGCTTTGTGCACTCATTCCCGGCACTAATCAGCGTCGCATTCAATTGAATTCCTCTCTAATGGTGCATACACACTGTCAGACTTGCTAGATCAATGATGAACGATTTTACCAACGATCTCATTAATGATGAACGATTTCTGACCGTATTTAAATGAATGAAATCGTCCAAATCTGACTGCAAACACAGTCGATATCAATTATCGTTATCTGTCATGCGGGCACACGCATCGTTCGTCGATGCATGATGTAACGATTTTTACAATTGTTATCGTTCATATCTTCATATCGTGTGTACCCTCCATTAGAGATTTAAATTTCTTTGTTTTGTGATTAGCAGAAGGGATATTTGGTACTTTTGAGTATAGGATTTTGTTCACTACTTTATCAAAATAAAATGTCAATATAATATTGTTTCTGTGTTTGTATGGAGTTGGGAGTAATGTGTATATGTCTCTTGGCTAGAGCCTTACATGGCAGTTAGGTCTAATGCTGGGTACACACTGGCCAATCAATTGATCGGCCAATATATCTCATACCTCCCAACTGTCCCGCATCCAGCGGGACATTACCGTTTTTCTGGGACTGTCCCGCTGTCCCACCTGCGGGTCGCAATGTCCCGCGGTGTGGGGGAAGTTTGGGAGAGCACAAACCGCTGCTCTGCGTACGGCATCTGTTCTCTTGTGTAAGGAGAGCCTGGGGGCTGCCAGCATCTCGGAGAGTGCTGGGCACGCCCCCAAAGTGACGAAAATGGGGGAAGCCGCGAGGTTCCGCCCCGATTTCAATAGGCTCCAACCCTTTTGCGCAAACCACGCTGCTGTGTGCTGGGCTGCATTGGGAGACTGCAGCATTGGGAGAAAGCAGCAGCCCGAGCAGTCTCCTATGCCAAAGGGGGTGAGTGATCGCGCCCCCCATTGGCTGTGCGATGGGCTGAGGGGCACACAGCGCTCCCCCCTCCCCAGCATGCAGCACCGCGGCGCAAATGTTTTTTCCCCCCTAAGGGGGCGTGGCCACACCTTCCATGATTAGGCAACGCCCCCTACCCGCCCCCAGTCCGGTCCGACCCGCTGCAGCATGCAGATGATGCTGGTCGTTCAGTGTGTAGGAACAGCCATCATCTGCAGATATATCTGTCAGGTGTGTACACACATTTAGCTAGCAGTATCTTTCGTACCAATCTCCCATTTAGGAGGACGCAAGGACAAGAACTTCTGTCATAAATGGTTTTTATTTTACATCACTCAAATAATAAGTTAAACATAGAAGGTTTTCCTAATCTAAGCTAATATCATAATACTTTGTGGTGATCATTGCTTAGGAATGGCAAAGATCGTATTTACTATACAGTAATTGGTACTGGTTTCGAAGTAGTTAAACTAAACAAAACATCTTTAACCAAAGCTGTCAAACAGCCTGAGCTTCTTATTAAAGCCAGGTTAAAAATTAACATCATAATGGTGGTGTGTGGCTGGATTTGTCTGCTGTAAGTAAACTTGCAGACAGATCAATGTCGCAACTAGCAACTCATGATTGCTTCATCTCAGATCTAGGAGTTTTCATGTTTTGTATAAGACCAATGCCAACACTGTCTGTATCAACTAATAAAGATTGCCACACAGACTGCAATGTTTTCAGCAATATTGTTCTGTTAGCCCATTATTGTAGAGCGTTTTCCCTAAACCTGTGCAATTCCACATACTAATCCATTAGAATGGGCAGCATGGCTGAAGTATATCATGGGGTATGAGATACCCCACATAATTCGCCTTCTTGATTTTTTTTTTTTCCCCACCTGGTTCACGTAGCGGTAACAATGACCTCATCTTCTAAGATAATAACTGCACTAAATCCATGTCAGGAAAATATTTCCTACAAAATCTACTAAACCACAATGTTCTCTGCTGGAAACAATTCCTTACGGTTGTAGTAGACTTTAGGATTGTGCCACACGTTTACTGATCTGTATGTCTGCCCACTATTCCTTTCTTCACTGCTTGCCTGCATGTTTTTGCCACTGAACTCACAAGTGCATTGCCGGGTGTGCAGTAGTGAGCATTTAGGGCCTTATTTACGAACGAGTTTTATCACCAAAATGAGGGCTACATTTCACTGTGTATGATAAATGGTGCTCCAGCCAATCAGCTTCCACCAATCAACTGTTCGAAAAATGACAGTTGGGAGCTGATTGGCTGGAGCACCATTTATCATACACAGTGAAATGTATCCCATACTTGCCTACCCTCCCGATTTGGTCGGGAGCCTCCCGAAAATCGGGTGCCGCTCCCGACCTCCCGGGAAGGCAGGCAATCCTCCTGGCCCCCGGCGATGTGTCCGCAATCGCCGCACCCCCCCGCGCTTATAAGAGAAAACCCACGGCAGCAGGGGGGCCGGTGACGCGATTCGCGCTGAATCGCGTTATCGTGGCTCCGCCCCCGGCTGCAGAATGCCATTAATCACGGCATTGTGAAGAGGGGGCGGAGCCACGATGACGCGATCGTGCTACCACGCCCCATGTTCCGCCCCCAATGTTACGTCACCTGCCGGGTCCCGCCCCCTTTGACTGCTTCACACCCCCAGCCATGCATGCCCGACAGCTCCCTCCCGGAAGGAGGGAGCTAAATATCGGCAAGCCTGATGTATCCCTCATTTTGGTGATAAACCTTGTTAGTAAATGGGGGCTTATATGCCTTGTAGTCTGACTATGATATCCCTACACTGTGGAATTCCTATCTGATTGCTTCTCATCATAGCGATGGCAGCTTGCGCCACAGTTTGAAGTTGCTTGCCTGTTTTGCCTTGCACTTCAAATGAATCCCCAGTTATCATGACCTTTATGCACTACCATCCACTGTGGTGCTCTGCTGTTAATGAGTTCCCTCAGAATTTTATGCTGACATCCTGCAGATAGCGTTACTCGTGATTCAAGTGGCTGCCTTGTTCACCACTCTTCCAAAATGGCTGAGTTCTCCACATGTAGCCATGCTAGTTATAATGATAGACAACCAGGGCAGCAAAGTGTTTTTATACATACATGACCTGTGTGGGAGCTCTTGGTTTCAAGATTATTGGTGACCCTCACTTAACCCAGGTGTTTTTGTTTATGTCCATATTATCAACAATTTGCAGAGTGAGACCTTCTCTAATTTCCTGGAACAGTCCTGGATTTGGGAGATTTGCTCCTGTATATTTCCATCCCTGTCAATATGCCTGTGTTTTTTTTGCTTTTTTTTAATATTTGCTGCACAATGCCATTTTCTTGCTCTGTGTATGTTGGGCATCACATTAATTAGTCTGCAAGCTAGTAGGTAAATGTTTTAATGTACAATAAAATAGTAGAGTAATCCAAGTCCATTGCTCATTTATGTTTTGGGCTGTAGTGAGCCAGCTCGAATTTAACAGCATAACAGAATAAGATTAGGTCTAGCCAGCAGTTTTGCTTTTTCTCCCCATTATTTTCAGTACTTGATAATTTTAAGGGCTCCACTTATAGCATGGACTCCGCCCATCTGTCATTCCAGGAATTCGGATCACTTGAGCAAACGGGGAGCTGGCTCAGGATAATAGACTACTAACTTTCCACCCCCAGGAGCTGTGCCCTTAAGCTTTACATAGGCATCAATGTTCTCCAAAGGATTAACACAGCTGGTCAAGTATTTGGCACAACTAATAAAGACTGGCATCCAGCATATAAAGAAAAAATAATTGGTGGAGTCACATTTTAAGTGACCCTCATTTAATCAACCTGTACCTTCATTTAAAATATTTCCATCTCCATAACACTGTGCAGTACAGACCTATAGCAAACCTATCAGATTGTAGTTTTTTTTTTTTTTAAGCACCATTTATAAAATTGCTAACACCTGGTTGCTATGGGTTATGGCATATATCAGGGGTGAGCATTTTTTTCAGCTTGGGGGCCACTTAACACTTTCAGTGAACATGCGAGGGCCGCATGCAAAATAAAAAAAGGCCTGTGTAAGTCCTACTAATGATGATAGTTGCGTATGTAAGAAAAGTGGGCGGAATAGGCTGTATTTTGCTCAACCCCTACTCTAATGGGGCACATCCACTAGCAGACTTTGAAACGACTGCACGAATACGACATTGTAATTGTGCAGTCGTTTCTCAGTCTGTGCTGTGCCTACACTGAACGAGCAGTCGGTCAGTGTAGGCACATCAATCATCCCCTAACATGCTCAACCTGACGTTATCATCAGGTTGACCAGCATGTTCGGGCGATGATTGATGTCGGAAACGACCAGCGGGAGCGCGCTTCGCTGGTTGTTTCCGACATTTACATCCCCGATGTGTGCCCGATTACTGAACGATTGCACGATTACGATGTCTTAATCGTGCAATCGCTCTATGTAATAAAGTAGTGGATGCCCGGGATTACACATAAAAATATCACACAAATTACAATTTCTTGGGAGTACCTGGGCATTTGACTGCTCTTGACGGCCCTAGTCACGTATGCACATATTCCTGGAGACTGGGTAAATTAACAACACAGCGATTTCAAAGCCACTGCGCTTTGGGCGGTTTGGGATTCTGGATTTAAAGGAGCAATAATATTAAATACAAAGCATTATTTAAACCAAAATCTGCTACTAAACTTCCGAGGCAAGCACTCATCAAGTGCTGCTCTGATAGGGGGAGCTGGGAGACCGTCACACAGCAGTGCACCACTGAACTGGTGAGTGTGTAGCCGGGAGCATACAGCTGCTCCTGGCTGCACCAGATTGTTCTCAATGGCGGACGCGGGTCTGATGTACTGTGGCGCAATGACAAGTGGCTGGTCGGGCCACTTGTCATTGTGCAGTGGTGAGAGGCAGTGGGCCAGGTAGGATTAGCTTGCGGGACGTATTTTGCCCACCCCTAGTAAATATGCACAATGTAATTGGATGTGTCAAATTATGCAGAGATGTGCAGGCAGGGGAGGCAGAGCCTTCCCTGTGATACTCCTGAGATTTGATAAGAAAATTATTAGAATAATACGAAGTAGATATTTATAACTTTTATAAACATCTTCTTTGTTTATTGTAATAATTTTTTATAGTTAATACTCACCAGCTTTGTGGAGCTCCCTGGGACTGCAGGGAGACGAGAGATGAGGCAGCAACAGCTCAGCCTCGCTGCTGTATAGTCAGAAACTGCTTGCAGAGCTGGGGGCGGGGCCAGACCATGGGCAGTAAGCTGCACAGAAAAATAACTAATAGAGGCATGCCTCTGAGTATGGGGGGCGTATCTTGAGTACTGATGGACGCCTTGGATGTGTGATGTGACCAGGAAGTGAACTGCAGTGTTTAGAGATTGGAGCTCAGCAGAAGCAAGAGAAGACACAATGATGCAGGTAGGAGAATCAATGGACACCGAAGCTCAGTGTAGTGAGTAAAGAGTTACAGTGAGTAGGGGGTGAGACAGGCTCCCTGCACTCAGACCCATCTCCATGTGTGCCGCGCCGCCATTGACCTCACCACACGTCACTGCTATTGTGTTATTTCTGGCATGATCATTATTTGTTTATAGACTTACAATCACACCCAAGTATGGGTGCATAACAAGATGTGATGCTACAAGTAAAACTGTTTATCCACGGTTAAAAACTGCTTATTACCTTGATTTAAAATTAAATATATTCAGTTTTGATTTTGTTTATAGATCGATTGACATTTGTGTTGTTTTTCATTATATTAATGGGATTGTTCTCTTGTTTTGCAGAATTTGCTGAGTCCTCTTTAGTGGGGCGAGGCTTGGAGGAGCCTCTCCTTTCCCTCCTGTCCCAAGCATGGACCCCAATGGGTGGAGTGAAGCTGGCAGCCCAGCCGAGAGCACGGGGGACTTGGGAGACTCCATGGAGAAGAGCCTAGACAACGACGCAGAAGGCGTGTGGAGTCCAGACATAGAACAGAGCTTCCAGGAGGCGCTGGCTATATACCCGCCATGCGGGAGACGCAAAATCATCTTATCTGATGAAGGCAAGATGTATGGTGAGTTTTCCAGCACACAATTTGTATGGTGATATCATACGGTGCTGTGGGCTTTTGTTGATTTTATTTTTAGGTTTGCTTTGATGTAGTATGTTCCATAGAAAACAACTGTCTGTTTTTGTCAGCATAACCCTAGCAGCTACTCAGTACGTTGTGTGGCATGGACCTTGTATTTCCCCTCTGCCATGCCCTCTTACTGCATATGCTATTCTGAGAATAGCTCCTGGTAACTTTGTTCTTTTAGAATAGTATATTATGTAGAAGGTTGAGTTTTGCAGCTAATAGTGTGAAAAATGGTACATGAGACGGCTGTATATACTTTGTGCATTTCTCAAACAACATCTACCTTTTCTACAGTGGTGCACTGTTCCTGTTGGCTGGACCTGCAGTGCTATCTATGTTGGATGGGGGAAATTCTTGTGTGAAAGACAATCATGCCTAGTCCATGACAAGGTCACTTGTATTCCAAGTTCTATAACTAAAGTCTGGCTATTAAGAATGGTCAGACAAGGATCCTTTATTATGCAGCCTAGGTTCCTAGGGCCCAGTGTGTACTGAGGGTCCCGAACTATTTTCACTTTCACTTTTTTTCTCCTGGCAACTCTTAAAGGGGGTGGAGTAGGTAGGTATAAGAAAACTATTGGGGAATGTTAATTTCCACGTGTCGCAAAGTCACTGCATGAATCCATAGTTCATCATTGAGTATTATTATTACATTTTTATTTATAGGGCGCCTCAAGTGTTCTGCAGCACCGTACAGCATAAAATGCATTTTCCACATATAATAATTAGTCTGTTTTGGCTGTAAAGCTCCCTAATAGGCCCATCATAAAGCAAGATTGCCTAAGCAAACATGTTGCTTAAACGGTTTATTCATGTTCGTTTATACTCAGTGGCAGACATTGGTCAACACCTGACCATTCTATTGTTCTTCTGGAAGTGACACACCCGCGTCTCTAGGGGCAGATTTTATGGCCTGTTGTAAAGCCCAGCGGTTTCTTTTTCTTTCATATACAGATGATTTTATTGTTACTTGATGGTTCTCCAATTTCCCAAGACAAAAGCTAATAACCGTGTTGGGCTTAGTCTATAAGTAGTATATACCTTTATTATTGTATCACTAGTGATGAGCAATGGATCACTGATCCTTGAATTGACCTACCCCGCTATTAGGAAGCAGAATGAGTGTATAACTTTTGAATCCTAGATGTATTTTCTTTTGCCAACTACCTAACGCGTAGTCCCCCCTAAATCCTAACCCTCCCTCCCCGACCCCGCGGCTGTCCACGCCCGGTTTACCTTTGTTCGGTATGCCGGGCGTCGGCTCCCGGCGTAGGTCTGATGACGCCTGTTATTAGTGCCTTGCCGGGATTTGACAGTCGGGAAGCCGGCCGTCGGCTTCCTGACTACATCCCGTATGCATAGTAGGGCCTCCAGTTCACAGTATGCCACAATAATGTGCTAACCAGTTGACATTATGCCCAACTGCAGTGCTCCAAGGTAACAGTGCCACAATGTAGTGCCCCTAGTTCTCAGTATGATAAATTGTAGTGCCCTTGCTCACAATATGGCATATTGTAGTACCCCCAAAGCGACAATGCAAGACCAGGGACTTTTTAAAAATGTTTTTAATTAAGCAAGGCTAGTGACTATATTCAAATATATAAGCCAGGATATTTAAAAAAAAAAATTATATGTGTGTGTATATATATATATATATATATATATATATATATATATAATATTGTTGTCCCGGTGCAGACAGAGTGTCTCATTCAGACCCGCTCTCAAGCGCGTTGATGCTGTGGCCCTGTGCACGCGCAGCGGCCGCACTGCACGTGCGCAAGCCCCGGAGTGAGAGAGAAATTATCTCGCTCCGGGGCTCACTTCAAGAGGGGCGGCTGTTGATGGTGATCGACAGCTCGCACCGTTTTGTAGGCGGGGCGGGTGGCTGGCCAAACGGAGGCGTTCCCGACGGAACGCCTGCCGTTTGGGGGCGGCCCCACTGACACTCGTGATGTCAGTGGTGAGCTTCTGACTCTAATAGAGCCGAAAGCTCACTGGGGCTTGCGGTAGACGAGACCCTACCACAAGGGTCTCGTCGCAAGTCGCGATGGTCTTGACCATCGCGGCCATCAACCTGGCCGCTCGCTAAAGCTGTGGGTGGTCACCCACAGCCTAGCGAGCATCCAGGAGGCCGGCTCTGAACATAGAAGCGGCCGCCCTCATTCAGAGCGAGCGCTAGCATTTATTGTGAGCGGCTCTGAATGAGGTCCAGAGTGCGGATGCTGCCTCATACTTTGCAGTTAGTAGCTCCTCACTTACTGTTGTGCTGCCGACATACTCGATTGCTGTGCGTAGCCATGCCAATCAAGTTGTCAACCGTCTGAATCACACAGGTGACCTCCTTGCCCACTCTTGCAACCATTCAATGATGGGCTGCCAATGTCCAACACTAACAAATTTGTGTAATCTGGAAGCAGAAATCCCCCCCCTTTTTTTTTCCTCTCCTCCTAAATCACAGTTCCTGACTATTCTGATTTGCTAGCCAAGGCCCGATCTGCCTGATTTCAGCTACAATTAAGTTGTATGTCAGTTTGCATTGTGAAGACCTGTTGCCTGGCCTCTATCTAGCCTGCAGTCTCCTCTCCAGTCTCCACCTGGGCTGGGTGTACACACTGGTGTTTATTGGTGT
The DNA here is from genome assembly GCA_031769625.1 of Taudactylus pleione. Taxonomy (NCBI): domain Eukaryota; kingdom Metazoa; phylum Chordata; class Amphibia; order Anura; family Myobatrachidae; genus Taudactylus; species Taudactylus pleione. The sequence continues at coordinate 3,431,098 of JAUIMM010000534.1, read as the reverse complement.
CTGGCTGGGAGAGACCTGGAGTTAGCTTTTGTTGTGTAATGCCCTCTATCTCTCCTCCCACCTTCCTCTCCCTCTCTCTGCCTTTCTAGGGGGTCTGTGATTCCAGTAAATCAAGCCTGCAAGGTCACATGGAAAGAAGACACCAGCGGGTGGGAGGAGGAGGAGGGGAGTCGGGCTGAAGGAGAAGGGGGAGGAAGGGGGTAGATGAAATCTGATCCAGGTCTCTGCCTGGCAGGACAAGCTCTAGTGTGTTTGGAGGGGTTGGTGGGGGAGTAGCACACAGACCTAATCTATTACAAGACAGCCCTGTAATGAAGGCTCACGCTGTTAACTATCTCCGTGCTGGAGTGCAGCTTGGCAATGTCTACATGTATTTAAGAACTTTTGAGCTAAACACTGTTTTAAGTAACCCTTCATTTATCTGCTGCTGCTCGTGAAATGGGAAAACACCATAACTAGAGAATTAGCACATTATGTTGTGTCAAACGTGACATACACACACATATGAAAAAACTACTAGAAAATACAGGTTTTTGTTTATATATATATATATATATATATATATATATATATATATATATATATATATATATAATGTATATGTATGTTAATGGACAAACAAGTAGATGGGATCTGGGAGACTGGCCTGTTCTCCCAGGAGCGCTGGAGCACTCCCTGAAATTTGGAAGTCTCCCTCCAATTCGGGATGAATAGTCAGGTATGAAGTTCAGAAAACAAAGTTTAGTGCTGTGAGTATTGGACTCGCACAGAGATGAAAGTTCCATGATTAAATTGAGGTATGCATATCCTTCAGCTTGGACTTATTTAGAGTTAATTTGCCTATTTCCCTATAGATTGTAAGCCTGCGAGCAGGGCCTTCCTACCTATATATCCTGTCTGTTATTACCCAGTTTTGTTCTATTGATGTTTACAATTGTAAAGCGCAACGGAATATGTTGCGCTATATAAGAAACTGTAAATAAATAAAATAATTTCCACTCAAATTAGGTCGTCTTTGTTCCTAGGCAATGCTAGTTATTTTTCTTATAATAGCGCATGCTTACAATCTAAAATGTAAACACATACATACGTGACCAGTAATAGTAACCTGCCGCCCCTGTGTTTAGGAACAGGGCGGAAACCAGAGCAATGAGTGTAATAGATTTTGTGGGGTATAGGGTGGCGAGTAATGGTTTTATACAGGCAAAGACTGGCGGATCAAATACCAATGTAATAATGCGGCAAGCAGATACTGGTTATGTATTGGGCACAGACAGTGTATAATATCCTGGGCATTTGTTCTGTTTACCGTAATTTTTTGGAGTAGTTACCTGGTGGTCTTTGACGTGACGCTCTTACCTGCCAATGTGTGTAAATCCACCCCATATGATTACTGCATGACTCGCAAAACTTGAATTGCAAAAATTCCAGCTTCTAATGATCCATCAGCTAAATTTGTCTAGGTTTTTGTGACATTTTTGTCCTGTTCTCTCGTTTTCATAAATGTTTGACACATTTACAAGCTTCAGGATTGTTTGTTAACTGATTAGCTTCCATATGAAAAAATAATACATGCAGTTGTTATTCGTTTTAAAGCATTGCTTGTAGAGAGCCTTGTAATGTAGTGTCTGCCCTACGTTAAGTCACACAATGGAAGTAGGACATGGGACCAAAATTCATTGCTCTAGCTATAGGGTAGCTCTAGAAAGTCCATACGCAACTTGGTCTCTACTGGCTCACATGCCAGGAATTCCAGAATACCCGGAACATTTGCTCAGATTCATGGAATAGCTATAGAGTGAGGCACATGTGTCTTCCAGATGGGTCCGTTCTCTGTGAAATTGCATATGGAAGGGTGAAAGATGGATGGGGACAGAAGGGAAATAGAAGAAAAAATAAAATGTAAAGTAGATTATATTAGTTTGGTACCTGCTTCTTTAGGACCTTGTGGATTGTGGGCCTGATTCAGAGATGGTTGGTACTTTGGCAGCTCTCAGGTGTATGAGCAGTGAGACGCCCACTTTCAGGGCGTGTGGCCCGTGCAATTGCAATGGAGATTGTAATAACACCAACATCGGTCACACCATTGACATTAGCGGTATCCTAGGGTCTAATGCATTTACAATCCTCTAATCCAACTAAATATGGCCTCTGAAGCTGTGGTTCTGCAAATGAGAACACAGCAGCGTTCCCAGTTACGCCCGTGGCACTCCCATAAAGCGCCTACGAAACGGGGAGGTGACCTATAGTGTTCGCCAAAAGGGGCCGTTTCCACCCTGAAACGCCCAGGGATCGCAAACCCCTTCTCAAGTGTTAGTGATACCGTATGCAAATGCAATCGGCGTAGGACACTTGGTTTCACACGTGCACAGTAAGGGATTTCTGGACTTTTCGCGCATGCGCAGTAGCAAAACATCGCTCAACTGCGCAAAAATTAGCACTGCGTCCATGTCTGAATGAAGTCCAGTGTCAGGGCATCCTTACATACAGACAGTGTATATGTATGTGTGTGTATATGTATATATATGTATATATATATAAGTGCCACTTATTTGTAGAGTTGATCTATGGTGGGGGTGCTGTCTTCCTTGGGAAGGCACCGGAGCAAGTTACCCCGTGGTGGGTCTAGAGTGCCGGGTTTCACAGAGTAATTAATATATATATATATATATATATATATATATATATATATATATATATATATATATATATAATATATTATTTTTTTTTTTTATATAGGGACCTGTTCCATTAGAACATATATTTTTACATTTTGCCTAGCCCACTATGTAAGTGTAAATAAAGAAATAAATAATCTTTCTATACACTATGAGAGAGTTTAGAAAGACTCATTTAATTATTATCATCACTTTATTCTTATGGTCCCATCAAGCAAGTGCGCGCACCCCACTGGGACAACATTGCAATGAAACATAACCAGTTCAATATGAAATGAAAATCACAAACGGACCATACAAGGGGAAAAATTAAACATGAAATAATAAGACAATGATGTGAGTGACATTAAAATAGTACGGAAAAATCATGAATGTAGGGGAGATGCCAACGGGTGTCCAATCTCTGCCACCTAAGGAAAACTAGTGCGTTTCCCAACTTAACACAAAGGGAGTAGAATTGAAAATGGGAGAGTGACACCGAGATGGGAACTTAATAGATCAAAACTACATTGTGACACTTCTGTTGTGCAAAACTAGTCCCTTACTCTCCATAAATGGAGGCTTAGCAATATAGGACTGTTACAGGTAGTTGTCAGCCTCTTACCCAAACAATGACGTTTTGATCTATAAAGTACCCTTCTCAACGCCGGAGATACTCTCCTGTTTTCAACATTAAAAGAGTATGGGCCTGATTCTGATTCACAATGTTCGCGTAAATTAGAAGATTATTTGCAACTCCGCATTCGCGCAAAATTTATTATCCTTTATTTATCCTTTGATTATGCACTAAACATTTCTGAAAACGCACAAGGCGCATGCGTTACACATGGTGTGCGCAAAAAGAGGCTTTTGCGGTCGATTCAGACGGCACCAGAAAGGTGGAGGAAAACTGATGGGCCTTCCTGGGCGGTAACTGGAAGGTGGCTACTAGTGCACGCAAAAATGGTCCTTTCAATGGGCATATTGTGGGAGTGTCACAGACGTGTCAATGCAGGTGGCTGCAGTCCCAGAAGCACACGAGGCCGTGGTCAGATGGAGAACTGAAACTGCCCTAGGGCTGGTGCAAGTTTCGATGGTGACTTATAAGGATGCACCAATCGGTGTTACAGCGTGCATGGTCGCTAAAAGTGGGCGTCTCAGTCCTTGCCAATTCGGCCGCACGAATGAACACAAGGGAAGGGGTTTGTAGGGCATTTGCTTAATCATGCAGACTGTCGACCGCCAGTAGATGCTTCTGCGTACGTTTTTGCATGTGACTCAGAATCAGGCTGTATAGCTCAATGACCCAGTGCCCTGTGGTGGGCAGCCAGAAGAGACTATAGACATAGCCTTTGAGAGGAAGCACATTGGAGACAGGGATAGTGCAGGTCGGGAAGTAGAAGGAGGAAGGCCCTGCTCCTGCGAACTTAGGCCCTGATTCAGAGCCGGACGCTCTGACCAGAGCGCTCGCTCTGAATCAGGGCCGTCCTATTTAAATTTTGAGCGGCCTTTTGGACGCTCGCATAGCTGTGGGTTACCACCCACAGCTTATGCGAGCGTCCATGATGATGGTCGCGATGGTCAAGACCATCGCGACCATCGGGCTTGCGACGAGACCCTGCGGTAGGGTCTCGAGGCCGCAACCCCTGGAGTGATTTTGGCTCTATCAGAGCCAAAATCACTCCCACTGACATCACTAGTGATGTCAGTGGGGCCGGACCCAGACGGTAGGCGTTCCCATGGGAACGCCTCCATCTGGCAGCCACGCCCCTGGCATACCCACCAAAGGGGGCGTGCTGTCAGTCACCATCGACAGCACACCCCCTTTGGTGCGAGACCCGGAGCGACAGCTTGGCTGTCGCTATCCGGGTCTCGCACATGCGCACGACGGAGCTCCCTCCATCGTGCGCATTTGGGGACCATCGACCCGCTTGCGAGCATCCTGCGCTCGCGAGCAGGTCTGAATGAGACCCCTAGACTACAGCTGAGCACACACTGTACGATGTGTGTACCTAGTGACAATACGATGTAATGATACTTTGCATGTGCCGTACACACGGTCCAATCTAGTGTGATGTGTTGTAACAGGACCGCGTTGTGAATGACGGATCGGACATATTCCCTATATAATGTGTACAATATATCGTTCCAATCCGTGTCGGATCACAATATCTAATAGTGTGTACCCAGCTTAAGAAGTTTGGGGTATAACTGGCAGGTGAACTCTGAAGAGACAGGAGGGCAGAGTTGAGGGTGAAGAATGTAAGACTTAGGGGTAGGTGTGATGAACAGGTGCATTTAGGGAACGTATCACACTGTGCAGGCCGGTAATACCGTTTTACTGACAAAGTGCCACTGCTCTTGTAAACACAGCATGATTGTCCTTTAGGCAAACTAGGCTCCTTCCTAGAGCACAAACCAGCATTTTAGGTTGCCAGCAGCCCAGCGGAGGACTTCACAGACGAGGAGGACTTCGCTGGACCTTGCTGGAGGGGTAACTATTGGTAAATACAAGTGGAGTTTTCGTTTGTATCACAGTGATACTAAACGAACAATTCCGTTGGTGTTTACCTTTGTTAATAAATGGGGGCCTGAATGTAAACTGGCAGAGTGCTGGCCCAATCAGAGTGTGATTCGTACCTCCCCCCTCATGCAGTGAGACATAACTCCCAGAAATCCTAGCAGACAGGGCTAAAGTTCTGGTGGTCAGGACATTGGAGCTATCCCAACCTAAACTGGAAAGCAGGAGGAAGACTGTTAGAAACATGAAATACAAATATTTGGCTTGCTTGTGTGTTCCCCATTCCCCCCTCCTCTGAGTGGTATAGCCATTTATAGGGTAACTCAACAAAATAACGTTAAACCTCCTTTTGTTGGAGTAGACAATGATTTTACAGTGCTGGTTCCTTTTACGTATGAAGGCTGAAAAGTAAATGATGATGCTCCTCCTCTCTGATTCTCCACATTGCCTTAGTGGTGTGGGTCTACACAATCACAGCACAGAAACCCATATGCACAGCTGTAGACAGCTGTAACTTTTAGAATTTTCCACAGCAAGTACAAATATCTGTGTGTCAGTTCCTACTTTCATTTGTGTTGTTGCTGTTCTGTTCTGCAAGCACATAAATCTTACCCATACTTGCCTACCCTCCCGAAAATCTGGTGCCCCGCCCGGGAAGGCAGGTAAGCCTTCCGCAAGCTACTGTCCCCTCCTGCCAACCCGTGATTACATGAGAATCCCCGGTCGCGCCCCCTGATTGTGGCCCCGCCCCCTGCTTCACAATGCCGGGATTATCGGTTGTGGGGGGCCAAAAATAACGCAATTGTGTGGCCATGCCCTGCTCCGCCCACAATCGCCAGCCACGCCCCCTGATTTTGCCGATCTGGCTGCCCCCTCCCGGAAAGGGTAGCCAGAATGTCTGCATCTCTGATCTTACCAAAACCAGGCTCCTGTAACACCTGCTTTCTCTTCAAGAATATAGGGGTTTATGTATTAAGCTTTAGAGAGGGATAAAGTACCAACCAGTCAGCTCCTAACTGTCATTTTTCAAACAACCTATAAAGTGACAGGAGCTGATGGGTTGGTACTTTGGGGGAGATGCATTAAGCCTTGTAGAGTGATAAAGTACTAACCAATCAGCTCCTGTCATTTTTCAAACACAGTCTGTAAACTGACAGTTATTAGCTGATTGGTTAGTGCTTTATCAGTGTCCACTTTATCACTCTCATCTACTTTATCGCTCTTCAAGGCTTAGGCCGGGATGTACTAAAGGAAAAATGCGATAAAAACCCAGAAAACTGGGTTTTTACCGCATTACCAAATGTACTAAGCCCCGACCGCACTTTTATCGGTGCAGAGGGTAACGGCAGAAAAACCTGGCGTTACCCTATAGAAGCCTATGGGCTTCTTACCACACCCCGCTCCCGACGCTTCGCCACCGCCCCGCCATCGCCCAGCGCTGTCCCCCACTCACCTGCTGTCCATGGTCGCTCCTCCTGGGTCCTCCATCTCCTCCTAATCTTCTTCCGGGTGCAAGGAGGGGGAGGAGGAGCCCGTCGCTTCCTGCACAGGTGACCAGAGGGGGCGGGGTCCCACGGAGACCCCTTCACCCGGTGTCGGCTGTTTCGCAAAGGGCAGCTCTTTTCGCAAAAGCTGTCCTTTGCGATACTTGTCGCATATGTTAGTACATATGTGATTAGTAAGGTTGTGGAGACTGGCAGAATGGTCACTGCAACCTTAGTACATCGACCCCATAATCTAGAATCTGCTTCTATTAAGCACTGTTTTAAAGTACTGTAGATTACTTTGGGTACTTATTGTTTTGTCCCTTCGGCATACACGAAAAGAGATGTGATAAAGTAATGACTTTCTGGAGTACTGGAGTAGTGTAGTGTGCCATAATTAATGGGCACCCGAGTCTTTGTCATCACAACTGACTTGTACTATAATACTACAGCTTTTTGTTATCTGCCTACCTAATGGTATTTATGCGTGTCTGCTAAATAAACGATAGCCCGGTCACGCCCGCACCTCTGTATACAATTTTTGTTTTGTTTTCATTATCTGTTTAATCTCTCCCCCCCTCTATTTTCCCGTCACCTCTCCTTGCTCACTGTCTCAGGCAGAGCAACAAGGAGAATGTGAGACACACCCTGGAGCTGGCAGGTGCTGCCTTCAAACTGTTAAGCCCATGAATGCACAGCAGTGGCCTTTGACCCTCAAAGCAGCTGTCATGCCTTGCTGTAGTTTCCTTTTTAACGCCAAGGCATGTCTATTTCCTTGAATTTCAGTCTTTCCCTCCTGCGCTGCTTTCTCCCCTCCCCACCACCCCCCTACCCCCTCCTCCTTCCAACAACTGTCTTTTCTTTCCCAACCCAGACAGGCAGCTCAGGAACTTCTTCTACCATGAACTTTTTCGCCAGGAATGAATCAGCAATAGTTTACATTTTAATGATATGATTATCTGAACCTGTGACACGGACAACAGGTTTTGTGTTTTAAACATTTGTGCGTAATAATATCTTTTAGATTTGATTCCGACGTGGCACTGCATTTCTTGCAGTTAGTTTTATGTGTGTTTTACAAACTGACCTAAAAGCAAGAAAGGTCCATTTGTTATGTTAGAATGGAAGTACTTTGCCGTATTGGCTCTGTAAACATCTGACACATACTGAAACTTGGGCAATGAGAACAAGGGCTGTTGCCAGTGACCTATATAAACTCATTCCCTTTACTCCAGTTTGCGAATAGCTTATGTATTATGAAGCTACTAGAATTTATTGAGGTACAGGTTGAGTCTCCCATGTCCAAATATTCTGAAATACAAAATATTCTTAAATACGGAATTTTTTTTAGCATGACTGAGATAATGAAACCTTTTGGATTTTGATGGTTCAATGTACACAAACCTTGTTTAAGGCACACAATTATTATAAATATTCTATAAAATTACCTTCAGGCTTTGTGTATAAGGTGTATATGAAACATAAATTCATTCTTTGTGTATATTGGGGTCCCATTCCCAATATATTTCATTATTATATGCAAATATTCCAAAATACGGAATATTCCGATATCCAAAATACCCCTGGTCCCAAGCATTTTGGATATGGGAGACTCAACCTGTATCCGTTGGGAGATAACTGGAAAACACCCCACTCTTCAGAGATATTAGAGGACGCTCATTATAACTTACAATATTAGATGTTAGTTATTGTCCTGCGAGTGATGCTTTCGAGTTTTTAAACAAGCTTTCACCACTTGGGTCTGTCTTTGTCTACTGTATGTACTTAATAAACCCAACCATACCAACTCTGACATCACTGATCTTGGAATGCATATTTCAGTCTGTGATATCAATACATACAAGTGCATAGCAATTTATTTACTCCGTAGCTTTGTCCAAATGTCGGGAGAAAATTTTCTGATGGAAAAAAAAAAAGTAATATAATAACCGAGAGCGCCAATATTGTCTGTATAAATAGCTTATACAGCATGTTAAGGAATACTCGCTTTTTTTATTAACCGGGAGACAGCTGGAATTAACAGAAGACAAGTATGATATCCAGTATCTAGATTCATCTGTTTTCCATTTGAAATGTGATGAACTTGTACATCATTCTAACTAATTAATGCCTCAATATTATATTTATACTGTATGCCAACAAGATTGTCCTGCACGTGTATGTGTTTAAAAAGACGGCCAGATCCATCGTTTACTAATGAGACATTTCTCAAATGATGGGTGACCTCCCAGATTCGTTGACGATCTCTCTAGGAGAGTTTAGCCAGGTACACCTTAGACGATATGCCGTCCAATCCCATGGACCATCTAGTGTGTGCCCACTATGCTCACTCCAGCGGGTTGTTCATCGGGGTTGTTCCATCGGCCTACATGCACGGCCGATGGAGCGGCCCAGCTGCCAACGCCGGCAAGGTCAATGGTCACGGTGAACGATATATCGGACGGCCATTCACTGGATCATGCAGTGTGTTCCGACCGCCTGATATATATCATTCATCGACACCATCTGGCGTCACATTGGCGGGTAGCTTAGTATGTACCCAGACGGAGAAGAGAAGCAACTGCTGTGTGATTGCAGCACTTTATGTTGTAATCTAGATATACTATGATTGTAATAGATACAAACCCAATCCTTGTCTTGTGTATTCTAACCCTGCTTTTCACACTGCAATAACATGGGACTAATGAATTGTGTGGTGTTGTTTTTATCTATTTTTTTCCTTTATATATCATCACTTATTTATGGGACTACGAAACCTACTATAGCTTCCTTATGTAAGAGTGTTACTACATAATGTTTATAAATGTTCATGTCAATGTCCCATTGCTGTGACATATGGTTTCTGTGGCAGTACATTTTGTGTTTTTCAATAGGGGAGCACAGGGGCTGATGGCAGTGTCCTACAAAGGGATTACTCACAGGATATCTGCTGTGTGTTGGAAAATTCCTTCCCCCATGATCACAATTTTGTCTCAAATAAGTTAAATTCCGACAAAACTCGGAAGCTTTCCATGTATATTTCTGAGTGTTATAAGTAGTTTTTTTTTTTAATATATAACGCAGCTTGTAATGTAGGTTTCATGTCCCTTTCATTTAGCGCAGGCAATAGCAAAATCACTAGGAAAGCTCCAGGATGTGTATGGAGCCTAGGAATTTTCCCTATAGTAACCAGGCCAACCTGGTCAATATCGACTAGGTTGGCCTGCATGCACATGCGATTATCGATATTGACCATCCGTTGCCGCGCATCGACCATCGTTTGGTCGTTTGAAGGGGCCAGAAACTGGTCGATTTGAACGATAACGATATGATCGATATCGTAATCGTTCACATCGACCAGGGAAATCTGACCGTTTGTATGCACCATTATTGTGATAATTCAGTGTCATCTAAATTCTTGGAAGAAAAGCATTTTAAATGTAGTGACAAAAAAAGCAGGAAACCTTGTCATAATCTGCATTATTATTTTTATCTAAAATAATTATGCATATTTTAATTTTTCTGATTATGCAGAAGCGCTGACTGTTTTTCTCCTCGGCATATGAACAGTTAAAGGAACGTTACAGACAATTATAGAGAGAGATATGATTCATACATACATATGATTGGTGTAAGACTCAGAAGGAGGAGCGGGTTACCCCGTCAGACCTGATGTGTGCGTGTGAAAACATGCCCGGATAACTGTAATACTGTGATTTCAACTGTGCCACTCAGTGCAGGTTTAACTGATAATATGCTTAGCAGAGAAATGAAAATCTGCTAGCTTTCTCCCAGCAGAGCAAACCAGATAAACCCCTTGCCTGTCTGTAATAATATTGGACATGTGTCTTGGCCTGCCACCTGTCTCTGATTTGACGGACATTACACGTTGGGCCTGGGAAGCTGTTTTCTGACATTTGCTTCAGGCACAGTAAACGTATTGAAAGAGAAAAAAAGCAGCCGGTTTAATAGAACCTGTTCTACCCTCTGAGTAAAATAACAGCTATATGCACACAGCCTATTAATTGGGCTCGAGAAGATTTAACTCTTTGTAAGACTGAAAATGCACATATCTGTTTTAGAGGGAATAGATAAATTTTTGTATTCTTGCGCACCTTGGCAACAGCAGCAGCAGTCACCTCTGCCTATAGGGGGCAGCCCCTGAGGGGCTCACAGTACCCCCCTCCCCGGCACGCAGGTTTTTTCTTTTTCAAAGGGAACATGGCCACACCTCCCACGATTAGGTGACGCCCCCTTCCCCTGGGTCCTGTCCGGCTCTCTACGGCCCTGGTTGTTTTAGGGTTGTTACATGTGAAAATATATATTATTTTATTGATGCATTATTTTCTTTTGTATGTTCAGTAAAATACTCAGAGAAGATACGAAGCTCAGGCCCCTACTGAGCGACCCTGAATTCTGATCACACTAATATTTATAAAAGCGCATTCGCTACTTAAACCTCTTTTTTTTTGTTTTTTTTTTGTTTTGCTTCTTAAATGATCAATTCACTGTGGAGCGTATTCAGTAAGTGGAACCTCACAGGCTAATAGGTCCCAGGATTTCCGGCCAGGGAAAACTCTCTTGTTTCGTATCGCGCCCCATAGAGGTGTAAGCAAAACAAGCGGTATATCCATACCGCAGCGACCAGAAATCTACGCAGAAGCAGATCTGCTTAATTGAGTCTACCTCTAAGTCAGTGGTGTCACCACTGTACAAAGTTAATTATTACAGTCAGTTACATGCAGTGTTCCTCCAAACATCACCTCAATGTTTGGCTGCCCCCATATTTGCCCATTATGGAACCCTCAGCATTTATACTTGTCCTCTGCACCTCTACTGGGGGAAAAAGTAGTAATGTTGCTGGCCGCAATGTTCGGAATCTTGGTAGTTTGTAATCGCATCAGATACATGTTAATATGTCATAATACAGTAAAATGCTTGTCTCCCAAGGAATAGGGTGCCTACTAACCATGGAAAATAGTCAAATGGTTGACATTACGGAGGACCGACAAGTTCTGGACTTCTTTTATTGCTATTGGCTGCTACTAAATGTCTCATTATACAGAGGGGCTGACTCAATTACCCGCTGTGTTTACCGTGCGGGTAAAGCTCCAGGTTGGATGCCCGCAACTATTTATTTATCAGTCTGTTTCCCCTCGCTGGTAATGCACGTTAACCCCTAAGGTGCGTACACAGACAATTTTTTGAGCGATTTTCCTGATTCCGACAGATCGGAACGACAAATCCGCAAAATCGCTACATGTGTACGCATAATGTCACCTGATGCACGCTCCCATGGGGTAGTCAGCCACATCCTGAGGTCGGCCCTATATTAAGCCAACCTGACGATGCGGCTGACTACCCCATTCTGCGGTATGCAGCAGGGGCCGACATATCGGGCATCGGATCGTCTAGTGTGTACCAGCCTCCTGATACGTCGGGGGGGCGGTCGCCCATCGGATTGCTTGTTACACACGTCGTCTAGTGTGTATGCACCTTTAGATTCCAGGTTAAATGCCCCACCCGTTGAGTCCCAGTGGGTGCATTTACACAGATATTTCCCTGCTCCAGAGACACTACGTGCATCCTGTGGTGCTTAACACGCGTGGTATCGAGACTTAATTGAATTGCTCAGGGCTGACAATTAGCTGCCCCAGAATGTTGTAAGTAGAAGTTCTTGGGCTGGAGTCATATTAGACCCACAACCCAATTGGTGTCTAGAAAGATAGACTTTAACCATCATGGGGTAGATTTACTAAAATGTCTAAAAGGGAAAAGTGAAGGTGTTACCCTCAGCAAACAATCTGATAATAGCTATCATTTATCTTGTAAAAAATGAAAGCGGGAATCTAAATGGCTGCTGAGGGCAAAGTCGCCACCCTTCCTTTTTAGAAATTTAGAGAAGTCCACTCCCATGCGTTTATTCTGATCACCTTTGTATGCTGAATTATTAATTGATAATTGAAGTTATTACTTAAATTGTTCATTTGTGGTTATTCTCCCAAAAATAGAGTCATTTCTTTTGCAGCGATATTGGTGGGTTTTTCCTGCTGCATGGCCGATTTTTCTTTTTCTTTTATTTAAGAGGAAGGAAAGTTTTCTCTCCTGGAGTAATCACTTGTTTATTACTCTCTCCCAATGTACAGCCGTCTCTTGCTTTGTACGATTAGTATGCTGGGTAAATCGCCATTTTTCCTTAGACATTGCCTAGCATACTCATCAGTTGGGAGATGCAAAGAAGAATCCTGAGAGACCCGTAATAAAGTAAATTGGTTACAAATATAGCATTTTTTGTATTAAATAACACAATATTACTCAACTTATATAATACATATTATATGTAATCATAATAGGTCTCATTTAGTATTGGACACAAAAGCAATAGGCACATTTGACCCCACTACATATGCACACCGAAAATTCTTACGCATCCATCCTAGAGCGCCTAGAATGCATTTTGGAGGTGCAAGTGTGGGTAAAACACAGTAATGGTGTATTCCCACTACATGTTTCCATGCCGACCACAAGAAAGATGCCAGTGCGCCTGTAAGGACACGGATGATTTGCAGGTGCTGGAATCTTGGTGCAAAATACGAACTGACCATGATAATCTGCTGCAGGCTCTGATTGTCTGTGTGCATCTTGCCTTGATACAATGCAGTGTATTCACAGCACTCTGCAGCAATAAAGCAGAGTCTCATTTGATATTATAAGTGGAAGGTAACTGATGTTTATATTCACTTGGACTTGTTTAGAACTTGGTACATGCAATTTATAAACCAGACATACACTAACCATATTGTCTATGTTGTGTGCTGTAACTTTTAGCATTTATTATGACAATTGTGCATATAGTACTATTCTCTTCTGGTGTAACCCAGGCACATATACTACTGTTCTCTCCTGGAGTAATCCATGTGCATATACTACTGTTCTCTCCTGGAGTAATCCATGCACATATACTACTGGTCTCTCCTGGTGTAATCCATGCGCATATACTACTGTTCTCTCCTGGAGTACTCCATGAGCATATACTACTATTCTCTCCTGGAGTAATCCATGTACATATACTACTGTTCGCTCCTGGAGTAATCCATGCGCATATACTACTGGTCTCTCCTGGTGTAATCCATGCGCATATACTACTGTTCTCTCCTGGAGTACTCCATGAGCATATACTACTATTCTCTCCTGGAGTACTCCATGAGCATATACTACTATTCTCTCCTGGAGTAATCCATGTGCATATACTACTGTTCTCTCCTGGAGTAATCCATGCACATATACTACTGGTCTCTCCTGGTGTAATCCATGCGCATATACTACTGTTCTCTCCTGGAGTACTCCATGAGCATATACTACTATTCTCTCCTGGAGTACTCCATGTGCATATACTACTGTTCTCTCCTGGAGTAATCCATGTGCATATACTACTGTTCTCTCCTGGAGTAATCCATGCACATATGCTACTGTTCTCTCCTGGAGTAATCCATGCGCATATACTACTGTTCTCTCCTGGAGTAACCCATGTGCATATACTACTGTTCTCTCCTGGTGTAACCCAGGCACATATACTACTGTTCTCTCCTGGAGTAATCCATGTGCATATACTACTGTTCTCTCCTGGAGTAACCCATGTGCATATACTACTGTTCTCTCCTGGTGTAACCCAGGCACATATACTACTGTTCTCTCCTGGAGTAATCCATGTGCATATACTACTGTTCGCTCCTGGAGTAATCCATGCGCATATACTACTGGTCTCTCCTGGTGTAATCCATTCGCATATACTACTGTTCTCTCCTGGAGTACTCCATGAGCATATACTACTATTCTCTCCTGGAGTAATCCATGTGCATATACTACTGTTTTCTCCTGGAGTAACCCATGTGCATATACTACTGTTTTCTCCTGGAGTATACTAGATGCATATACTACTGTCCTCTCCTGGAGTAACCCAGGCGCATATACTACTATTCTCTCCTGGAGTATATTAGGCACATATACTACTGTTCTCTCCGGGAGTAATCCATGTTCATATACTACTGTTCGCTCCTGGAGTAATCCATGCGCATATACTACTGGTCTCTCCTGGTGTAATCCATGCGCATATACTACTGTTCTCTCCTGGAGTACTCCATGAGCATATACTACTATTCTCTCCTGGAGTACTCCATGAGCATATACTACTATTCTCTCCTGGAGTAATCCATGTGCATATACTACTGTTCTCTCCTGGAGTAATCCATGCACATATACTACTGGTCTCTCCTGGTGTAATCCATGCGCATATACTACTGTTCTCTCCTGGAGTACTCCATGAGCATATACTACTATTCTCTCCTGGAGTACTCCATGTGCATATACTACTGTTCTCTCCTGGAGTAATCCATGTGCATATACTACTGTTCTCTCCTGGAGTAATCCATGCACATATGCTACTGTTCTCTCCTGGAGTAATCCATGCGCATATACTACTGTTCTCTCCTGGAGTAACCCATGTGCATATACTACTGTTCTCTCCTGGTGTAACCCAGGCACATATACTACTGTTCTCTCCTGGAGTAATCCATGTGCATATACTACTGTTCTCTCCTGGAGTAACCCATGTGCATATACTACTGTTCTCTCCTGGTGTAACCCAGGCACATATACTACTGTTCTCTCCTGGAGTAATCCATGTGCATATACTACTGTTCGCTCCTGGAGTAATCCATGCGCATATACTACTGGTCTCTCCTGGTGTAATCCATTCGCATATACTACTGTTCTCTCCTGGAGTACTCCATGAGCATATACTACTATTCTCTCCTGGAGTAATCCATGTGCATATACTACTGTTTTCTCCTGGAGTAACCCATGTGCATATACTACTGTTTTCTCCTGGAGTATACTAGATGCATATACTACTGTCCTCTCCTGGAGTAACCCAGGCGCATATACTACTATTCTCTCCTGGAGTATATTAGGCACATATACTACTGTTCTCTCCGGGAGTAATCCATGTTCATATACTACTGTTCCCTCCTGGAGTAACCCAGGTGCATATTCTAGTGTTCTCTCCGGGAGTAATCCATGTTCATATACTACTGTTCCCTCCTGGAGTAACCCAGGTGCATATACTACTGTTCTCTCCTGGAGTGACCCAGGTGCATATACTACTGTTCTCTCCTGGAGTGACCCAGGTGCATATACTACTGCTGTGTCCTGGAGTAACTCAGGTGCATATACTAGTGTTCTCTCCGGGAGTAACCCAGGTGCATATACTAATGTTCTCTCCTGGATTAACCCAGGTGCATATACTACTGTTCTCTCCTGGAGTAACCCATGTGCATATGCTACTGTTCTCTCCAGGTGTAATCCATGCGTAGCGTTCCCGCTAGGCTGTTTTAGCGGGGGGCGCGGCGCCCTGCCCTCCTTCTGGAGGGCAAAAAGCACCCTGCCCTCCAGGAGGAGGGCAAAAAGCGCCCTGCCCTAACAGCCTGCGGGAGCCGTTC
Source organism: Taudactylus pleione (assembly GCA_031769625.1). NCBI lineage: Eukaryota > Metazoa > Chordata > Amphibia > Anura > Myobatrachidae > Taudactylus > Taudactylus pleione. The sequence goes on along the minus strand of JAUIMM010000534.1, from coordinate 3,414,939 downwards.
TCACCTGCGGGACGCAGCGTCCCGCGGGTGGAGAAACATGCGGTGACCCGGTCACCGCCGGAGAATAAACGCCGGGCGCATGCGCCCGGCATCTATTCTCCTTGTCTGCAGGGCTTGGGGGCTGCCCGGCGTGTCCGTAAGTGCCGGGCACGCCCCCAAGAGTGACGAAAAGGGGACGCGTCTTATAGACACGCCCCCTTTTCCGATGACCACGCCCCCTTCTCGGCCGCGTGCACGCCTTCGGCGCGCGCACGGGCATGCCCTCTCTAGCTCCGGCGCCCTGCCTCCCGCCGGAGCTAGAGGGAACACTATATGCGCATATACTACTGTTCTCTCCTGGAGTATACCAGGCACATATACTACTGTTCTCTCCTGGAGTATACCAGGCACATATACTACTGTTCTCTCCTGGAGTATACCAGGCACATATACTACTGTTCTCTCCTGGAGTATATTAGGCACATATACTACTGTTCTCTCCTGGAGTATACCAGGCACATATACTACTGTTCTCTCCTGGAGTATACCAGGCACATATACTACTGTTCTCTCCTGGAGTATACCAGGCACATATACTACTGTTCTCTCCTGGAGTATACCAGACACATATACTACTGTTCTCTCCTGTAGTAAGCCAGGCACATTTAATACTGTTCTCTCCTGGAGTATACCAGGCACATACACTACTGTTCTCTCCTGTAGTAAGCCAGGCACATATACTACTGTTCTCTCCTGGAGTATACCAGGCACATATACTACTGTTCTCTCCTGGAGTATACCAGGCACATACACTACTGTTCTCTCCTGTAGTAAGCCAGGCACATATACTACTGTTCTCTCCTGGAGTAAGCCAGGCACATATACTACTGTTCTCTCCTGTAGTAAGCCAGGCACATATACTACTGTTCTCTCCTGGAGTATACCAGGCACATATAATACTGTTCTCTCCTGGAGTATACCAGGCACATATACTACTGTTCTCTCCTGGAGTATACCAGGCACATATACTACTGTTCTCTCCTGGAGTATACCAGACACATATACTACTGTTCTCTCCTGTAGTAAGCCAGGCACATATACTACTGTTCTCTCCTGGAGTATACCAGGCACATATAATACTGTTCTCTCCTGGAGTATACCAGGCACATATACTACTGTTCTCTCCTGGAGTATACCAGGCACATATACTACTGTTCTCTCCTGGAGTATATTAGGCACATATACTACTGTTCTCTCCTGGAGTATACCAGGCACATATACTACTGTTCTCTCCTGGAGTATACCAGGCACATATACTACTGTTCTCTCCTGGAGTATACCAGGCACATATACTACTGTTCTCTCCTGGAGTATACCAGGCACATATACTACTGTTCTCTCCTGGAGTATACCAGACACATATACTACTGTTCTCTCCTGTAGTAAGCCAGACACATATACTACTGTTCTCTCCTGGAGTATACCAGGCACATATAATACTGTTCTCTCCTGGAGTATACCAGGCACATATACTACTGTTCTCTCCTGGAGTATACCAGGCACATATACTACTGTTCTCTCCTGGAGTATATTAGGCACATATACTACTGTTCTCTCCTGGAGTATACCAGGCACATATACTACTGTTCTCTCCTGGAGTATACCAGGCACATATACTACTGTTCTCTCCTGGAGTATACCAGGCACATATACTACTGTTCTCTCCTGGAGTATACCAGGCACATATACTACTGTTCTCTCCTGGAGTATACCAGGCACATATACTACTGTTCTCTCCTGGAGTATACCAGGCACATATACTACTGTTCTCTCCTGGAGTATACCAGGCACATATACTACTGTTCTCTCCTGGAGTATACCAGGCACATATACTACTGTTCTCTCCTGTAGTAAGCCAGGCACATTTAATACTGTTCTCTCCTGGAGTATACCAGGCACATACACTACTGTTCTCTCCTGGAGTATACCAGGCACATACACTACTGTTCTCTCCTGGAGTATACCAGGCACATACACTACTGTTCTCTCCTGGAGTATACCAGGCACATACACTACTGTTCTCTCCTGGAGTATACCAGGCACATACACTACTGTTCTCTCCTGGAGTATACCAGGCACATACACTACTGTTCTCTCCTGGAGTATATTAGGCACATATACTACTGTTCTCTCCTGGAGTATACCAGACACATATACTACTGTTCTCTCCTGGAGTATACCAGGCACATATACTACTGTTCTCTCCTGGAGTATACCAGGCACATATACTACTGTTCTCTCCTGGAGTATATTAGGCACATATACTACTGTTCTCTCCTGGAGTATACCAGGCACATATACTACTGTTCTCTCCTGGAGTATACCAGGCACATATACTACTGTTCTCTGCTGGAGTATACCAGGCACATATACTACTGTTCTCTCCTGGAGTATACCAGGCACATATACTACTGTTCTCTCCTGGAGTATACCAGGCACATATACTACTGTTCTCTCCTGGAGTATACCAGGCACATATACTACTGTTCTCTCCTGGAGTATACCAGACACATATACTACTGTTCTCTCCTGTAGTAAGCCAGGCACATTTAATACTGTTCTCTCCTGGAGTATACCAGGCACATACACTACTGTTCTCTCCTGGAGTATACCAGGCACATATACTACTGTTCTCTCCTGGAGTATACCAGGCACATACACTACTGTTCTCTCCTGGAGTATATTAGGCACATATACTACTGTTCTCTCCTGGAGTATACCAGACACATATACTACTGTTCTCTCCTGGAGTATACCAGGCACATATACTACTGTTCTCTCCTGGAGTATACCAGGCACATATACTACTGTTCTCTCCTGGAGTATACCAGGCACATACACTACTGTTCTCTCCTGGAGTAAAGCGCTGCATCTAAGCAAAATGCATATTTCTCTGAGGGCTCATTTTACATTTGCAATTTACAAATTTCATCCAAATTTACATGAGCACCAATATGTTTAGGATGTCTCATGCAGTTAAAATAAGTGGAAACAGAACATTACACAACCTTTATCTTTATATTCTTTTAAATATCAGATGATGGAGCCAGACACACACAAAAGATCATCTACTTGTATTTTTCATAGCAGTTCCCCTGATAAAAGTGAAGTTTTTAATTTGTAGTGCCAGTTGGTCATGTAGGAGGGCAGAAAATCTCTACAGTAGGTCAACTTGGCCTGCGTGGCACATCTTGATACAGGCCAAGCCACCATTACTAGGAAGGATGCAATGCGGTGTGACTCATATATTTGGGGGTTTAATAAAACAACAGTTGCACTTGGACTGATCAGTGATTTGTCTAAACACCATTGTTTCCTTTAGATTGTGGATTTGGCTGGGTGCTCCTCTCCCTCTCGCTATTGCTATATTTGGTCACTGATGTGCTGCGACTTGTTTCATTCAGGGGGATGTGTTTGCCCCACGGCTCTGCTGCAGCACGAGACAGGGTGGTGGGTGTGAAGCAGATGTACTAGTAGATGACCAAATGGTGGATTCATCTGGCTACAAGCAGCTGTGACAATATTGGCTCTTACTTTCCAACCTGTTACATGAACAACTCTTTTGTGCGAGAATAAGTTTATATGTTTGCTGTATGATCTATGTGTGTATTCTAACATGCAAAGTGAATTTTACCCGCTACGTTTTATGTTCTGTGCTGTGTTCATTCCAATTTAAAATCCCTTCAGTTTGTACACTGTATATTCCCAACTTTATAAACTGCTGGTGTTAATTTTGAAGTTAAACATTCTGCACCAGGGGAGAATCGAGAGGGGATTGATCTCTATATACGTATTATTACATTGGTATTTTGGTTAAGTTGTTTATTAGTATGCTGCACAGTGACATCACTGGGCTTTGTTATAAGCGACTTGGATGTCCGATTTGACCGCACATTATGGACCTCATTCAGAGTCTCTCGCCCCCAGCGTATGCAAATTTGTCAAAGTGACGCCACGGGAAGCGATCGCTCGCCAAGGCATAAGCACGCCCACCATGTCTTAGTGAGCGGCCAGCGTATGCCCAATCGCACAGGCAGAGCCGCCCACCAACACACGTCATCTCCAGGAAGTGTATTAAAACATTGGTACATCGAGGACAATCGGAAGCGATCGCAGCGCTTCTGGTTGCCTTACCCTACCGCAAGCACTGTGAGGACTTCAGTGTAAAAAACAAGCATGTGACGTGTACTATGATGCTTCGTGTTAATTATGCACGCCTCTAAAACGGCGTTGAAACACTCAGACAGGCCTGCGTTCGCACCTCCACTCCCCCATTATTAGTGTCCTGCCCCTGTTACCACCCACAAATGGCCTCTCCTGTCACTCATTTCACTGGGCTGTCTTTGCTGGGCGAGCGAGCGGCCTACGATCGCACAGAGTAGTTTACGCATGCGCAGAACGAAGCATGCGCGTACGCAAACCATCGGGCCGCTTACGAGCGCACAGCGCTAGCGAGAGACTGAATGAGGTCCTATATCTGATGATATTGGGTGGGTGCTGGCAAAATTGGACAAAATATTCACCATGTGAAACGCTGAGATTTTTGTATTTTCTTACTTCTATTTTATATTGTTACCGTGTAACTATTGTTTATCTATTTTATTGAAACTTGTTGTTACAAATATATTTATTATACCGGTAGTTGGTTACATGAAGTATCTTGCAAGTAAATGTTGAAGGAAATGTTCTCAAAAGAAAATAGCTTATAAGTATAGTCTGACACTTGCGCCATCTTGTCCTGTGTCCTGGCTGAAGGATGACCTGGACTTGTAAGTCACATGACTCTTCTCAAATGAGCGAGAATGTTCTATTCCCAGTCTTCATAATGGATGTTTGTTTTTATGTATTGGAGTTGTCAGCAACGGACGACTCCTTCCTAAACAAATATAACCCCCACGTACATTAAAGAAGTTGGACTCTATACTGGTTTTAGGATTGAGTGTTCCTTTTGTCTTCCCTGCAGTGCAATTCATCAATGGGAGCTGCCATGAAAATATACTAGAGATGTGTGGTTTGGTTTTCCTGAAATACGAACACACCCGAACTTAGGGGTTCCAAGTGGAATCGAGTCCCAGTCAAACTTGCCAACTCTACCTGATTGCCAGTGAGACTCCCTGAAATAGCAGCAATCTCCCTGACTCTCTGAAGAGTCTAGCAATCTCCCTGATTGCACCTTACCCCCATTATGAAGCTGTTATATAAAAAAACCATATATTTACATTCCAATGGGATCATTAGTATAATTTCCCTGCATTGGTTATAGAAGTATCACAGAAATATCAGTGTGTTTTCATCTACAAGTAGATGTTACTAACTGCTTTGGGGCTCATTTACATTTGGGTTTAATTCACGCTTCTCGTATGTAGCAGTACACATCCTTTTTACCCCGCACTCATAGCTGTTGCTTTTACAAACTCCATGAAATGCATTTTCAAAAGTAGGCAAGTATGGTCCCAGTTCGGAATCAGTTTGGGGTTTCGAGTGGAGCAGAGTCCCGGCTTGAGTCTGCTGTCAGGTCTGAACTCTGATTTAAAATCCGAACTCTGGTTTTGGATTGCATGAAACCGGTCCAAATTACATGATTTTTAGCTGTTTTTTTTAATCTATTTATTTATTTTTAAGGAATCCAAAAACAAACCGAAATTTGAGGGTGATTTTGCAACAACCAAAACACGATGATGAATTAGAAGCAAAACCAAAATATGAGGGTCTGCACACATCTCTAAAATATACAGTAGCGTAACATAGGACATGATTCAGAGACTTACGCTAATGCACTCGCTACTGCGATCTCTTACTGATCGCAGTTGCAAAAATATGCTAATGTCTTCCAAAGCACAGGCGAGCATAGGGACGGCCCACTGCTGACTTTTCACACCCGTCAGATGATGTACAACAGCGTAAACCTCTGGAACATCGGCTCACATCGGTGCAGCAACGCAGAGTGAAGTCTGACCTGAGATTTTTCCCTGTTTCACACACTACTCTACACTTTACTGTTCTCTTTACATTTTTTCTTGTTAAGGCACTCTCATTCTGCGGACGAACGTAAGTGGATCTGCACTGATCATACCAGATTCACTTGCCCAACGTACTGTACAACAGCAGATGCCTATAATCTTTAATTCTATCTCTATGTATAGGAAGGGATCCACTCACAGGGTGTTCTATGCACACAGTAAGACACCTTGCTGCAGCCATTCCTGCCATGCAGAATAGAGAGACTCACTTTCAGATCATTTTTTCTAATTATTCAAAAAACTGTATCATTTGTGTATCCATTCATATCCTCATTTGGTAGTATTGCATATTGCAGAGATAGCCATTTATCCCTTCCAGATGATTCAAGATATGGATTAACCACTGAGGAGGATACCTGTGTAATCTGATCTATAGCCATTTAGGCTTTAAATATCATTTTATACCCAGAACTTTGTTGCTCACAGTGTTTAATATATACCATTAACATCCAATTGTTTGCGCTACATAATAGCCTTTATTTATAGGACCTATATTACTTGGTATATAAATTAACATCTACTTTCAATTGATCATGCTGTGTTTGTATTAGGTGGTCAAAGTACGCTATTGAGGGATTTTTCATCCTGGACATATTATCATATTTTGATTATATTTCGCCTACTGTCTGACACAGTGATACACTTAGAGTCATAATTATGGACATATGCTTATCCTTTTGACTCCTGTCGGTCAGTGTTTTTACAACTGGGTCCAATTGAGACCAGTTATCTTGTCTATGTTATTTTGTGTGTTTATGTGTATTGTATGTAAAGTTTTTTGTATATAAGACTTATCATCTTCATGATTTTATTGGTGTACCATTAAAAGTTATATTTTATTTATGAGGTAGGTTGAGTGCCCCAAATAAGAGAGTACTTTCTTTCTTTTGTGCTTCGTGTCCATATTGCTCTCAAGGGGTACCTCCATAATTAGATTTTGTTTCATAACATAGTGCTATTTCTTTATTATTCAAATATATTTGGAATGTACCTACCACTTACACTGTAATCTAGGTTGTTCTCAGCCAGTGCTTAGGATATCCCCAACCCCCCTTTTTCCCTAACTTGTTTTATTCAATATGGACAACGTGGTGGCACGGTGGTTAGCATTGTTGCATCAAAGGGCAAGGATCATGGGCTTGATTCACACCAAAGCGCTATCTGTGTGTCCTCTCCCATGTTTGTGTGGGTTTTATTCCGGTACTAAGGTTTCCTTTACACAGTCCAATAACTTATTGGTAGGTTAATTTCCTTCTGCCAAAACAATGGTCCTTATAGTGCATGATAGGCAAGTTAGACTGTAAGCTCCTGTAAGGCAGGGACTGATGTGAAGAATTAAGTATTCTATGTATAAAAGTGTGCAATATAATTGACGCTATATAAATAAATTGTAATATATACAGAAAGGGATTAGTGAGTGCTGTGTAGGGGCCATTTACCAAGGGTGCACCATGGGGGGGATATCTACTGCTGTTACCCTCTTTACTCTCGCAAAAGCAGTCCGCATAGCTTTCCATGAGGTCTGCAAAATAAAAAGTTCCATTTACCATCTCCAAAAAGCAATCCTTTTACTTTTTAGCCTTCACTTAGGCTCAGATCCTGTATCCCAGGTTCTCTCCAATAATAAATAACTTTGAGAAGACATTTTAAATTGCTGCAATATGCGGTATAAGTATTGTTACTTTTTAGGGCTTAGCTGCAAAAAAAGCTGTTATAAGTATGTCCCTTATGCTGGCCATACACGCTGCAATTATCGGGACGATCCACCCAAAATATCGGCGGATCACCGCGATAATTGTAGCGTGGGGGGGGGCGACCGAGGGTTAAATATTGCTCGGTCGGGCATGCTGGATTGTCCAGCATGCCCGTCCGATGCGATATTTACCCGGTAACTGTCGGCCGCATCGGGCAGTGTATGCCCAGCGCGGCCGACAGACAGACATTTCCTGTGTTCCTTCCTACGGAAGGAACAGGGAAATGTCTCCTCCCCCGGGGGCGGAGCGCAGATGTCGGGCTATACACTGTGAGATTTCTCTCACAGTGTATGCCGCGGACATCTGCGGCTGGCAACCGGCCAGATAAAATGTCTGTCGGTCTGACAGACATTTTATCTTGCCGTTTATGCCCAGCATTAGAACTTAGACCGAGCAACCAAATAATGTTTGCTTTCATTGTGGCAGAGTGGTTGAGAGATGACTGCACATAGAGAGAGGCTGATGGTGGGCATACTGTGTATTGAATGCATTTTTCAACATGCCCAATTATTTCATCAATTTACTTTGGTGATTGGTTCTACACTCGCACTTTTGTGTTTTGTTAATAAGCAACCAGGAAGGTTTACTAGGGTTTGGTTAAGCTGAGTACATGCTGAACAGATATATCTGCAGATCGACCATCGTCTGTCTCTGGCTGTTGGTCCCATTGGCTGGGGGCGTGTCGCACCCCCTCCCTTTGGCCTTTGCTGCATGTGTACGGGAAGACTGCAGACTGCCTGTACATACTGCCCGATGGACAGATATATCTGCCACCGGCTGTGCAGCACATCCGATGCTATATGTCTGTGAACGACGTTGTTCAGACATATCGCTGGTACACACTGACCGACGGGCACCAGATATATTGGCCGATGAATTGATCGGCCAATATATCTGTCAGTGTGCACCCAGCTTTAGAGATACTTTGGTGTGGCCAGCTCATAGGCAGAACTGGAGCCAAATGTAATAGGGCGAGAGTTTAGAAAATGTAAGCGTTTTCTCACACTTTTTAAACTGGGCCAATGTAACAGAGTCCGAGAACAAAGCAACAGAGCAAACTCGCATGTTTTTCAGACTCAAAAAACCCTCACGATGTAAACTCTCATCCAGATGTTTTCCCATTTTGAAGATAAAACTCAACCAATGTGAGAGGTTACTGCTAAACTCTCACATTTGCTAAAGTCTCACCCTATTACATTTGGCCCCTGATCTGCGGATTTAGTGGCTTTTCAACCAGATTTCTCCACCAGAAAGCTGATGATTGACTGGAAGGTGTGATTTGCCATTGGCTGCTAGAGCATATGTCAGCAATCAAATTGGACCTGATCTGCCAAATATAAGGTGAAATAGTCCTCTCCTTGTCATTAGGGTGACGGAATATGAAATCTTACAAGGACACTATCATTATCCTACAAGCAATTCTTTTCTCTGTTTACAGATGTCTCCATTCTGCTAGAAGATTGTAACATAATGGTAGATCTTCGCTATGGAGCTGGATCTTCTAGTTTTGTGTACCCAATTCTAATTTTATCAGTATTTACCTGCTTGTAACTGAACACTCTAGGTCATTTATTTTACTTATTGTACAATTAACTGCTCGCAGAGCTCACATAACCGTACTTTCAATAAGGCAACCCAGGTGCGGCCGCCTCCACCCATCTTGCCTGTGGCCATGAGCATATAGTCTCCTCCCTGCCATCTAACAAGAGATAATGCAGGCCCAGGGACCCTTATCTCCTGCCCCCCCAGGCTTGGGAGGGAAGATGTTTTGGAAACACACCACCTCACTGACCCCCAGATTGAACACATGCAAAGGCAGCAAGTGGTCCCTGCATTAACTTAACAAATGAGGAGAAATAGATACGTTTGTTTGGGTGTTGAACTCTCTTCTGTTATTTATAACAATTATTCACTTATCTTGCTCTCAGATCTGGTTTTCCATGAACTCTTTGCTGTCACTGAAGGCTGCACGTAGTGCAAATTGAAACTTGAGTGATAAATGCAGATTGCCATGAAATACGTATATATGCATTAAATGAAATCTTTATTTACCGTTCGTGTTCACTTATTTGTGTACTTTTATCTGAAACATGTAGTATGTTTGCGGGCGGGGTTATTTAAATTATAGAATTATTGTTCTCGTTACAATGCTTCTGTGTGTTCTTCAAAATGGCTCATACTCTTTCCATGTGTTCACCAATCCCTATTCCCATTCCCCAGGACGCAACGAATTGATAGCCAGATATATAAAACTGAGGACCGGAAAGACGCGTACAAGGAAACAGGTGAGAGGGACAAACTTATAATATTCTTGTGACTTAATGCTGGACCTTATAGAGTAGATGTAGGCAGCCGCTCGTCATATTAAGCTATTTTATATTACTACTCTATGAGAAGACTTGCAAAGCATGCTGGGACATGTCATTCCACTATGGTTTCTGAGGTCATTAATTGAATAATAAGGCCACATAACTGAAGAACTCCTAGGAGAAAGATGCTATTAGGTTGGCTTGGACCAGTTTTGGAGCCAATAGTTGTGGCTGTGAAATAGAACGGAGCTTGTAACTGGCTCAATGAATGAGTAATTGTGAATAGCCAAGATATTTTATGAAGTTGTCCTACTAATATCCTCTCTAAAATTGTGTGTGCACTGCCACCTTGTGGATAGAAAATGTAGTGCAGATTTCTCATCTGTACTTTAAATCCTGTAAGTCTATGATACTATTTATGATCAAGTGAATACTATTTATGATTAAGTGAATATAATGTTACTATAGAATTTTTGGTCTTCACGAATGTAGAAAGAAGCAGGTCTGTTTTAATGTCCAATGTCTATAGTCAAGTTACAAGGACACCAATTAACTTTGAATTTTAAACATTTATAGATCTGCAAATTATTTGTCACACAGAAATATCATAATTTTTTTTTGTTCAGTTTTAGTGTTTTTTGTTCTTTAAAAAAATAATTGTAATTTCTGCACCTGTAGGTATCTAGCCACATACAAGTTTTAGCGCGGAGGAAGTCTCGAGAGATCCAGTCCAAACTGAAGGTAAGTAAGACCCCTTGCTCCTCATATCTGCTGGCTGCAGCCTCTCTGCTTGCTTCTGTATAATAGTCCCCAGGCCGGCTCCCTGACTTGCCTGCAATGTATACGAGTTTGCTTGTGCTCCAGAAGTGAGAAGTGTGCATGTTTCTGTTGCCACGTGGCAGGAATGGATCAAGGGGTCATCTGCTGAAATTCCACAGCCACGGCATTAGCCACATCATCATCTCAGTGGCTTGACAACATACTGGGGGATAAGTGATAGGCTGTGGACTTCAAGCATCGGCGAGTTCAGTGCGAGAGTGGCCAATGTTTTAAAGTAGCATTCTTTTAAAAGGCAAACCCAACCTGGTTTTGCCTTTTTAAATGAGCGCCACTTTAAAACATTGGGCAGACTTGCTCGCTGATGCTTGAAGTCCGCAGCCTATTACATATACCCCTAGAGTCTGTTCTTGTAGGCATTCAGAAAAGAAAAAAAATAATATAATTTTAGTTTTGGTATATTATCATCAAAAGGTATTTTGTAGAGTTTATCTAAAGATTGTGGAGTTAAGGAACCACTAATCCCAAATATAAGATTTATTAGGAAACTGGTTATTTACAGTTTTCTCCAAGACAGAAATTCCTGTAGTTATCCAAGCTATTTGAGCCCAAAAATGCCATTGCGGAAATTTTGTAATCCATACACATCAGACCTTAGCCACTAAGGGCGGTATACTATTAGCCCCCCCAAAAAATTGGGTGCGAAAACCTGTCGTTTTTTGCAATTATAACTATAACTATCCAATTAGTGCCCCTGTTTTTCTCGCCCTGAAAAAATTTCCATTCAATGATAGGTCCGTGAACTTAAGTGTTTTTCGTAATCGTGGTGGCGAAAACAGGGCACTTACCAGGGATTTTATTTTGGGACCTCAGAGGTCCAAAAAAAATTCCACAATGAGTGCTGGAGTCACAGGGCTAATTGGATAGCCCTGGGGGATCTGTTACTGCCCACATTAATTTTGGGGCTAATAGGATACCACCCTAAGTTTATTACATGTCACAATCTCTACTTGGCTTACCTCCTACCATGGTAAGAAAACTTTTACATCATGTTTGGTGTTTCCTTGTACATTTAGGATGAACTTATGTGTTTTGTTGCCATCTAATGTTTAGGGCAGTGGTTCTCAAACTCTGCCCTCAGACCCCTAACAGTTTTCCAGGTCACCCAGCAGGTGCACAGGTGTATTCATTACTCACTGACTCATTTAAAAAAATTCACAGGCGGAGCTAATTATTTTACTTGTGATTCTGTGAGGAGACCTGGAAAACATGAACTGTTTGTGGTTCTGAGGACTGAGTTTGAGAACCATGTTAATACATGTTTGTAGCTGCTCAATCACTTCAGTAATATCACTCAGGTGCATGTAAGGGAGGGGTTATTCTTTACTAGAAACAACAAAAAGTATTCCCCCAGCACTCAGAATGAAATCAGCAATAAGATTTGAAAAACTACATGATGGTAGATAATTCAGAGATCTCAGTTGCATATATTTGCAAAAATATGGCTAAGCCTCTAGGCCACGTCATGGCGTTTCTGATACCGGAGGCCCCTATCACTTGGTCAGAGTCCGGGGTGCAGAACCCCCAAAAGCCGACGAAGGCCAGCCACCCCAGGGAAGCACACTAGTGAGAAACTAAAGTGTTAGTTTTTGCTTTATTCTTACTAACACATACTGGGCCTGATTCAGAGCCACTCGTAAGCGGCAGCTCGTTCGCTCCGAGCGATGTTTGCCCAACTGCGCATGCGTACGGATCGTTATACGCATGCGTGAACCAGTCAGTGCGGTCGAAATTCATGTGCTCGCAAAATAGCGAATGCCTGATAATTTGAGTGACAGAATGAGGCGTATGTGGGTGGTAACAGGGGAAGGTGCTTGAAAATGGGGAGTGGAGATCAGAACGCAGGCGTGCTTAAAGGTCAAAACGGGCGTTTTATGGGTGTGCATAATTAAAACAGCAGCGTCATTGTCCACGTCACTGGGTTATTTTATAGCCAGAACTGCTCGCAAAATTGTGGTAGCAAAAACCGACCACAAGAATAGCGAGCAGTTCATACCCTGTTCGATGTACTCGATTAATCTAATAAATAGCGGACATGACGTAGGATGCGAGCGGCCAGGGGGCGTAGTTTCCCAAAAAAACGACCGCAAGTTTTGTACGCTCGTTCAGACCTAGAGGCGTGAACAGACCGCAAACAGCGAACGGTTCATTTGAATATCCACCCCTATTTTCTGGACGAGCGAGCGCTAATTGCGTCCGGCTCTGAATCAGGCCCACTATGTGTTAATAGGTGATACAAAGGGGAAAGGTGGGAAGGTTGCTTGCTCTGGGCAGGCATTTAAATAGGAATGATGAAGTCACTTTTTTCAGTGCTGTGGTGCACTATTTGTCACTCCCAGTGGTGTAGTTTTGCAATCCTTTTTTTTTTTTTTTTTCTAACCGGGACAGTACAACTACCTAAAGCAGAGGTTCTCAGATTCCGCCATTCCTGCCCAGGTTTTAAGGATATCTATGCTTGAATCCAAAGTTTAAATCAAATTGACTGAGGTACTAATTAAATCACCTATACTCAAGCATGGATTATCCGTAAAACATGGACTGTTTGGGAACCTCTGACCTAAAGAATAAGAGCCTACAATACACATCATAATACTGTCCATCAAATAAAGTTTAACTTACTGAAAACCGCCTACTAATTTTATTAATTTGGTTCAGGATTGTGTCACGAAAAATGAGTGGATATAAGGGAATTAACGGTATACTTTGCCAGACTGTTTGATAAACGATATACTTAGCACTAGACGCAAGTGAGATATTTGAGTTAATCTTGCATATTATTGTGCAACTTTACACGCTGCATTAAAACAAATACATAGAATTAATCAGGGACATTTACAGATATGTCCACATACATCTAGCCTCTTAGTGCATTAAACAGCCCTTCTAGTCGCGGCATGGCGTGGCACACCTCAGTAGTGTTGAGCGTGTTTTTGTGTGACTTTTTCACGTTATGTGTAACTCGACTATAACTCATAGCAACCAGTCAAACACTTGTGTTTATTTTTTCAAAGTGTGCAAGAAAAAAAACAACACTCAGCAATTGCTATGGATCAGCATCGGTATCCTCAGCAATGCGTATTTAGAGGTATATTTACTAAAGTGCGAGTTTATAGAAATGGAGATGTTGCCCATAGCAACCAATCAGATTCTAGCTATTCAACAATCTGATTGCTATGGGCAACACTTCCACTTCTATAAACCCGCAGTTTAGTAAATATACCCCTTAATATGTTTTCAGTATGTTTAGGATTCTTTTAGATGACCATAAGATTAGGCAAGAGAACATTGGAGGGACATTTAGCCTACCAAGAAGTTATTTTCTGAATATATTAGGGATACAAACAAAGTTGTAATGCAAAGCACAGAGACAAAAATCTTTGTTGGGCCTGACTTTGCTTGACCGTAATCACCATTGCTAGATACTGATATAATCATGTTGTGACTCTTAGTGAGTGTAGGGTATTTGAAGATAAACAGGTCACATACAGATGTGACCTCATACACCTAGCCTCAATACGCCATGTGGCAGGAGCCGCCAGATCCCATTTGACTTTTCTTGCGCCAAGCATCTTTTTTGCATCTTTTTCTAACCGAAAATGCCTCTTAGTGTCAATGCGATGAGACTAGGACGCACCAGTAGACTGCACCGATTAATTTGATATGTAACATTTTCATATCTGTGTGCGACTGAGGGCCAAATTCAATTAGACGCGAAAAGCCGTAATCGTCGCAAATGTTTTGCCTATTGCTGCTTTCGACGGTTTGTGTTTTTTCTCTTAATTCAATTCCAAGACGTTTTCGCCTAAGTGGAAACTCAATGCACTGAAACAGGTGGAAACGTTTCTCCAATGAGTGGCAGGTGAAAAAAAAAAAGCGACCCCCACCCCCAAAAGGACAAATCAGCCCAAAAAAATTAAAATTACCTCAGCACACCTCAAACAAGACATGCCATTTTTGGGGCGAAAATGGATAAAGTAGTTAAATAGGTTTCGTGGGAGGCTGTACGGATGGGTTTTTCACATTTTTTTAAAAGTACACTTTAGAAACACAAAAATATGCTAGCACCCATTTTCAAGTACCCCAAATTTGACAGGACTATTTATTTTCCCACCAAAAATACTGTTTTCTATAATTTTTCAGCACTTTTGCAAATATGCTCCTAGAAAGCTTTTAGCACAAATTAAGGGCACAAAGTAATTTTGTTAGGGCTAATAGTACACATCTGTAATGATTTCCAGTGTCAGTGCGTCTTATTTTGTGGTACAGACTGATTCCCCCAATCTATTCAGTACTTTCCGCCTGTTATGCATTCTCGAATTCGCGTCCCAAAAAGGCGGATGTGGCGGAAAGTACAATAGGCGAAAAGTCTCCGACTTTTCGCAGCTAACTGAATACGGGCCTGAGTCTGAAATTGAAGCACAATGTGACTTAGCGTGGAAAAAAGCCGCTGCTGCTGCATTGAAGACTCAGACCACATATGTATACAAGTGTCACATATCAATCGGTGCAGTCTCCTGGTGCGTCTTAGTCACATTGCATTGAGAGAGAGACGGATTTTCAGCCGAAAAAGACGCTAAAAAGTCGATTGGCACAAGCAGAGTCGCACGGGACCTGTCACGGCGAGAGGGTCGATTTGCAGTGACTTGAGCAACAGTGTACAGTATGAGTATGAGCTAGTTTCTGCATATTTAGATTACCGGGCCATTCATCATCAGGGGTCCAAACTGAAAGTTTTTGGAGTGCTTGTGCGAACAAGCACCATCTTCAGCCAGCGCTAGTTCTTGGAGCCCCGCTCCTTCCTATATGAAGGATTTCCGGTGATGAAAAGCGGACCCCTCTGCCACCTCCTCACTACCTCCCCCGCGGCTTTGCGCATGTGTTACCGCAGGTCACGCATACGTAGACGCGCCAACAGGGGAGAGGTAAATAACGCAGTTACAGCTGTAGCTGCGCTACTAATCGCGGGGACAGCTGCTTTTCGGAGCTGCTGTCCCCACATCGGAGCAATGATGAATTGCTCCAGTGTAAAGTATATCTCGCAGCAAGATGAATACTGATGAATAGGTCCCTCAATGTGCAAATGAGGAATGGAATTATTACTTCTGGGAATAGGCCTCATGTGTATTAGTTGATCTCTTGGTTGAATGATCAGCAATCCCTTCTCAATGTTGATGTTCCCTTTATCTTGCCCTGCTGTAGGAGCTTCTTCCAGGCTGGTCTGTGCTGT
The DNA here is from genome assembly GCA_031769625.1 of Taudactylus pleione. Lineage (NCBI taxonomy): Eukaryota > Metazoa > Chordata > Amphibia > Anura > Myobatrachidae > Taudactylus > Taudactylus pleione. Next base: position 3,398,753 of record JAUIMM010000534.1, on the reverse strand, counting down.
GACTGTTCCTCTTGTGCTTTGCTTGTCCTTTGTTATTAGATGACCATAAACCCCGCTGTAGTAACAAACACCATTTCCCTTCTCAATCGTGGCATATTTGCAGCACCCCTGTTTATTAACATCATCTTACACCTGTTAACGTGTCCTCTAAGAAGCACCAATGTTGACGTTCCATCGCGGAACTACATCACTGTTCGTCACTATTACTTTTAGCTTTGTCTGCATTTTCCTATCCTTTCTTCTACAATAATTTTGTCTTTTTTTTTTTTTTTTTTGTCCCTAATCACCCTGTAGCTGCCCAATATCTCCATCCATACGCAGTCATGTATTCCCATATTGTTTTCCATCCTGTTGTTCATTGAAGGATATTTACTATTGTTTTGATTCCTGTTTCCACTCTCCTCCCTATCCCTACTGTTTCTTCTTCTCTGTGTACCCTTTCCCCTTACCCTTCCCCACATCATCCCGCGCCACTTCCCTTCTCCCTCCCTGTGGATCGCAACTTTCCTGTTCTCCGCACTGGATGACAATCTTTGTGTCCAGGCTATGAACATGGTAAGTTGGTGTTTTGAAATCTAATAACTTTTATTAATCTTCCCATTTGTTCAATCACAAGTTGTATGGCCAGACTCCTTTATTTTATTTTATTTTTTTGAATCTTTGAATGAATTTAGAGCCCATTTATATAAAAGCTAATTATATTCCTTTTTATAGAAGTGTTTTTGTGTAATGGATAGTTAGGAAACAGTGAGCTTTCGACAGTTAACTATACAAAGTATAAACTCAGTGAAATAGGATTACTTGCTGATGTTTGTATGTTCGTGGGTTCCAGCTATCTTGTTGTACCAGCTAAATGGTGAAACCGGCTCATCTAAGGGTTCCTCAATATATGGTCCCTGCAGGTCTGTTTCCCCTCTAGCCTGGAACACCTCAATACAAAGGTTTATACTGCTGGTGGGAAGACCCTTATTCACATTAATAAGCCGCAGTACTTGTTTTATGGAGTCTCTTTCAGCTATGCAATAGTGCACACACACCGCTCACCCTGTGCTTGGTGACATGAGGAGTAAATGGTCGAAATGGCAATAAAGGTTATTCAAACTAAAATCTTAATTTATGAAATGTTCTGCTTCTTCTTACCATGATCGCACATTTAGTCTTATCTGCAGATTTTCCCGTGTCTGTTATGGTGGGTACACACTGGGCGATTAAAGTGGACGACTGAACGATAACGATATCGTTATCGTTCAGTCATCCACTTTATCGTCCATTTTTATCACAAAAACGATGAACGATAACGACGATGTGCGTACCCGCGGGTCGTTCGTCATCATCGTTCATCGGGTTAATATGCAAGCCAACCTGACGATGTCGTCAGGTTGCTGCATGTTGGGGAATGGGGAGAGAGCCCGGCGCTGAACGATATCGTTAATGATATCGTTCAGCGGGTGTGCTCAATGTCATGAACGACATTGAGCACACCCTGCCGGGGACACACTAGATGATATCGCTCAGGGAGCATATCGTCTAGTGTGTACGCACCATAACCGTCCCACACTTTGCTCCATTATTCTCTGGGGGAGATTTAATAAAGCTTGTAGGGCCCCATTTACAAACGTAATATAACCCCTTTAGCTCTCGCTAAAGGGGTTATACCATCTTGCTGTATTTAGTAAACAGCGGTAATCTTGGATTACCGCTGTTTGTACAGCATCGCTCTCGCCATCTAAAAGAGCCCAGCAGAGGACCTCGTCGAGGACGAGGATTCCGCTGGACTTAGCGGGACCTCGCCGGAGGGGTAAGTATTACTAAATACCAGTGGAATTTTCGTTTGTATCACAGTGATACTAAACGAAAATTCCCGCTGGTATTTCCCTGCGTTTGTAAATGGGACCCGTAGAGAGATAAAATTGGAGATAAATAGCACCAACCAATCAGCTCCTAACTGCCATGTTACAGGCTGTGTTTGAAAAATGACAGGAGCTGATTGGTTGGTGCTATTTATCTCCAATTTTATCCCTCTCCAAGCTTTATTAAATCTCCCCCTAAGTGCCCAGCCTGCTTGAAACAAGACAAGAGGGAATATTTCCCAATCGCATTATTAGGAACTTAGGAAGCTAATCACACAGAGGAGTTTGGGGACCCCTTAACCACTTAACTGACAATTAAAAAAATAAAAATGACCTAAATTGTTTTTTATTTTTTTTAAAAAAAAAATGGAATTCAGGAAAAGTATATTTAAATGTTTTAGTTAAAGAAAAAAAAACACCTAGGGGGAGGTGTAGAACCTCCCCTCCCCCCAGGCCCCCATTGAAACATTAACCCTGATCCCCCATCCCCAGTGGCAATAGATCCCCAAGTAACTATAGATTCCCAGATGGCTTTGACCCCAATCCCCCCAATAGTAACAGATCCCCCAGTGGTTTTGCCCCTGCCACCTTGTCTGTAGGTCTCCATCGAAGTCCCTCCCCACTCCCCCCCAGTGTCAAATATTTAGATATTATTAGTAAACTGCACCCCCTCCCCAGTGGCAATAAACTACCCAGTGACATTAACAGTTTAACACCCCCACCCCTTTGTATCTAATAATACCCTTATGGCTATGGATGCACCCCTGTTCCCCGGGTCACTTACCCGTCCCCCTACAGGAGAGCACAGAGGAGTGGGTGAGGGGAAGACCAGCACTGCCGGGGGGCTGGGCCAGCAGAAGGAAATCAGTTGTGCAGCACTGATCTGTCAGTGGTCGCATCCCATGCGACTGTGCCAGTTAAGTGGTTAAGCATGACTGAGCCCATGTTTATGCCAAGTACAAGCATTGTTTTTTATATTAATTCATAGAACTCCGGCCGCAATTAAATGTCTTTACTTTTGGTTAGAATAACCCTTTAAATGTTGGCAGATAAAAAATAAAGTGTAACCCCTTATCTCCATGTATCTTGTATGAGGTGAATGAGTAGACAGCTCACCTCCTCACTGATGCATTCCTCTACCCTGGCTAGTGTACGGGTGTGGGCAATTAGTGACTGAGGGGCCACCACTCATGCTGGCTATACAGCAAAGTATTTTCTTATGTGTACACAGGTGATGTTACTTTATGGATGTGCAGGACACAGATGGTATTACATGGAGTATGTGCGGGACACAGATGGTATTACATGGAGTATGTGCGGGACACAGATGGTATTACATGGAGTGTGTGCGGGACACAGATGGTATTACATGGAGTATGTGCGGGACACAGATGGTATTACATGGAGTATGTGCGGGACACAGATGGTATTACATGGAGTATGTGCGGGACACAGATGGTATTACATGGAGTGTGTGCGGGACACAGATGGTATTACATGGAGTGTGTGCGGGACACAGATGGTATTACATGGAGTATGTGCGGGACACAGATGGTATTACATGGAGTATGTGCGGGACACAGATGGTATTACATGGAGTGTGTGTAGGACACAGTTGATGTTACATGGAGTGTGTGCGGGACACAGATGGTATTACATGGAGTGTGTGCGGGACACAGATGGTATTACATGGAGTATGTGCGGGACACAGATGGTATTACATGGAGTATGTGCGGGACACAGATGGTATTACATGGAGTGTGTGTAGGACACAGTTGATGTTACATGGAGTGTGGGCCTGATTCAGAACCGGACGCTCTGACCAGAGCGCTCGCTCTGAATCAGGTCCTTCCTACCTAAAAATGGAGCGGCCTCTTGGACGCTCGCATAGCTGTGGGTTACCACCCACAGCATATGCGAGCGTCCATGATGATGGTCACGATGGTCAAGACCATTGTGACCATCGGGCTTGCGACGAGACCCTGCGGTAGGGTCTCGTGGCCGCAAGCCCTGGAGTGATTTTGGCTCTATCAGAGCCATAATCACTCCCACTGACATCAATAGTGATGTCAGTGGGGCCGGCTCCAGATGGAAGGCGTTCCCATGGGAACGCCTCCGTCTGGGCAGCTACGCCCCCGGCACGCCCACCAAAGGGGGCGTGCTGTCAGTCACCATCGACAGCACGCCCCCTTTGGTGCGAGACCCCGAGCGACAGCTTGGCTGTCGCTATGCGGGTCTCGCGAATGCGCACGACGGATCTCCCTCCGTCGTGCGCATGAGCATTAGGGCACCATCGACCCACTTGCGAGCGTCCTCCGCTCGCGAGCGGGTCTGAATTAGGCCCTGTGTGCGGGACACAGGTGGTATTACATGGAGTGTGTGCAGGACACAGGTGATGTAACATGGAGTGTGTGCAGGACACAGGTGATGTAACATGGAGTGTGTGCAGGACACAGGTGATGTAACATGGAGTGTGTGCGGGACACAGGTGATGTGACATGGAGTGTGTGTGGGACACAGGTGATGTGACATGGAGTGTGTGCAGGACACAGGTGATGTAACATGGAGTGTGTGCAGGACACAGGTGATGTAACATGGAGTGTGTGCGGGACACAGGTGATGTGACATGGAGTGTGTGTGGGACACAGGTGATGTGACATGGAGTGTGTGCAGGACACAGGTGATGTAACATGGAGTGTGTGCAGGACACAGGTGATGTAACATGGAGTGTGTGCGGGACACAGGTGATGTGACATGGAGTGTGTGCAGGACACAGGTGATGTAACATGGTAGGTGTGCAGGACACAGGTGATGTAACATGGTAGGTGTGTAGGACACAGGTGATGTGACATGGTGGTTGTGCAGGACACAGGTGATGTCACATGGTAGGTGTGCAGGACACAGGTGATGTCACATGGTAGGTGTGCAGGACACAGGTGATGTGACATGGTAGGTGTGTAGGACACAGGTGATGTGACATGGTGATTGTGCAGGACACAGGTGATGTGACATGGTAGGTGTGCAGGACACAGGTGATGTAACATGGAGTGTGTGTAGGACACAGGTGATGTGACATGGTAGGTGTGCAGTGCAAATGCAATGAGTTGCGCTCCAGATAATCGATATTCCACACTATGGGCCTGATTCAGTAAGGATTGCAAAGCTGCACGCAGGCAATTATGTCCTTGCTGTTATGTAAATGCAGCAGAAGGTGTATGACTTGTATTTCGGTGGTTGATGGTCACGATGTTGGACAGCGCCGGGCCACCAGCCAACTGAGTAAGCCTTAGCTCACTCAGGCTGGCCGGCTTGCGAGCCCAGGAAGCTGTGTCAATCAATGCAGTTCCTGGGCTTGCCAAACCCGGAAAACGGGGCGGACACGCCTCCATTTCTGGGAATGCCGGCCAGCCGACCCTGCCCTTTAAATGCCTCTGCCTGTCAATAAGGAAAAGGCATTGGAGGGTCTGCGTGCACTGCTGAATCCGACCCAAAGTTCTTTTTATTACACAACTCCTCCAGCACATTAATTGGTTGCAAAACAGTGATTTATAAAGGAAAAATATCTAGATCTCGTTCTCCACTCTTGCACAGCACATGGGTTATGACAGTGAAATCAGAAACATATACATCTCCTTGCTAGTGCTGTCATTCCAATCATATTTATCTTCTCTTATCAGTCTCTCACTGATTTACAGGCTTCTATGCAGTTACTATACTAGTGTTACTCAGAGCTGTTTCTCACTGTCACTCTGCTACTCTCCTCATAGGGCTTTATATAAGTCTATTTATCACAACTGCACTTCTCTTTCCTATATCACTGCTCTGCATCTCTGTAATTATCACAGCTCTGTACCTCTATAATTATCACTGCTCTGCACCTCTATAATTATCACTGATCTGCACCTCTATAATTATCACTGCTCTGCATCTCTTTACTATATTACAGCTCTTCATCTCTGCATTTGTCACTGCTCTGCATCTCTGTAATTATCACTGCTCTGCATCTCTGTAATTATCACTGATCTGCACCTCTATAATTATCACTGCTCTGTATCTCTTTACTATATTACAGCTCTTCATCTCTGCATTTGTCACTGCTCTGCATCTCTGTAATTATCACATCTCTGCATCTCTTTACTATATCACAGCTCTGCATCTCTGTAATTATCACTGCTCTGCATCTCTGTAATTATCACTGCTCTGCATCTCTTTACTATATCACAGCTCTGCATCTCTGTAATTATCACTGCTCTGCATCTCTGTAATTATCACTGATCTGCATCTCTGTAATTATCACTGATCTGCACCTCTATAATTATCATTGCTCTGCACCTCTATAATTATCACTGCTCTGCATCTCTTTACTATATTACAGGTCTTCATCTCTGCATTTGTCACTGCTCTGCATCTCTGTAATTATCACTGATCTGCACCTCTATAATTATCACTGATCTGCATCTCTGTAATTATCACTGATCTGCATCTCTGTAATTATCACATCTCTGCATCTCTTTACTATATCACAGCTCTGCATCTCCTTATCACAGCTCTGTATATCACTGCTCTGCATCTCTGTAATTATCACAGCTCTACATCTCTTTCCTATATCACAGCTCTGCATCTCTGTAATTATCACATCTCTGCATCTCTTTCCTATATCACAGCTCTGCATCTCTGTAATTATCACTGCTCTGCATCTCTGTAATTATCGCTGATCTGCACCTCTATAATTATCACTGCTCTGCATCTCTTTACTATATTACAGCTCTTCATCTCTGCATTTGTCACTGCTCTGCATCTCCTTATCACAGCTCTGTATATCACTGCTCTGCATCTCTGTAATTATCACAGCTCTGCATCCCTTTCCTATATCACTGCTCTGCATCCCTGTCCTATATCACTGCTCTGCACCTTTATAATTATCACTGCTCTGCATCTCTTTACTATATTACAGCTCTTCATCTCTGCATTTGTCACTGCTCTGCATCTCCTTATCACTGCTCTGTATATCACTGCTCTGCATCTCTGTAATTATCACAGCTCTGCATCCCTTTCCTATATCACTGCTCTGCATCCCTGTCCTATATAACTGCTCTGCATCCCTTTCCTATATCACTACTCTGCATCCCTTTCCTATATCACTGCTCTGCATCCCTTTCCTATATCACTGCTCTGCATCCCTGTCCTATATCACTGCTCTGCATCCCTTTCCTATATCACTGCTCTGCATCTCTGTAATTATCACTGCTCTGCATCCCTTTCCTATATCACTACTCTGCATCCCTTTCCTATATCACTGCTCTGCATCCCTTTCCTATATCACTGCTCTGCATCCCTTTCCTATATCACTGCTCTGCATCCCTTTCCTATATCACTACTCTGCATCCCTTTCCTATATCACTGCTCTGCATCCCTGTCCTATATCACTGCTCTGCATCCCTGTCCTATATCACTGCTCTGCATCCCTTTCCTATATCACTGCTCTACATCTCTGTAATTATCACTGCTCTGCATCCCTTTCCTATATCACTACTCTGCATCCCTTTCCTATATCACTGCTCTGCATCCCTTTCCTATAGAGAGATAGGTGACTCTCCCTCTATTCAACAATTTAATGTGTCAGGACCCAGGAACTCATCCCCTCGTCCATTGGGCTGTGGCTAGATGACTCCCTCTTTTCTCATTGACAGGAATCACCACCGCTCCCTGTCTCACTCAGGAATGGTTATAGATGGTTAACCATCAATTGCTGATGGTTTTGCCATTTATGGCGGAGATGCAATGGTTCTCTGCCATTGATGGCACAGGGCCCCGCAATGATTTGTTTTTCCTCCCTGACGCCAGGGGGACACCGCATAGCTTCACCCCCTGATGTGACCTGTAAAGCCTCACCCCCACTGCCTAGTGACTAAAAGAGCAGGGCTGACCATCGGTGAGCGAAACCATTGATTTTCTCCTGATGGTTACACACCACCAAGGTTAAACACTGATAGTTACTCTACCGATGGCCACCCCTCGTCTCCCTCCACCCCGTTTCTCTGACAGGAAAAATCACCTAGAGCTGTATCACTCCGCCACTCTCTTCACCATCTAATCGCGCACACACACCGCACTGTATAACTCCGCCTACTGTCACCAGGGGAGAATTACAAAAGAACAGTGAAATGCCCTGTAATTGTGCTATCTAGCTTATTTGATCCTACAAATGCACATTTGATCATGCAGTCTTGTCAGCTTGTGTCATTGGTTGCATTTATTTTGCTGTCTGTATTTGTTGGGGTATTGTTTTAGGATAGCCGTTTTACATTTTAATACTTAATAGTTTATCTCTGTTGTGCAGTTTTTCTTCATGGGCACAAAAACCTTTACTAACTTCAATAAATAAAACATTATGTTAATATACGTTATATATATTTTTTAAACACTTTATTTATTAAAGCAATGCATATTATCAAACCGTACACAAAATAGTCAAGAAAAATGGCAATAAATGTTATTACAAATTGTGTCTTTTCAAAAATACACTAACTCAAATATTGTATAACAAACACTGTTTCTGACATTGTACCTTTTTAATGAAGGGAAGGAACTATATTTTAGCACTTGCTCTAGACAACTGGACCAGGCTGATGATGAGTTGTACTTATGCCTGTTTTCTTGGCGTAAAATACATACATGGTCTCTGTACTTGCCCAGAGTAACAGCAGCACGCATGTTGCAGATCTGCATGAATCTAGCGCTTATGATCGCTTGTAACTGAGTTAGGGGAGCATAGCTGCAGCCTGGTGTTGGTTAGTTAGAGTAAGGGCATGTATGTAACTGTTGTATACAGCACACAAATGCATATACCGTAAACCTATACAAGCATTGCGGACGGAGAACTGGTGCACATGAGGATGATCCAATACCAGTCCACTTCTGATTGACTATTTACCAATTCATGTAGGAAGTGGATAGGTACTTTCGTTGTTACAGTTACATATATTATACTTGGGATGTGGTCAGAATGCTGGCCGCTGGGATTCCGGTGGTCAGAATGCAGACGCCGGAATCCCAACACTTGACAGAATAGCGGCGCGAGCATCCCGACCGCTGGAATCCCACAGGTAAGTACTGGGATTAGGCACTAGGGAGAGGGTTAGGGTTAGCCTGTGGGGAGGAAGGGATAGGTTTAGGCACTAGAGGGGGAGGTTAGGTTTATGCACCAGGGATGGAGGGTTAGGGGTTGGGTTAGGTTAGGCTTACTTACCTGGGAGTGTCGGCATTCTGACCGCGGCATTTCGCACCCAACCCATTATACTTTGTTGTATTTTTCCCTGTACAAGAGATGAAGAGTTATCTCTACTATATTACAATCTACTATTTTTTTTCATGCCTTCTTGAAGCCTACTGGTTAAAACCATGGGTGGATGTGTAAGTGACGAATGCTTTGGGGGCAATGCAATTATTTTGGGCCCCGCGATAATTAATGGGCGCCCGATGTAGCATTTCAATTGTTTTGGGTGCCCATTAATTGTCACACCTGTCACGCCCAATTAGACAGGGTTTAGCTTTTTGGCCCACTGATGAGAAGGGTTCCAATTTATAAATTCCCAGTCAATATTGTTCCTTGAGGTGTTTCATCCACTCACAAGAAAATAATACTAATAATATAATGACGCTCAAACGGAAACCCACATTCTTGCGGTTGAATGAAAATTCTCAAATGGGAAGTGGGAACATTGCATTACCGTTCTGATGAGTTATTTTGGTTTTGAAACAGCTGTTGAATAAGCCACTTCCTTGAAAATCAAATGTAGAAGATGGGTTAGACAATGTTGCTTTGTCCCCCTCCCTTTTAAGCTAACACTGCAAAAATCTGTCAGTGTGGTAATATCACCTGCATTGGTCTGTTTTGTGCAATATGGAGACATCACTAGAAGGGTTAATAATAACTAATATCAGTACTGTAATACAGTTTATTAGAAAAAGTACCTCATTTACAGAGGTTGAGTCCCAATACAGAAAAACATTATAGCAGCTATTAAGCATATCTTTATGCCATGAAGTGTGATGTCCCTCTCACAGTAGATAAGGCATGTCTTGTTACCACCTCCAGCTTGTTGTGGAAAGAGGACATTAGTTCAGAAACTTGCTATACTACTGTATGTGTCGTGTTCATGAACTGGGTGTGTGGTCACGTATGTGAACTCCCCAAGGGGATACACACAAAAATTAGCTGAAGGGGACTTGCATTAGAAGGGTGGAGTGAGTACATGCTAATGACGGGAAGTGTGGACTCCATGCCAAAATACATCACTAAAAAGCAGTGTGTTCGGCCAGTACATTGTGGCCACACCTAGAACAATTCTACAAACCTGTAATTTTAAACACACAAAAAAATTACAGTGATGGGTAAAAAAAAAGCTAAAAGACAAAAAACAAAAAGTTCCATGTAATCCTTGTTAATTGTTTCCCCAGAATTGTTTTTTTTTTCTCTTTTTTTTTTGAATCTTTAACCTGTTTTTTTTATTATTATTTTTATTTCATGGTTAATGATATTGATATCCGATGTCTATTCATTCAGCCAATTATACCTGCGATGCCTACTAAGGGGTTTTGCGCATAAAACAAAAAGAAAATCACCATTTTAAATCCTGTGGCAAAACTGCAGAAAATGGCCGGTTATTATAAAGCGCTGCTTTATAATAAACCCCTAAGGCGAAAGTGTACCAAACCTTCTAAAGAGGACAGATGGATACATTACCTATAGCAACAAATCAGCTTCTAGCTATCATTTTCTAGAATATACTAGATAACTGCTATTTAGAAGCTGATAGGTTGCTATGGGAAACTTCTCCCCTTGTCCTTTTTGGAAGGTTTGATGACTCTCCCCTTGCGTCTTGTAGACAACCTATTCATAGTTCAACTAATTACTAATGGTACAAGTTGCATATTGTGTTTTGTACAGTGAAAAGGAACATATCTTTGAGACTGATGCTTCTGTTTATTGAACAGCGAAAAGCCATATCTCCAGTAAAAATGGGTAATCTATCAATGGGTTACCACCAGTGGCGTAACTAGGCTATTTGGCGCCCAGGGCAAGATGAAACATGGCGCCCCTCCCCAACTATGTGTGTGCGGCAAAAAAGTGGAAGTGGCCACATGCCACAAGGGGCATGGCCACAGTGGGGGCATGCCCCCATCCACATCCCACACACTGTACCACTAACCACATCCCACACAGCACCCCCTTCCCCATCCACATCCCACACACTGTTCCACTATCCACATCCCACACAGCACCCCCTTCCTCCATCCACATCCTACAATGTGCTCCCCTTCCCCCTTGTTGCTTTGCTCTGCTCTGCCCCATCTCGTAATCCCACAGCTGAAAGTAACCCCACCGGCCGGCCGCAGCCCCCCTCAACTTGTGGTGGACTTACCGTACTAGAAAGTCGCCAGCTGACACTGGAAAGGGAAGGTTCAAGTTTCCCTGGCATGCCACTGGCTGTGCGATAGAGGCTGAGCACTGAGGTGGGGGCCTGGCTGCCTGATGACTCCGCACCTGCTGCCGCGCAGAAAATTCTGAAGACTGCCGGGATCTGAGGCTGAGGTGCCGGGGATAGGGGGCGGAGGCTCTGACACTGCCCTAGTCGGTGGCGCTCCCCACCTCTGCCATGGCGCCCAGGGCACGTGCCCTGCTCGACCCCCTTCACGTTACGCCACTGGTTACCACTGCCAATAACACTTGCTGTGCTTGCTTGGTCCCATACGAAGTATTACAAAGCCTATATAACAAGGATCAGGGTGGAGAAATGAGGTGACAGCTGAGAAAAATCAATTAAAAAATATTATTTATTCAAAAACATCCAACTAGGAATTCTTAAAATAAAAAAAATGCTGGCCACTCTGATTTTGTGTAATTTACAATCAGAACGGCCAGAGAGCAGCCAGCTGCCCCATGCACAGAGCGAATAGCCACACACTTCATGTAGATACCCCCCTGTACCAGCCAATCACTGCTCGAAGGCCCCTAGAATTGCAGGCCCCTGGGCAGTTGCCCAGTGCCCATACCTTAAGATGGCCCTGATGCCAGCTTAGAGTGCCATAGTGTATATACAGTACCAATTGCAAAACTGTAAAAATAAAGGTACATGTGCAAAATAAAATCTGAAAGAGAACTCTTGAAAGAATAAGTACTTTGTCTATTGTGTCCCTTTAAGTAAGTACAATTTCCTTTAGGATTTCTATGGCTGTCTGAATACTAGTTTTTTTTCTGTTGCAATGTGACGTTTATCTTCACACTATGATGTATGAGAAATAAAAATAGTTATTGACAATGGGCACAGTATGTTACTAAATCACAGCTTCTATCATACCTAATGTGTCTGAGCCAACAATAAGAAGTTTGAGATGAATTATTTCATTGTCTATGTATGTATTACTATTTATTGGGATGTGGTTATATATTGGTCATATGACTGTAGAAAGTGAATTTTGATGAATTTAAGCCCTAATAACAGAGGTTTGTAAATACTTAGCTTATGTTATTCTTGTGCTCATGTTACAGGATCAGGTAGCAAAAGATAAAGCTCTGCAGAGTATGGCAGCAATGTCTTCAGCACAGCTTATATCTGCAACAGCCCTTCAGAGTAAGCTGGTACCCAGTATTTCACAGTCCCCATTCCCACCCACCGCAGGGGTAAGTGCTCACCAAGATTGCTGATTTCAGCACTTGCGAATTGTTTACACTTATTTTTATTATTATTATTTGATACAAAACTTTTTATATATAACTATCAGGAAATCAAAATTTATCAAGAAAGAAACACATAGCTATGAAAAGGATGGAGAGAGAGAGGGGCAGGGAAACTGTTCATATCAGTGTTTTCCAACTCCAGTATTCAGAGACCCCTAACAAATACAGAGCTCTCAGCACCCTGTGGGTAACACCATCGCTGCCTTATGGCCCCTGCATCTGGCATGCAGGTAGGGACATGCAGGCAGGGGAGTCAGAGCCTCTCCTGTCATGCTCCTGAGATTTGATATAAAACTTATTAGAATAATACAAAGAAGATATTTATAGCTTATATAAATCTTCTTTGTTTATTGTAATCATCTTTATAGTTAACACTCACCAGCTTTGTGGAGCTCCCTGGGACTGCAGGGAGACGAGAGATGAGGCAGCAACAGCTTAGCCTCGCTTCTGTATAGTCAGACACTGCTTGCAGAGCTTGGGGTGGGGGCCAGACCACGGGCAGTAAGCTGCACAGAAAGAGAGCTAATAGAGGCATGCTTCTGTGTGTTGGGGGTGTGCCTTTAGCACTGATGTATACCTTGGATGTGTTATGTGACCAGGAAGTGCACTGCAATGTTTATAGATCAGACCTCAGTCAGCAGCAGCCAGAGAAGACACAATGATGCAGGTAGGAGAATCAATGGACACTGAAGCTTAGTGTAGTGAGGGGAGAGTTACAGTGAGTATAGGGTGAGACAGCCTCCCAGCACTCAGACCATCTCCATGTGTGCCTCCCCAGCCATTGACCTCAACGCACGTCACTGCAAGCAGGGTGCCTGGAACGGTGCCTTTGGACGCTACAGGCAGGCACCCTACCATGTGTACAGCTGCCTGTATCATCTTCATGACGCTACAGGCACTGCTGCACTGTCTGCCCTACTCTGTGCGCGACCTCATGACATCATGTGCAAAGGGAGCGGGGCGCGGCACATGGAGCTGTTAAGCCCTGTTACGGCCCTGCAGAGCAGGTTTTACAGATCTCCGTATCACAAGTGAAATAATAAGCTCCATCTATGTATCTTTTAAAATGTCAGCCAGTAATGGATACACCTGTGCTCCTGCAAGGAGATCTGTAAAACATGCACTGTTAGGGGTCCCTGAGGATTAAAGTTGGGAAACACTGGGTTGTGTGTGTGTGTATATATAATTTTAGGATGTATATATAATATGAGGTTTTATTGTTGAGACCGCTTTAATCACAAGCACATTTGCCATCTAATGAAATAACTGCTTATCCTGTATGAGGTCTAAAAGTACCATCCTGGCTTATTACGAGCTTGGCGACATTCAGTCATTAGAAAAATGGGTAAAATGCATGAACACTAACACACGCTCTAGATGCGTTTTTGTGATGGCTTTTGATGTGTTGCACTTTTACAATATAATCTATGGTATTAGTAATGTGCGTTAATGAGGAATAGGCCATTATGTCATTTTAGAACACAATCTTGAGCCCATGAGCGTTCTACAAGGACCCAATCTACGACTTTTGTTTTTAATTTATACATTTGCCCATGGCTCCCCTAAAATTCGGGAAAAGTAGGGTGTAATAGGTTTATTTCTTTTCGTCCCAATATTGGGCATATTTGCGATCTGTGCAATGCAGTAAATGAATGTTTTGTGTGTGATGAATATGCTCTATAGGCAGATGACCATCTCTCTGTATTTTGCTTGCTTTGTCTAGTCTCCGGACTTTTTCCAGTTCTGGCCTGGAGGAGCTGGTCAGCCCCGACCGACTCAGGAGTAAGTACCCATCAGATCAGCCCTGACCATTTACTATCATTATTTGTAGGATGTGGCTTTTCCTTGCTGGGTTTAGTTCTCACACAGGGCCTGATTCATCGTGCACGCTATTGCAGCAACGTCCTCCAACAGCGGCGCTAATCCGCCGCTCTACTTATTAAGATGCATCGGTCGCACCTTCAGAAATTGTGTCTACCCAATGGCAAGTGCAATTTCTCCATCTGACCATGTCCGCCGGGGACAGTGCAACTGCGTCTTTGGATGTAGTCGCTGACCACGACACACCCACGTCTAGCTAACCACACCCCAGTTACCTCCCAGAAACGCCCCTCTGTAATGGCATGGAACTGCGTACAATTTCTGTCTGCGTCTTTGTGCGGTACAATCTGGACACATGCGTAGACAGAAAACATGGCCTGCTTGCGTCCAATATCGTCACTGTGTGCACCTCTGAATCAGGCCCTCACGGTCAACGATAGCGATTGTTTCAAAAGAGGTCCCGAAAGCCGAAACTATTATTGCGCCAAAAAAAAACATGAAAAATGTATTTCTTATGCATGTTTCCCATTGTTTGTATTGTGCTTGTTATTCCTTGAAAGGTTTCGTGGCATAAGCTGCACTTTTTGGTTTCTTTTTAAGCCAATATGTGGTGCTGTGAATATGAAGATGGATATATCTCCTTTTTTCAGACCACACATTTGGGCTCTCTCAGCATTGACCTTTCTATATCTTTACGATACTGCGTTCAGTCTCCTCTCTCTTTTTCTTTCTTTCACATAAACTGCTTCATGGAGAAAGGAGTCAAAGGTGAATTTGTTTCCACCTTGTCATTCACTCCTGTTTATTTTATCATTTGTATTATTTTCTTTAGTGTTAAGCCGTTTTCCCAGCCTCCATATCCCCTGCAGCCTGCTCCCCCTCCTCCTGCCGTACCAGGTATAAAGTATTTTTCATACATTTTTTCTTTCTAAATTTCTTATATTTTACTCTTTTTGTTTGATCCTTCCATTCTTGTGTGAATGCTAAAAAAAACACTGTAACCTTTATTAAGAGGAGTGCCAGATTTTATACAGGTAACAGGTATGGGGGCATAGGGTGGGCACACACAGCAGAACCGATGGGAAAAGAGGAACAATTAGGACAGTAATAGGCAAGCTGATAAACCTCTGGTGGGACATTGGCTGGCCTTCTAATGGTCAAAAGTGTTACATTAATTCTCTATAATAAATTAAATCAATGAATTACATCTGTAATAACATGTCGGCTGGCATTTTACACATATGTTACAAGCTATAACAAACCAATAGGACAACAGAGCAGGAAGGCGGGGGCACAAATAAGTCTCCTGAGGACCACCGGTTGCCTATAACTTGATCTTCAGCTGGTTACACATCAGACAATGTGTACCCAGCCCGACGTTGAGGGTGATGGCACCCGGCATGCGACTAATGCATACACACTTGCCGATGCCGGGTCCGACGGGGGGTGGGACGCGCCATTATTAGCGACATCCCCCGTCGGCCCTAATGTCCCCAGCGACCTGTGGGGGTGCGCATATAATGGATACACAGTAGACTATGTACCCTATATGTCACTCTGATTCGCAGGATCGGATGACCTATCGTCTAGTGTGTACCCAGCTCTGCAGCCAAGATTTCTATCTCATCTCTGCTTAGTGTCATGTGAACAAGCTGTTCATTTACTGTTCTTAAATTGAATTTCCTGAAAAAACCACAGATAATGACCTTTGTTCAGCAGAGAGTCAGTGATATTTCTTTTTGCTTGGATGCTGGCTATTGCCAGTCCACAAACGGGACAGCTACGGGTCCACTGGGACATTTTCCCAGCACATGGACAAGTGTAGACACAGTTTCCTCCCCATATAAGTCTTATAAAAAGAACTTTATAGCGTAACAGCTGGGGAAGTCGACATCTATGTATGAATGTATATTAGTCTTGTACTCTGATCCAACTTGCAGCGTGTATTTTAGTTTTATTTTGCAACTTTTTTATGTGTGTTCTTAGGTTATAATGCAAGTCCTGCCAGCCTCTCCCCGTTACCTACAGGTCCTGCATGGCAGGGGCGTTCGATCGGAACGCCAAAACTGCGTCTTGTTGAGTTCTTGGCCTTTATGGAGCAACAAGGAGAACCTGATGCAGTAAGTATAAGCCAGTGGGAAAGTTCGTAGAGCCAATTGTCTACATTGGGGAAAGCGGGTAAGAACATCCTATTGTTGTGAATGGGAAGCGGGTCTTCTATGTATTACAATGTTTTTTTTAACTGTCCAAGTTTTTTATACCAAAATCTTTAATACTGGATGCTTAGGCAACGTAAGTATGGACTAATAACAAGATAGGCGCAATTACAAGTAGCGTCACATTGTGTCCTAGATTTTAGCCATTTGTTTTGCTTGCAAAATACGCATTCAGTATTATGTGTCTGTAAATCTTCAGAAATCTCTCCAATATAGCAGAAACAACTTTCTGTCCCATGTACGAATAATAAACTTTTACATTAACATGCACACCAAGATATAATACAGGGCCAAGCAACTAAGAAATCACCTTTCAGTGATGCATTCGCAAGAAGCAATTAGCAGGAGCTTTTCTAGTAGTGCCCACCATGGTCATTATCAGAGCATTCGTACCCGACTCTGATCACCCGCAAATAACCATACTGCTTTCTCATATGCGCCTGTGTTCTGGTCTGCAGGTGTGCCCAAGTAAGGGGTCTATGTACTAAGCCTTCGAGGGAGATAAAGTGGATGGAGATAAAGGGGTTTATTAACTAAGGGGAGAAAAGGGGGAAAACCGCTAAAGGCAGAGAAAATCCCTGTACATACCGCTTCTCATTTTTTTTCAAACAGCCTGTAAAGTGACAGGAGCTGATTGGTTGGTACTTTGGGGCCTATTTACTAAGCGGTGTTAAGAGACAGAGTGAAAAGTGATAAGGTGCCAGCCAATCAGCTGCCAACTGTCATTTCTCACACACAGCCTGTGAGATGACAGTTGGGAGCTGATTGGCTGGTACCTTATCACTTTCTTATCACTTTTCACTCTGTGTCCTAACACTGCTTAGTAAATAGACCCTTTATCGCTCTCCAAGGCTTAGTACATAGACCCCCTAAGTGACAGAATCATGCAATTCCTGCATAGGAGCATATGGATGCCTTCGCTTTCCTAGGAATGAACGTGACACATGGCGTAGTACTTTTGAGCAATGACAAATAAAGGTGAATTGGTGAAAATTTATTTATCTTTTTTGTCAGACCCATTAGGTATTTTCAGTAAAATTAGACAGATCTTGGGACCCCACAAAAGATCATTTGAAATAATTCAAATCCAATCTAATTGGGATTTTATCTGACCGGGTAGAAAGTGTGTGTGTGTGTGTGTGTGTGTGTGCGTGTGTGTGTGTTCAGAAACTTGGGGCACTTATGATATGTTATCTGACTGCACACCAAGCTGATAACTGGATTTGCCAAAAATAGTTTTTCCTGGTGTGTATCCAAATTGGGCACAGATCAAACGCCAAAGACCAGTTCCTGTGCTCGGATCCTGGATATAATCAACTTGCTCTGTGCTAAAAGTGCCGTTGTTTAATTAAGAGCGGAGTAAGGTTTAAAATCCTTAGGGGCAGATGTACTAAGCTCTGGAGAGTGATAAACTGCCAGCCAATCCACTCCTAACTGTCATGTTAAAGTCTGTGGTGTAAATACAGGTACATACAGTACTCATGTGCGATTTGCATCACCGATAGCCAACTTCAGCATCTGCTCTTGTCAAATTAGTGATCTCTTGATGCCTCTGACATGAAGTGTAACTGTACCCAGACTAGCTGAGTGCATGCTGATAAAGCTTAACATGGATATGGTTCCACTTGTCCATTATCACCGATCACTGTTTTAATAAGTGATGATTTTGCATTGACGCCGCAGTGTATAGAACACATCTGTCTCCACTCCTCAATAGGTCTGCACCATAAACCGGTGTGAATTTGTAGACAAGGGGGAGATGTACTAAGCCGTGGAGAGAGATAAAGTGCCAACCAATCAGGTCCTCACTGTCATTTTTCAAACACAGGGGCCCATTTATCAACATAACTTATTGCCAGTGGCATATTTTGTTTAGTATCTCAGTGATACTAATGAATGTGCCACTGGTAATCATTTTTACTTACCCCACCACCAGGGACGTCCAGCGACGATCTCCCTCCTCAGTGGCGTCTGTTTTTTGCAGACTATTGCTGCCAGCGACGGGTTCCTATGTCATGCGCATGACACTTTCATGTTGCGGGGACTTGGCAGCGCCTGGAAGCTTCGGTGAAGCCAGAAAGTCACCCCCTGGGTCTCCAATGCCAGCAATGGGGACTGCATCACTCTCACCATCTAAAGATGGCGAGAACGATGCAGCGACAAAAACCTGTAATCGTACATTACCGCTTTATGTTAAATATTGATAGCCTGACATAATCCCTTTAGCGAGTACTAAATGGGTTATGTATCGCTGATAAATGGTGGCAACAGCCTGTAAAGTGCCAGTTGGGAGCTGATTGGTTAGTAGTTTCTCTTTCCAAGGCCTAGTACATCTACAACAATGTGAGATCAGTATAATATACTAAAGGACATATGTATATCTCTTGCAGTTTTCCAGGGATTCAAAATGACTTGTTGGTAAATGCACAGGTTTCTATTAGGTCATATATTCATTACAAAGCAGTATTTTCCTGCAATAAAATACAAATGACTTCAAACAAACTAACCCTACAGATGGTTTGGTTATGCTCCACAGATGTGTCTAGTGCAGTCTGGTGTGGTTGTAACATTCCCCTATATTGACTGAGTCAGACGACAGGTAGTAATTCCCTACTAACTTTGTGTGCACCACCACTCTCCCAACAGTACAACAAACATCTGTACGTGCACATCAGCCAGTCGAATCCCTCCTATAGTGATGCCTTGTTGGAGTCTGTGGATGTACGTCAGATTTATGACAAGTTTCCAGAGAAGAAGGGAGGACTTAAAGAACTCTATGAGAAGGGGCCGCCCAACGCCTTCTTTTTGGTCAAGTTCTGGGTAAGAACTGCCAGCTAGTCTAGCTGTAATTGCAGTGGCTCTGTTGCTCATTTGCAAAGTCTTTCTAATGGTGGGATGTACTAAGCCTGAGGTGGAAGATCCGCCTCATAGTCATAGGGCTAGATTTACTTAGCAGCGGTTTTGACCGCCAAAGTGTAAAACGTCAATATTAATGCAAAACCAATGGTGTATATTATCGCCATTTTGGAGTCAAACCGCAGAGAATCAGCTGATGGCAAAAGCTTCCGCTTAGTAAATCTAGCCCGTAGGGTCAATTAGAAATTCATGGAATTGAGTGAAACTTATAAACACATCCTGTGATAAAACACGTAAAATGTAATTGACCATGATACGGTACACTTTAAAAAATAAATAAATAACGGTGAAATGTGCTATTACAAATAGCAGCCAATCAGGCAGTAAGGGTCACTTTTGTAGTACAGACCAATGAAAGCAAATATCTGATTGGATGCTATCAGCTAAAGCACATTTTTATTAAATAAACCTTATTGTCTTCTTTATCTTCACTTCTCTCTTGTTATACTGGCAGGCCGACCTCAATACCAGCATTCAGGATGAACCGGGCGTGTTCTATGGTGTAAGCAGCCAATATGAGAGTCCTGAGAATATGACCATCACCTGTTCCTCCAAAGTTTGTTCCTTTGGAAAACAAGTGGTGGAGAAAGTAGAGGTGAGAAATTCCTCTAGGTGCCCAGTTCTGCTCAGAAGTGAGCATACACTAGTGTGTTACTGGTTCTTGTATCCCATGTACATGAGTGTAGTTCTTACATCAGTTCTTGGATCTGAGGAGAGTACCTTAGTATTTAGGAAGAAGCACAAAAAATAAACCTTTATTTGAAACCTTAGAGGGTTTTTTTTTTTTTTTTCATCGAATACTTTTTAATGTGATAAGTGAATATTTTGCATTGACTTGCATTTGTTGAGCGGTTTCCTTTTTTTACCTATTGATAGCTCCCATACTGATCAGTCCTGTCCTTGATATATGGAGAACATAGACATTTCTCCCCAGCTATTATGTTGTATACTCTTGGGTTCAGGGGCATATCTATAATGGGTGGTGCACATGGGCCCCTGCGTCCCAGGGGACCCACACACACACCCTGCACCCATACTTCCTAATACTTACCTCTCCAAACTCCCATGTTGGCTGGAGAGGCGCTACACAGGGGATGCAATTGGGAAACCGACTGTCTTAATCCCGACAGCCGACTTCCCGACTGCTTTATCCCGGCGTGGGTTAAATGACAGGCGTCTAGACGCCTGTCATTTTCCCGATCGAAGGGATGCCGGGAGCCGCTAGCGGACAGCTGGGGGGGGGGGGTTAGGGTTAGGCACATCCCCCGGGGAACTTAGGTTTAGGCAGCGGGGAAAGGGGGGGTTAGGCTTAGGCACTTACAGGGGGGATTAGGTTTAGGCACTTGGGGGGGAGGTTAGGATTAGGCACCCCTAAGGAGGGTTAGGTTAGTTTTTACTTATCTACGGATGATCGGGATTTCCAGCACTGTTGGGCTTCCGTTGCTGGGATCTCTGCTTCTGTCGGCCTGCTGCGGATTGGATTCGAACTGCCGGCCAGAGGGACGGCGGTATTTCATACTGCTTCCCTACACAGAGCGCCTGGAGAGTGGTCGCAGTGGCCATTTTCCCGGCCTTCTGCGCATGTGCAGTAGGGAAATCGGCTGGAAAATGGCCACCGCGTCATGTTCCCAGTGTCCTGCGCATGTGCAGTAGACTCCGGGCACAGACTAGTGCCCGGAGTCTACTGAACCTGTCAGTGCACCGCGGCCGCCAGAGAGAGAGGAGGGGGCCACAGATGGTGAGTGAACACAAGGCCCCCTCCTCTCTAAACACGCCCCTGCTTGGGTTCTTCATCCATAAATGCTTGATAGCCTTAAGAACCTATTCTAGTGGTCAGGCCAAGTGAACGAAGAATAATACAATTATGATTAAATGTGAATTGAACTCACTGGCTAACTTGTTGTTCATGTGTCCTCGTTGGCCCACAGACGGAGTATGCGCGGTTTGAAAATGGACGCTTCCTGTACCGCATACATCGCTCACCCATGTGTGAATATCTCATCAACTTCATCCACAAATTAAAGCAGCTTCCCGAAAAATACATGATGAACAGTGTGTTAGAGAATTTCACTATACTGCAGGTAAAAACGGCTAACCGCGCATAGAGAAACTTTACTGCTGTGTAAAACGTATGTCATGAACAATAGATGGTAAAAAAAAAACATTTTTTTTTTTTCTGGCTTGGCATTTGAGAAGGGCAATGTAGACTTCTGAGAAGTCCTGTCGGACTTGCCCCTTACATTTCACACCAGGTTGAGGGTTGACCACCACACTGAAATACTCTTATACCTTTTGAATTAATATTTTGGGATCACCGCGAAAAGAGCTCCATAATAAAGAATTGAAGCAAAGCTTGAACACAAATAACCTATTCCCCAGCACTGACCGGTTTGTAATGTTCACACGGAGAAAACATATCAGTATTTCTATGATGCCGTGACCATGAAGAAAATGCTAAGTGGAGTTTAAAGTGGTCTCACTGTAGCTGCAGCAAATCAAGGTGTCATTGTAGCCTTGCATATGTTCAGTGAATGTGACCAAGGAGTGGATGGATGAGACAGTCTTGAAGTGATACAAGATTAATGGCAGAAATTCCCCAAACTATGGTTGATATATTTCGATGAGTAAGAGAATAAAAAAATATATATATAATGCGAACAGGCCTGATACTTATTCATTGTCTGAGACCTTTATCCTGGTATTTTTAGTGTGTGCATCTAAATTTATACAGTGATTGGCTTGGTTCTGTGCACAATTGATTGCGGTAGGCGCAAGAACATTGGAAGCTGTCGCGTTTCATAAGATAAATTTATACACTTCATAGTTTTACATACTAATCCATGTAAGTGATCCCCTATTTTGTTTGAATCTGCTAAACAGAATGTGATGTTAAATATTTTTTTTACTATTAAGTCTACCTGTTTACTGGGTGTTATTTCTGTTACCAAATAATTTTACTTTTGCTTGTTTTGTCTACATTTTTCACCTTCAGGTGGTTACAAATCGAGACACCCAAGAACTGCTTCTCTGCATAGCTTACGTATTTGAAGTGTCCACCAGTGAGCATGGTGCTCAGCATCACATCTATAGGCTGGTGAAAGACTGAGCTGTAGAGAACCCTTCCCCGTGACTCAGCCTTGTCGGCTGTTTTTGGCAATCTTGGAGGCATCTCCTGTTTTCCGCAAACCTCTCAACACTTCCTGGGAGAGGATACCTAGAAAGTGGGAATGGAACCCTTAAAAGGATGCATGGACATGATGGGGAAGGGCCACAAAACCACAAAGACCTCACCCTAACAGAACCTTCTGTGTTATGTTTTGAGCCAAAAGGAATATATATAAATATCTATATATATATAAATATATGTTTGTGTGTGAAACAGTTTCCAAACTGGGGAAACCATGCAGAAGCCGCAGCTGTCATAAGGTGTTTAATTTTTTATGTTTTTTTTTTTTGTTCTTTTTTTAACATTATGTTGCTGCCAAGTGCATCAGTTCACGGTACGGCGCCAATTTAAAAATAAGGCGAAGAAGACGGAGTGGGATTGGAGACTGTCAACACTCGTCCTTTCACTTAATGTTTTTTTTATTATTATTTTTTTAAATTTAGCTTCTTGGACCCCACTGAAATGTAACTCTTGCACTTTCTGTGGTCGAAACGTATCTATAGTCACCATAATTTTTTTTTTTGCCCACTAAAGTTTTTATTTTTTTTAATTAATAGGCTTACACAGTATTTTAATCTGGTTCACTTTTTCAATCTCATGATGTGTGGCCAGTTCTAAGACTAAAATGTCATATTTAAAATAGGGAGTCGCAGAAGCAAATTCTACTGTGTTGGAGATTTAATGCACCTTTTGGGTCTTATATATGTGAGAATGTTGAACCATCCTGGTGTATGTAATCTCCATTATGGGCTTGTGAAGATATTTGGAAGTTAGAAAGTTGTCTATAATGTGAGTTAAGCAGTTCTACTTGCCAAGAAAATGCATCCTTTCAGCGAGCAGACAAGACACGACTAACTATTATCATCTGGTCCCGACGATGTCTTGTTGAGCAAGAATGAAAGATCGATATTCAGCTTTTATTTCCAAGTGCTCGTATAATACTCAAACTGGGCTTCCCATGGGTGTCCTATTGGCCCTTGTCACAAGATGCCCAATCAATGAGAGAATTGCCTTGAATGAAGATGAATGTTGAAGACTTTTGGTATTGAGCAGTTGGACTATTGCAAAGTATGACTACAAGAAAGAGATGTAAAGTGACTCTAACCCTCGTCTCATACATTGAGTGCCTAAATCAAAAGTGGAAAAAAAAGACATATATATTTTGTATTGAAAAGCCAACACTTTTTCCTGAGTGGATTTGATATTGTGCCATGAAAATAATAATGAAAAATGTACTTAACTGCCAGCCCGCATACTGAAAGTCCCCCAGAGCACTCCCGAAGATGGCCAGAATGTGAGGTGGATGAGCCCTTTGAAAAGTGGAGAAGATTCGTCATTTATAACATGATATGTTGGGTGTTATTGGGAAGTGATGGAAGCAATACAGACCTTTTCACTGCTTGCCACTAGTACAATGGGGTTTGCTTTAAAGTGTTTTGACATATCTTCTAAAAAGAAAAAAAAAAAAGAAAATAATTGGGGCATTTAAGGTGCAAATGGCTGTTTATTAGTACTAAGAGTAATGTGAGACCTCAAGATGGTCCCAAAGACCTCACATGATGTTCTTATGTATGCCACTACTGTCAAATGCATGGACTTTAACAAATGTACTTGATACCTAGGAGGTAAAATAGGCATGTACATCTTTAGGTCACCTTTTAAATATTTTGCTGTTGGGGTAGAATGCTAAAATAAGAGCAACCTCCTTCCCCCCCTGCAGCAGATTGGTCAAACCAAAGATATACCTAATATGCGCATCTACTGATCTTCTCTTCACTCCTATGTTTATGTTCTCAGTAGTGAAGATTGGGTGAACATGGATCTAAAGCACACCCTTTTAGTTTGCTTTACATATACGGCTGCCACCGTGAAGGATGTTTTTGTTTTCATCCCCTGCCAGAGTCATTCTGGCTGTAATTATTTGTGGATTTTCCTCCAGGTCCACCTATTTATTGGGTTTAAATCAAAGTCTACAGAGAGCAACATAAATGGCTAAAAACAGTTTACGGTGAATTTGGAAATTCATTGGAAGTACAACATTGAACACTTTTAGGTATTCAAAGCAATTAAACGGTTCCCGGTTTTATTTATCGACACATGAAATACAAATACAAAATGGCTCATCTGTGTCATGTAACATTTGGCTGTAATCACCATATCCGTATAGATATTTGATTTTAGCAAAATTTAAAAAAATATCTTTCATTTAACCATCAAAGAAATGTTTTCTCCCTTTACAAGTGTCTCTGAACTCCATTACATATACTCCAATGTCTTTACATATTGGATACATTTATAGGTTTAGTTTCCGTGAGCTGCCGCGATTTAAATCTACTGTAGATTTAAAGCAGCAGTAATTTTAAAAGGTAAAACCAGGTTGATTTTGCCTTTTTAAATTATTGACACTTTAAATCTACAGGATTGAACGCTGAATTTGCGCAGTGTCGGCATTCCGAAGCCTTGGTTGACTTCATGTTGTGTCATTCAATAACTTTTTGGTAGAGCTTTTCTGATTTGGGCAGACGAGCTCTTGTGTTCCAGGAAATTAGTATTTTTCCGATGGAACACAACCTAAATCAAATATCTTAAGTTTTGACAGGTTCTTGGAAAACTATACATGCATATTTGTAGCTCTCCTTCACCAGTAGGCAATATTCTTTTTGTTTTTGGTTCCCCTTCGTGTGCCGTGCTTTTATTTCTTTCCTGCCATTGATGTTTGCTTATTGCCGATGCCCCTAGTGAAGCTTTGGCCACCAGTACTAGCAATGAGCGAGTCTTTACGGGATGTGTAGGAAGTGGTGTACTTTCACAACTACTACATTCATATAATAAGTTTGAGGGAACAAAGTCAACACACCACCGATTATGTTGTTCTATTGGAACTGAATTAATTTAGCAGATTCTCTACCAAGTATGAATCGGTCAGTTGAGAGGCTAGTGAAGGTAGTTCATGGTAACCAAATACATTGTGTGAATCCAACTTGCCATATATTTGCCATTTTTTCCTCTACCCCTCAGCGTAATAAAAAGAAAACCCATTTTCAGAAGTTTTAAATTGCAATGATTTTTTTTTTTTTGAGGAAATCCATTGTACACAGGACAAGAAAAAAACTGTTTAATGTATACCCATGTTTGTATTGTGAACAAAACTTTCTTAGTATATAAAATTATTTTACAAGAAAACTGTGTTTTTTTTTTTTGTTTTTTTTTTTTATTTAAACATATTTCTTTAATGGTCAAATCATACAAGCACTCTAATATAAATACAGACTATTTTAATTGAATGAGTTGTGTTTGTGTAATTTCTCTTGTAAATGAGCATTAATGTGGTAGTTAATCACTGACTGATAATACCTTGCCTTACATTTTTATTAAACAAAGATAAACACATTCTATAGATGGTAAACTTGGTTATTGTGCACCAAAAATTAGCTTACCTTTGTTTTTTTACCCGTGTTGGGTCCATAAATATAAGTGTGCAGTAGGACGGTATCCGGATAGGTGTTCGACAATGTAAATGTCATCAGTCAATGGGTTTACATGCAATAGGTCGACAGGTACAAAAGGTGGACAGTGCAGAAGATTGATGGGGTTAAAATGTCGACAGGTTCATATGGTCAGCACAGATATGATCAGCACAAAAATGGTCTACACATGGTTTTTTTACATTTTTTGGGTTAGCACTTAGGGGAGGGTTAGGCACTAGGGAGAAAGTTAGGTTTAGGCACTAGGGGAGGGTTAGGGTGGGCACCAGAGGGTAGATTAGAGTTAGGCACAAGGGGGAGGGTTAGGATTAGAGTTAAATAATACAAAAAAAAAAGTTGACCATTTGAACCTGTCGACCATCTGCACTGTTGACCTTTTGCATGTCTACCATTTTGTCCCAGTAACTGTTGAACTTTATATTGTCGATCTATCATACCACACCCCAGTAGGACTTGTATGTCCTATTTTCTCTTTAATACAGGTTTGCATATAAGCACTTCTGGTAAAGCTGTATTGAAGAGGCCTGAACAGAATATTAGTCACTTGCACTCCTTAGTTTTGAGTCTGGAGGCACCTTGGCAAAGAAACAATTGCATCTAGGTCTGAAGGCGGCGACCCAAAGGCCGATAGATCTGCACCGGTACAAATCAAAGTATTTTTGTATAACGAGAATGACTGTGTGTTCCCCCAGGCGTAAAAGGACAGCCCTAAAAATGCACTACTTTGAATATTTACTCTCTTTTCTACTTCAGGGTCCATAGGGTATCGACAGGATACCTTGGGGTATTGGTGATTATGTCAGGCATCGGGCACCACAGAGTTAATTTTCAGGTCCCTCTCCTATACCCTGCCCCCTAGCCAAGGCAATCAGTTTTCGTTGGTGCCCGGCCAGTAGTCAGTTCACTGTCTACAGAGTGGGGCTGTTAACAGCCCCTGAAGATTTTTAAAGGCAGCTGTGGCTGCACACTATAGCAGTACAGCATGGACAGTCTGTACAGACGTCCATGCTGTCGCTCCTTCACCCCGCCGGACCAGAATGCCGGTACCGATCCAGGGATGCTGCTGGGGGTCTGGGGTCACGGCTAGCGGTGACCCCGGACTGTGGCCGGATCCAAGGGGGACAGGTAAGCGGCGGGTCCAGCAGAGGGTGCCTGCCGGAATAACACAGTCCTGAGTCCCCACGCAGGGGGCACCCTGGGGACTGGCTGCGAGTGGAGCCAGGTGTTAACCTGCGCTTCCACAAGCCCCAGGGACAGTGGGCTGCAGCAGAGCAGACAGGCTCCAGCGTCCCTGGGGTTAAATCCATGCCAGGGGAGCGCGCCTTCCCTGTTCACAGCCGGTGCCTAACCCTCTGCACAGTGCCTCTCCACAGCGGTTTGGCGGGCTGTGTCAGCGCTCCTCCCTGGGCCCGCCTCCTCTGCTCCTCGGCGGCCATTTTCTTCATAAGAAGTAACAAACGTTGCTGGACGCTGGATACAGGTGGCTTAGTGGTCCAGGTCCCCCTGTATACCTCTCCTCCTATAAGGTCAGAGTATGCAGCGTTTCCTACCAGGCTCTGTGTCTGAGTAGTTGATCACAGTGCTGATAGTGCAGGGATTGTTTTCTGCATTGTATGTGACTTAATGCTAGCGCTGTCTGCCTGTACTTTCACTTCTGACACTCAGCCATTTTACTATCCTTGTTCTTTTTCTGCTAAAGCCCTTGCGGTGCAGTGTTGCAGGGTGTTCATTGCCTCACAATAAAAATATTTGTCTGTGAGGGGAGTCACATACACTCCGTTACACTCATCATGTCTGAGAGTAAACGTGATTTTCCTCTCCAGCTAAAGTGTACCACATGCAATGTACCAATAGCGGAGGGTGATGGCAACACTGAGGGTTTATGTAGTGCATGTTATTTACTGTCACGCCCGTTTTCTGTCACTGCGCCTATACAAGAACCGCTCTGGGCTTGTTTTGCTAAGGCACTTACAACCCTTGTGGGCCAGCTAGCGACGCCCCCTGCGTTTCCCCAAGTGGGGTTATCACAGCAGTTGGTAGTCTCATCACCCATGCAGGGTTTCCCCAGGCAGCTGATGGTACCCAAGTGTCTCCCACTTTCGCCCCCCCCAGGTCTCGCAAGAGCCTGCGTGGGTGAATTCACTGTCCAATACGGTACAACACCTGACGGACGTTTTGCAGGGGGAGTCATCATTGCGGCCTGCTAAGCGGCCTTTAGTGTCTAAGATGGCTCAGTATGTTGAGGATGACATGATGCCTGATGACGGGGAGATTTTTGACTTTTCAGACCAGGAGACTAAGGAGGCGGAGTCTGTCTAAAATATATATACCAGGCCTTATATGGGCAGTCCGTGCGGCGTTGGTTATTGAGGATGACTATCCCCCCGTGGCCAAATCCAAATATGCCTTCTTTAAGGATATTAAATGTAATGCCACTGTATTTCCTCTATCTGGTCAATTAGTGCATCATTTAGAGGAGGCGTGGAAATATCCGGGTAAGCGGTACCAACCTCGGAAACGCTTGGCCTTTGCATACCCCTTTGCGGATAATTATTTTTCCAAATGGGAAACCCCTCCACAAGTGGATCTCATGTCACACGCCTGGTGAAGAGTGCTACATTGCCCATGCCCTCCATGTCCTCCTTAAAGGATACTATGGATCGCAAGGTTGAAATATGCCTGAAATCCATTCGCTTGCAGGGGGGGGTGTCCAGACCGGCAATGGCCATGTGCTGGGTAGCCAGAGCAATGGAGCGCTGGGCTGATAGCTTGGAGACGTCTCTAGACGCTGACTCATCACTTGAGCAGGTGGAGTTAGTGGGTAACCTCAGAGACTCAGCCACGTACATTAATGAGGCAACCTTGGATATAGGGCTCCTCACTTTCAGAATCTCCTCAGCAGCAGTGGCGGCTCACCGCACCCTATGGTTGCGCTCTTGGAAAGTGGACGCAGATTCCAAAAAAGGATTGGAATGCTTGCCCTTTAATGGACAGGGCCTGTTTGGCCCTGATCTGGACAAAATTGTGGCCACCCTGGCAGCAGCTAAGTCTGCTTGTCTGCCATCAACGACAGTCCCATCAGGGTCTGGTACTTCATCCTTTCGGCCCTATAGGGCCCAGGGTAAGTCCAAAGTGCAGTCCTTTCCTAGGCAGGCAGGGGCCAAGGAATCTGCCAAGCCAAAGAAGCAGGCTTGGAGTACAAGACGTCCTACTCGCAAGTCAGGCAATAAGCCTTCAGCCTGACGGGGCAGGCCTCCCCTTGGGGACCCCAAAGTGGGAGGCCGTCGCCCAGTACTGGTGTCTCACAACCGTGGACACTTGGGTAAGAGAAGTGGTCTCTCAGGGGTATGCCCTCTCCTTCCGACGGAGGCCTCCCAGCCGGTTTTTCACCATGGGCCTTCAGTCGGATCAAGACAAGGCCCGGGAATTCCGGAAGGTGATCCACTCTATGCTCCAGGCTGGAGTTATAGTGCCGGTCCCGTTGTCCCAGAGAGGATCGGGGTATTACTCCAATCTCTTTCTGGTACAGAAGCCCAATGGGTCTTACAGGCCCATCCTCAACCTCAAATCACACAACAAATTCTTGAGGGTTCCTCGGTTCAGGATGGAGACCCTGCATTCCATCATTTTGGCGATGGAGCCTGCGGATTTTATGGTGTTGCTAGATATTCAGGATGCCTACCTGCATATCCCCATTGTCTCAGCACACCAGAGTTTCCTCAGGTTTGCAGTAGTCGACCAACACTTCCAATTCAGGCACTGCCCTGCCCTTTGGTCTGGCCACGGCGCCACGAGTGTTTACCAAAGTTATGGCAGCCCACCTGCGGATGCAGGGGGTCCGCTTGTTGCCCTATCTGGACGACCTCCAGAGATCCTTCAGCACCATCTGCAACTGACAATCTCTGTGTTGCAGGTGCACGGCTGGCTGATAACCTGGAAGAAGTCCTCCCTGGTTCCATAACAGAGGATGCTCAATCTAGGAGCCCTGTTGGACCCCAACATCAGAGGATCTTTGTGATGGAGGAAAAGATCTCTGCATTGCAGGCAAAAGTACACAGTTGCCTGCAGAGTCGCCGGGTGTCTATTCACTCAGCGATGAGGTTACTGGGATCCATTCTGTCGATGTTCGAAATGGTGGCGTTTGTCCAGTTTCACTCCAGACCTCAGCAGAAGTTGATCCTCTCCAGATGGAATGGGTTGCCCCAACGGATAAAGACACAGACAATGGTGCTTTCACCGGAGGTACGTCTGTCTCTAGCCTGCTGGCTGCAGACTACTCACCTGAACAGGGGGCGCTACTTTTGGATTGCGGACTGGGTCCTTCTGACGACGGACGCCAGCCTCCGAGGTTGCGGAGCAGTGACAGGTCCACACTTCTTCCAGGGAAGATGGATGCCAGCAGAATCTGCATTTCCAATAAACAACTTGGAACTAAGGACAGTATTCAAAGCTCTCCAACAAGCAAGACATGTCCTCCACGGAAAACCCGTGCAGGTGCAGTCGGACAACACCACCACGGTGGCTTACATAAACCGCCAAGGAGGAACCCACAGTCAGGCAGCCCTGACAGAAGTGTCCCGCATTCTAGCGTGAGCGGAAAGTAATCTCCCTGCCATCTCGGCAGTGTTCATACCAGGAGTCCTCAACTGGGAAGCAGACTTTCTCAGCCGTCAAGACGTGCATCCAGGAGAGTGGTCTCTACACCAGGAGGTGTTTCAGCTACTGGTAAACAAGTGGGGCCTTCCAGAGATAGACCTCATGGCCTCCCGACACAACAACAAATTTCCTGTGTACGGGTCAAGAACAAGAGACACAGAGGCACCTCTGGTAGATGCTCTGTCGGTCCGGTGGACCTTCCAGTTTGCGTACCTCTTCCCTCCGATCGCAAATTCAAGCAAGTAGGCGGCACGCTCCTGCTGATAGCTCCAGCATGGCCCAGACAGCACTGGTACTCAGATCTCCGGAGTCTATCCATAGATGCTCCGATGCTGTTGCCTCTACGTCTGGACCTGTTGTCTCAAGGTCCTTGCCATCACCCGGACCTGGGTCATCTGTCTTTGACAGCGTGGCTGTTGAGACTGCCCTCTTGAGGTCCAGGGGTTTTTCCAGCTCTGTTGTTAACACCATGCTCAGAGCACGGAAGCTGGCTTCTGCAACAATTTACCACCGAGTGTGGCATACTTTCTTTGAATGGTGTCACCCTGGAGGCTATGTTCCTCAGGTTTTTAGGATATCCAGGGTTTTGGCTTTCCGACAGGCGGGCTTAGATCGCGGTCTTCGCCTTGCTTCCCTGAAGGTGCAGGTTTCTGCAATCTCAGTGTGGTTTCAGCGTAGGATTGCTACACTTCCTGATGTCCGCACCTTTACGCAAGGTGTACTTCGCATACAGCCTCCCTTTGTTCCACCTGTGGCTCCTTGGGACTTGACTGTGGTCCTGAGAGCTCTCCAAGGACCGCCATTTGAACCACTGGGCTCAGTAGATTTAAAATGGCTTACAGCTAAAACTGTGTTTCTTCTGGCCATTGCTTCTGCCAGAAGGGTGTCAGATTTGGGGGCTCTCATGTCGCCCTCCCTTTCTGATTTTCCATAGGGACAGGGCAGTGCTTTGCACTAGCCCTGGGTTCCTACCTAAGGTGGTATCTAGTTTCCACTTCAATGAGGAAATCATAGTACCGGCCTTTAATTCCCCAGACCTCTCTGCTGGTGAGGCCTCCTTGGATGTGGTACGGACTTTACGGACTTATGTTGACCGTACCAGTTCATTTAGGAAATCAGACTCTCTGTTTGTCTTCTATTGTTTCCATAAGAAGGGTTGGCCTGCCACTAAGCAAACTTTGGCAGGATGGATTCGCATGGCGATTTCTGCGGCTTACATTCTACTCGGTTTGTGGGTCCTTCATGGGCAGCTCGCTGTGGTGCCTCTGCAGTTCAGCTTTGCAAGACAGCCACCTGGTCTTCTGTCCATACCTTTTGTGAGGTATTATGCATTTGATCCCTTCGCCTCTCAGGATGCTTCCTTCGGGCAGCGGATTCTCCTTCCAGCACAGGAGCGTCCCCATCCTTAAAGGATACTGCTTTGGGACATCCCCAAGGTATCCTGTGGATACCCTATGGACCCTGAAGTAGAAAATAAGAGATATGGTAAGAACTTACCCTTGTTATCTCTATTTCTACGAAGTCCATAGGGTTCCACAGGACTCCCGCCCTGTCGCACCTGTACTGCAGATGGTCTTTGATCTGGTCACTGGTTTTTCCGTCTCCTTCTGGTGAGAATGTGATTCTTGTGTTTTCCAGATTTTCTTCTCTCTCTTTGTTCTCCTCCTCTGGCCTATGGCTTGTTACGAAACTGATTGCCTGGCTAGGGGGCAGGTATAGGAGAGGGACCCCAGTGCATCCTGGGAGGCTGAAAATGAACTCTGGTTCCCGATGCCTGATGTCATCATCAATACCCCAAGGTATCCTGTGGAATCCTATGGACTTCGTAGAAATAGAGATAACAAGGGTAAGTTCTTACCATATCTTATTTTCAATCTCACTTGCTAAAAACAAATCTCACTTAAGCAGTGTGCCACAAATCTAAACGTATTGGTGCACCTACTCTGTACCTCAGTAGGAACACCGTGACTGTGCCCAGCTCCTTCCCCCTGCTTGCACAAATGTTGCTCCTCCCTCCACAAACAGAACTTACTCCACCAATCCTTTGAGGAAATCGAGGCACACTTGTACAAATGCAGGTGCACAAAGGGTGAAAAGTTTTTACCTGGCTATTGATAACAAATATGCCGGCTTTGCGGTGATTGGTTAGAAGCAGTGTTTTCTAACCTACTTGAGTGAATCCAATTTACTTATCAATGGAAGCCTTAAGTGGTCATTTGTGACCTTGCTCCTTCCGGAACAAGTCGCGCGTCTCCTATATGTGGGTGTGTGTTTATTTTTTTTTTGCAAAGCATGTATTGTGGATTCAATATGGATCCTTTGGGATGTAGGTGTCAGGATGCGGCCTAGGATCGGCCGCTACTCACCTCTGCGCCGGTGTCCTTGGGCTTAGGTGTTCAGTCACTGGGAGTTGAGGTTAGTGGTGACCGACTGTTCTCCCCGGGGTCTGCTAGGGCTTCCATGCATGCGTCCTGATTCCCGTAGCGGGCATGGGCGCAGCCATGTTGGTTCATATCTATACTCAGAGAGTTTTCTTGTAAACAGACAAGAGATCTGTGAACAAAAGGAAGAAAACCCTTTTTGGGGGCACAACTTATATTGAATATAACAGTATTAAAAATTAACTTTTAATAGATATAAATAAAAAAATATTTTGTAGACATAAGGAGCAAGACGGAAAGGTTATATTTTTTTGTAAATTTTTCTTCATATACAAATAAATGAATAGGGAACATCAGTACTCTGAAGGCATTCCGTCATGATTGGTGATTCCTGATGGGGTGAAAATATTCACCTAATTTATACTACTTACATTAGTATTTTTTATCAAGGTTAGGAGAGAATTGATAATGAAATTAATAAACAATCTGATATATGAGCTATAGTCATATAGTATCTTCTTGATAACAGGTATGATGACAACAATTGTCAAGATAGGTAATGTTATATAAAAAATATGTTCATTAATCCAATACTCATGCGTCTTATTGTATCTTATCCAGACACAACAAACGAACGAGAAAATTTATGTATAAACTTTCATAGCAGCAATGATTCTGTAATTATCCTGTAGAAAAGAGAAACACTGATTCCCAGTAAGTCAGAATTACACACAACAAAGAATCAATCAAGTAGACTGATCACAAATAACTTTTTCCCTATTAAAAGTGGAGACATTGATCTAATTAAGCGTGGTACATATATGTGTGCACACTCCAACAACCCGGATTGTTGTAATAAAAAATAAATAGTTAATAGTCGCACTCCAACATAGATCCTATTAATGCAGTGAGATAATCCATAGCACTGAGAAAAATAATAATACAATAATCGGATATAGAGTGAGACCGATATCTCTAAGCTCACTTTAATGTATCAGTGTCCCATAGAAACAGTAACAGAGTTGCAGCGTTCCATCACAAGAATCCTATCAGTAGCCTGTGTGCAGTGAACAGGCACCATGCAGGTATGTGATGTACAAGCTTGCAAATGCAAAGAAAGTCACTTCTGCTGTTCGTTTAAAATGTTAGCCAGCATAGTCCTTGTTGCTCCTAATAGCATAGCAGGTTACAATAACCGGACCGAATGAGAGAGTGACTAAGCAGGGAGAAAGAAGGAAATACCCCTGTGTGTCTGGAAATATGCATGCTTCTCCCAACCAAGAGAGGAAGTCCCCATCGGCGCCAACGGGAGCCCCCCTTGGTGAACAAGCCCTTGATTTACAGCATCACACGGGGGCTCCTGACGGCGCCGATGGGGACTTCCTCTCTTGGTTGGGAGAAGCATGCATATTTCCAGACACACAGGGGTATTTCCTTCTTTCTGCAAGCTTGTACATCACATACCTGCATGGTGCCTGTTCACTGCAATTTTGTGCACACAGGCTACTGATAGGATTCTTGTGATGGAACGCTGCAACTCTGTTACTGTTTCTATGGAACACTGATACATTAAAGTGAGCTTAGATATATCAGTCTCACTCTATATCCGATTATTGTATTATTATTTTTCTCAGTGCTATGGATTATCTCACTGCATTAATAGAATCTATGTTGGAATGCGACTGTTAACTATTTATTTTTTATTACAACAATCCGGGTTGTTGGAGTGTGCACACATATATGTACCACGCTAAATGAGTTCAATGTCTCCACTTTTAATACTGAAAAAGTTATTTGTGATCAGTCTACTTGATTGATTCTTTGTTGTGTGTAATTCTGACTTACTGGGAATCAGTGTTTCTCTTTTCTACAGGATAATTACAGAATCATTGCTGCTATGAAAGTTTATACATAAATTTTCTCGTTCGTTTGTTGTGTCTGGATAAGATACAATAAGACGCATGAGTATTGGATTAATGAACATATTTTTTATATAACATTACCTATCTTGACAATTGTTGTCATCATACCTATTATCAAGAAGATACTATATGACTATAGTTCATATATCAGATTGTTTATTAATCTCATTATCAATTCTCTCCTAACCTTGATAAAAATACTAATGTAAGTAGGATAAATTATGTGAATATTTTCACCCCATCAGGAATCACCAATCATGACGGAATGTCTTCAGAGTACTGATGTTCCCTATTCATTTATTTGTATATGAAGAAAAATGTACAAAAAATATAACCTTTCCTTCTTGCTCCTTATGTCTACAAAATAATTTTTGATTTATAGCTATTGAAAGTTAATTTTCAATACTGCTATATTCAATATAAGTTGTGCCCCCAAAAAGGGTTTTCTTCCTTTTGTTCTTTTGCTCACAGATCTCTTGTCTGTTTATAAGAAAACTCTCTGAGTATATATTTGTACTGCTGTTAACCCAGGGGAGCACCACCAACTAACTAACATACATTAACTCTTTAGTTCTTAATATATTGTGATAAGTTGGTTTTGTGATTTAATTTAGATTTTTGATCAAATATCTATATACTTATATTGTGGTCCTGTTGCAGGATTTTTTCTTGTTTTTATGTTGGTCCATATCACCCGACTAGTCTCTCCCAATGGTAGTCCTGCAGTCACTCAGCTGATCCTCTGATCCAAAGACCAGCAATCCAGGGGTATTTAGTCCTGACTCCAGGAACAGGAAATTGCTGTTCATCTTCACTTTCCCAGTGATTGTGATGCCAGTGTTTGTTCCAGGCTCTTACTGTAGTTACTTTTTTCAGCGTATCCCACAGATAGTCTGTAGTTATTATTTTCTGTGACTGGATCTACAATATATAAAGTATTCTAACCTGCGTTATATGTAGCAGCTCTCAGTACTGATTCCCTTTGTTACATGTTTCAGCTGCTAAGCTGTTTACGACTGTGTCAAGTTTCTTGCTGGATTGCTGTTCAGCTCCCAAACTGAGTTCCTGTGTTGCATGTCTGAGCTGTTAAGCTGATTACTAATGTTCCAAGTCTCATCTCTGAGTTTCCTGTACAAATTACTTGTATGCTGTGACTGAATCTCCTGTGTAACAAGTTCACTCTCCAGCGTCTGAAGTCCCTGCAGTTATTATCCTCCGTGACTGTTTCTACAGTGTAACAAGTTCACCCATCTGCGTCTGTGTTCCCTGCACGATCACTTATACTCCGAGACTATCTACAGTGTATCGGTTCACTCACCAGCATCTGAATTCCTTGTAGTTACTATTCCGTGTCTGGATCTACAGTGCACCAAGTACATTACCTTGCGTCTGGGTTCCCTATACACCCAGTGTCTTTCTATGGCTGGATCCCCAAGTTTCCTTTACACTACCCTGTGTCCAGATCTTCCGTGTTACCCTAAGCATTCAGTACCTGACCCTCTATTATTCATCATCACTCCCAACTAGTTTGTGCCTGTCCTCCTGTGTCACTTCTTGGTGTATCCAGCAAAGTCTCAGTACATACCAGTGCATCTTTTCCACTAATAACCGCAGTGACATTTCCTAGTCTCCTCGTCACTCCTAGGTACCTAACCAGAGGGCTGCGACCTGCTCACTTGGTGCGGCGAAACCCATATCCCAACAGGAGGGGTCATTGGTGAAGACCACCGAGTGGGTTAAACTCTGGTTAGGTCTAGCCAACACCTGGGACTGACCTTTTTGAGGATACTGGCACTGTCACTCCCCTCGCTGCCTTCTAGCCATCTTAACCCCCCGGCTCTCTATCCTCCTCAGTGGAATTCCTAGCTACGGATCGTGACAGTAGGTGAGGATGTGTCGGGGTGCTTGTGTTTTTTTTATTTTTATCAAATGGACGGTCCCAGTGGGCTCTGGATGCCTGAGTATTCTGGCATGGTTCCCAAGTGCCAGCATGCTTTGGCAGCCATTAAAAATTGGTGTGACAGGGCATTCTGGGACCTATAGTTCACCAGACTAAGCCGCAAGTGATGTATTAGTTAAGAAGTCGGCGTACATTGTTGGCTGGCAGCTTATCTTCTCAGCCTCCAAATGATCATTTCATCCGGCAATTTGGAGGCCAGGAAAACGCTGCGTGTATGCCGAAAGGTAGGCTGGTGAACCCTGATTGTGCTGGGGGTTCTACTTGTTTTGGGCTG
This sequence comes from Taudactylus pleione, assembly GCA_031769625.1. Lineage (NCBI taxonomy): Eukaryota > Metazoa > Chordata > Amphibia > Anura > Myobatrachidae > Taudactylus > Taudactylus pleione. The sequence continues at coordinate 3,361,365 of JAUIMM010000534.1, read as the reverse complement.
ACACACAGGACTAGTAATTCTCCCTCCAACTGAGGAAATAAAAAATCTGACGAAACATACTAGGAAGTAAAGGGCAAACATTGCCGGTCATTTTGCATTACAATAATCAACCCGTCTTTCTGAGCAGAAACATATAAAAATGTATATAAAAATTCCATAATAGATTGTAATGTTTAATTAAAAAAAAAAAAACAGAACTGGAGTGTATCTATAGGCTTACCATGCTATCCCTTTAAACCGAGACACTCATGAATTACATTACACAGGTTCTACAGCAGCTAAAATGCAGACTTGATGTCAGCCAGCCACAGAACCTGTGTAATTCATGTCCCGGCTTAAAGGAATAGAATGGTAAGCCTATGTATATACATTGTCAGCCAGCCACTTAAGATACAGGACTGCATTACTGATAGGCTTAAGTCTGGTGCTGTCAGCAGCTTAAACCAAGATTAGCAACTGGTGGCTCTCCGGCACTTACAAGAGCAGAAGATTCAGCATTATTTATTGTTTATTAACATTTACATAGCACCAGTGTGTTCTATTGCGCTTTTAAACTGGGAACAATGCCCTGGAGCAAGGTTGGACAATAAGCGGTGCCCCAGCTGTTGTAGAACTAAACATCCCAACATGCACACTTTTGCTATTTTCTCATGCTAAAACTTTTACATAGGGGCTATTTACTAAGCAGTGTTATGAGACAGAGTGAAAAGTGATAAGAAAGTGATAAGGTACCAGCCAATCAGCTCCCAACTGTCATTTTTCAAACACAGCCTGTGAGATGGCAGTTAGGAGCTGATTGGCTGGCACCTTATCACTTTTCACTCTGTCTCCTCCTAACACTGCTTAGTAAATAGACCCCCTAGAAACATAGAATTTGCCGGCAGATAAGAACCACTTGGCCCATTTAGTCTGCCCCCTTTTCATTTATCCTTTTGCAACTGTAACCATACTTACTGACATTTGGGCAGCGGTTTAGCCAGGTGGAGCAGGGGCGTGCTGACGCAATTGCAGACCCTCCCCATGCTTTATAATGCAGATATTACCGACATTAAAAACCAGGCGGTGGGGCTACATTGGCGCAATTCAGCATGAATCGCGTTATCAAACCCCCGCCCACTTTTGTGACGGTCGCCCAGGGGGGTTGCCATTTCCGGGGGACTTGCCTACTCTTGCAGGGTGCCGGGAGCTCCCAGCAGTCCTGGGATAGTAGGCAAGTATGACTTCAACCCTATTTGTTTCTTTGGTTTCTTAAGGATATTCTTATGCTTATCCTAAGCGTGTTTAAATTGTTCCACCGTTTTAGCTCCAACCACCTCTGATGGGAGGCTATGCCACTTATCCACTACCCTTTCTGTGAAGTCATTTTTCCTCAATTTCCTCTGTGCCTACCTCCCTCCAGTGTCAGTGCATGTCCTCATGTTCTTGTACATTTCATCCTTTGAAGAATGCTTCCCTCCTGTACCTTGTTAAAACCCTTCATGTATTTGAAAGTTTATATCATGTCCCCCCTTTTCCTTCTCTGCTCCAAACTGTACATATTAAGATCTTTTAGGGGTCTATTTACTAAGCAGTGTTATGAGACAGAGTGAAAAGTGATAAGGTGCCAGCCAATCAGCTCCCAACTGTCATTTTTCAAACAGAGCCTGTGAGATGACAGTTGGGAGCTGATTGGCTGGTACCTTATCACTTTATTATCACTTTTCACTCTGTCTCCTAACACTGCTTAGTAAATAGACCCCTTAGTCTTTCAGGGTAAGTTCTGTGCTGTAGCCATGCACCATTTTAGTTGCCCTTCTTTGTACCGTCTCCAATGTATTTATTCTGGAGATATGGCCTCCAGAACTGAACACAGTATTCGAGATTAGGACGTATCAATGACCTATACAGGGGCATTATTACATCTTTTTTCCTGCTACAGATTCCTCTCCCTATGCAACCAAGCATCTGACTTGCCTTTCTCATTGCTTTGTTACATTGCTTACCTGCCTTTAATTCACCTGAAATGGTGACTCCTAAATCCCTTTCCTCCTCTGTATTTTCCAATATAGGGGCATATTCAGTTAGCCTCGATAAGCCGTTTTCAGCAAAACATTTTCGCCGGTGACGTCATTTCGCCAGGCGGAATCTTATCCCCGTATTCAATTCCAAAGACTTTTTGTCTTTGCAGAAAGTCAATGCATTGGAATAGGCAAAAAAGATTTGCCTATGAAACCTGTCGAAAAAAAGGGCAGAATTTGGGTTTTGGGGTGCAAATCTTGTGGGAACCACCCAGCACCCTTGGGACAGTCCCCCTAAGGTAAACTATGTCAAAAAAAGTAAAAAAAAAAAAAGACCCCGAAAAAGTACTTTCATTTTGGGGGTGAAAAAGTTGGAGGGCAAACTTAAAAGCTAGCGAAATAGACTCCAGGGGGGTCCCCAAGTATGCCCCAGGTGTTTTTTAAGAATACAGGTGTTTGCGGCAGGTGGATTTTCTAAGTTTTTTAAAACTTCACTTTAGCAACTTCAAAATATGCTGGCACCCATTTTCGTGTACCCCAAATTTGCTGGGACTACTCATTTTCTGCTAAAAAAACCTGCTAAATACTATTCTTCACCACTTCTGCAAAGACGCTAATTAGCAACTATTGAGAGCATTAAAGTACCCCAAATACCTTCAGCAGGCCTGTACCTCATTTTTATGAATGCCTCTGCAACTTAACTGTGGCCCCTTCCCCTCTCCTTCTGTAGTGTATACTGTTGCAGGGCATGCTGATATATGTAGTTCAACAACAGCTGGAGGGCCACTTATTGTCCACCCCTGAAATCTTGAGTATGCCGTTGCATGATGATAAAATCTTATCTTGGTGCTCTTTAAGTATACGTCATCACAACACAATTACAGGCTTATTTTGTACATACAGCATCGTAAGATGTATAAATAAAAGTTACATGTGCGCATTTTGTACCACGTATTTTTTAGCAAAATACATCCAACTGTCAATGACCCTTGTGATATATTCTCATTAGATTATAGCTGCTCACATATTACATACATTAGTATACAGGAAACAATAAATAAAGAACATTATTTTTCTACATGATTGTTTTTAGTCATAAAAATTGTTAGGTGGCCAAAGCTTAGTAATTTTGATTCCATTCATTATAGTTTTCCAATGAAGATATACTAACATTTTCAAACCTCACTGAAAGGTTTTAACCTAGTACATTTCATCTTTCAGGATTTCTTAGTAGACAAAAACTCCATTATGGCTGGATGGACTTTTCCCCATATTCACAGCAAAGTGCCCCTTCTGATTTGTGGAGTTGGCTGAAATTGGGCAGATTGGGTCATTCCTAATTGAATGCAGGGTAGCTGTACTTGTACATATTATATTGCAGCTCACATGTTTTTATTTTTGAGATAGATATGTAAGTGATATTAGAGGGTGAAGAGAACATATTTCTGGGGACTCTTCTAAATAGTAGAGGACTTCTGTGTGTTGTTTCTTCAAAGGTGGTGTGGAACGGCCAATGGATGTACTTTTCAATATCTATGAACCTTCCTGTGGCACTTTATATAGTAAAAGAGTGTGTCATACTTACCTACACTCCCAGAAGGTACGGAAGACTACCGGTTTTTTTTTGAGAATTCCCCGGACCAGTGCTTGTCACAAATAAACAAAGAAAGTGCTGATCTGCAAATTTTTTTGTTAAATGTCCTGAATTGAGCAAATTGCCAGCAACCATTTGTTCTCCTCTGTTTTGTGTTTTGAGATCTGTCATAGTTTACTGACATTTCCAGAGCAGGAAAGAACACGCTTTTCTTGTTTAATGATAAATGGTTATTTTCGCATTAGAAAGATGGCAGAGAGGTAATAAGGTCCATCAGCCCTGTCTCAGCAGGTTTGCTCTAATTCACTATGCAGTATGCTTGAGCTGATACAATGCAATGGCTTGCTTGGGGGATTAAATCATTATATTGCTTTTCAAATAATAAAATACTTAGGTGTGGATTATATTGCAAGTAGGTGCTACTCTTGAGGGGGTCAAGGGTCAGTTTTAAAATACATCCATGATGCATTACAGTAAGACCATATCTGTTAATTATTAGTAACCAGATTACTTAATTTAATATTAGAAGAATTTAACTGCTACATTATAGGATCCTATTCATCATCACTTCATTTTCGCAAAAGCAGGTGAAAATGCACATTTTCACCTGCAATTGTAAAAATTAAGTTATCAGACCATTCATCAAGAAGGTAAAGCAGGAGATATCACAGATATCTCCTACTTACTTTCCTTTTGCAGGAATGGCCCGCTGTCCCCATACACTAGTATCACAGATATCCCCTGCTTACCTTTCTCTCCCGAAATGGCCCGCTGTCCCCATACACTTGTATCACAGATATCTCCTACTTACCTTCCTCTGGCGGAATGGCCCACTGTCCCCATACACCAGTATGGGCAGAATTCATCGAGCTCCGAAAATATAATATTTTTGGAGCATGACTGCGGGAGATTTCGCCATCCTCAGATGGCGAATGATCCTGCTCCGGTATCGCAATCCAGGTCCGGGTTACGATGAGGCGTCCTTGTCCGGCTCCTTCCGTCGGACGCTGGGGCTCTTGTGTGCATGTGTGACCTGTAGGTCGCGCATGCGTAGTCCCGTCACTGCTCCATCAGGAACAGTGAAAAGATTCACTGCTCCGAAAAGGAGCAGTGAAGCGGCTTGCGGGGACAGCTGATATTGCATCAGCTGTCACCGCATAAATTGCTCCGGTAGCCACAGCGAGTTAGAATGTTAATTATGGGGGTCCATTTGGACCCTGATAATTAACATCATGGATAGGCCCCATAAACTCTCACCTATCACGTGCCCCCGAAAACTGCACCGACATGGCTGCGATTTGCCAACCACTTGCCCGGTCCTCCCCCAACTGTGCCTTCCTGTCAATCACACTGTGATCCCTGACGTTATGCATGTGGGTTCGCAGAGGGTGCTTGGGCCCTAATTCAGAGGCGCTTGCAAAAAGCGAGCACTCGCTCTGAATCAGGGCAGGCGCTGTTTTTTTTAGTTGCGGCCTCTTGGCCATTCGATAGCTGTGGGTTACCACCCACAGCTTATGCGAGCGGCCAGGTGATGGTTGCGATGGTCAAGACCATCGCGACCATCGGGCTTGCGACGAGACTCTTGCGGTAGGGTCTCGTGGCCACAAGCCCCAGTGGACTACCTGCTCTAATAGAGCAGGAAGTCCACCTACTGACATCACTAGTTCCTGCAGGAACGCCTCCGTTTGCCCAGCCACCCCCCTGCTCCGCCTTCCAAATAGGGCGAGCTGTCGATCAACATCAACAGCCGCCCCTTTTGGATGCGAGCGCTGGAGCGAGTGCTTTGTGCGCTCGCTCCCGGGGCTCATGCGTGCGCACTGGGCACCCATCGACCCGCTTGCGTGCGCTATGCGCTTGCGAGCGGATCTGAATCAGGCCCACGGTGCATTCGCATTACGATGCGAGCGCAGTTCACCGATAATCGCTCAACTGCGTAAAAATTGGAGCAGCGTGCAGCTCTGAATGAGGCCCTATGGCAGGCTGGAAATCTATACTCTGGCTGAATGTAACTTGACTACCAGCTGTCATTAACTTTTTGAGTGATGATCAGTAGCTGTAGGCAGTTCTGCAACCCCATTCATCTTGTTGTCATCGCAGACGTAATCTCTTTACAAAGCTAAAAAATAATAAACAAAGAGTAAAGGCAAAAAATAAAAGTAATGATTATATAGATTGATATAAACCCTTTGGGATTTGGGTTATTGGGATAAACGCAATTTGCGCTTTTCCACCACTATTATGGTGGGATTCCACAGGATCTGTTCTGATGCAGTTCTACTATTTTAAAACTACTCAGAATCGCTCATACCAGAGATGTGCGGACAGGTGAGGCAGAGCCTCTCCTGTCATACTTAGGTATACTCCACAGTTTTTACTATAAAAGTTATAAGAAAAATGTAAAGAAAATTTTATAAATATCTTCTTTGTACTATTCTAATCATTTTTATAGTCAAAACTCTGGAGTAAAAAGTGTATGGGAGGTGAGGCACTGTCTCCCCTGTCTACCTTTTCCACACAACCCTGATCAAAACATATAAAATTTCCAGCACTATATCAGCTGCAACTTTGTATAATACCCACAGGAGCCCTCGTGTTCATACATGAATGTCTAATTCTGGCTCTGATACTAGTCAGTGCCTCCCCAGCCATTTACCTTACCATACGTCACTGGCTCATATGCTATTCCTAAAATGTATTTACTTATTTATTAATATTCCTTTCACATCGCAAACACCGCTCTGACCCGGGATTTTAAATACTGGTCCAACCCAGCTGCGACCCGGGTCAGACCCCTTTCACACTGCACCTTCGACCAGGGTTATTCCCGGGTTGGCCCTGTTCACACTGAACCCGGGTCAGCCATGTAAAACTGTATGGATGTCATTAAAAATTAACTTTTTCAGGCTCACAAAGATAAGATGACAAAAGGGAACAAAAGGGAGGGATGGGGACTGCTCACAGCATTGCAGGAATCATGGCTGATGGATTACCACTGTGTAGCCCTGAGTTCATGAGTGTTTGTGCTCTACTTCTGTTTGATTCAGCCAGTGAGAGCATGATGCAGCTTCTGGCAGCACTGTACAGTTCACTTCTTCATCACTCCAATTAGCCATCCCTGTAATGGCAGTAGTGGTATTAACCCACTCCAGGCTGCCAGAATGCTGCTTCTGCCGTCTGCAGTGGGCTGCCTGTGTGTTTGGCTGCTGACATCATCAAGTGAGACCCAGGAACCTCCAATCAGTGGTGTTTGCTGAGTCCCGGGTTGGATAACCCAGGTAGGGCCTGTTCACACTGCACTTCAAACTGGCTTGTTCCTGTGTTCAACCCTGCAATATGCCCGGTTGCTCGACCCGGGAATTTGTTTGGTGGCACGTTCACACTGCACCTCGATCCGGCAATATCCTGGGTTATTTTTGCTATGTGAAAGGGGTATAAGTTACTTACTGTATATAGTGCACACATATTACGCAGCGCTTTACAGAGAATATTTTTTCAGTCAAATGTCACAAGTGTAAACTAATTAATGTCAGCAAGCTGGATACATTTGCTCTATTTAATATTCTATATAGATGCCTTACACCCCATAACCTACACACACTTTTATGGCGGCTAGTGTACAATATAGACTCCCTTCTAACATGGTTCAGGAAATGCTATCAGCCTGTAATAGCATTGGTTGCCCGCAACAGAAGGAGAAATGAAGCACTTTCAAAGAGTATCACAGGTGGGCCTCAATTTTGGGTCCAAGTAAGAAAGAGATGGCGGGTAGGTAGAGTGAATAAAAGAAGAAATAAGCCCCAGCACTTTAATTTGCACTTTAGATTAATACAACTTGTAATAAAGTAGTACTTACGGGCAAAAAAGCCACTCCTATTGTGTGGCTGTATGCTGACATCTAGTGCTAACTTTTAAATCTGCAGTTTTTTTGCTCTATGATACTATGACAATTGGGGAAAACATTTGATGTCATTAAAATTAAAACTATTTATTTATCAATATTGGCTGATAAGAAAGATTTTGTATCACCACTTACAATAGTGATAGAAAATCTTTGTTGTCACAATTTACTAATAAAATTTTGCTGAGCCAGCTGAGTAATGCCCAACACCCGTGTAATTAATGTGGTAAGAAACAACAGGATTTTGGTACTTACCGATAAATCCCTTTCTCCGATTCCACAGGGGACACTGGAGCTCAAGACAGTGGGGTATAGACGGTGGTAGAGTAGAGCCTGGCACTTTAAATAATTAACCACTTGCCTGGCACGGTCATATCATATACGACCATACCAGACTGGGCTTTCCCTGACATGGTCGTATCTGATACGACCAGTCAGAAATGGCCACTAGGCGGCTAAAACCATCGATGGTCTGACTGAAAAACAGTGGTTTGCCATTGCTGGTGGCCATCAATGTTACACCATCGATGGCAACCCTCAATCGATGTTTCTGAAACATCGGCAGTTGTGGTCTACACAGATCTCCTCGACCAATCGCTAAACAATTGATGGCTGCTAACGATGGTTGAACCATCGATGGTACAGCTGTCAATGGCCATCACTGCAGTATAACATACAAATTGCTATTTTTATGGTATACTGTCTTTTAAAAAATATTTTTTTTAATATAAAATAGTGATGGATAAGTTTAAAATTATGTTCTTGACGTAATTCAATCATAAAAGAAACCTACAATTTTGGAGCGGTTTTTGGAAAAAGAATTCGTCAGTTAAGTGGTTAAGAAGTGTGACTGGCTCCTCCCCCTCTATGCCCCATCATCCTCAGTTTAAGAAACTGAGCCCGAGAGGAGACGGAGGACAACAGGAAAAAGAGGGGAAGGAGAAGACCACAGAACGGACAAGACCGACTGAAGGAGAATAGAATAACCCACTGCAGGGAACACATGCAGTCACATAACCATATAATGAACCAACAAAACGGCAGGAACGCAGCGCTGGGCGGGCGTCCAGTGTCCCCTGTGGAATCGGAGAAAGGGATTTATCGGTAAGTACCAAAATCCTGTTTTCTCCTTCATCCACTAGGGGACACTGGAGCTCAAGACAGTGGGGACGTCCCAAAGCAAACCACCTGGGTGGGAAGCACTGAGAACTTGCCGTAACCTGCGGCCAAACCGTAACAGGGTCCGCCAAGAACAGTAGGCCCAATTGAAAGGCAAGAGCTGTTTCTAGTGGACAACAAAGATTAGAATTGTCAGAACACCATAATCACAGCTGAAAACAGACCGACCCAGACCCTTGGGAGCAGTGAATCCCAACAAGAGTCCATAGGAAAAGGGGCGGTAATCCGAGAATAAAATTCGACAAAACTGTACCAGAGTTTAAAGCAGGAAGGTGCACCAGTCGCAGACTGTAGAATACCAGCGCTGCCGAGCATAAACAAATTATAATTGATATATGTAGAATTATACAGATACACCGATGCAGAGCTGATCCAGTCCACAAACTTCTTTAATAAATAGTATATCTGAAGGCCAGAGCCATATATCGAACTGTCGTCCAGGACCAGTCCTGAGGTCTAACTAATTTGGTGGTTTTCAACCAGCAGAAGGGCTAAATCGTAGAAGTCACCAACGAGTGGAGATTCCACTGGCAAGTGTCAGAGACGGCATAGAAAAGATTGAGACAACAATTCCTTACAGAGGGTAAGACAGCAGGACAACCCAGTCTGGAACAGAGGGATAAAACAGCAATTGGAACCCTTCCATGTATCCAGGCGAAGACCAGCTTCCTCTTCGCCTGGAAAAAAACAGAACAATCAACCTCCGCCAACAGCGGAAGAGAAAACCACAAACAACATACTACTTCCAACGTGATGGAAGCGTGTATGTAGACAGTAGCAGCTTCTGGCCCTAAATAGTGTGAAAACAACCGGGATACCTTAGCTGCTGAAATTCATGGATGCAACAGCCACCCCAGGAGAGCGAGATACCCAATAGGGAAGCATTCTGTATAGTGAGGCTAGAGCCCTAGGACAACATGAAAGTACCTGTCAGAGTAATAAAAGTATCAACAGATACTGAACAGAAAAAAAAACAAAGTCTCTTGCGTGTAATATTTCTGTTATAGGAACAGGACCCATGACTGACTTACGTAATGTAAACCTGTGCAATAGCCCATAGATGCACCGCAGCCCAGAAAATAGCATATCACTAATCTCTATGCTGGATGGACGCACACGCCAGGAAGGCTTTAAGATGTAGAACCAACTAACGTGAACAGATACCATAAAGGGGCGAATATCTGCCAGGACAGCAGCTTAGGGTGCGGAAGGGATGATAACTATTGTGTAATGTCAGGTTGCAGTATCAGGAGCCTCTTCCGGAGGATTAGAGGGTAAGCCTGCTTACCTGTGAGCGACCAGCAGCCCTCTGGACACTACGTAGTATGTCACTGACCTGTTCCATTTCACAACAACCCATCAGGTATAAAGAGTAACATCAGTGGTCAAAGACCCAATGCTCTACAGCTCGGACTTCAGTCTGGAGATGTTGTCGTAGAAAATACTGTAGAAACTAGTAGAATTGTTAGTGGAAACATGTAGGTCATACAACAGGACTGCATTCAATGACTTTACCTGAGAGTGTTCCATTAGAGATGTGTAGTCATACAGAGAATATACATATACCCCAAACACACCCTGCTAGAGTATCATTACGTTAACACTTATAATGGTGAAGTGCATATAGCCAAAGAGGCAGAATCACCAGATAGCGTAAGATATCAACTAAGACCCTCTACATGTATACATAGAATATCCATGGATCCCCACCAGTGACCCATGACATTGAAAGTGGTCACATACCAATATAATACAATAATTATATTGCCGATTAGGAACCTCTTGGCGGTTATTTAGGCTGCGACAAGGCAATATTATGGAGTACCTGAATATATATACTGAGAAGGTACACAAATATAGAATGTTAGTTATCCCAATTAAAGGGATATACTTGTAGTCATAACCCCTATTAGGGCTGTTAGCAAGTTTTCCCACATATTAAAAAATATGCATACGAAGAGTGGGAACATATAATTATATACACACCCTTACATACTTACAGCCATATACATAGTTGCATGAGAAGTCAATCTCTGAGAAGGGAGAGTCAGTATGTCTTATAAGTACCGGGCGCAGACCAAGTGCGCCACTGGAGCTACTTACTGCAGTCTTAAATAATAATAGGCCCCTCGAAAAGGGGCGCTGCAATATTAACTGATGGGGACAGAACTACACTATTGTCCAAGGATGCTATGCAACAGCCCAAGACCTAAGGGTCATGAGGCAGAATGCATCTTAGAACAGCCTGAGCTGGACCTAGACACGAGTGCCCCAGGAGCACCTATGTAAGTACATATCTTTATATACATGTGTGGACATACAAGAAGACCACAGGTATTGGGTACTTGTAGTGTTAGGGAATTGTGTCTATCACAATGTAAGCTGCAGAATGTGACTCTAGTCTATAGATACACCTAATCTATTGTACTCTGGACATAAAACCCAGTTTACAAAATTAGATTACGTGCTGCCGAAGCTAGCACCCGAAAATATATATATATCTCTCATGCATAGCCTACAGCTCCTGGAAATACCAGGTGGCTTCCCGTCCAAGGACTTCCACACACTGATTAGAGATGTACTATCCCTTAAAGTGAGCTATGTATATAGCTTAGTAGTAGAAAATGGCGGACTGTTGTGAGCACTCTCTTTGGGGAAAAAACGCCCCCAGCCCCTTCAGAAAATATCTTAGGGAGCTATGCTTCAGTGAAAATAAATGTGCATGTGGGGCGCACTGCACAACACTCTGATCTTCAGAGATCAGAAGAAAATGTGCTTGATCATGGTAAGGCCGTAGGCTACATGTTATTGTAGAATTATAGGTATATCTATTTTAATATATATTATATATATATATACACACATGTACCATACATGTAATGCATCACAAAATGTGTGCCTTTTTTTACTGACAGAGCCATCATATTAAACTAGAAAACTGTCCAGTGGGTAGCTCTGCAGCGTAAGACCCCAACCCACTCTGGTTATAGGTCAGTTAGCACAGCGCTAGAGATGTGGGTATCCCAGCATTTCATTCTAGGCAACAGGGATGGCCAGCACATTTGGGAAGCTCTCATTCCCGAGTAGGGTAGATCCGGGAGTACCGTCACAATTATTGTATGTGCTGCCGAAGCAAGCACATAAGATATAATTACCTACACATAGGTATGCATATCTCCCAAGGTAAATTGAAATTATAGTAAGTTAACTCTGTATCTGGATATTTGAGATATGGATTATAGGCACAACTGCACTGAAAACAAAACCAGTGCAGGCCAGAGCGACCAGCACTGTGTTGCAGAGCGCTAGATACAGTGACTTATGTGCCAAGTATAGCAGGTCACTAATATGCTATGGAAGAGCTGTAACCTTAACCCAGCTAACATCCTTCCAACGCTGGAGGCATTAAGTTATGGAAGAGTTTAAAACCTCTTCCTTAGCCGTACCTGGAAGTGACGAGAGTGAGAGCGGAAGTGGAGGTTTCCGCCCACACTTTCCAGGAAATTAATAAAGACGGCCCCTTGCGGGCTCGCTTTGCTCACCACGCTAGGGGTACGGTGGCTCGCTTAGCTCGCCACAAGATTATATTGCCCACTTGGATGGTAGGGAATGACGTTGGACACTGGCTGATGACATCATCATACAGAAACGGAAAGGGATCTATCTCATTCCATTTAGGAAGTAGTTATAAGCTAGAGGGAAGTCAGCAAGCCCTACACTGCCCGCTGACTCCAATAGTGGGTGTTCATTATCTGTCAGCCTTGCGCTAGGCTGTGTACTGTGCAGGAGACAGAACACCAGACACACATAATGCTAAACTGCTAAACGAAAGCTCAGTGCTCACAGGCCAAGCGCAACAGGTCCGCTGGGGACTTAGGAGGAGCCGCTACAGCAAACATTCTTCCTGACTACACAGCTGGGAAATGCCGGCGGACTGGGCGCTATGGTGAGGAACCCGGCCCGATTGCGAGCGGGGTTATATTGGAAATAAGCACCCGGCTTACTGCAAACAGAGGGAGGCCACCGAGGGAATATGGACATGCCCGGGCCTGCTGCTAAGCCCCGCCCCCATCGCCACATTCATGGCGGTAAACCTCTAGGGGCGGGCATACTGTGAAAATCACCCCTCTCTTGCTAATGGGGAACGGGGACTCTCATAGCGCGATGTAGGCGCTGCCCGACATAACCCCCGACGCACCACTGCTGTGCAGCAGGGTGGGGTGGGGAGATAGCCTGTCTGGCTAAACAGCCATTTCCATCCCTCATTAATTAGGAGGGGGAACTGCCTGGGAGGACGCCTGAGTGGGGGAGCGGGATTATAAGAGCTAACGCCGGTGCTTCCTTCATACAAGCACCGGCTCAGCATCCTACAGCAGAGAGCGCTCTGACGAACAGCCGTGCTCTCCAGCGGCTCTGAGCATAACCCAGCGCCGGTGCTTCTCTAATACAAGCACCTACGCTGCAACGAACACCCGCGCTGAGCGGCTCCTTGAGCCCCGCCCCCAGCCCCGTTACGCAGGGCTATATTATAAAATAGCGGGGCTGCTGTAGACTCCCGTTATGGGAGTAGCGGGACGTGGCAGTCTCCCTCCCTGTGCATAGAGGAGGGAGGAGCAGGCGTCCCCAGCGACAGCACCACGCTGTCACCAACGCTCCCCTTGTATAACACGTGCTGTAGGGGGGCCTGCGCGTTCTCCATTCCCTAATGAAATAGGAGGAGGAACAGTGCTAGCGGGTCTAGGCAGCAGCTCCGACACTGCCACGTTAGCAACACTGGCAGGGGGGAGGAGGCTGTATGTGTGACAGCCGCGCAGCAGGCGCTGTCCCTGAGCCCAGCGTTTGGCCCACCACTCCAGCTAGTCAGGAGTGGTGGGATATACTTACAGACTGTTGCGGCCGGGTTGCAGGGCTGAGGGGGCAAATGAGGAAACCCGGACACGAAACCGGTTTCAGTTGTGGCGGATCCTCATGGAGTCCAATGACTCGGTTTACGGTCCCTCCTCAGGGTCACCGGACACAGGCTGCAGTAGCCGTGGCGGTGCCCTCCCGGTGGCTCCCACGTAGCAGACAGACTGCCACAGTAAGCGGTCTGCTTGTCCTCACATGTAAATACAATTTTTAAAATAAGATACTAAAGGGCTGGAAACAGCCCACAGTGCTACCGGCTCTCTCGGGCACAATTTCTAAACTGGGGCTGATGAGGCATAGAGTGGGAGGAGCCAGTCACACTTCTTAATTATTTAAAGTGCCAGGCTCTACTCTACCACCGTCTATACCCCACTGTCTTGAGCTCCAGTGTCCCCTAGTAAATGAAGGAGAAATATAAAATTATTTCAAAACAGGTTTCTATGGGTGCTGCAAAGCTGTCAGGTTTACCATGCTTCACATTCTGTGTCTTGCTCCCTGCAGCTAACATCATTTTCAGATGGCGTCAGCTGCTACAGATCAATTAAATTACCATGAGGTACAAAAACAGTCCCTAATACCAATGGGTCTTAGGGCCTGATTCAGTACCGCTTGCAGCTGCGAATTTGCATGGAACGCAGCTGTGAAAATATGCTAATGCCTGCCAAAGCTCCGCCACCATAAAGATGCCCACTGCTGCTTTCTCATTTCCGACCAATGTCGCTCTTGTGCGTAAACCATACTTGCCTACTTTTGAAAAAGCATTTCAGGGAGATTGTGAAAGCAGCACCTATGAGCACGGCGGTAAAGTGGGCGTGTACTGCTACATCTGAGAGGCGTGTCATAATACTGACTTACGTCCAAATGTAAACAAGCCTAAAAGCAGTTAGTAAGATCTATTTGTTGATGAAAACACACTGATACTTTTCAGAAAATGCATGTAGCCATAGGGATCATTGTGCCTTATATCCAATGCAGGGAAATTATACTAATGATCCCATTTGAATGTACAGTGCATCTGTAAAGTATTCACAGCGCTTCACTTTTTCCACATTTTGTTATGTTTCAGCCCTATTCCAAAATGGAATAATTCTACACACAATACCCCATAATGACAACGTGTAAAAGTTTTTTGAGATTTTTGCAAATTTTATTAAAAAAAAAAAACCTAAGAAATCACATGTACATAAGTATTCACAGCTTTGCTCAATACTTTGTTGATGCACCTTTAGCAGCAATTACAGCCTCAAGTATTTTTGAATATGATGCCACAAGCTTGGCACACCTATCTTTGGGCAGTTTCTCCCATTCTTCTTTGCAGCATCTTTCAAGCTCCATCTGGTTGGATGGGAAGCGTCGGTGCACAGCCATTTTTAGATCTCTGCAAAGATGTTCAATCGGACTCAAGTCTGGGCTCTGGCTGGGCCACCCAAGCACATTAACAGAGTTGTCCCGAAGCCACTCCTTTGATATCTTTGTGCTTGGGGTCGTTGTCCTGCTGAAAGATGAACCGTCACCCCAGACTGAGGTCAAGAACGCTCTGGAGCAGGTTTTCATCCCGATGTCTTTGTACATTGCTGCATTCATCTTTCCCTCTATCCTGACTAGTCTCCAAGTTCCTGCTGCTAAAAAACATCCCCACAGCATGATGCTACCACTCCATGCTTCACTGTAGGGATGGTATTGGCCTGGTGATGAGCGGTGCCTGGTTTCCTCCAAACATAACGCCTGGCATTCACGCCAAAGAGTTCAATCTTTGTCTCATCAGACCAGATAATTTTGTTTATCATGGTTTGAGAGTCCTTCAGGTGCATTTTGGCAAACTCCAGGTGGGCTGCCATGTGCTTTTTACGAAGGAGTGGCTTCCGTATGGCCACTCTACCATACAGGCCTGATTGGTGGATTACTGCAGAGTTGGTTGTCCTTCTGGAAGGTTCTCCTCTCTCCACAGAGGAATTCTGTAGCTCTGACAGAGTGACCATCGGGTTCTTGGTCACCTCCCTGACTAGGGCCCTTCTCCCCCGATCACTCAGTTTAGATGGCCGGACAACTCTAGGAAAAGTCCTGGTGGTTTCGAACTTCTTCCATTTACGGATAATGGAGGGCACTGTGCTCATTGGGACCTTCAAAGCAGCAAATATTTTTCTGTACCCTTCCCCAGATTTGTGCCTTGAGACAATCCTGTCTCGGAGGTCCACAGACAATTCCTTGGACTTCATGCTTGGTTTGTGCTCTGACATGCACTGTCAAGTGTGGGATCTTATATAGACAGGTGTATGCCTTTCAAAATCATGTCCAATCAACTGAATTTACCACAGGTGGACTCCAATTAAGCTGTAGCAACATCTCAAGGATGATCAGTGGAAACAGGATGCACCTGAGCTCAATTTTGAGCTTAATGGCAAAGGCTGTGAATACTTATATACATGTGATTTCTTAGTGTTTTTTTTTTTATGAAATTTGCAAAAATCTCAAAAAAACTTTTTACATGTTGTCATTATGGGGTAATTTATTCCATTTTGGAATAAGGCTGTAACATAACAAAATGTGGAAAAAGTGAAGCGCTGTGAATACTTTCCGGATGCACTGTATAGATCTCTGATTTTTTTATTTTCCCAAGTACCGTATATACTCGAGTATAAGTCGACCCGAATATAAGCCGAGGTACCTAATTTTACCACAAAAAACTGGGAAAACTTATTGACTCGAGTATAAGCCTAGGGTGGGAAATGCAGCAGCTACTGGTAGTAGTCCCCCCTCTGGTACTGTCCCCAGTAGTAATCCCCCCCTGGTAGTGCCCCCAGTAGTAATACCCCCCTGGTAGTGCCCCCAGTAGCAATATCCCCCCCTGGTAGTGCCCCCAGTATTAATCCCCCCCCGTTAGTGCCCCCAGTAGCAACATCCCCCCTGGTAGTGCCCCCAATATTAATCCCCCCCCGGTAGTGCCCCCAGTAGCAATATCCCCCCCTGGTAGTGCCCCCAGTATTAACCCCCCCTGGTAGTGCCCCCTGTAGCAACATCCCACCCTGGTAGTGCCCCCAGTATTAATCCCCCCCCCTGGTAGTGCCCCCAGTAGCAATATCCCCCCCTGGTAGTGCCCCCAGTATTAACCCCCCCTGGTAGTGCCCCCAGTAGCAACATCCCCCCTGGTAGTGCCCCCAGTATTCCTCCCCTCCCTGGTAGTGCCCCCAGTAGCAACATCCCCCCCCTGGTAGTTCCCCCATTATTAATCCCTCCCCTCTGGTAGTGCCCCCAGTAGCGATATCCCCCCCTGGTAGTACCCCCCGGGAGTAGCCCCCCAGTAGAAAGAAATGTAAAAAAAAAAAACACTTACCTGTAACCCCGCTCCTGGTCCCGACGCTGCTACAGGCTCCTCCGCCGCTTTGCATAATGGGAGAGACGTCGTCATGACGACGTCTCTCCCATTACCCACTGCGGGAGCCGGAAGATGGCTCCCGCAGTGGGAGCAGCAGTAGCCGCTGAGAGTCTGACAGACTCTCAGCGGCTGCTGATTACACCAAACACATAGCTGCCGGCTCCGGTGGCTGTGTGTTTAGCAGTGTGTAGTGCTGACCGAACTCCGTCCAGTCAGCGCTACACACGCGGTGCAGGCTGTGTCACAGTGACACAGTCTGCACCGCGGCCCGCATGGTACGCTACTCAGCAGCGTACCATGCGGGCATGACTCGAGTATAAGCCGAGGGGGTGCTTTTTCAGCACAAAAAATGTGCTGAAAAACTCGGCTTATACTCGAGTATATACGGTATATGACAGCTATATAATGGGGGTAAGGTGCAATCAGGGAGATTGCTAGACTCTTCAGGGAGTCAGGGAGATTGGTACCATAATCAGGGAGTCTCCCTGACAATCATGGAGAGTTGGCAAGTATGGTGTAAACATCGGTACCATCGACGATCATTGGCCAGTCACGCAGCATTTACAACAGGTCTGACCAGCCATAGACACTGGAAGTCTACACACACGCAGTGAGCTCTCATGCTGCGTATGCAATCGCAATTTATGCACGCTCAGGAAATGGCGTTCAAACGGACAGGCACGACTGCATTCTTCAGACCACCATCCCCAAATGCTGACAGCCTGTCACTCACTTTGCGATGGATTCCTCTTGTTGAATTTGTCAATAAACCTTTTAATATATTCCTACCTATAAACCTCTAAGATTCACCTGCCTAGAACCTCTAAGACAAAACCCTGCCTAAAACCTCTAAACAGAACGCTAATTGCGTATGCAGTTTAACCGCAAATAAAGACAGGAGTGGAATCTATGTTTCCAACGCACAAGTATTATTCAGGTAAAAGTACAGTCAGTTACACGCAATCTATACATACACAAGTTAGGTGTAAAAGGAAATAATACAGACCCAAGTACGGTTATACATACGCTGCGCCTCTGGACCCAGAGATAGACTTCTGACTAGATATCCTCAGTTCACCCAAAATTCAGCATGAACTGGCAAACCAGTGTTTGGACACATGTATTTATTCCCCCCCAGACTGAAACAGGACAAAGGGGGAACTTCCTGCTGATCTCATTGGTTCCCAGAGGAGAAGCATATGTAACGACACATTTAACAGGTTGTTTCAAATAGACTTTCCCTGCCTCTAACAGACGGAGTCTTTCTGGTAACGCCTCCTGTAACATTCCATCAACTAAACATTTTGTTGCTTGTAAGTTCTGCGATCCGTAACTTGAGTTTGCATGATGCGATCTCTCCACCGATAACACCGGGATTCTGTAAAAAGCGTATGCATCAGAACGAAACCAAACACACCTAGCTTATCATGTATAATACCTTAGATATCAAAAACCTCTATTTCTTAGTATTTAAACTAACTTAACCAACTTGAATCATACAATTTGATGCTAATGGAACCTTGTGTGCGAATATGTAGTGTGTGAGTATTCGGGGTTTGATATAAGGACGCTAGTTATTAATGGGTGAGATTTAAGTGCATAATTTCTCATACACGAAGTGAACATCCAGCAGTGTGGATGGCTGTGGGTTGTTGTTCTACATGCCCTCTGTCAGCAGGCCCCCACCTGTTGTGTGTTCAAAGGAAAACAAAACCTCTTTTGTTCTCACAGACTCTTGTGTGAAATGCAAATGTATTACCACCTCAAGCTGTGAGATTTGGGGCCATTCTGTCTAGGATTCAGACAAATCCAATTGTGTAGATATTATATTACAATTGCCACAACTATACTTTATCTGCATCCAGGGATTTCCAATTTGTATGTAAAAATACCCATTGTCTCTTCTTATTTACTTTTACTCAGAAAGCTTGTTTTTCCAGTTGCCCTTGGTAGGTTAACAAAAACATTGCCATCTGTTCTTAGCTAATGAGTTATAACTTGAATTGACGCTGACCACAAAAATGGTGTCTTGCGATCTCATTTCCAAAATGGAGTCTTGCGGTCATTCGCAAGATGGCGTCGCCGCGATTAAATTTTAAACTGAACTTGTCTCTGCCAATTATTCAGCTTCGACACTCTGTGTGTCCGTAGTCGTAGTCCGATCGCTACGCATGCGCAGTGCGGCTTATATGCATTTGTGATAATAAACCATTGGTTGATTTGTACATCCGTAACCGCACTTGCTTACGCTATTGAATCAGGCCCTTAAGGTGTCCACAAACTGGACGATGATTTTAGGCATGATTTGCACGAAAAGGATGCATCGGAACGATACATTGTTTAAAAACGGGCAAATCGTTCAGCTTCCAGGAACGATAACAATCCGATGCGCAGTCCCGTGGGTTGTTTGTCGTATCTTCAGATCTTACCTACTGCAGGTAAGATCTGGCGATCTCCTTAACGATGCACTGGAAATCATTAAGGACGCATGATAGGTCATTAGTCACATTGCACAGTTTAGCAAGATATCATCTGTCCAGGAGTGCCGATGAGTTGCCTGGGGAGTTTAAGGGAAATCGTTGACAGCATCTTTTGTGAGTTGTCCAGTGTGTGGGCACCTTTACACCAAAAGTGTACCCATCTTAAGGCATCCGAATACTTGCATAAGTTTGAGGAAAGAGAAGTACTCTGTTTTTATTATGGAATATTGCTAGTTTTTCATGTAAATGGTTATGGAAGAAAAGGGGGCGTAGCTGGGAGGTTGTCCATCAAAATAGTAGCCTATAGTTGTTTAGTAAGGGGCTAGGCCTCTACTACTGTTATAAATAAATACCTCAATTTATTCTGTGACATCAATTTTTCTATCCTTTCTGCTTTTCCTTCTTATCATCTGCTCTTATCACTGTCCCCTTTCCTTCCACCTTCTATCTAGCCTATTTTTATTCTGTCCTCACTGACCCCCCTTCCCCACCTCTCCACCCTCACTCGTTTGCTCCCCTGCTTTGTTCCCCCGCCCACCAGGCCAGTCCTCGCTATGCCAGGCTCTGCCGTACGCCCCACCCTCCCGCGCAGCTTAATGAAGGCAGCCAGACTGCTCACCTCCACGGTGGCTGCTTCTTCCAGGCGCGGCTCTCGGCAAGCAGCAGGCTGCGATGCCGCACCCATGGCCTCAGCCGGCATGTCTGCCTGAGGCGCCTGCGCTCCACTTGCTTCCTCCCTCACTTCCTGGCTAATGGTTCCCCAGGCACCCCCCACCAGATCAGCCGCCCCCGCCCACACAGGCCACTATGCGGGCGACCCCGTCAGTTATCCACATCCACTCAGCCACGGTGGCCATTTTAGCCCCACATAGACTGTTTTTTCCTGCTGGCACACTGTTTGCCCCCACAGCTTTAAGAGCAGGCAGCCTGCTGGCAGTTGCATGTCACCCCTGTTATTTAGCCTCAGGGGCCCACATAGTGCCATTTCTTTTGGGGATCTGAGGATTCCAGGGTCCTCAGGACACCCTCTACGTCTCAATACCCCCCCCCCCCTCTCACCTGCAGGTAGTGGTATCACACACATACAGACAGGAGTTGGTGCCAACGTGCTGGACATTCATACACAGGCAATTCCCAATCCTGCCCCGCTATTTCATCCCAGTAGGTCCCCCCCTATCCCCCTTTCATTTGCTCCCCAGTTTAGGTCCCCCCACCCCTTTTTGCAACAGACTCCAATGCAATACAACATGGCTCCAAGTTTACCCGTTCTGGACCCAGGTTTGCAAGGTACAGCGGTTTTTACCAGGCTTACCAACTCCCCCAGACACTGCCCCCTCACCTTTGGGATCTTTTCCACAACCCCCTCCTTTGCCACCGGCACCACCAGCCCCCCTCCGCCCCCCCTTCCTGCTGGCCCCGCAATCACTGCTCCTCCGGCGGTGGCACATCCTGCGCCACCAGCTATAGCTACTTTTCATTCCGACACCTCGCATGTTGTTGTTTCAAGTCCTCAGGTTTCCATCTCCGAGCCTTCCAGGGTCACACAGGAGGTGTCGCTGCCAGTCCAGCTTGATCCAGCATCGAGTCAAGTCGTGGTGGGCACACCGCACAATGAGGATGAGTGAGCACGCAGTTGGTCGTGGCTGGACCATCTTCTGCAGGATCCGGTGAGCATATTGTTCCCCCATTGCGCAGCACTTCCCCCCCTTCCTCTGGCGATTCCAGCAATTCTTCCAGCTCCACAGATAGGCCTCATAAGTTCATGAGGTATTTGGCGCAAGAGATTAAAGGGAAGCGTAAGAGCCCAAAGAGATCTAGTACTGTATTGGCAGTTAAGGTCCCAGATGCAGCAGAGCATTGTGTGAGCACGGCTATACTTAGGTTTGAGATCGAAAATTAGGGAGCGGATTAGGAAGGGCAAGTTTGTAGACATGTTTGCCTTTACGACTGATGCTAGAAAGGCTTTAGACCAGACGAAGACCTCTGGAGTAGCTACGCAAGAAGCCCGCCGTTCATTGGTTAACCGGCATGTAAAGTAAGTATTCACAGAGACTTACTTAGAAACTTGACCGGGGGAGTACATGAATGTGTTAAAATACATGCAGTTAGGTCCCAGCATGTATGCATCCACAAACAATAAGTACTACGAGACTTTCTGGAAGAAGCTGGAGGGTCAGGCAGTGTTTCATTACGGTTTCAAGGATGTGGAGGTTTGGCTAGAGGTTAAACAGCAGTCTCAGATACCCGTAGATTCCGCAGCAGCTTGGAGGCAGCCCTTTCCGGCTCGTACCGGCACAGCATGTGCCGGCCGTGGTAAGTGCTATGCTTTAACAATGCCCAGTGTAACAGAGGGTCAGATGTAGGCATAGGCATACCTTCATGCTGTGTGGCAGTGGTCACCCAGCCAAAGAGTGTGGCCATGTTGGGAGGTCAGTAGCGGGGAGCACCAAAATGAGCAACGGGGGTATTAAATAAGACTCCCTCGCCAAGCGATGTGGCTGAAATATGGAAGTGGTTGGGTTGCTATCCTTTTAGGGAAGAAGCTGCCTTTTTCTTAGATGGTTTTCAAAAAGAGAGTAGAATGAGGTTGTCTTGGATTGCGCACTATGGCCCTCATTCAGAGCCGCACGTTAACAACAGTACGCTCGTTGCGTTCCGATGTTGACTAACCGCGCATGCGTCGGTGTTACACTGCGCATGTGCGTACGGCAGATTGCGAGCTTTTTTTCTCTCGTTCCTAAAATAGCGTACAGGAAGTGACATGTCAAATGTGATTGACAGAACAGGGCGTTTTTGGGTGTTGACGGGGGTGGAGATGAAAAAACGCAGGCGTGGCGAGGCGTTTTTGGGGCGTACATACATTAGCAGATGCGAACGTCAAATGTGTTCGGACCGTCTCATACGTCACTGGAACATCCGCTTTCCCTTCAAAATGCTCGCACAGCTTAGGGTCAGGATTACTCGACCACATTGGCGATGGCCTTCTCCTCCGTCCCGGGACTCAACGATGGTGCTGCGATTAATCGCGGCTGGTCAGTAAAGTAATTAGTGTTGGATTGAAAACCGGCTTGGTATGTGTTTGGAAAGCAGTTTATTGGGATAGCACAAAAGCGTACGCAGGTGGAAATCAGAGCTGCTAATGTCATGATTACACAATCAATTAGCGTACATTTTTGGTGTTTTATTTTGGCCACAATTTGTTGGTTATGGCCTATTGTAACAATAATGTCATCATGTTTTAATTAGCTCCCCTTTTTTTTGGTTTACTGTGGAATTTGCATCGCTATGTGATTTTTTAAACGTTCCTTAAAGAGGCCTTTTTTTTTTTTTAAGAGGGTCAGTTTTTGCCTTTAGGGCCAGGATTAAATGTAACCCATTTGTACAATAATGTCACAATACAATGTCAGTTTTTTGTTTTAAATTTATTGTTTAAACACAAACAAATTGGCCTAATATTTTGTTGCCTTTTTTTTGTGGCAAAGATATTTGTAAAAAAAAAAAAAAAAGCCATAACTGGTAACATAAACGTAAATACCAAAATTAAAAACATTTCACAAGAAAGGAGAGGGAAGTTTTGACCAGAAAGGAATATGAGCCAAGCACAGAAGGAGTGTGGGAAAAGTCGCCATTGCTGTCACCGTTTTCTCGCCTGTTTGGCTGGGTGAGGGTGGGCGCCAGACCGGGTCCGGGATGCCATCGGGCTGGCCTGTCCAGAGGCAGATATTGTGGCCTCTGGACTAGGCACAGGGCTAGGCACATTTGGAGGATTGGCTGATGTTGTGCCAGAGGTGGAGGATCCGGATGTTCCGGCAGGAAGGGAGGTCGGCTCCACCATGTGCTGGCGAACGAGCTGCTCCAGGGCATCGGCGATGCGGATGTTGGCCCTGGTATTTTCCGCCAGGGCCTGAGCAATGGTGACGTTGGCCGCAGCATTTTGCTCCAGGGCCTCAGCCACCCGTATCAGACTGGCGTCCATCCTCTGCAGAATCTCCGTATGGAAATCCGATTTAAAATTGAGTTCTGTGAGGAGGCCCACTGCCTGCGAGGGGGCACGCCCTGGACTGGCTTCTGCAGGGTCCTCAGCCGGATGTACTGGTTCCTCCCCTGCAGAGCCAGCAGAAATTCTGCGGCCAAGGCTCCCCTCTGGAGCAGACTCATCCGCCTCTGTCTCTGTTAGGAAAAATGCGAAAAGACTCACATTAGAATCTACATATTGGCACAATAGCATTTCAGAGTTGGTGACATCACAAGACTTACCTTGGCCAACATGAGGAGCCGCAAAGTCTGGCATGTCCGTATCCATGTTGGACACGCCAAACACCTCCACAGCCTGCACACACCCCTGTGCCAGCTCTTCTAAGTCTGTCAACTCCAATGACACAGGGGTGGGACCCCCACCTGTCCCCCTTGCATGCCTAGCCCTGTCGGCAAGTTTTTGCTTGAGACGATATTTGAAGTCTGCCCATCTGTGGAATGAAATTGGAACCATTATCCTTTTTTTTACAATGGGGTTTGTTTATAGGATGGGAAAGTGTTTACTTACCGCCGTTTGACATCCCGGGCTAGACGGACATAATCACCCACCCTATTGACAGCAACGGCGACCTCCTCCCACATTCTCCACTTCTGGCTTTGGCTCATATTCCTGGCTGCCTGGGGCAGGATGTCAACGCACTTCTGGATCAAAACCTCCATCTCCTTGCTTGTGAAATGTGGCTGCCTTTTTTTTTTGGCAGCTTTGGCGGGTTGACTGGGGCCAGCAGTCTCTTCCATGTCATCCTCCTCACCTATTTGGGTAAATATGCAGATTTAGCCACTTCACAACTTGCACAATATTATGTTTTAAAAGAATCATTGAGACAAAATGCATGAAGGCCTTACCGCCGGAATTTTGGCCATTGTTTCCCTGGTCTGAAGCCATGTCTCTGCTTCCAGAATGAAATCAACCAGAAATTAAATGTGATTTCGTGACGTATTTATACATGCGTCCTTAGTTTGCGGCCGCATCATTGATTGTGCGTCCCTATGATTCATCCTTAATTTGTGCGGGAAAATAAACACTATTTATGGCTTGGTGTGTGTGGAGTCGAGGTTGCGTTGTTGGATTGTTGGCGGTTAAGTTGGTTGGATTTGGTTGTTTGCGGTTGGAGGATTTGGCGGTGTTTGTATTTTTTTGGTTTGCTACAGTTGTTTTGGTTTTCCGTTCGCATTTTTTTGGTTTATTTTTTGCCATCGTTTCCTGATTTGGTAAGTTTTGTGCAGTCTAATTTGTGGCCAATTGGTGTCTACTTCTGGTTTTTTGTTTTATATATTTTTTTTAACACTAATTTCATCTGTTTTAGTTTGTTTTGGCTTTCGGACCCAAAGACCTTTTTGAGGGAAATCTTATATATTCGATTTTGGTAAGTCCATTATTTTTCTTGCATTTGCAAACTAATTAACGCATTTTTGACTGTTGGTGTAGTGACTTGCATTTGCGAACTAATTAACGCATTTTTGACTGTTGGTGTAGTGACTTGTATTTGCGAAATAATTAACGCATTTTTCGAGGCTTATTCATCATGTAAACCAGTTTTGCTTTTCCCTTTTCCATTTTTGGGGTCCATTTGACCCCTATTTGACGTACGGTGTGCAATGTCGTTTTCATCGATGGCCAAATGTGTGTTTCGCCTATTTTATGTGTTGGCTTGCACCAATTTGACAAACATAAAATCACCCTCTAAATTTTTGATGTCTCATTTTTGGCTTTTTTACAGTTTATACGTATCATGACAATACCCCGGCATGTAAGCAGCTATGGATGGTATCATAAAGCTAAGTTGTTTTATGTTACTTTTGGGGTGGCTCAAAAGCCTTACATTGTAAACTTTGAATTTCAGGTAGATCTGGGGCGAATTGTTCTGGCCCTGCTCCCGGAAGACGACCAACCTCAAACTCGTCCCAGGCGTAGGCATGCAAGGCCCCAGATATTTCGAACACGTGTCACCCTTTTTGGAATGCCCGATGATGAGGTTTTAAGACGCTACCGTCTACCTCCCAAAATCATCATAGACACTCTCTCATTAATAGAAAGTGATCTTGAGCGGCAAATTGACAGTCCAACAGCAATACCACCACTGACGCAATTTATGGCGGTGTTACATTTCTGTGCCTCAGGATCGTTTCAAACAACGGTGGGAATAGTGGCGGGCATCTCCCAATCCTCCTTTTCACGGATCCTGAGGGCAGTGATGGAGGCACTTTTCAAGCACCTCCATCATTTTATTCAAATGCCTTTGGATATGGGTGCCCTTAGTGTGGCCAAGGCCAATTTTTACCAAATAGCTGGCTTCCCACACATCATAGGGGTTGTGGATGGTACTCACATACCACTTCAGCCTCCAGCACGGCTGGAGGCAATATTTAGAAACCGTAAACACTATCACTCCCTGAATGTAATGGTGGTATGTGATACCTCCCTCCAGATCCTGTCCCTGAATGCTAAATTACCAGGAAGTGCTCATGACTCCTTCGTCATCCGGCAATCAGGGATATGGCAGAAATTAACCAACCTACAAGCTGGTGATGCGTGGCTTCTGGGTAAGTGGAGACCTTTAGTACATAACAATGTTAAGCTTGATACACAGTGTTCCTGATGTTGTCTATTTTTTTTCACAGGAGACAGTGGATACCCTTGCATGTCCTGGCTGCTCACTCCTTATTTGGCTCCCACACCAGGGCCACAAAGTGCGTATAATTCCGCACTTACAGCCACCAGGCAAGTGGTGGAGCGCTGTATCGGCCTTTTAAAAGGCCGATTCAGATGCCTCCACCGCTCTGGTGGCGAGCTCATGTATGTGCCGGATATGGTGTCTAAAATTGTGGTCCTGTGTGGGATATTTCACAACATTGCCATAAGGAGTGGTGTCCCAATGCAGCCAGAGGATGCCTTACCTGAGGATGGCCCCCCCGAGGTTGGTCGGAGGTCAGTATGTGGGGGGGCCATACGCGATGATGTGGTGGCCAGATTTTTTAGGTAAGTTGTAACAAAACTACAGTGTTTATACCTAATGTGTTTGTGTTTGTTTGCGAACATCTAATTTTGTGTTTTTTTTCTCACCATCTTCTGTTTGTTCACATAATCTTTGGCACTCCAACGCTCACTACTTCCTGCTACCCTTACCAAACCTGGATCTGGTCCTTTTGGGCATATATTCTGGAACCCATATCGCAACGCCATGTTTGTGGAATCATGTTGGCATGGTCCTTCGTCAACCAGTTCTTGATTTTTTGTTTTTATTTAATTATTTCTTGGTATGTGTTGTATTTGAATTTATCACTGTGTTCTTTTTTTGGGAGTGACCACTTTGTTTTCTCTGTTATGTTGTGAATAAATGTTTGGAGAGTGAAATGGTCTTCCTTTTTTGGGACGTTAACAGCAAGTGTAACCAGGTTAACACAAGTTACATTTGACTAAGGGGTAATCCAGTACTGACGCCAGTTGAGCTAAACTGAAATATGTTTTCAGCTTCCCAACCCACACCAAAAGGAAGCCTGGCCCAACCTTGGGATTTGTAAGATTGGCCTAAGCAGCTTGCGCAACAACTAGGAACCTGTAAAATGTAGAAATATGTAATTGACACTACACCCAAAAAGGGAAATGACATTGTTACTGTTATGTGTTTCTTGTGTCTGTTTGACATACAAAGACAAAACACAATCTAACTTTTAAAAAAGGGAAATCCTTGCAGGAACAGTCTACTTATGTCATGCTAAACTATCTTGGTTTTGGATTTAAAAAATGAGCCAGAACGTATATTTGTCTGAATAAATTTATTTTGAAAAGTTAACAAAAATAAAAAAACTACTGGCGAAGGAGGCCAGACAGCCGGTCGAGGGCCACCAGAATGCCAATTACATGTTGGCGCATCTGGCCAACACAATCCGCCACCTCTTGCCGACGCCTCTGTTCCTCTGTGGGTGAGAAAAGTGTGTGGGTTAATACAACAATAGGGAATCCACATTAAAAAAACAAAAACACAACGAAATCACTCCTAAACCTAAAAAAAAAAAAAAAAAGGGGGTGCTGGCAAAAATACAAGGCTTATGTACAAATTCCCACAGGTGTGATATGTGTATGTTGAAATCACCAGGAAGAGGTAAAGGCAAACTGCAAAATCACCAAAAGTCAAGCCACAAAAACACGAAGAAAGGCACGACACATGATTACATACAAACAGTTTGTGCTTTAAAAAAAAACAAAATAAAAACATACCGGGAGCCAAAACGGGAGCTCCGGAAATGCCTCCATGATCCTCCTCGGAGGATCCGTCATTCCCCAAAGAATGGGGAGGAGTTATGATGGACTCCGGGGAGGGGGTAATTGGAAGAGGGGTGGGTGGAGGAGAGGGGGAAGTGGGACGGAGGGGAAGGAGGCCCGACATTTCCGGGAGAGGGTCTGGGAAGGATGGGGAGGAGTGGGGAATAGGGGAAAGATTTGGGGTGGAGTGTTGGCTGGGGGTTGGGGATAGTGGCCGGGAACGCCGTCTGGACGGACGGTGATGGCGGAGTCTTGGCTGTCCCCCTAAAATATGTCAAAGAAATTGCGGTTAGTTTATGGACAAATCCGGGGACCAAAACTAAAAAAAAAAAAAAAACCAAAAAAAAAGCCAAATAGGAGTAGAATGAATAAATCAGAAATAGAGGGAAAACATGCACACGCAGATATGAGTACAAATAATAAATAGGACAGACAGGAAAACATGCACACGCAGATATGAGTACAAATAATAAATAGGACAGACAGGAAAACATGCACACGCAGATATGAGTACAAATAATAAATAGGACAGACAGGAAAACATGCACACGCAGATATGAGTACAAATAATAAATAGGACAGACAGGAAAACATGCACACGCAGATATGAGTACAAATAATAAATAGGACAGACAGGAAAACATATGAGATATGAGTACAAATAATAAATAGGACAGACAGGAAAACATGCACACGCAGATATGAGTACGAATAATAAATAGGACAGACAGGAAAACATGCACACGCAGTTTGCCCCACAAACACAAACATTAAAACCACAATACATAACACTTACTTTCCAGGATCTGCATGCGAAAGCATGCCAGCAAGCGGGGCGTTCGCCGTTGCAGGTCGGACCACCTGCGCTCCAGCTGCCCGATGTTGCGGCGTGAGCCGAAGGACCGCAGGCGGGACCGTGCCTCCGCATACGCGGAGCGCTTCTGCCGGTTGGTGATGGGTTGAGGTTGACTGGTGATCCGGCGATCCATGACCTCCGTAAGCACCAGCAGCTCGCGCCTGGTGAATGCGGAGGCTCTCATGATGGCAATGGTGTTTTTCTTAAAAATCATTTTTGATAAAGTGTGTAAAAATTTTCTGATTGGCTAATGTATTTTGGAAATTAACAGGAGCAATTTTATTGGTTAGTGTATGAGTCATGTGTTCGACAGGGCCAGAAATCTCTGGAGAGTTATGATAGGCTTGATGCAGTGACATGCGTAAGCAAATTTAAATAAAGAAATAAACCCAGGGAAATATGCGGGGATCCACAGCAATAGAACAATTGTTTAATTGTGGTTCACATGTTTTTGGAACAATAAAAGCGAATGTTTCATCCGTACGTATTCTGCGGGTAAACACAAACACGGACAAGAGTAAAGTTTCTTGCATTGTGTTGAAAAAAAACAAACAATTAAGCTAATTGATACATTGATTGGCATGATACGATTGATGGAGGTAGGCAGAATAAAGGAGCAGGTAATCGACATCTGACAAGGCCACTTCCTGTTTATACTTGTGCGTGCGTTCCTTTCAAGCCATTTCGGGGATGTACGCTCGCTATTTCGTACGCTCGTTAGTTAGAGGAGGGGTCGTCAGAGTTTAGGGAGGAATTTTAGATGCGAACGAAAATACGAGCGAGCCATTGGATTTAAATATTTTTGTACGTACGCCTAACGTACGTGCGCCCGCTTGCGAGTGGGTCTGAATGAGGGCCTATATTGGTTGAAAGATTACTTTTATTATGGTTCAATCAAAATAAGAATGTTTCCAGCAAAATATTTAAAACTTTCCACAAACAAACATATATTCGTGAATACACATAAGAAATAATAAAGAAAAATGTGATGATAAAAACTAAAGGTCCTACTGTGAATTTTTTCCAATTCTGAATATCCGTATTTAATGTGTATTAATGTAGCAGTATATTCGGGTGAGATTCCAATGAATTTTGAAGTCTGTTGTGTCCACTGATTGGATCCACTCATACTGTGGTGATAATCAAGACAGTTATATGTGTTTCATTGTATCTATATCTTGATAAAATCGTGCATGGATGAATGGACAGATTGTGGGTAGAAGATTGTTAATTTAGAGTTGTAGTACTATTAAAGAACACTCATACGTGAAACTAAGGCCTGATTCAGAGCCGGACGCTCTGACAGAGCGCTCGCTCTGAATCAGGGCCGTCCTTCTTGATTTTTAGAGCGGCCTCCTGGCCGCTCATATAGCTGTGGGTGACCACCCACAGCTATAGTGAGCGGCAGTGGCGTAACTAGGACAGGGCGAGCGGGGTGTGTGCCCTGGGTGCCGTTGGACCGGCGGTGCGGGGGGACGCCGCCGGCCATGGTACCGGCCCGCCCGCCCTAGTTAGCCAGTGTAGCGCCGACCGCAATGAGTGCGGTCAGCGCTACACATTTACACAGGACCGGCGCTAGGCTTCTAGCGCCGGTCCTGTGCTTCACACCTGTGCCCGTTCCCTCCCCCTGAGCGCTTGCTCAATAGCGCTAGGAGGCGGGCTCAGGCTGTGCATAACACACGCATCGCCGCCAGCGCTAGCGGCGATGCGTGTGTTAAACAGCAGCCAATGAGAGTCAGATAGACTCTCATTGACTGCTGCAGCACCCACTGCAAGAGCCGGACTTCCGTCTGGTTCCTGCAGTGGGTTATGGGACTGACGTCATGACGTCTGTCCCATAATGCTGAGCGCGCCAGCCCAGGCGGACTGGCGGGCGGGAGCGGCGTCGCGGACAGGAGCAGAAGCAGCGTGGATTCAGGTAAGTATATTTTTATATATATTTTTTTTAACCTATCTGCACAACGGGGGAGGGGGGTGGCTACTACTGGGGGGACCTCTACTGGGGGAGGGGGCTACTACTGGGGGTGCCATTATTGGGAGGACCTCTACTGGGGGTGGCTACTACTTGGGGCACTTAATTGGGAGGGGGAACCTCTACTGGGGACTACTACTTGGGGGGGAACTACCACTGGGGGCATTATAAAAGGGGCCTACTACTAGAGGCACTGCACTCGGGGGACCACTACTGGGGGCAATAATAGGAAGGGCCACTACAGGGGGCACTGGATAGGGGGGGTCACTACAGGGTGCCAGCATAAGGGGACCACTACTGGGAAAACTGCATGGGGGGGACTACTGCTGGGGGCACTATATAAAGGGCACTGCATAGGGGGGGGACTACTACTGGGGGCACCATATAAAGGGCACTGCATAAGGGGATACTGCTACTGGGTGCACTGCAATGTGGGGACTGCTACTGGGGGCACTGCATAAGGGGGAACACTACATGGGGCACTGCATTTGGGGGGGCCACTACTGGGGGTACTGAGTAAGGGGAACTAATTGGGGGCTGTATAAGGGGGAATACTACTGGGGATACTGTATAAGGGGCACTACTATGGGCCGGCAATAGAGGGACCGCAACTGCATACTGGGGGTACTACTGGGGTTAAGATGCATATGGATAGGAATGTTCAGTTTGAAAATAAAGGGGTGTGTCATGTTGACACGCCCCATTTTTAAGTGACCACGCCCATTTTTTTTGCGCGCGTGCCTTTGGCACGCACACATTGGAAGGGGGGGTGGGGGGCTCCCTTTTCAAATTTGCCCTGGGCTCCAAATACCCTAGTTACACCACTGGCGAGCGCACAGGAAGATGGTCGCGATGGTCAAGACCATCGCGACCATCGGGCTTGCGACAAGACCCTTGTGGTAGGGTCTCATTGACGCAAGCACTAGAGTGCTTTCGGCTCAAACAGGGCCGAAAGCACTCCCACTGACATCACTTGTGATGTCAGTGGGGCCGCCCCCAGACGGTAGGCGTTCCCATGGGAACGCCTCCATCTGGACAGTCACGCCCCCCCGCACGCCCACCAAAGGGGGCGTGCTGTCACTCAACATCGACAGCATGCCCCCTTTGGCACGAGACCTGGAGCGACGGTTTGCCCGTCGCTATCCGGGTCTCGCGCATGCGCACGACGGAGCTGGCTCTGTCGTGCGCATGCGCACTGGGCCAACATCGACCCGCTTGTGAGCGCTCAGTGCTCGCGAGCGGGTCTGAATCAGGCCCTAAGTTCCTTCTTAATCATATGGGAACATATGTATTTAACAATGAAATCCAAGTTCACCTATTTAGTGTGCTAATATAGGCCCTCATTCAGAGCCGTACGCTCTGAGCAGAGCGCACGCTCTGAATGAGGGCCGGGCTCCATTTTCATGGAGCGTCCTCCTGGACGCTCGTATAGCTGTGGGTCACCACCCACAGGCTATACGAGCGTGCATTGTGATGGCCGCGATGGTCGAGACCATCGCGACCATCGAAATTGCGAGCCGGAGCCTGCGGTTGAGGTTTTCAACCGCAAGCTCCGGAGTGATTTTGGCTCTATCAGAGCCAAAATCACTCCCACTGACATCACTAGTGATGTCAGTGGGCCGGCTTTTGACGGGAGGCGTTCCTGTGGAACGCCCCCGTCAGGGAGGCACGCCCCCGGCACGCCCACCAAAGGGGGCGTGCTGTCAATCAACATTGACAGCACGCCCCCTTTGATCGGACACAACGAGCGAAGGACTTTCCTTCGCTCGTCGCGTCTGGCGCATGCGCACGACGGAGCTCCCTCCGTCGTGCGCATGCTCAGTCCATAACATCGACCCACTTGCGAGCGGACAGCCGCTCGCGAGTGGGTCTGAATCAGGCCCATAGTCTTTAGATGACAAATCCTAGTCTATTACCTTCTAATGATCCCTTTGAGGGGGAAGTGTTCTCTATAATTCAGAGGTACCAGCCAGCAATTCCTATTATTACCTATTTATCTACAATCATGCATTCATTGTCTCCTCTTTAAATGAGACTTAGCTAAATAAAGAATATATCCATGATGTGATGTTGCGGTTTGCTGTTATATAGAAATATTCCCTTTATGTATTAAAAATACGAGATTTGGACTTCCGGTTCCGAGTTTGATGGAGTAAGAGAGAGAAAGCCAGAGCTCCATCATTCCCACCCTGAGACACAGCTTTTCAAGGCTTCTAAAGCCTCCATACTGCCTCCCACTTACCGTCCTCTCTGCCCGTTAACACGATGGACCGCTTTGTCATGTCGGCAGCACCGTCCACACAGCAAACGGCAAGCGCAGCTGTGCGACAGGAGAAGCACCACACAGACGGTAACATGGTGCCAGATTCGGGGCTGGACCCGGCTTCCCCAGCATCTAAGAAGGTGGCAGCGGCGGAGTCTCCCCTGACACTCCGGTCACCTATGGTGAAGTGCTGGAGGCAATTAAGCCCACCATGACGCTTCTCCTAACACAAGCTGTCAGTGACATAACCAGCCAGCTGCAGCATCTCTCACAGTGAATCTCACAGGCTAAAAATCAGCTTGGAGCAGCCTTACAAGATGTAAAGGGGATTAAACAATCAATAAAAGAACTCACTTCTGATAATTACCAAATCTGGATTAAATTAGGTGATATTGAGAACCGCTCCCGCAGAAATAATATTAGGCTAGTCGGCTTGCCTGAATCAGTAAAAGGCACTTCACTCCCCCAGTTTGTGCGTAATACTCTGTCCTCTATTCTGGGAATTGATCAAGAATGTCGTGACTTGGTTATAGAAAGAGCCCATCGTGTTGGACCGACTCCTAATCCAAATAAACCTTGTCCATGAGTGACCCTCTTCTGTTGCTTAAATTATCTCCACAAAACGACATTTTGGGCAGCTTCACGCAGAATGAGGGATCTTCAATGGGAGAGCCACAAACTCTTCATTTTCCAGGACTACTCTGTGGAAGTGACCAGGGCCTTGTCGAAGCCGGATAATTGGCTGAGACAGGATCGGGGCGACGCCATTTTTGTGAATGGCAATGAGACGCCATTTTGCGACTGGCCGCCCAGCGCCATTTTAGTGAAACTCGCCATTATATGTACATACGGCGATGCTATTATTTAGCGTCGTGCGATTCCTACGCAATAGAAAGAAGTTAAAGGTCCTCACCATACAAATACAGACAGTCATTAAAACATATAAAATGATTATCCCTGCAAAACAGGTACAATGGTGTACTCCACAAAACACATAGTCGCACAACGCTAACTAGCATCTTTTCCCAATTCCCCAATACTTACACACTGCACACTTACATAAAAGGTTCCCTAGCATTAAAGTGTAACATCTAAGGTTTATGCAGTAATTATTAATGTTGTGTAATAAAGGTTATTTGATATCTAAGGTTTAGTGCATGGTAAGCAGACAGTGTTTGGTGTTGTACTGATCCACTGTGTCTCCACAGATTTCCGGTATCATCGATGAGAAGATCGCAACATGCATCTGTAAACTATGGACTATAGAGAGTTAAAACATTAAAATGTACTCTGTAATGTTAGCAGCTTAGATTAGCATGCAGCGGGAAAAAGGACACAAAGAGTTGTTAGAGGCTGTTTGTGTCCCTTCGAATTGACCTATGAACTATACTGTAACAGAAGCACCTTTAAGAAGAACCAATGGAATCATGTCAAACTTGTCTA
Source organism: Taudactylus pleione (assembly GCA_031769625.1). Classification (NCBI taxonomy): domain Eukaryota; kingdom Metazoa; phylum Chordata; class Amphibia; order Anura; family Myobatrachidae; genus Taudactylus; species Taudactylus pleione. Next base: position 3,327,103 of record JAUIMM010000534.1, on the reverse strand, counting down.
TTGTATTGTCTATTCCTCTAAGAGTATATATGTGCGCTCAGTTGACGGAGGTTTCTAATGCTGATGCCGGTATCTGGGCCCAGAGCACGTGCGTATATAACAACTGTACCTTGGGTCTGTATGATTTATTTGCACTAATTGTCTTTAGATCACAGCGTGTAACCATCTGTTTTTATATTGAATAATAACTTTTTGTGCTTTGGAACCACATTCAAAGTCTGAAAGCATTTATTTACTGTGCGACTCATTACGCTAAATAGCGCCAATTTTAGAAGGTATAGGCAGGATTTTAGAAGGTATAGACAGGAATGCATAGAGGTTTTAATACAGTAACCATAATTGGGGGCTCACAGTGTTAATCGCGCTACCGGTCACTTGGTAACACTCGGTAGCGATCTCTCAGCAAAAGGGTGGAGGTGCCATAGCAGGAGAACGCATTGTTCCTTTGAAATCTGCTACCACTTTGTTGCTGAGAGTCCGCTACCTGTTATTGTGGCTTTAGGAGCGCTGATTGAGAATCCAGGGACGAGGGAGGAAAAAGTTTGTTTTCCTTCATCGATAGTTTTTTTGTGTCAAAAAGGGGAAGTCGCATTATTCTGTATGCGACCAGTCGCACTATAGCGTAAATATCATAATACGTGTTGTGTAGTAGTCGCATTGTTGTGTATGCGACTAGTCGCACAATAGCGTATACGTATTTTCTGTATTGCTGCCACGTGTTTTAAACAAAGCCGTTGAGACTGCACGGTGATATTGATAGATAGCATGTTTGGAAATACATTGATCAGTGTTGCAATAGTCTGGGAAAACTGGTCTGGTATTTTTCTGTGCAGGAAAGGGTTGGTAACAGTGAGTATTTGTTGGTAGGGACAACAGTTCCCTAGTTAAGGGTATCGTAGGACCCTTAAGGACTAGGTGCAAGGGTCGACCTAGTAGCTTGGTAGTAGATACCGTTCTAACACATAAGCAGGTGTACATGTTGTCTTTGTTGTAGGTTCGGCTCCCAGTGTGATTACAGTATTCAGTGATAAGTTAGGGTTATTTGAGCATTGTAATTGAACCACACAGTTTTGGCTAAATTGTGATTGTGAACTGGGTAGAGGGTGGACGAAATCACTGAAAAGAGTAGGTATTATTGGAATACCTACATGCTAGCAGTTTAAAGGTAGTCAAAAAGGGATTATGTGCTTTGAAGCAGCCTGGTTATTCTTCCATAGGTGTGTGGGCGCGTCATGTTAAGACGTCCGCAGGTAAGTGAAAGTATCTTGATTGTCTTTCACCAGTTTAAATCTCCATTGAAAAGCTTAGGGTTCTCCCAGAATGGGGGCCAAGCAAACGGTAGAGATGTTAGATGATGTGCTTCTGTTGGAAGCGCCGCTTGGGTCGGCACGCCATATTATGCATACTAAGGCCCTGATTCAGAGCCGGACGCTCTGACAGAGCGCTCGCTCTGAATCAGGGCCGTCCCTCCTACCTTTTGGAGCAGCCTCCTGGCCGCTCGCATAGCTGTGGGTGACCACCCACAGCTATAGCGAGCGGCCATGATGATGGCCGCGATGGTCAAGACCATCGCGACCATCGGGCTTGCGACGAGACCTTAAGCTCCATAATTAATTATTTCCCTGATCCTAAAAAGGAGCCAAATGCCAAAGATTTTTTAAACATTTGGGTAGTGCTCACAAGCCAACCAACAAAGATTGGTGAGTGGTGTTAAGGGCTTGTCTTCTGCGCAATACCGATGTGACAAAGTTTATCACGGATTGTGTATTGGATGGAGATGTTTCCATAACAGATGAAATTAACCAAGGTAACATTTCCCGCATTATAACTCAATTGGGTGTATATTTTCCAGTAGTAGTTAACTGGAGCAAAATTTTCACCATAAAACAAAAAGAGAGTGAATCTGCAGAGGATTATTGTAACCAAGCTCTGCAGGCTATCACCCAGTACACTGGGTTAGAGGATATTAAAGATTGCACTCATCACAGGGGAATGATCGTCACTGTACTTATGGATGGTCTAAAAGAGAACCTAAAGACCCGAGTTCAGACCTCACAACCTGGCTGGAGAGGAGTCACTATAGACACCCTCATAGAATCCGCTATTGAACACGATAAGAACATCCTTAAAAAGAGAGAGACCCAGAACGAGAAGCTAATGGCTGTTAGTATTCAAGCTCTAGAAGGAAGGACTATAACATCACAGCCAACAGACACACATGCACCTGCACAGCTACACGTCCTCACAAATCCTGCACCACCTCAAACACAACCCTACCCCACTTATCACACACAGCCACAAAACCCATACTATCCGCAACCACCATATTTCCCTCAATATCCTTGTCCACACCCACCATCTTTCCCTTCCGCTCAAACCCCACAGCAATCCTTTCATCCACCCCACTCACGAAAGTGCTTTAACTGCAACCAAGTGGGACATGTAAGTAGAAACTGTAGGGTGAAGGTAGGACCCCCTAACCAGGGAGTACCTGGATATCCCCATAAGGGATATACACAGAGTACAGGAAACCTACAACAGTCACCAGCTCCAATTGTGGCCGTAAATGCTGTATTGGAGAGAGAGAGTCAACGCTAGGGGTCAGGTCATACCTGCAGTCTATAGATAGTCAGGTTAACGGGAAGTACTAGGGAAGAACCGGTGATGATGGTTGATGTCGCTGGTACTAAATATCCTTTTCTTGTAGACACTGGGACGACCAGGTCAGTGATAAAATCTCCTGCTAACTTACAGGTAACCAGCGAGACGGTACCTGCAATGGGTTACCCCAAATTCCAGATTCACTTTGGACCAAGGATGGACAGGACACTGGATTAATGGCAAATGTAAGTCCCGTAATGGTAAATCTAAAAGCTCCTAAAATTCCCCAGTACCCATTAAAACAGAAGGTAGAATTAGGGGTTTATCCCATAATTGAGTGATTGATACAGCAGGGAATTTTAGTTCGTACAGCAAGTGTAGCCAACAGTCCCATCTTTCCTGTAAAAAAGAGTGGTGGGAGGGGTTATAGGCTGGTACAAGACCTTAGAGGGGTTAATAAGGTGGTAGAGAGACAATTTCCTGTAGTGCCAAATCCTGCTGTAATTCTTATGCAGATCCCACCCAATGCAACCCATTTCACTGTTATTGACCTCTGTTCTGCTTTCTTCTCTGTACCTCTTCATCCTGACTGTCAGTACCTATTCGCCTTTACATACAGGGGTGTACAATACACATGGACACAATTGCCCCATGGTTTCATAGACAGCCCCAGTATCTTCTCCCAGGCCTTACACAACTGTTTACAATCTTTTCAACCTGCCAATGGATCTGTTCTAATACAATATTTGGATGATTTATTGTTATGTTCTGATTAGTTTATGTCATGTTTAAATGATACTAAACTTTTGTTGCTTCATCTCTCGCAAACAGGACATAAGGTTGCTAAGGACAAACTACAGCTATGCCAGTCCAGGGTTAAATATTTGGGACACTGCCTAACTCAGGGGTTACGACATCTCACAATGACAGAATCCAGGCCATACAGAACATGACACTGCCGCAGAACCAACAGCAAATTCGTACCTTCATGGAAATGTGTGGATACTGCAGAATGTGGATCCCAGGTTTTTCTATTTTGGCCTTGCCATTACAGGACTTAGGGCCTGATTCAGAGCTGAACGCTCTGACCAGAGCGCTCGCTCTGAATCAGGGCCCTCCTACCTGTTTTGGAGTTACCACCATCGACAGCACGCCCTCTTTGGTGCGAGACCCCGAGCAACGTATTCCTCGTAGCTCGCCGGGTCTCGCACATGCACATGACGGAGCTCCCTCCATCGTGCGCATGCGCATTCGCCCAACATCGACCCGCTAGCGAGCGACCTTCGCTTGCGAGCGGGTCTGAATGACCCCCTTAGTCTCTTCCTCAAAGCCCGATCGTGTCATACACACAGAGGAATTAGAGCAGGCTTTCCTTAATCTTAAGGATAGTCTGACAAGAGCACCTGCATTGGGAATACCTGATTATGAAAAACCTTTTGATTTGTATTGTACGGAAGCCGGTGGTTGTGCAGCAAGTGTCCTCACACAAAAACATGGTGATGCCAGTAGGCCCGTAGCATACTACAGTGCACAATTGGACACTTTGGCAAGATCACTCCCAACGTCTTTAAGAAGTGTAGCAGCAACTGCCCTATTGGTCAGTAAGAGTGAGGATGTGGTACTTGGCCATGATATGATTGTCTACACTCCCCAAGCTGTATCTGCTTTGCTAAACTCTGCCCAAACCAGACATGGCTCCTCAGCTAGGTTCACAAAATGGGAACTAGCCTTAATAGCACCTGCAAAAATCACCATCAAAAGGTGCAGTACGTTAAATCCAGCTACGTATTTACCATATGTGCAACATGATGCACAAAGGGTGGAGAGAGGTGAGCCGCTAGCAACAGGTGAGTTCTGCAGGTATATTGATGCACATGATTGTATGGAATATCTGAATCAAACCTTTACTGCAAGACCTGACATACGGGATACACCTTTCAAAAATGTAGATGTGACATTTTACATGGATGGGAGTTGTCATAGACAAACTGACACTGGAGAGTTAGGTACAGGTTGTACTGTGGTAAATGACGAGAACGTTATAGAAGCCGAACCTTTAGGGCCACCACACTCGGCCCAAGTGGTGGAACTGGTGGCACTAAAGAGAGCATGTGAATTAGCAGAAGGTAAATCTGCTAATATCTACACTTACTCTAGGTACGCCTTAGGGGTAGTACACGATTTCGGTGCCTTATGGTGTCTGAAAAAATTTATGACAGCAGCAGGCACACCATTTGTACATTCCAAACATATAAAAGGACTACTAACAGCAATCCAATTGCCAAAGGCAGTGGCAGTAATTAAGTGTAAAGCCCATACATGTGAGGATGATCCGGTGTCACTGGGCAACAACAGGGCAGACGAAGCTGCAAAATGGGCAGCAGGGTTAAAAATGAATGTACCAACTGAACAAATCATGACTTTTCAAACAATTGATATGCTGAAATTAATTGAGATGCAAAATTTGTGTTCTATCCAGGAAAAGTCAGTCTGGAGGTCCAAGGGATGTGGGCAAGAGTCCTCTGGACTCTGTAGAGACGGACAAGGTAAGCCAGTGGCTCCCAAGGCATACTACCCAAGCATGGCTGAGGCAGCGCACAGTCTGACTCATCTGGGAAAGCAAGGTATGTGTAAATTGGTGAGAGCATACTGGTGTGCACCAAGTTTTTCTTCTCAAGCGGAAAAGAGAGCAATGTCCTGTCTGACCTGCTTGACGAAATACATTGGGAAAACGATCCCTACCGAACCATCCCACATTCCTCCGACTGACTGACCTTTCCAGGTAATACAAATTGATTTAATTCAATTACCACCCTGCAGGAATCTCAAGTATGTATTAGTGTGCACTGATGTGTTTTCCAATTGGGTTGAGGCATACCCAGCTGCCACTAATACTGCTGCATTCACTGCCAAGAAAATTGTTCAGGTGTTTGTCTGCAGATACGGTATCCCTAAAATTATCGAGAGTGATAGGGGTACTCATTTCACAAGTGATGTTTTTCAAAATATGTGTAAACTGATGGGTATTAATAGTCGACTTCATACCCCCTACCGACCGCAAGCCAGTGCCAAGGTGGAGAGGATGAACAGTACTATTAAAAATAATTTAAGTAAGATCATGGCAGAGATTGGACTAGGTTGGCCAGACGCATTACCGTTGGTCCTACATAGCATAAGGACCACTCCTAGACCCCCCTAAATCTGTCCCCCTTTGAAATACTGTTTGGTAGACAACCTCATTTGATTATAAGTCCGCAGGAAGATTTGAAAGGTAACAACGAGGTAACTATAAGGTATCTTATACCAATGAGTAAACAGTTAAAACAGCAACAGCAGAAACTGAAATTGTTGTCCCATGATATGCCTGAAACAAACTGTCATGATGTTGAAGCTGGAGAATATGTTATGATCAGAAATTTCTTGCGTTCAGGTTGCTTGATTGATCGTTGGGAAGGTCCATATCAGGTGTTGCTAATGAGTACCACATCTTTGAAGGTGGCCGAGAGAGATACCTGGGTCCATTCCACTCACTGCAAGAAGGTCAACCAACCGGTGGAGAAACAAGTCGGAGACGAGGCTGACAATGTTGACCTGTCGATCGCGAGCTTGTTCCGCGAGGGTTAAAAGGTTGCAGTGAGATATCTGAATTAAAGAAATTTGCAGGTCCTTGCTACAGCAATGGACTGGTCTGATGTGTTAATTTTTGTATTCTCTGACAGAGTTTCCATCATCCTGGTTTGTTCGGGGATCTCTGATTTCTGTGACGGGGAACCGATAGAGGAGATGGGAGCTAATGGCAGTATTGATGGAGTAGAGTCGAGAGGAGGAGTGCTATGCCAATTAGGATAGTGTCTGACCAATATTAGTACTGTAATTGTTAAGAGATCTGCTATTTTGGATACTCGGAGACAGGTCTATCATCTGAGGATTATTGTATGTGTGAGTTCTGTGGGTCCGTAGTCAACGAGAGATGCATCCAATAGTGTCAACCTAAGTATAACCAGTATTGGGGTGGGTATCCTTTAAAGGATTATCACACCATGGTGGGCAAAATTTTTAACCAAACTGACTGTTGGGTGTGCCCCAAGGACAACATAATGTAGGATTAGTGCCATTCCCATTAAATTTCTCTGAAATTTTAGAATTGCAAAAAGGGAAGACACTGGATGGAAAATTTCTTAATACCAAACCACCCCATTTTAAACTCCACCAGTACCAGACAGATTAAACACTTATATGTTTAAACATCACCAACTCCAATGAACCAGGAAGTTGGGAAGTGACATGGAATAACCAGACAATGACCTTCTCACAAAGAGCTGACTGTGAGCCTATGAATTATGAACTGTTACGCAAAATTAGGTCAGGTGGAAGACACTTCCGGTATAAATATACACTGAGTAACACCAAAGAAATGATTGGTAGAATATCAGAAGGGTACTGTGCTAAGGTTATACAACCAGAAGCATGTATTTGCCAGATGGGAGAACCTGAGATAGGATCATTTGTGAGGGAAATGTGTTTGATGATCATGATGCATACTATTCCTTATGTTCTCCCCGATGATGTATATTTTATATGTAGAAGGAAAGCGTATAAGTGGCTCTCTCCGAGTTACGAAGGTTTGTCTTACCTGGGAAGAGTAGTCCCAGAGGTTATTACCCTCACACATGGTGAAATGCTTGGTATTCATAAAAACACACCATCACCATATCTTCACACACAGTATGAACACAGAGACAAAAGAAATATGATACCTGGTGTCGTGCATAAAGCCACTCAGTAAATTAGTGAGACAAATGGCTTTCAAGTTTTGGTAGCACTGGATACCACCAGGATCGCTCGGGGTACACTAAATTTCAGATACATCTAAGACCTTGCTAAATTGCTAGATAATATCACTGAGATGTATGATGACACATTCAGGTATACAGGTAGGGACTTGCAAGCATACAAGAAAGAAGTGGTGCAACATAGACTAGTGTTAAATTATTTAACAGCTGTCATTGGAGGGTATTGCGTAACTTTGGCCACCCAATTTGGAGTAAAGTGTTGCACTTACATTAAACATGATACCAGCGATCCCAAAGAGGTAATAGACTGGAAGATGGATGAATTTCTGCAGTTAAAATGAGAATTTCGAAAGAACCATAATGCTTCAGTGGCTGAAGTAGAGGAGAAGGTAGAGGAATGGGTTTCATGGTTGAACCCAGTGAAATGGTTCTCTCAAGTCTAGGAAAGTGGGTCCAGGAAATGATTCTGCGCATAGGTAAACTCCTGATCCTCATACTGGTTGTTATCATAGTAATTGGCTTGTGTGTCAGGTGTGTTCCTACTGTGTTGAAATGTGGAAAATGTAAAGATAAGGTAAACCGGAAGAATGCAATTATGATGGTGGTCAGTAGTAACATTGTGAATACTGAGGTAAATGTAGAACTGCATTACAACCCTGAACTAGAAGGTACCGTCGTATAATGTATAAGATTTAGACATGCATAAAATGTATTATTACAATTTTATTTTAAAACATCTTAAATATTGTAAGTCCCTATTTCCCCTCAAGACTTCCTTTATAGGATTGGTGCATCCTCACATCTTTCCCATGATCTCCCAAGATCTGCGGTGTGCGTATAGGGGTAGTTTTATGTCCCACCTAGAGATACATTATTGATGAATTAAGAACCATCTTGTGCCATCCCATAATATAACATTAAATAATATGTCATAATGTAAGCCTAAATAATTTTAAAATCAGAGTATGATAGCATGTTGTTTGCTATCAAAGGGTGGACTGTCGAAGCCGGATAATTGGCTGAGACAGGATCGGTGTAAAATTAGATCAGGGCGACATCATTTTGCGAATGGCAATGAGACGCTATTTTGCGACTGGCCGCCCAGCGCCATTTTAGTGAAACTCGCCATTATAAGTACATACGGTGATGCTATTATTTAGCGTTGTGCAATTCCTGCGCAATAGAAAGAAGTTAAAGGTCCTCACCATACAAATACAGACAGTCATTAAAACATATAAAATGATTATCCCTGCAAAACACGTACCATGGTGTACTCCACAAAACACATAGTTGCACAACGCTAACTAGCGTCTTTTCCCAATTCCCCAATACTCACACAATGCACACTTACATAAAAGGTTCCCTAGCATTAAAGTGTAATATCCAAGGTTTATGCAGTAATTATTAATGTTGTGTAATAAAGGTTATTTGATATCTAATTTTTAGTGCATGGTAAGCAGACCGTGTTTGGTGTTGTACTGATCCACTGTGTCTCCACAGATTTCCGGTATTATCGGTGAGAAGATCACAACATGTGTCTGCAAACTATGGACTATAGAGAGTTAAAACATTAAAATGTACTCTGTAATGTTAGCAGCTTAGATTAGCATGCAGTGGGAAAAAGGACACAAAGGGCTGTTAGAGGCTGTTTGTGTCCATTCAAATTGACCTATGAACTATCCTGTAACAGAAGCACCTTTAAGAAGAACCAATGGAATCATGCCAAACTTGTCTATTGTATTGCCTATCCCTGTAAGAGTATATATGTGTGCTCTCTGACCCCAGTCTTGAGTCTTCTTGCTGTGCTGTTGACGGAGGTTTCTAATGCTGATGCCGGTATCTGGGCCCAGAGCGCGTGCGTATATAACAACTGTACCTTGGGTCTGTATGATTTATTTGCGCTAATTGTCTTTAGATCACAGATTGTAACCATCTGTTTTTATATTGAATAATAACTTTTTGTGCTTTGGAACCACATTCAAAGTCTGAAAGCATTTATTTACTGTGCGACTCATTACGCTAAATAGTGACAATTTTAGAAGGTATAGGCAGGATTTTAGAAGGTATAGACAGGATTGCATAGAGGTTTTAATACAGTAACCATAACCCGAAAAGCCTTTTCCCCTATTTGCTCATAATTAATTAAAGAGGGCTGCAAGTTCGGATTGCTATACCCAGCACGTTTACGCCTGTGTGAAGGGTCTTCCCACAAGGATTTCCTCTCCCCCACTGATGCACCAGCTTATTTGAGGGAACCCGCACATTCTGGCTCGCCTGACATTAGTGACCCACCTTCAGCAACAGTTTGATTGAATCCTTGATCTATATTATATATCCAGTTCCTTAAAAAGAGAACAATCATATTTTTATTGTTCTCTGAGATTATTGCCATGTGACGTATCAGAGATATCTCATTACAGAAATGTTTCTTGTTTTTCTCTTTTTACCGGTTGTTTATTCATATGTCTAAGTCCTGCTTGGATCTTCTTCATATTATAGGTCCTTAAAATGAAGATGGCTGCACCAGTTGAGACTCTAAAATATGGCTATAGTTGTGATGCCATTTTTAGTTGATTCAAAAGCATTTATTTTCTCCTAAATTTGGGAGGCACTATTAATTTAATTAAAATTGTATACAATTTATGCGTGGGGTGCGTGGTCGGAGCTCAACTCCATCCACCATTATACATTTGGTATGTGTGACCCAACCGCGGCTTATTTGGGTATCTTCACCAGAAGTATGTGGTCACTTGTTCATTTTTATATATTCTCTCATTTCATACACTGTTGTGTGATCACCGATGCTCTTTGTTTGATGTCTTGTCTATGTCTTCCGAACCCTATTTTTCCCTCCTTGATTTTCCTCCCCATCCACCTTTTGAAACCATACTATTATGTTTATCTTTGTCATATGCTATGACAGCTTTACTCATTTTTACAATTTTTGTTGAGATATGCCTAATATCAATATCGGGTCTTGGAATGTAGAAGGAATCAATTCCCCAGCAAAACAAAGGAAATTCCTTCTATATTTAAATAAACAAAATATTGATTTAGCATTCCTTCAAGAGATCCATCTCTCGTCGACAGAAAATTTTAAATGAAATATGCTACAATGGTCAGTACTTGGCTTTAGCGCTTATACATCTAAAGCAAGAGGTGTTACAATCTTGATAAAGAGACACGTTCCCATTGAGATCATCCAGGTGATTGCAGACCCAGAAGGCCGATATGTGATCGTAAATCTCCAAATTACAGGTCGACAATTCCTACTCTGTAATGTATATGCTCCAGATAGTTATTCGAAGCTCTTTTTTAAAAAATTGTTGCCAACTTTAACCCCCTTATTGTCTAATCCATTGATCCTTTGTGGTGACTTTAATTTAGTATCCTCCATTTATTTAGACAAATCACAAAGATCATCTCGTAACAGTTCTTTACCCAAATTTGGTGTTCCAACGGTGGTTGATAGACTACAACTGGTTGATGTATGGAGAGCCCTTCACCCTACAGATAGAGAGTACACATGTTTATCAGCGGCTCATCATACATTGACTAGAATAGATTATACAGTATACTCATATCTACTACTTTATTTCTGAATGTAACAGAAGCTGAGATAGAACCGGTTGTTCTATCGGACCACGCTTTGGTATTCGCTTCCTTACACATACCAGACACTCAGGATTCCCCCAAACTGTGGAGATTTCCAGCGCATCTAGCTAAATCTCTTAAATTAAGCAAAGATTGGAGACTAGATGGGAAAATTATAAAAATGGTACTCTTATGCATCTAGAAACAGACCCCATTTTGTTCTGGATGACAGCTAAAACGGTCCTCAGGGGAGAAATAATATCATATGTTTTTGCCACTATTAAAAAATATGCCGCACAATAAATGGAATTTCAGTGTACACTGTCAACAGCCTTTCAGCAATACAAAACTCAACAAAACCCCGACACTAAACACCTATACTTCTTGACAAAAACCCATTTTGATGAATTAATGCAAACTATGGGGGATCGTTATCATTTCCCAGTGAATTACCTGTACAATAAATTCGGCAACAGAACGGGCAAACTTCTAACCATCATCCTTAATGGTTCGCGCCCCCCTATGATAACACGTCCCCTGAAAACTGCGCGAGGCAATTATACCACTAGTAACGCAGAAATTTCTCAGGAGATGCGTTCATTTCATTCTATGAAAATCTATACTCTGGACACCCTATCCCCTCATTATCTGATCTCTCACAAGAAGAGTTATCCAATGATTTTTGGGATACACTTTCTATGCCTAAACTCTCACCAGAATTGACTTAAACCCTTCTTACACCAATTACACTAGAGGAAATCCAACAGGTAATACGGCAGCTTCGGGGGGACAAGGCTCCAGGCCCTGATGGTCCGATTTTTACAAGATCTTTCTTCCCAAGATGGGTGACACTTTAGTCCAAGTTCTAAATTTATTGATTCTGTCCAAATCTCTGCCCCTACATTTAAATACAGCAATAAATAATGTCCTACCAAAACCCGATAAGGATTTATCTCCTCCAAGTTCTTATCGCCCCATATCATTACTAGACTTGGATTACAAATTACTGACTAAAATTTCCTTCCTCACTCTCTAATGTAAACTTCCTCTCATGTAGAGATAAAGGGTTATCAAATTCCTCCAAGGTGTTTGATCCAGGAGGCACGATTATTCAAATCTCTGATCTTAGAGACACATACTGTTTGCCACATTCCCACATTTTCATGTACCTGCAAACGAGAAACTATCTTTCTTCAATTTCCCCATCAAGACCTAATTTGCAAGAGGTTGATATTGAGCCTAATCCCCTTCAATCTGGTTTAAAAATTTGTGAACGCAGTCAATACCGGATTAGATATATTTATTGCTTTCTAGCTAACATCCATACGAAAAAAAAGGAATATACTTTTATTACAATGGCAAAGAGACATCCCAGTGGTAATAGACTCGACTTATGATTCCACGCTGAAAGCCCTTGACTCCACATCTCTGCAGGAGGTTCATCTGCGCACAATACAGAGAGTTTATGTTTCCCCAGCCCTTACATGCACGCTATAATCCATCACAGTCTGGTGAATGTCCCAAATGTCGATTTACTTCAGGTACATTTTATCACTCGTTCTGGGACTGTGGACATATAAGGCGGTTCTGGAATAAAATAATAGCATATATTAATAAATTGTTGTCAGTCAAAGTCACTCCTAATCCTTTGGCATGTTTATGGGCTAATTTTTTTGAGCGGAATCTGGGCTCCCTACATATACCAAATATCCCATTTCTAACCCTCACTTACCGAAGTTCATAGGAAATTACTGCAAATACCATATTTTGACAGGAAATCTGCAGAGACAAATATTGAACTAGGAATAATTTGATTTTATAAAAAATGGGGCATCTATATAGGTTCTCAAGATACACACCCAAACCCAAATTTTTAAAATACTCGAACAAACTGAATGGTTTCTTCATAGGCAATTATTGACGGACTCTTGAACCTTTGTTAATTTTCAATGTATGATATTTTGCATTTAATGTCTTTCTCCATTCCTTCTCTATTCTAAGTTTTCAATTTCAAACAAACATGGTACTCCTTCACCACCCCTCCTTACCCTCGTGTGCTTTTCCTCCCCCTCCATATGTATGACATCTTTCATTCCCCACCCCATTTATTACTCGTATGGTTATAATTATATGTATGAACACTCCATAGTCGTCAATCACTGATAAGACAAAAAGTACAATTTTGATGACATCAAAGTAATCTTTATTTAGTCTTTCAATTAATATTTTTATGCGATAATATTGACAAATTTATCTTGTATCCCATCTGGCTGTTGACGTTATTCAAACCTTTCTGATCAACAACATATTATCTGTGGTTGCATATTTGAAAAACTCAATAAAACAGATTTAAAAAAAAAAAAAGATAGTGTTAATGACATAGCATCCAGAGATAATCGAGATCAATTTGCTTTATCACTTAGGGGTCTAGTTACTAAGCAGTGTTAGGAGACAGAGTGAAAAGTGATAAGTCTGTGATAAGGTGCCAGCCAATCAGCTCCCAATTGCCATTTCACAGGCTGTGTTTGAAAAATGACAGTTGGAAGCTGATTGGCTGGCACATCACTTTTCACTCTGTCTCCTAACACTGCTTAGTAACTAGACCCCTCATGTTTTGTCTCTACGTATATGAGTTGTCAGTATCTATTCAGCTCAGCAGGCATAGAATGAACCAATTGTATCTTCTTATAAATTCACGAGATATCATCTGCCTGCTACCAGCAACATAGTCACAATCATCACAGTGGTTACAATTGCAGATTGTTACATTTATATTGTAAATGTATCTCTGCAAGACGTGAGTATACAGGCTGTCACTGCTACATAGCCCCTAGCAGGCAGCTTAGAATGTGAGCGCAGTGTTATAATAAATGATCCCCGCCTGTATAATTAGGTAAGACAGCTCAGGGTTCACACATTAGATTTAATATTCTAGGTATACATATTTCATATAAACAGTGGGACTGCCGCCGACGCGTGTTTCGCTATCAACTTTCTTGGTATATAATCATATATTCTCTGGGATTAAATCTCGGATTTTTAATACATAAAGGGAATATTTCCATATAACAGCAAACCGCATCACATCACGGATATACTCTTTTATAGCTAAGTCTCATTTAAAGGGGAGACAATGAATGCATGATTGTAGATAAATATGTAATAATAGGAATAACTGGCTGGTAATTCTGAATTATAGAGACCGCTTCTCCCTCAAAGGGATCGTTAGAAGGTAACAGACTACGATTTGTCATCTAAAGACTACGGGCCTGATTCAGAACCGGTCGCTAGAAGCATACGCTCGCTCCCAGTCGGAACACACCCAGCAAGGCAGGCGATCGCATGGCAAGGCATAAGCACACCCACTATATCTGTGGACATTTGTGTATGCAAATGCCCACCAGCCTTTCTTTAGATGCCCACTTGCGCACGTCATCTCCAGGAAGTGTATGCAACCATCGGTACATCAGGTACCATCGGAAGCATTTGCAGTGCTTGTGGTTGCCTTTACCCTACCGCAAGCACTGCGAGCACTTCAGTGTAAAAACCAGCCAGGTGACGTGTACTATGACGCTACTTATTAATTATGCATGCCTCTGAAACACTCATGCACGCCTGCGTTCGCACCTCCACTCCCCGGTACTACTGGCCTGCCCCTGTTACCACCCACAAACAGCCTCTACTGTCACTCATTCCACTGGGCTGTCTTTGCTGGGTGAGCGAGCGCTGCCGGATCGCTCAGACTAGTTCGCTCACACGCACTGCGATGCATACGCATGCGCACATTTGCAAACATTGCCAGCAACGTGCGTACGCTTGCTAGTGAACGGGTCTGAATCAGGCCCTATATTAGCACACTAAATAGGTGAACTTGGATTTCATTGTTAATTACATATGTTCCCATATGATTAAGAAGGAATCTAGTTTAATGTATGAGTGTTCTTTAATAGTACAACAACTCTAAATTAACAAGCTTCTACCCACAATCTGTCCATTGATCCATGCACGATTTTATCAAGATATAGATACAATGAAACTAGGGGTGAGCGGGTTCGGATTTCTGAAATCCGAACCCCCCCGAGCCCCCCCGATCCGAGGCCGATCCGAGTCAGGCTCGACTTTTCCCGCCTGACTCGGATCTGAAATCGAGGCAAAACGTCATCATCCCGCCTTCCGGGTCTCGCGGGTTTTGGATCCTATATAAGGTACCCGCGTCAGTGCCATTTTCTCACTCGGCTGTGGACAGTGAAGAGGGAGGGTGGGAGTTAGGGCTGACTAGGCTGTGTAGTGTAGTGCAGAGTAGTGTTGTGCTGTGCTGTGCTGCGCTGTGCTGTGCTGCTGTTGTTCATAGGGGCTGTGTCCACTACTTCAAAGTCCATAGCAGCTGGCTGTGTTGTGCTGTGCTGCTGTTGTCCATAGGGGCTGTGTCCACTACTTCAAAGTCCATAGGGGCTGGCTGGACTGTGTTGTGCAGTCAGTTGTCCATAGGGGCTGTGTCCACTCCAAAGTCCTCTGCAGTGTCCCAGTCCTAAAGGGGTGCTGTAGTGTTGTCCAGGGGGTGCTCTGTCTGTCAGCGGTGCTCCCCCCAAGTGCTAAAAAAAAATAATATTTTTTCTGTGTTTGTGAATTGTGTGCACTGTGGCTGCACGTCAACAAAGGAGCAGCGCCAAGCGTGCGCCTGTGTCCCATAAGTAAAAGGCCGGCTGGCTTGTCCGTTAAAGGGTGCTGTAACCCCCAGAGGGCACTCCAAACAAAATAAAAAAATATATTTTTTTGTGTTTGTGAATTGTGTGCGCAGTAGCCGCATGTGCATCAACAAAGTAGTGCCAAGCGTGCGCCTGTGTCCCATAAATAAAGGGCCGGCTGGATTGACCGCTAAAGGGTGCTGTAACCCCCAAAGGGCACTCCAAACAAAATAAAAAAATATATTTTTTTGTGTTTGTGAATTGTGTGCGCAGTAGCCGCACGTGCATCAATGAAGGAGCAGCGCCAAGCGTGCGCCTGTCTCCCATAAGTAAAAGGCCGGTTGGCTTGTCCATTAAAGGGTGCTGTAACCCCCAAAGGGCACTCCAAACAAAATAAAAAAATATATTTTTTTGTTTGTGAATTGTGTGCGCAGTAGCCGCACATGCATCAACAAAGTAGTGCCAAGCGTGCGCCTGTGTCATAAGTAAAGGGCCGGCTGGCTTGTCCGTTAAAGGGTGCTGTAACCCCCAAAGTACACTCCAAACAAAATAAAAAAAATATTTTCTGTGTTTGTGAATTGTGTGCGCAGTAGCCGCACTTGCATCAACAAAGTAGTGCCAAGCGTGCGCCTGTGTCCCATAAATAAAGGGCCGGCTGGATTGACCGGTAAAGGGTGCTGTAACCCCCAAAGTACACTCCAAACAAAATAAAAAAATATTTTCTGTGTTTGTGAATTGTGTGCGCAGTAGCCGCACGTGCATCAACAAAGTAGTGCCAAGCGTGCGCCTGTGTCATAAGTAAAGGGCCGTCTGGCTTGTCCGTTAAAGGGTGCTGTAACCCCCAAAGTACACTCCAAACAAAATAAAAAAATATTTTCTGTGTTTGTGAATTTTGTGCGCAGTAGCCGCACGTGCATCAACAAAGTAGTGCCAAGCGTGCGCCTGTGTCCCATAAATAAAGGGCCGGCTGGATTGACCGCTAAAGGGTGCTGTAACCCCCAAAGGGCACTCCAAACAAAATAAAAAAATATATTTTTCTGTGTTTGTGAATTGTGTGCACTGTGGCTGCACGTGCATCAACGAAGGAGCAGCGCCAAGCGTGCGCCTGTCTCCCATAAGTAAAAGGCCAGCTGGCTTGTCCGTTAAAGGGTGCTGTAACCCCAAAAGGGCACTCCAAACAAAATAAAAAAATATATTTTTCTGTGTTTGTGAATTGTGTGCGCAGTAGCCGCACGTGCATCAACAAAGTAGTGTCAAGCGTGCTCCTGTGTCCCATAAATAAAGGGCCGGCTGGATTGACCGCTAAAGGGTGCTGTAACCCCCAAAGGGCACTCCAAACAAAATAAAAAAATATATTTTTCTGTGTTTGTGAATTGTGTGCACTGTGGCTGCACGTGCATCAACGAAGGAGCAGCGCCAAGCGTGCGCCTGTGTCCCATAAGTAAAAGGCCGGCTGGCTTGTCCGTTAAAGGATGCTGTAACCCCCAAAGGGCACTCCAAACAAAATAAAAAAATATATTTTTTTGTTTGTGAATTGTGTGCACTGTGGCTGCACGTGCATCAACGAAGGAGCAGCGCCAAGCGTGCGCCTGTGTCCCATAAATAAAGGGCCGGCTGGATTGACCGCTAAAGGGTGCTGTAACCCCCAAAGGGCACTCCAAACAAAATAAAAAAATATATTTTTTTGTGTTTGTGAATTGTGTGCGCAGTAGCCGCACGTGCATCAACAAAGTAGTGCCAAGCGTGCGCCTGTGTCCCATAAGTAAAAGGCCGGTTGGCTTGTCCGTTAAAGGGTGCTGTAACCCCCAAAGGGCACTCCAAACAAAATAAAAAAATATATTTTTCTGTGTTTGTGAATTGTGTGCACTGTGGCTGCACGTGCATCAATGAAGGAGCAGCGCCAAGCGTGCGCCTGACTCCCATAAGTAAAAGGCCGGTTGGCTTGTCCATTAAAGGGTGCTGTAACCCCCAAAGGGCACTCCAAACAAAATAAAAAAATATATTTTTTTGTTTGTGAATTGTGTGCGCAGTAGCCGCACATGCATCAACAAAGTAGTGCCAAGCGTGCGCCTGTGTCATAAGTAAAGGGCCGGCTGGCTTGTCCGTTAAAGGGTGCTGTAACCCCCAAAGTACACTCCAAACAAAATAAAAAAAATATTTTCTGTGTTTGTGAATTGTGTGCGCAGTAGCCGCACTTGCATCAACAAAGTAGTGCCAAGCGTGCGCCTGTGTCCCATAAATAAAGGGCCGGCTGGATTGACCGGTAAAGGGTGCTGTAACCCCCAAAGTACACTCCAAACAAAATAAAAAAATATTTTCTGTGTTTGTGAATTGTGTGCGCAGTAGCCGCACGTGCATCAACAAAGTAGTGCCAAGCGTGCGCCTGTGTCATAAGTAAAGGGCCGTCTGGCTTGTCCGTTAAAGGGTGCTGTAACCCCCAAAGTACACTCCAAACAAAATTAAAAAATATTTTCTGTGTTTGTGAATTTTGTGCGCAGTAGCCGCACGTGCATCAACAAAGTAGTGCCAAGCGTGCGCCTGTGTCCCATAAATAAAGGGCCGGCTGGATTGACCGCTAAAGGGTGCTGTAACCCCCAAAGGGCACTCCAAACAAAATAAAAAAATAAATTTTTCTGTGTTTGTGAATTGTGTGCACTGTGGCTGCACGTGCATCAACGAAGGAGCAGCGCCAAGCGTGCGCCTGTCTCCCATAAGTAAAAGGCCGGCTGGCTTGTCCGTTAAAGGGTGCTGTAACCCCAAAAGGGCACTCCAAACAAAATAAAAAAATATATTTTTCTGTGTTTGTGAATTGTGTGCGCAGTAGCCGCACGTGCATCAACAAAGTAGTGTCAAGCGTGCTCCTGTGTCCCATAAATAAAGGGCCGGCTGGATTGACCGCTAAAGGGTGCTGTAACCCCCGAAGGGCACTCCAAACAAAATAAAAAAATATATTTTTCTGTGTTTGTGAATTGTGTGCACTGTGGCTGCACGTGCATCAACGAAGGAGCAGCGCCAAGCGTGCGCCTGTGTCCCATAAGTAAAAGGCCGGCTGGCTTGTCCGTTAAAGGATGCTGTAACCCCCAAAGGGCACTCCAAACAAAATAAAAAAATATATTTTTTTGTTTGTGAATTGTGTGCACTGTGGCTGCACGTGCATCAACGAAGGAGCAGCGCCAAGCGTGCGCCTGTCTCCCATAAGTAAAAGGCCGGCTGGCTTGTCCATTAAAGGGTGCTGTAACCCCCAAAGGGCACTCCAAACAAAATAAAAAAATATATTTTTCTGTTTGTGAATTGTGTGCACTGTGGCTGCACGTGCATCAACGAAGGAGCAGCGCCAAGCGTGCGCCTGTCTCCCATAAATAAAGGGCCAGCTGGATTGACCGCTAAAGGGTGCTGTAACCCCCAAAGGGCACTCCAAACAAAATAAAAAAATATATTTTTCTGTGTTTGTGAATTGTGTGCACTGTGGCTGCACGTGCATCAATGAAGGAGCAGCGCCAAGCGTGCGCCTGTCTCCCATAAGTAAAAGGCCGGCTGGCTTGTCCATTAAAGGGTGCTGTAACCCCCAAAGGGCACTCCAAACAAAATAAAAAAATATATTTTTCTGTTTGTGAATTGTGTGCACTGTGGCTGCACGTGCATCAACGAAGGAGCAGCTCCAAGCGTGCGCCTGTGTCCCATAAGTAAAAGGCCGGCTGGCTTGTCCATTAAAGGGTGCTGTAACCCCCAAAGGGTACTCCAAACAAAATAAAATATATATTTTTCTGTGTTTGTGAAATGCGTGCACTGTGGCTGCACGTGCATCAACGAAGGAGCATCGCCAAGCGTGCGCCTGTGTCCCATAAGTAAAAGGCCGGCTGGCTTGTCCGTTAAAGGGTGCTGTAACCCCCAAAGGGCACTCCAAACAAAATAAAAAAAAATATTTTTCTGTGTTTGTGAATTGTGTGCACTGTGGCTGCACGTGCATCAACGAAGTAGCAGCGCCAAGCGTGCGCCTGTGTCCCATAAGTAAAGAGCTGGCTGGCTTGTCTGTTAAAGGGTGCTCTAACCCCCAAAGTACACTCCAAACAAAATAAAAAAATATTTTCTGTGTTTGTGAATTGTGTGCGCAGTAGCCGCACGTGCATCAACAAAGTAGTGCCAAGCGTGCGCCTGTGTCCCATAAGTAAAAGGCCAGCTGGCTTGTCCGTTAAAGGGTGCTGTAACCCCCAAAGTGCACTCCAAACAAAATAAAAATTTTTTTTCTGTGTTTGTGAATTGTGTGCACTGTGGCTGCACGTGCATCAACAAAGTAGTGCCAAGCGTGCGCCTGTGTCCCATAAGTAAAGGGCTGGCTGGATTGACCGCTAAAGGGTGCTGTAACCCCCAAAGGGCACTCCAAACAAAATAAAAAAATTTTTTTTGTGTGTTTGTGAATTGTGTGCGCAGTAGCCGCACGTGCATCAACAAAGTAGTGCCAAGCGTGCGCCTGTGTCCCATAAGTAAAAGGCCGGTTGGCTTGTCCATTAAAGGGTGCTGTAACCCCCAAAGGGCACTCCAAACAAAATAAAAAAATATATTTTTTTGTTTGTGAATTGTGTGCGCAGTAGCCGCACATGCATCAACAAAGTAGTGCCAAGCGTGCGCCTGTGTCATAAGTAAAGGGCCGGCTGGCTTGTCCATTAAAGGGTGCTGTAACCCCCAAAGTACACTCCAAACAAAATAAAAAAAATATTTTCTGTGTTTGTGAATTGTGTGCGCAGTAACCGCACGTGCATCAACAAAGTAGTGCCAAGCGTGCGCCTGTGTCATAAGTAAAGGGCTGACTGGCTTGTCCGTTAAAGGGTGCTGTAACCCCCAAAGTACACTCCAAACAAAATAAAAAAATATTTTCTGTGTTTGTGAATTGTGTGCGCAGTAGCCGCACGTGCATCAACAAAGTAGTGCCAAGCGTGCGCCTGTGTCCCATAAATAAAGGGCCGGCTGGATTGACCGGTAAAGGGTGCTGTAACCCCCAAAGTACACTCCAAACAAAATAAAAAAATATTTTCTGTGTTTGTGAATTGTGTGCGCAGTAGCCGCACGTGCATCAACAAAGTAGTGCCAAGCGCGCGCCTGTGTCATAAGTAAAGGGCCATCTGGCTTGTCCATTAAAGGGTGCTGTAACCCCCAAAGTACACTCCAAACAAAATAAAAAAATATTTTCTGAGTTTGTGAATTGTGTGCGCAGTAGCCGCACGTGCATCAACAAAGTAGTGCCAAGCGTGCGCCTGTGTCCCATAAATAAAGGGCCGGCTGGATTGACCGCTAAAGGGTGCTGTAACCCCCGAAGGGCACTCCAAACAAAATAAAAAAATATATTTTTCTGTGTTTGTGAATTGTGTGCACTGTGGCTGCACGTGCATCAACGAAGGAGCAGCGCCAAGCGTGCGCCTGTGTCCCATAAGTAAAAGGCCAGCTGGCTTGTCCGTTAAAGGATGCTGTAACCCCCAAAGGGCACTCCAAACAAAATAAAAAAATATATTTTTTTGTTTGTGAATTGTGTGCACTGTGGCTGCACGTGCATCAATGAAGGAGCAGCGCCAAGCGTGCGCCTGTCTCCCATAAATAAAGGGCCGGCTGGATTGACCACTAAAGGGTGCTGTAACCCCCAAAGGGCACTCCAAACAAAATAAAAAAATATATTTTTCTGTGTTTGTGAATTGTGTGCACTGTGGCTGCACGTGCATCAACGAAGGAGCAGCGCCAAGCGTGCGCCTGTCTCCCATAAGTAAAAGGCCGGCTGGCTTGTCCGTTAAAGGGTGCTGTAACCCCCAAAGGGCACTCCAAACAAAATAAAAAGATATATTTTTCTGTGTTTGTGAATTGTGTGCGCAGTAGCCGCACGTGCATCAACAAAGTAGTGTCAAGCGTGCTCCTGTGTCCCATAAATAAAGGGCCGGCTGGATTGACCGCTAAAGGGTGCTGTAACCCCCAAAGGGGACTCCAAACAAAATAAAAAAATATATTTTTCTGTGTTTGTGAATTGTGTGCACTGTGGCTGCACGTGCATCAACGAAGGAGCAGCGCCAAGCGTGCGCCTGTGTCCCATAAGTAAAAGGCCGGCTGGCTTGTCCATTAAAGGATGCTGTAACCCCCAAAGGGCACTCCAAACAAAATAAAAAAATATTTTTTTTTGTTTGTGAATTGTGTGCGCAGTAGCCGCACATGCATCAACAAAATAGTGCCAAGCGTGCGCCTGTGTCATAAGTAAAGGGCCGTCTGGCTTGTCCGTTAAAGGGTGCTGTAACCCCCAAAGTACACTCCAAACAAAATAAAAATATATTTTCTGTTTGTGAATTGTGTGCGCAGTAGCCGCACGTGCATCAACAAAGTAGTGCCAAGCGTGCGCCTGTGTCCCATAAATAAAGGGCAGGCTGGATTGACCGCTAAAGGGTGTTGTAACCCCCAAAGTACACTCCAAACAAAATAAAAAAATATTTTCTGTGTTTGCGAATTGTGTGCGCAGTAGCCGCACGTGCATCAACAAAATAGCGCCAAGCGTGCGCCTGTGTCCCATAAGTAAAGAGCTGGCTGGCTTGTCCGTTAAAAGGTGCTCTAACCCCCAAAGTACACTCCAAACAAAATAAAAAAATATTTTCTGTTTTTGTGAATTGTGTGCGCAGTAGCCGCACGTGCATCAACAAAGTAGTGCCAAGCGTGCGCCTGTGTCCCATAAGTAAAAGGCCGGCTGGCTTGTCCGTTAAAGGGTGCTGTAACCCCCAAAGTGCACTCCAAACAAAATAAAAAATTTTTTTCTGTGTTTGTGAATTGTGTGCACTGTGGCTGCACGTGCATCAACAAAGGAGCAGCGCCAAGCGTGCGCCTGTGTCCCATAAGTAAAGGGCTGGCTGGCTCATTTCTTAAAGGGTGGTGTAACCCACAAAGTGCACTAGTCTCCAACAAAATAAAAAATTATTTTCTGTGTTTGTGTGCGCCTCATAAATGGAGGACCAAACTTTCTCCGATAAAAATAAAATAGGGAAAGATCAAGAACCACTTCTTCCTAGTGCTGAAGCTGCTGCCACTAGTCATGACATAGACGATAACATGTCATCAACGTCGTCTGCCAAGGCCGATGCCCAATGTCATAGTAGAGGGCACATACAATCCCAAATGACAAAGTTCAGGAAAATGACCTTAAAAAAAACATTTAAATCATCTGATGAGAAACGTAAACTTGCCAATATGCCATTTATGAAATTGAGTGGCAAGGAACGGCTAAGGTCTTTCCCTATGTTCATGACTAGTGGTTCAGCTTCACATGACGCTGGAAGCCCTCCTCCCGCTAAAGAAATCAAACAAGTTAAGCTGGCAAAAGCACAGCGAAGAACTGTGCATTCTAAGAAGATATCACAAATCCCCAAGGAGAGTCCAAGTGTGGTGGCGGTTGCGATGCCTGACCTTCCCAGCACTGGACGGGAAGAGGTGGCTCTTTCCACCATTTGCACGCCCCCTGCAAGTGCTGAAAGGAGCACCCACAGTCCACTTGCTGATATGCAAATTGAAGATGTCACTGTTGAAGTACAACAGGATGAGGATACTGGTGTACCTGGCGCTGAGGAGGAAGTTGGCGAGGAGGATTCTGATGGTGATGTGGTTTGTTTAAATCAGGCTCCGGGGGAGACAGTTGTTGTCCGTGGGATGAAAAAGCCCATCACGGTCATGCCTGGGCAGAAGACCAAACATTCCACCTCTTTGGTCTGGCAATATTTCTATCCAAATCCGGACAACAACTGTCTTGCCATATGTACCATATGTAAAGGTGAAATAAGTAGGGGTAGGGACGTTAACCACCTAGGAACATCCTCCCTTATACAGCACCTGCAGCGCGTTCATAAAAAGTTACTGTCAAGTTCAGAAACTTTGGCTAAGACCGTAAGCAGTCCAGGGACACCTAAATCCCTTTTTCCTGTTTTATCCAAGGAATCGGTGGATGAGGAGGATGAGGACGACATCTTGCCTCCGTAGAGCCAGTTTGTGCAGGGACACATTAATTGCCAGCTTGTTTTGTGGGGGCCCAAACGAACCAATCATTTCAGCCACAGTCATGTGGCAGACCCTGGCACTGAAATGATTGGTTTGTTAAAGTGTGCATGTCCTATTTATACAACATAAGGGTGGGTGGGAGGGCCCAAGGACAATTCCATCTTGCACCTCTTTTTTTTCTTTGCAGTATGTACTGTTTGGGGCCTAGTTTTTCAAACTGCCATCCTGTCTGCCACTGCAGTGTCACTCCTAGATGGGTCACGTGTTTGTGCCACCCACTCGTGTCGCTTAGCATAGTCATCCAGCTACCTCGGTGCAACCTTTTGGCCATAAAAACAATATTGTGAGGTGTTAGGTGTTCAGAATAGACTGGAAATGAGTGGAAATGAAGGTTATTGAGGTTAATAATTAAATAGGAGCATAAAAACCCACAAATTCTGTCATTTTAGCTGTTTTTATGCTTTTTTAAAAAAAAATACAGATCCAAAACACAAAACCCAGAACCCAAAACACGGAAGGGTGGTTTTGGCAAAACCAATCCAGATCCAAAACACGAAGAAAGATCCAGATCCAAAACCAAAACACAAAACACGAAAAGTGGCCGGTGCACACCCCTAAATGAAACACATATAACTGTCTTGATTATCACCACAGTGTGAGTGGATCCAATCAGTGAACACAACATACTTCAAAATTCATTGGAATCTCACCCGAATATACTGCTACTTTAATACACATTAAATAGTGTTATTCAGAATTGGAAAAAATTCACAGTAGGACCTTTAGTTTTTATCATCACATTTTTCTTTATTATTTCTTATGTGTATTCATGGATATATGTTTGTTTGTGGAAAGTTTTAAATATTTTGCTGGAAACATTCATATTTTGATTGAACCATAATGAAAGTTATTTTTTTAACCAATATAGTGCGCAATTCAAGATAACCACTATCTATTCTCTTTTTGAATGCCTTTATGAGTTGCCATAAGGCAGCATCCCCAAAACAATATTAACAATAAAACTATATATACATGGAATATAGTCATATGGGGCTCACTTTTCATATAAAGAAGTAGTCGTATTTTTCTCTTCGAGCACGTATTAAATGGTTTTGAAATCAGTTTTCGTTTGCCCTTGATGCGTGATATATGCGTAGTTTCCAAACATAATCTCAAGTCTGTAAGGTCTCACCCTGAAGTCATTCATAGTAAATTGGAGACAGAGGTTATATTGGGGCCCTTACTCGTCTCCCCCTCTGAAAGGTTTATGCATCTTGCCTTTGGGAATTGCACCTGAGAAAGAGCCGGGCAACTTTAGATTGATACAGCTTCTTTCTTACCCCGAAGGGGGGTAGTCAATGATTCATTAGACCTGACGGATTGCAGAGTGGTTTACCAGTTCTTTGAGCAGGACCTAGATATAGTGCAAAGTTTTGGCAGGCGATTGCTGCTGGCTAAAGTGGATATAAATATTAGAATGTAAGCTCTTACGAGCAGGGCCCTCTATCCTTTTGTGCTTCTCCCAACTTTAGTTTCATCTACTTCTTACTCACCACTAGGGCACCTAACACTTGGTTGCTTATGCTCTGTTGCTTATCTGGGTGATAGGTCGCTAATGTAGCAATATATATTATCCATGTCCTTATTGTATTGTTCTGTAAGTCGCTTGTCTACAACTTGTTTATGTACTTTGTAAGTCGCTGCGGAACATTTGTGGCACCATATAAATAAATGATAATAATAATAATATTGAGCCCACCTTCCAATTACAGACCCTTTACTCTGAATCTTTAAGGTATATGGATTTTAAAGTAGGAGACGCCTATTATGTAGACATATGCCTTTCAATGGGTTGTTCTATTTCTTGTTCCTTTATCGAATGATTCAGCTCTTTTTTGCAATGGTGCGTGCAGGCGGGCACAGGTCAAGGGGGTAGTGGGCCATTATCTAGATGACTTATTGTTAGTGGGGCCAGTCGGTACTTCAGTTTGCAGTGATTTGCTCTTTTCGCTACAAGCGCTTTTCACAGTCCTAGGTGTGCCGGTTGCTCGCAACAAAACCGAGGGCCCTGTTACGCGTTTGTCCTATCTGGGGATAGAAATAGATACTGTGCTAGGTCTTTGCCGACTGTTGTTGGATAAAGTTTGTAAATTAGGGGAGTTGTTGAAGTCCTTCTTTTTAGCAAAAAAGGTGTTGTCAAAGCAATTGCAGTCGCTTCTAGGCCTTTTTGCTTGTAGAGTTATACCTACGGTTAGCATTTTCTGTTGTCGGTTGGAACGCGCCACAGCAGGGGTTAAAAAATCTCACCAACTTATTCGCATATCTCAAGACTTGAGGGAGGATATGTGAGTATGGTTGTTATTTTTATGGGAATTTAATGGGGTTCGTATATGGCTGCCAGCACCGGTAGACAATTGCAAACTGCAGTTGTTTAAGGATGCATCTAGTTCGTTAGGTTTCGGGGCATTCTTGGAGGGTGAATGGTGTGCGGAAGCATGGCCAGATTCTTGGAAGACGCAGGCTCTAACTAACAGCATGCTGCTTTTGGAGCTTTCCAATTGTGGTTGCAGTTGAGCTATGTACTAACAAACCTAACAACAGGAAAATCGTGTTCTGGTGCGAAAATTTGGGCATAGTACATGCTATCAATAATCAGAGGGCTGAGTCACCTCCGGCTTTATGGTTATTGAGGCATTTAACCCTTTTATGTTTACACGGGAGCATAGAGTTTAGGGCTTGTTACGTTACAGGAGTAGAGAAGATGCCTTGTCTTGTTTTCAATGGGATAGGTTGCGGGTGCTATCAATAATCCGCTGGGTTTGGCCGAACACTTTAATAAGGTTCGGCCCTCTGCAGGCGCGCAATGGCTCATCCACGCCGACAGGACACCCCTTTCCAAGTTTCAGTTTACAAGAGTGTTCCAAGACTGTTTGATTGCTTTAGACTTGCCTTTGGATCAGTTCGGAACTCATTCATTCTGGATTGGGGCGAAAACTTGCGCAGCAGCTGCAGGCGCTTCTGTCGACGCATTAAAATAGTTAGGTCTATGGAAGTCATCAGCTTACAGGACTTAGTTACGGGGAAATAAGTTACATAGGCGCAGCCCTTCTTGAGAGTTTGTTGGGAAACCCAGGGGCCTTTGCCTACTGTCGTTTTGGAGGTTGAAGGGCTTTTCAATTTTGCCCTCAAAAAAGCTTTATGTTTTTCACCTTCATCTGGGTCCCCCAACTATTGTTTCCCTTCCCTTGGCTAGGCTGTTCACAAATGTTACCAATTCTGATGTGATTAACCCTTTTTACAGGTATTCCCGGAAATGCTAACTGTCGGGTGTGGTTCATGGGGCACTCAGATATTTACTGGACTAATAAGCATCCTTTAGCGTTTCAGGCCCCCCAATTGTTAGGTACTAACAAGATTTGTTGATTCGGTTTCAGGGGCATGCGCTGGGGTGGCCTTCTAGGTTTGGGACCCCTGACTGGTTAGTCGTACATTTGGGGGGCAAAGATCTGGGCAATTGCAAAGGTGTTGAACTTATAATTGCCATTAAAAAGGATCTGCAATTAGTTTCCGAGAAATGGCCGGAAGTAAAGCTAGTCTGGAACTAGTGCCAAGACGATTTTGGAGGGGTTCACAAGGTGGCACAGCCTTAGATCGGGTTCATAGAAAAGGCAACGCTGCAGACTGGTCACCCATACAGGAGGGCATGTTATACGGCACCCTCGATTCCCTAGGAGGAGAGGTTTTTATAGGCCCGATGGGGTACACCTCACGGGTGCAGGTCTGGAGTGATTTATTAGATTCCTTTGTAGTGCAAATGGTTCCCGATGGGTGGGGCTCGTTTCTTTGAGCCGAGCTTTGGCGGGAAGCAGTGCTCCTGGGCGGCCTATTATTGCCGTAAGATTGCCTGGGTAGCATTTTCCTTTTGATAGTGGCAAGTTGGTCATCTACCTTAGGGGGGGACCTGGCCTTCATCTTAGGGATGGGTCAAGGCTGTGCCAATTAAGGGAGAGTGGTACTGCCTCAGGCCAGTTTACTTTGGGCGGGCATCCACTCCCTCTTATTTACTCATATACAATTGCTGGGCTGTGGCCCCCGAAGCACTGCTTTCTTAATGCTACCATCGTTACAATTGAAATTATTATCTGATTAATAAATTTCGACTGTGTCCTCTTTTAATTCCACATAAGTGTTCGTTAAACAGCCCTTCTAATTGCGCCATGTCGTGGTGTGACTCGGTAGCGCTGAGCATCTTTCGTGCGACTTTTTACCTTCAAATGCATCTTATTCACACAGTGATGTGAATAAGTAGCACAAGCAGCTTCTGCTGATTAAAATGATATGCAGCATGCCTGTGTTCTCTGTGTGTCTGCGGGTGTATCTGCATCTGAAACGGTATGTTACAGTGTTACAGCCGCTGTTGCTTGTATTTTATTAATTTAATGTTGGAAAAATGATAGCCAGCAAGTGTTTTTAGCAAATTAAAATCTTTACAGTATTCTGGGTAACTGTAAAATGTCTGTAAAGTTACTTTTTTATAGTGTGTTTATAAAAGTTTGTAAAATATTGGAAAAAAATATTTTAGCTCCCATCCACAAGTTCAAAAACCACGTTCCTATCAATATAACACTGCAGCATACCTGTCCTACATCATTTACACCTCCACATAGGGGCAGAACTATGGGAGACAATGGAGGCGCCTGCCGCCGGGTGCCAGCACTGAAGGGGCACCTTTTTTATTGCCCACAATATATTCACCCCACTTAGGGCTGTAAATATGCACCAGCACCTGAGAAGCCACCATAACCATATTCTAGTGAAGGGCTCTGTGTCAGATCATCAGCTGCCGCTTCCGTCTATCTATAGCTTGTCTCTGCTTATTGGTGTCGCTGCCCCTCAGCAGCTTCTTATGCCAGTGTGACACATACGGTGCCCCCCCTCACCCACAACTGCCCAAAAAAGGGTGTTTTGGGGGATATCCTGCAATTTTACTTTAATAAAAACAAATTCACATATTCTATATTAGTGTTTTTTGTGCGTGTGTACAGATAGATAGATATGCACCATATATATTTTCCCCTTTTTAGGGGGGTCACCAAATTATAACTTGCCTCCGGCCATCTGAGATTAATTTACGCCACTGCCTCCACATACCTGTTCCACATCATGTACACCTACACATACCTGTCCCTCATCATTTACACCTCACCATACCTGTCCCTCATCATTTACACCTCCACATACATGTCCTACATAATTTACACCTCCACATACCTGCCCCACATCATTTACACCTCCACACACCTGTCCCTCATCGTTTACACCTCCACATACTTGTCCTACATCATTTACACCTCCACATACTTGTCCTACATCATTTACACCTCCACATACCTGCCCCACATCATTTACACCTCCACATACCTGCCCCACATCATTTATACCTCCACATACCTGTCCTACATCATTTACACCTCCACACACCTGTCCCTCATCATTTACACCTCCACATACCTGTCTCACATCATTTACACCACCACATACCAGTCCTACATCATTTACACCTCCACATAACTGTCCCACATTATTTACACCTCCACATACCTGTCATACATCATTTACACCTCCACATACCTGTCTCACATCATTTACACCACCACATACCTGTACTACATCATATACACCTCCACATACCTGTCCCTCATCATTTACACCTCCACATACCTGTCCTACACCATTTACACCTCCATGTACATGTCTCACAAAATGTACACCTCCACATACCTGTCCCTCATCATTTACACCTCCACATACCTGTCCTACACCATTAACACCTCCACATACCTGTCCCACATAATTTACACCTCCACATACCTGTCCCACATAATTTACACCTCCACATATCTGTCTCACATCATTTACACCTCCACATACTTGTCCTTACATCATTTACACCTCCACATACCTGTCCTACATCATTTACACCTCCACATACCTGTCCTACACCATTAACACCTCCACATATCTGTCCCACATAATTTACACCTCCACATACCTGTCCCACATAATTTACACCTCCACATACCTGTCTCACATCATTTACACCTCCACATACTTGTCCTTACATCATTTACACCTCCACATACCTGTCCTACATCATTTACCTGTCCCACATAATTTACACCTCCACATACCTGTCGCACATCATTTAAACCTCCACATACCTGTCCCACATCATTTACACCTCCACATACCTGTCCCACATAATTTACACCTCCACATACCTATCACACATCATTTACACCTCCACACATCTGTCCCACATTATTTACACCTCCACATATCTGTCCCACATTATTTACACCTCCACATCCCTGTCCCACATCATTTACACCTCCACATATCTGTCCCACATCATTTACACCTCCACATATCTGTCCCACATAATTTACACCTTCACATACCTGTCCTACACCATTTACACCTCCACATACCTGTCCTACATCATTTACACCTCCACATACCTGTCCTGCACCATTTAAACTTCCATGTACTTGTCCTACATAATTTACACCTCCACATACCTGTCCTACACCATTTACACCTCCACATACCAGTCCTGCACCACTTAAACTTCCAAGTACCTGTCCCACATTATTTACACCGCCACATACCTGTCCCACATCATCGAAACTCCCACATATCTGTCCCACATAATTTACACCTCCACACACCTGTCCCACATCATTTACATCTCCACATACCTGTCCCACATCATTTCCATCTCCACATACCTGTCCTACATCATTTACAACTCTACATACCTGTCCCACATCATTTACACATCCACATACCTGTCCAACATCATTTACACCTCCACATACCTGTCCCCACATCATTTACAACTCTACATACCTGTCCCACATCATTTACACATCCACATACCTGTCCAACATCATTTACACCTCCACATACCTGTCCCCACATCATTTACACCTCCACATACCTGTTCTACATCACTTACATCTCCACATACTTGTACCACATCATTTACACCTCCACATACCTGTCCCACATCATTTACACCTCCACATACCTGTGCTACATAATTTACACCTCCACATACCTTTCTCACATCATTTACACCTCCACATACCTGTCCCACATAATTTACACCTCCACATACCTGTCCTACACCATTTACACCTCCACATACCTGTCCTACACCATTTACACCTCCACATACCTGTCCTACATCATTTACACCTCCACATACCAGTCTTGCACCATTTAAACTTCAATGTACCTGTCCTACATAATTTATACCTCCACATACCTGTCCTACATCATTTACACCTCCACATACCAGTCCTGCACCATTTAAACTTCAATGTACCTGTCCTACATAATTTATACCTCCACATACCTGTCCCACATCATTTACATCTTTACATACCTGTCCCACATCATTTACACCTCCACATACCTGTCCCACATCATTTACACATCCACATACCTGTCCTTACATCATTTACGCCTCCACATACCTGTCCAACATCATTTACACCTCCACATATCTGTCCCACATCATTTATGCCTCCACATATCTGTCTTACATCATATACACATCCACATACCTGTCCTTACATCATTTACACCTCCACATACCTGTCCCACATCATTTACACCTCCACATACCTGTCCCCACATCATTTACACCTCCACATACCTGTTCTACATCATTTACACCTCCACATACCTGCCCTGCACCATTTAAACTTCCATGTACCTGTCGTACATAATTTACACCTCCACATACCTGTCCTGCACCATTTAAACTTCCATGTACCTGTCCCACATTATTTACACCTCCACATATCTGTCCCACATCATTTACACCTTCACACACCTGTCCCACATCATTTACATCTCCACATACCTGTCCTACATCATTTACATCTCCACATACCTGTCCCACATCATTTACATCTCCACATACCTGTCCCACATCATTTACATCTCCACATACCTGTCCTACATCATTTACATCTCCACATACCTGTCCCACATCATTTACACATCCACATACCTGTCCTTACATCATTTACACCTCCACATACCTGTCCCACATCATTTACATCTCCACATACCTGTCCTACATCATTTACATCTCCACATACCTGTCCCACATCATTTACACCTCCACATACCTGTTCCACATCATTTACACATCCACATACCTGTCCTACATCATTTACACCTCCACATACCTGTCCTTACATCATTTACACCTCCACATACCTGTCCCACATCATTTACATCTCCACATACCTGTCCTACATCATTTACACCTCCACATACCTGTCTCACATCATTTACACATCCACATACCTATCCCACATCATTTACACATCCACATACCTGTCCTACATCATTTACACCTCCACATACCTGTCCTACATCATTTACACCTCCACATACCTGTCGTTACATCATTTACACCTCCACATACCTGTCCAACATCATTTACACCTCCACATACCTGTCCCACATCATTTACACCTCCACATACCTGTCCTACATCATTTACACCTCCACATACCTGTCCCACATCATTTACACATCCACATACCTGTCCTTACATCATTTACACCTCCACATACCTGTCCCACATCATTTACATCTCCACATACCTGTCCCACATCATTTACATCTCCACATACCTGTCCCACATCATTTACACCTCCACATACCTGTTCGACATCATTTACACCTCCACATACCTGTCCTACATCATTTACACCTCCACATACCTGTCCTTACATCATTTACACCTCCACATACCTGTCCCACATCATTTACATCTCCACATACCTGTCCTACATCATTTACACCTCCACATACCTGTCCCACATCATTTACACATCCACATACCTATCCCACATCATTTACACATCCACATACCTGTCCTACATCATTTACACCTCCACATACCTGTCCTACATCATTTACACCTCCACATACCTGTCCTTACATCATTTACACCTCCACATACCTGTCCAACATCATTTACACCTCCACATACCTGTCCCACATCATTTACACCTCCACATACCTGTCCCACATCATTTACACCTCCACATACCTGTCCTACATAATTTACACCTCCACATCCCTGTCCCTCATAAATTCAGTCTGCTGCCATTTGGAGGCGGGGAAATGCGACAGCCTCCATTTTCCAAATCGGAGACAGGACGCCACCGTCGGGGAGGAGGGAAGAGACCAGGATCTCCATTGGCAGACTTAGAATTCCTGGCTTCATTTAGACATCTGCGATGGCTGGCCTGCATGACCCCATGGTCATTCAGCTGGACAAGGATCACGCAGATGGATACAGCTGAGATCATTAATGACGCCTCCTGCTGCATTAACATAATAGCAAGGATGGAATTGCAAAGCTGCTTACATCCAGCTTTTTAATTCCATCCAGTACTAAATCACCCCCTGTGACCTGACATTTTTGCATTAAAATAAAGATATTATCTAACTTTTGCTTAGTGCGGTGCGCACAAAATAAATGTGAATTTCCTCAGGAAATGCAATGCGAGCTTGGAATTGAATTAAAAATGCAGAACAGCTCATCAACCCCTAGGTGTCACTCATATATTACACACAATGTATTTTTCACTTACTACACAGAAAAAACCCAGAAGAAATATTCCACAATACACCTAATCCATTGTGGTAATAGATAACATCATTTTTGTTATAATTAATTGCATAAATGCACTGTCACATTTCTCATGTCAGAAATATATACACAAGGAGTTTTTCTGTAAATATAGCATGTTTTGGTTTATTATATAAAGTCTTTTTTATGTTTTATATATGAAGTATGGGAATCCACAGAACATAATTCCTGATCTAAACATAAAACTACCTGTCCTTACATCATTTACACCTCCACATACCTGTCCCACATCATTTACATCTCCACATACCTGTCCCACATCATTTACACCTCCACATACCTGTTCGACATCATTTACACATCCACATACCTGTCCTACATCATTTACACCTCCACATACCTGTCCCACATCATTTACACATCCACATACCTATCCCACATCATTTACACATCCACATACCTGTCCTACATCATTTACACCTCCACATACCTGTCCTACATCATTTACACCTCCACATACCTGTCGTTACATCATTTACACCTCCACATACCTGCCCTGCACCATTTACACCTCCACATACCTGTCCCACATCATTTACACCTCCACATACCTGTCCTACATCATTTACACCTCCACATACCTGTCCCACATCATTTACACCTCCACATACCTGTCGTTACATCATTTACACCTCCACATACCTGTCCTTACATCATTTACACCTCCACATACCTGTCCAACATCATTTACACCTCCACATACCTGTCCCACATCATTTACACCTCCACATACCTGTCCCACATCATTTACACCTCCACATACCTGTCCTACATAATTTACACCTCCACATCCCTGTCCCTCATAAATTCAGTCTGCTGCCATTTGGAGGCGGGGAAATGCGACAGCCTCCATTTTCCAAATCGGAGACAGGACGCCACCGTCGGGGAGGAGGGAAGAGACCAGGATCTCCATTGGCAGACTTAGAATTCCTGGCTTCATTTAGACATCTGCGATGGCTGGCCTGCATGACCCCATGGTCATTCAGCTGGACAAGGATCACGCAGATGGATACAGCTGAGATCATTAATGACGCCTCCTGCTGCATTAACATAATAGCAAGGATGGAATTGCAAAGCTGCTTGCATCCAGCTTTTTAATTCCATCCAGTACTAAATCACCCCCTGTGACCTGACATTTTTGCATTAAAATAAAGATATTATCTAACTTTTGCTTAGTGCGGTGCGCACAAAATAAATGTGAATTTCCTCAGGAAATGCAATGCGAGCTTGGAATTGAATTAAAAATGCA
Source organism: Taudactylus pleione (assembly GCA_031769625.1). Classification (NCBI taxonomy): domain Eukaryota; kingdom Metazoa; phylum Chordata; class Amphibia; order Anura; family Myobatrachidae; genus Taudactylus; species Taudactylus pleione. The sequence goes on along the minus strand of JAUIMM010000534.1, from coordinate 3,292,426 downwards.
GAACAGCTCATCAACCCCTAGGTGTCACTCATATATTACACACAATGTATTTTTCACTTACTACACAGAAAAAACCCAGAAGAAATATTCCACAATACACCTAATCCATTGTGGTAATAGATAACATCATTTTTGTTATAATTAATTGCATAAATGCACTGTCACATTTCTCATGTCAGAAATATATACACAAGGAGTTTTTCTGTAAATATAGCATGTTTTGGTTTATTATATAAAGTCTTTTTTATGTTTTATATATGAAGTATGGGAATCCACAGAACATAATTCCTGATCTAAACATAAAACTCTTGAAATATTTAATACAGAACTATAGAGTGAATTGGGACAAATGTCAACATAACATAAAATATAAAAAATTGGAATAAAAAAATAAGTATTATAATCTAGATGGTGATACGGAATGCAAAACAATAACATGTGGAAATGTAATATATACTAATAGTGATCGAGGTTATGATAATTGCATAGATGACACTAATTGCACTATCATCAGTAATTATTGTACTATTTAACTTACCCTCCTTTACTACCGGGAACTATATATTTTGAAGAGAAGGAATAATTGTTCCTTATTTTGAGAATGATTGTAAGGACAAATAATAATTTCATCCATAGTATTTTGCCGAAATAATATCTAAACAAAAACATCTAAGGATCCCAGGCCCCTATCTGCTACTGATAAGGACTCTGGCCCTCATTCAGAGCCGTACGCTCTGAGCAGAGCGCACGCTCTGAATGAGGGCTGCCCTCCATAATTATGGAGCGTCCTCCTGGACGCTCGTATAGCTGTGGGTCACCACCCACAGCCTATACGAGCGTGCAGTTTGATGGCCGCGATGGTCGTGACCATCGCGACCATCGCCACTGCGAGCCGGAGCCTGCGGTTGAGGTTTTCAACCGCAAGGCCCGGAGTGATTTTGGCTGTATCAGAGCCCAAATCACTCCCACTGACATCACTAGTGATGTCAGTGGGCCGGCTTCTGACGGTAGGCGTTCCGTTGGGAACGCCCCCGTCAGGGAGGCACGCCCTCGGCACGCCCACCAAAGGGGGCGTGCTGTCAATCAACATCGACAGCACGCCCCCTTTGATCAGACACAACGAGCGAAGGAAATTCCTTCGCTCGTCTCGTCTTGCGCATGCGCACGACGGAGCTCCCGCCGTCGTGCGCATGCTCAGTGCAGACCATCGACCCACTTGCGAGCGGACAGCCCTCGCGAGTGGGTCTGAATCAGGCCCTTTATCAGGCAATCCAAGTCACCTCTAGGAACGTGTGTTTTGATTGACTATCGGGGTCTGAACAATATGAGTTTTAAAAATAAATATACAGTTCTACTTATTCCGAAGTTATTTGAGCAAGTAAAAGGAGAGACCATTTTCTCCAAGATAGACTTAATGCCACACATCGGGCTCTGAGACACTGCGGGGCTGATTCAGCTTAGGACGGAATTGCAAAGCTGCACCCAGGCATCATAGCAATTCCGTTCTTGCTAATATGCAAATGCAGCAGGAGGTGTATGACACCCCTGCCTGCTGCATTTGCGTTCCCAGCACTGCCACCGAGGTTGCAGACTGGGACCGCCAGTCAGCTGAGTAAGCCTCAGTTTACGCAGGCTGACCGGCTTTCGAAGCCAGGTAACTGTGTCCGTGGAAAACGAGGCTGACGCTCCCCCGTTTCTGGGAACGCTAGCCCCCCCCGTGCTATCCCTTAAATGCCTCTGCCTGACATCATGCAGGCATCGTTTGGCACTCTCGCAAAATGGGTTCTGTGCATGCGTAGATTCCCGATAATCGGTAATCTGCGTTCAGCATTGCTCATATACATGTAATGTTGAATCAGCCCCACTGTTACGTGACTTGGCACTGCCTCTTCGCCTCCTGGGTTGGCCCAGTGGGTCACTGCAGTGGCCCATGACACTTGTAATTTACTAACCTTCTCTAAGGTTAGTATCTTTCAATAACCTTTCCAGTCCCAGCCCTGCATGGGTGCCACATATTGGTTACAGTCAGCTGAGGTTGCTTTTCCTCCACCTGACTTGTACGGATCATGGGTGCCATACTCATGGGCATATCTATAAAGGGTGCAGGGTGTACGAGGCACATGGGCCCCTGGGTCCAGGGGGGCCCCGCACTGCACACTCTGCACCCATAGTCAGTGGCTTAACTACAGCCCCCGCAGCCCCCGCGGTAGCTTGGGGACACCAGGGGCCGTTGCTTCACCACTGCAATACTGAGCACGCTGGCCTCTGAAGTGGGCACTGCTACAGGGAGGCCTGCATAATGGACACTGCTACAGGTGACATTGCATAAGGGGCACTAGTACAAGGGGCATTGCATAAGGGGCACAACTACAGGGGCACTGTATAAGAGGCACGGTGTGGAATAATTTAATATAAGGGCATTACTCTGTGTCGTTATGTGTTATTCGTGGCATAATTTTGTGGCATAATGTGTAAGGGCATTACTGTGTGCATAATGTGTTGTAAGGGGCATTACGTTGTGGCATAATGTGCTATGAGGGGCATTACTTATTGTGTCATAAGGGATGTTACTGTATCATTGAACCACACACCTTAAACGTCATCTTTGGGTTTATTCGTTTTATGGTTGGGGAGGGGAGGGCATCTGAAACTTTTTGGCAGGGGGGAGCAAAATTTATAGTTACGCCACTGCCCATAGTATACTTACCTCTCTGGAGTCCCACATCGGTGCGGGGAGCCGACGCTGTAAAAACGGCTGGAAAATGGCCGTGGCGGACATCGTTTGCGCATGTGCAGTACAGGGAAAATGGCCACATGTGACTTGCGCATGCGATATAGACTCCGGACACCATCTAGTGCCCAGAGTCTATAAGTGCGGCGCTGGCCGCGCACAGCTCAGTGCGCTGCCGGCTGCCGGAGGGAGAGGAGGGGGCCCGTGTCGGAGGCTGCACATGGGCCCCCTCCTCTGTAGAAACGCCCCTGGCCATACTTAAACTCCCCTGGTGCAGCAGTACATTGCCAGAACAACTTCACTTGGGACCGGTTACCTGGCTCCAGTCTCAGCAGCTTCTAAAGCTTCCTGTGTGAAAGCCAGTGCTATTGTTCAGCAATCATCACCATCTCATCTGCTGAGCGTTCCCTCCATAAAACACCTGTGCTTCTGTACAGCATTCAGCAGGCGCCAGCATCTCATCTGCTGTGCGTTCTCCTCAGAGAACACCTGTGCTTCTGTGCTGCATCCAGCAAATACCAGCATCTTACCAATTGAGTACACTCATCATGATCACCATCTCTACTGTGTGAATACAAGCACTCCACGCACTTTGCACACTCTTCAGCTACTCCAGCAGGTGTCAGCACTCCTTCATATCACTGATAATTTTCCTTAAACTCCCCATCGCCTGGTGAGTGTTCTCTCCTAACAGTGCAGGGTAAATCATCAACCATAGTCATAATGAAATAATGACACAGAGACTTGTATAAGGGGACAGAAAGGTCAGATTTATTTAATTTGAAACTAATTAAACTATTTAATGTATAACTGAACTAACTAATAAAATAAGAAAGAAAGACAGACAAAGTATGGTGGCGCAGAAAGAACGGCCCCACAATGCAAGATCACCAACTGCATACTCACATCGATCTTCTAAATGGGAGGTGAGCAGCCAGCCCATTACCACGCCCAAGGTATCCACCTCCCACCCCAATGACACGACATGAAGCCCGCCTGGTTAGGTCGTTGTCGCTGACCCCAGTAGGGTAAAATCAGCCTAAGCCATGTATTGGAAGGGAGAGCACCTCAAGCTCCAAAGACAGATGGCGACTGCTACCGTTCTTTCCCGCCACAAGAAAAGCCGACACCAAACAACTCAATGAGGGAGGGCGGGAAACAGCCGACCAGAGAAATTTCTATAAAATGGCTGCCAAGCAGCAACTCTGAAATAGCACAGACCCACCCTCTGCCAATCCTATAGGCTAACCAAACCTAACCCCACCCCACAACACTACCTCACTAAACAACTAGCCCCTTCTTGTCCAGAGGCCGACACCCACAGGCTCAGGTGTTTATTTACCTCCTTGCATATGAAATGCACTCTGTCCTAAATCTGCTACTGTGCTTTTCCACAGTGCCCTTCACTAGCTAATACTGCACATCAGGACACCCTTTTGGTGAATACCCTATACTGAATGAAGAACTTCATCAGACCATCTAACACCATACTTACCTACTCTCCCGGTTGTTGTGGGAGGCTCACGAATTTTTGGTAGCCCCCACACCTCTGGAAGAGTATCCAGATCTCCCGTATCCTGCCCACTTCCTAGTGAAGTGGGCAGCATGAAGAGATAATTACCAGGAATTGCGGCATAATTGCTGGGATTGGCGACTCCGTATGGATGGGGCAGGGCTAAATGATGCAAAAACAGTGCCAATTAACCCCATCCCCCCCTCGCGGTACCACGATTTGTCCAGCTGTATCTCCTTTCCGAGCATCTCCAGGGGAAGAGATATTCAAAGCCTGTAAGTATGTGACTGGGGCACATGTCCCGGTCGCTGTGTCGAAGGGGGGAACCGTACAGTGATATATGAGGGGAACTAACACAGCTCCAAGCACACACTGATATGTGCTATTATTACATGGGGGAGGGGACCGTACAGTGATATATGAGTGGAAATAACACATATCCCAGTACTGCCCACCACAGACTCGCCACTGCATCGCCAAGCAAGGCCCATGGTGCTCAGCAGCATGACTGCACCTTTCACCTTGCTACCGGGAGCGCGACACCGCCGTCACGTGACGTCACACTCCCTGTCCTGCCGGGAAGAAGAGCCCTGATGCCTGCCTGTCCTCACTGTCTGCGGCTCATCCAGACAGAAGGTAGAGGTGAGGGTGACTGGCAGTTACTGGGGCAGGGAGGAAACAGAGAGAGAAAGGGAGGGGGGACACAGATACACAGAATGAGGGGGGACACTGAGACAGACTGAAAGGGGGGCACAGAGAGACACAGTATAAAGGGGGCACTCAGAGACACAGAATGAAGGGGGGGTACAGAGAGACACAGTATGAAGAGGGGGGGCAAAGAGAGACACGGAATGAAGGGGGCGCTGTTTGACACAGAGTGAAGGCTTGGGTAAACAGAAACAGAGTGAAGGTGGATATTGAGAGAAGCAGACGGAACGTGATGCTGTGGCAAAGAGACTCAGAGAGGAGATGACGGTGTGGCTGAGAGATGCAGGTGGAAGGAAGTTACACAGGGGGAACGAGTCTGGTTGATCCGCTGTTGTATGATGATGACCTTGGTAATATTCCTACACAAACAGGCATCTTCCAGACCATGATATTCTTCATGAATAGTGAATACCGACAGGGCAGCACAGACAGTGTAATGGTTATCATTACTGCCTCACAACACTGAGGTTGTGAGTTTGATTCCCACCACGGCCCCAGCTGTGTGGAGTTTGTATATTCTCCTTGTACTTGCATGGGTTTCCTCCGGGTACTCCGGTTTCCTCCCATACTCCAAAAATATACTGGTAGGTTAATTGGCTCCCAACAAAAAACCTTTGTGTGTATATGTGTGTGAGCATGTGATAGGGAACATTGGGCCTGATTCAGACCCGCTAGCGAGTGCTGAGCACTCGCAAGCGGGTCGATGTTGCCCAAGTGCGCATGCGCACGACGGAGGCAGCTCCATCGTGCGCATGTGCGAGACCTGAATAACGATGGCCAAGCCGTCGTTATGGGTCTTGCACCAAAGAGGGGGCGTGCTGTCGATGGTGATTGACAGCACGCCCCCTTTGGTGGGCGTGGCTGCCCAGACGGAGGCATTCCCATGGGAACGCATACCGTCTGGGGCCGGCCCCACTGACATCACTAGTGATGTCATTGGGAGTGCTTTTGGCTCTGATAGAGCCAAAAGCACTCCAGGGCTTGCGACAACGAGACCCTAGCACAAGGGTCTCGTCGCAAGCCCGATGGTCGCGCTGGTCTTGACCATCGCGACCATCATTTTGGCCGCTCGCTATAGCTGTGGGTGGTCACCCACAGCTATGCGAGCGGCCAGGAGGCCGCTCCAAAAAGAAGGAGGGACGGCCCTGATTCAGAGCGAGCGCTCTGTCATAGCGTCCGGCTCTGAATCAGGGCCATAGATTGTAAGCTCCACAGGGGCAGGGACTGATATGAATGGCCAACTATTCTCTGTAAAGCGCTGCAGAATATGTGTGCGCTATATAAATAACTGGTAATAAATAAATAAGATGCTGTCTGCTCAGGGAGGATACATTTCTTCAGAGGTCCCTCATTGTGAGAAACCAACATATAGGTGCATATGGAATATGTTGACACACTTTTTCAGTGGCCATGTGCTTTTTTTTTGGCACATGCGCACACAGTTGGGGTGTGTGTGCCATTTTTAATCCTGCCCTGGGCGCCAAAGACTGTAGTTACGCCACTGCATAGCACACCACACACACATACATACACACACATTCTATGAATTCATACATAACCAGCATCACTTACCTGGGGCTGAGAGGAGGAGACTGGAGGCCACTGCACATCAGAGTGTGAGGACACAGAGGGAGCAGCTATGGGTGAGCATGCACAGCAACTCCCCAGTTCCCACTGACATTCTGTATACAGAGAGTTTTGCCAATCCAAGCTCTCTGTAGCGGCAGCTGCGATCGTGGTAGCGGTCACAGTTTGTGTTGTGATGCAGACACAGCTGTCTCCATCTCTTAAAAAAATAGTTTGGCCCATCAAGGAGGGTTCCGGTTACTCAGAAACCCCTCCTGTGTGCACCACTGCCAGAGGTTCCTGTCCAGAGTTCACAAAAAGCCTGATTCCTGACACTTAAGAGGGTCTTGTAACCTTATCCTTATCCACGATGACAATGAGTTGAAGAAAGTCTTCAGTACTGACACAGGTCCCTATGAATCTGCTTTTCATAGTTGAAGTGGATGCCTCAGCCATGAGCTCAGAAGCCCAGGTCAGAGGAATGTTTTAATTAGGGTTGAGCGGGTTCGGATCCCCAAGTCGGGGGGATCCAAGCCGGGAACTGAGTCTGGCTCGGGTTTTTCTGCCAGACTTGGTTCCCGGAACGAGGCAAAACATCATCATCCTGGTGTCGGATTCTCGCGAGACCCGGACTTTGCACATTTCGCGCCTCCCACCCCGCCATCTTCACTCCAGTCCTGGAGAGTGTAGTGAGAGGACGTGTAGTGTAGTGTCTGTGGGAAAGTAGTTCTGCTGTATCAACCTGCTCTGCTGTATCAGTCCAGTCCTGCTGTGCTGCTGTATCAGTCTGGGCTGAGGGTGACCTGCTCTGCTGTATCAGTCCAGTCCAGTGGTGCTGTGCTGCTGTATCAGCGCAGTCCAGTCCAGTGGTGCTGAGTCCAAATAATTTTTACAGGGGCTGCCCTGTGTGATGTAGGGGTACTCTGCCCTTCATCCAAATAATTTTTACAGGGGCTGCCCTGTGTAGTGTAAGCTGCCCTTCATTCAAGTAATTTTTACAGGGGCTGACCTGTGTGGTGTAAGCTGCACTTCATCCAAATAATTTTTACAGGGGCTGCCCTGTGTAGTGTAAGCTGCCCTTCATCCAAATAATTTTTACAGGGGTTATTCACTCCATAAAAATAATGCACTCCATAAAAATAATGGAGGACAAAAATTTGGAGGATGAAATAGGGAAAGATCAAGAACCACTTCCTCCTAGTGCTGAAGCTGCTGCCACTAGTCATGACAAAGACAATGAAATGCCATAAACGTCGTCTGCCAAGGCCGATGCCCAATGCCATTGTAGAGGCCATGTAAAATGCAAAAAGCCAAAGTTCAGTAAAATGACCCAAAAAAATAAATTTAAATTGTCTGAGGAGAAACGTAAACTTGCCAGTATGTCATTTACGACATGAAGTGGCAAGGAACGGCTAAGGTCCTTCCCTATGTTCATGACTAGTGGTTCAGCTTCACATGACGATGGAAGACCTCCTCCTCCTACTAGAAAATTTATACAGATTTAAGCTGGCAAAAGCACAGCAAAGAACTGTGCGTTCTAAGAAGATATCACAAATCTCCAAGGAGAGTCCAACTGTGGCTACGGTTGCGATGCCTGACCTTCCCAACACTGGATGGGAAGAGGTGGCTCCTTCCACCATTTGCATGACCTCTGCAAGTGCTGGAAGGAACACCCACAGTCCAGTTGCTGATACTCAAATTGAAGATGTCACTGTTGAAGTACAACAGGATGAGGATATTGGTGTAGCTGGCGCTGAGGAGGAAGTTGACGAGGAGGATTCTGATGCTGATGTGGTTTGATTAAATCAGGCACCGGGGGAGACAGTTGTAGTCCGTGGGATGAAAAAGCCCATCGTCATGTCTGGGCACAAACAATCCACCTATTCAGTCTGGAAATATTTATTTCCAAATCCGGACAACAACTGTCTTGCCATGTGTAGCTTATGTAAAGGTGTAATAAATAGGGGTAAGGACGTTAACCACCTAGGAATATCCTCCATTATACGTCACCTGCAGCGCATTCATAAAAAGTTACTGTCAAGTTCAGAAACTGTGGCTAAAACCGTAAGCAGTCCAGGGACACCTAAATCCCTTTGTCCTGTTGTATCCAAGCACCTGCAAACCACACCAGCAACTTCCTCCTCATCAATTTCCTCCTCAATCAAGATCGGAAGTAGTCCTGCAGGCCATGTCACTGGCATGACGGACTCCTCTCCTCCGAAGGATCCTACATTGCTACGCCTATTGCTGCCGCTGCTGCTGTTGCTGCTGGGAGTCATTCATCATCCCAGAGAGGAAGTTGGAACGCAGCATCTCAGAAACGCAGCTCTTGCAGGCTACGCCGTGTATCACCGGTTTCAGTAAGAGGCACACCGCCGACAACCTCTTAGAGAAACTGAGGGAAATCATCGCCCAATGGCTTACCCCACTTAGACTCTCCTGGGGATTTGTGATATCTGATAATGCCACCAATATTGTGCGGGCATTACATCTGGGCAAATTCCAGCACAACCCATTTCTTACTCACACAATAAATTTGATAGTGCAGAATTTTTGGAAAAACGACAGGGGCATGCAGAAGACGTTTTGGGTACTTTCGCCATTCCGCGACTGCGTGCCATAGACTGGAGTGCCAGCAAAAACTCTTGAACCTGCATTGCCATCACCTGAAGCAAGAGATTGTAACTTGGTGGAACTCAACCCTCTATATGCTTCAGAGGATAGAGGATTAGAAAAAGGCCATTCAAGCCTATACGTCCATCTATTACATAGGCAAAGGAGGGGGTATCCACCTGACTCAAGCGCAGTGGCGAATGATTTCCCTGTTGTGCAAGGTTCTCCAGCCCTTCGAACTTGCCACACGTGAAGTCAGTTCAGACACTGCCACTTGAGTCAGGTCATTCCTCTCATCAGGGTTTTGCAGAAGCAGCTGGAGAAAGTGAAGGAGGAGCTACGACGGAGCGACTCCGCTCAGTATGTGGGACTTGTGGATGAGGCCCTTCATTCACTTTGCCAGGATTCGAGGGTGGTCAGTCTGTTGAAATCAGACCACTACATTTTGGCCACCATGCTCGATACTAGATTTAAAGTCTATGTGGTGTCTCTGTTTCCGGCGGACACAAGCCTGCAGAGGTGCAAAGACCTGCTGGTGAAAACACTGTCAGCTGAAGCGGAACGTGATACAGCAACAGCTCCTTCTTCATTTTCTCCAGCAACTGGGGCTGCCAGGAAACAACTTAGATATCGTAACCAACCCGCTGGCGGTGATGCAGGGCAGGCAGGACCAAGTTTGGACATCTGGTCTGGACTGAAGGACCTGCCAGCAATTTCTGACATGTCTACTGTCACTGCATATGATGCTGTCACCATTGAAAGAATGGTGGAGGATTACATTGGTGACAGCATCCAAGTAGACATGTCAGACAGTCCGTACCTGTACTGGCAGGAAAAACAGACAATTTGGAGGCCCCTGTACAAGCTGGCTCTATTTTACCTAAGTTGCCCCCCCTCCAGTATGTACTCCAAAAGAGTTTTTAGTTCAGTCGGGAACCTTGTCAGCGAAAGGCGTAGGAAGTTGCTTCCACAAAATGTGGAGAAGATGATGTTCATCAAAATGAATGATCAATTATTTCGGGAAGACCAGCCTCCAGAAAGTACTGAGGGACCTGTAGTGGTGGATTCCAGCGGGGACGAATTAATACTCTGTGAGGATGAGGATGTACACAACACTGAAGAGGGTGAGGAATCAGTGGATGAGGACGACATCTTGCCTCTGTAGAGCCAGTTTGTGCAGGGACAGATTAATTGCCAGCTTGTTTTGTGGAGGCCCAAACGAACCAATAATTTCAGCCACAGTTGTGTGGCAAACCCTGGCGCTGAAATGATTGGTATTGTTAAAGTCTGCATGTCCTGTTTATACAACATAAGGGTGGGTGGGAGGGTCCAAGGACAATTCCATCTTGCATCTCTTTTTTGTCTTTGCATTATGTACTCTTTGGGGCCTAGTTTTTCAACTGCGATCCTGTGCCACTCCTAGATGGGCCACATGTTTGTGCCGCCCACTTCTGTCGTTTAGCATAGTCATCCAGCTACCTTGGTGCAACATTTTGGCCTAAAAACAATATTATGAGATGTGAGGTTTTCAGAATAGACTGGAAATGAATGGAATTGAATGTTATTGAGGTTAATAATAGCGTAGGAACAAAAAAAATAAAATTCTGTGATTTTAGCTGTTTTTGTTTTTTCCCAAAAAAATACAGATCCAAAACACAAAACGCATAACACAAAACCCGGAAGGGTGGTCTGGGCAAAACCAATCCAGATCCAAAACACGAAGAAAGATCCAGATCCAAAACCAAAACATGAAAAGTGGCCGGTGTACACCCCAAGTTTTAATAGTAAATAGTGTAGACAAGAAGCTGCACCCCTGTGCATATTTCTAACCAAACTTTTCATTTGTGGATATGAATTAAAATGTGGGGAATAGAAAACTGGTAGCAATTAAAGACACCTTTAAAGAGTTGACACACTGGCTGGAGGGCCAAGTATAACATTATAGTCTACAAGGATCACAAAAATCTGTTTTATATTGATACTACTAAAAGATTGTGGTCGGGATGTACTACTTATCGGGTTCATACGGGCATTGATAATACCTAGAATTGCTATTCCAATCCCTATAAGAACTTTGCTATAGAGAGACTTCCGGGTTTGTGACCTAGAAGTCCTTCTGCGCATGCACAGTATGAAGCAGGCATGCCAGGAGTGCTGGGAGGAATCTCTCCCAGAGGAAAATGCAGAAAGAATCCCAAAGACTTCTATTGGGTAACACCATCTAAAGATGGTGTTACTCACCAGGTACAAAAAAAAGTGCATTTTCTGCATTTTTGCTCTTAGTAAATCCCGCCCTGAGTCTGAGACAAGTTCACTTGTCACTGCTCTTATACAGGTTTATTTTGACCATATCCCAGAGTTTCCCAAACTCCGCCATTACAGGTTTTACCGATATCCATGCTTGAGTTCAGATGGTTGAATCAAAGTTGCTGAGGTACTAATGAGGTCACCTGTGCTCAAGCATGGATATCCTTAAAACCTGGACTGTAATGGCGGAATTTGGAAATCCAGCCATATCCTATAGACCAGGTTCCAAGAATCTTGAAAGCTGATTCTCTTTCTAGAGTGCTCTGGCTAGTTGATCTGCGGGTGGTCATATAGATTACCACTGATATCTATTCACTAGAGATACTTGAAACATTTTTACTGGTTCAAAATGCGATTGAATTGTATCATTGTCCATGATCATATATGTGGTAGTTAGTTTGTGATTTTAGAGTCAACTACCTCAGACCTTTGCTTCTCACCAATCTTAAACCTGAAAGTGAATATGCACTTCAAACCATCTGTCCAATACGTATGACTATGTTCCTCCAAAAGTGTACTCAGATATCCATAGAGTGCAATATAAAATAATGAAACACTCAACCAGTGCTGATCCTAGAGCAGGGGTGGGGAACCTTTTCTCTGCCGAGGGCCATTTTGATATATATAACAGTATTCACAGGCTCGGTGCAGGCCACGCCCCCTCCGTGTGATGTCACAATCGCCAGTGATCCTGAGGATGCTCCGGGGAGCTGTAAGGGCAGCAGTGTGACTGTCTGAAAGGTCCTAAGGACGCTCCAGGCTGCACTACTGCATAGATTCTGATACTAATGGAGCATCCATTTTTTTATTTGTGTAATTTTATATCATATTGCTATTGTGATTATCATGTCATTTTATTTTTATGTGATTCAGTACGGTTTTATTTTAGTACATTAGATTTGTCCATAGATATGTTTTTCATTTAATTTCTTTATGTGATAAATTGCTATTTTATTTGACCAGCGCTTCTCATAAATTCTTTTGCACATATTCCTATCACTTGGGGCGATCCAGTATCCCTCAAATTTTGTGGGAGCAGCGGTCTAATTTGTTAACCCTTATGGTTATTTAAATAAATTGATAAATACGCATATTAGTGCTTGAAATTTTTACCCAGAAGGCTAGCGCCTAAGTATTTGTACATATTGATTTCTATAACTGCAAACATCTTGCCACTAGATATACGTACATTATGGCATTTAACTCAGGGCACTGAGCACCAGCTAAATAGATTTTTGTGCGCCTGTAACCAGTTTCTAGTGTTACTGCTGGCTCTCAATGTTGTTCAGTGTACCAGACATTAGGAGCATTCTTGACCATGAGTCCCGGTTATTCCCAGTTGCTATCTTTCCTGCATCTATGCCGTTCACCCTGTGTGTGCTGAACAGAGTACCCTTATGTCCAGTAATCACCTGGACCGTGTGAAGTTACTAAAGTTCCTGTCACAGCCCTTATTACCTGGTTTATGACCTGACCATGATTACAGTCTTCTACAAAGTGTTACTCCTTTGTACTACTTTGAGAACCATACCATACATTTTACTTAGAGGATCATACCATACATTTTACTTTGAGAACTACTGTATACCATACATTTTACTTTGAGAACTACTGTATACTATACATTTTACTCTGAGAACTACTGTATACCATACATTTTACTTTGAGAACTACTGTATACTATACATTTTACTTTGAGAACTACTGTATACCATACATTTTACTTAGAGGAACATGCCATACATTTTACTTAGAGGATCATACCATACATTTTACTTTGAGAACTACTGTATACCATACATTTTACTTTCAGAACTACTGTATACTATACATTTTACTTTGAGAACTACTGTATACCATACATTTTACTTAGAGGATCATACCATACATTTTACTTAGAGGATCATACCATACATTTTACTTTGAGAACTACTGTATACCATACATTTTACTTTGAGAACTACTGTATACTATACATTTTACTTTGAGAACTACTGTATACCATACATTTTACTTAGAGGATCATACCATACATTTTACTTTGAGAACTACTGTATACCATACATTTTACTTTGAGAACTACTGTATACTATACATTTTACTTTGAGAACTACTGTATACCATACATTTTACTTAGAGGATCATACCATACATTTTACTTAGAGGATCATACCATACATTTTACTTAGAGGATCATACCATACATTTTACTTTGAGAACTACTGTATACCATACATTTTACTTTGAGAACTACTGTATACTATACATTTTACTTTGAGAACTACTGTATACCATACATTTTACTTAGAGGAACATGCCATACATTTTACTTAGAGGATCATACCATACATTTTACTTTGAAAACTACTGTATATCATACATTTTACTTTGAGAACTACTGTATACCATACATTTTACTTAGAGGATCATACCATACATTTTACTTTGAGAACTACTGTATACCATACATTTTACTTAGAGGATCATACCATACATTTTACTTAGAGGATCATACCATACATTTTACTTTGAGAACTACTGTATACCATACATTTTACTTTGAGAACTACTGTATACTATACATTTTACTTTGAGAACTACTGTATACCATACATTTTACTTAGAGGATCATACCATACATTTTACTTTGAGAACTACTGTATACCATACATTTTACTTTGAGAACTACTGTATACTATACATTTTACTTTGAGAACTACTGTATACCATACATTTTACTTAGAGGATCATACCATACATTTTACTTAGAGGATCATACCATACATTTTACTTAGAGGATCATACCATACATTTTACTTTGAGAACTACTGTATACCATACATTTTACTTTGCGAACTACTGTATACTATACATTTTACTTTGAGAACTACTGTATACCATACATTTTACTTAGAGGATCATACCATACATTTTACTTAGAGGATCATACCATACATTTTACTTAGAGGATCATATCATACATTTTACTTTGAGAACTACTGTATACCATACATTTTACTTTGCGAACTACTGTATACTATACATTTTACTTTGAGAACTACTGTATACCATACATTTTACTTAGAGGATCATACCATACATTTTACTTAGAGTATCATACCATACATTTTACTTAGAGGATCATACCATACATTTTACTTAGAGGATCATACCATACATTTTACTTTGAGAACTACTGTATACCATACATTTTACTTTGAGAACTACTGTATACCATACATTTTACTTAGAGAATCATACCATACATTTTATTTTGAGAACTACTGTATACCATACATTTTACTTTGAGAACTACTGTATACTATACATTTTACTTTGAGAACTACTGTATACCATACATTTTACTTAGAGGATCATACCATACATTTTACTTAGAGGATCATACCATACATTTTACTTTGAGAACTACTGTATACCATACATTTTACTTTGAGAACTACTGTATACCATACATTTTACTTAGAGGAACATGCCATACATTTTACTTTGAAAACTACTGTATATCATACATTTTACTTTGAGAACTACTGTATACCATACATTTTACTTAGAGGATCATACCATACATTTTACTTAGAGGATCATACCATACATTTTACTTAGAGGAACATGCCATACATTTTACTTTGAGAACTACTGTATACTATACATTTTACTTAGAGGATCATACCATACATTTTACTTAGAGGATCATACCATACATTTTACTTTGAGAACTACTGTATACTATACATTTTACTTTGAGAACTACTGTATACCATACATTTTACTTAGAGGATCATACCATACATTTTACTTAGAGGATCATACCATACATTTTACTTAGAGGATCATACCATACATTTTACTTAGAGGATCATACCATACATTTTACTGAGAGAAGCTACCAAACTTCAATGACATTTTTCTGAAGGCCTTTCTGTGATTGTACACCACCACGGCCCTTACTTTTAACCTGAACAGGTCTTTGCATTGTACATTACAATGAGGCTGTATTAATTTGATTCTAGTTCTTTTCTGATATATTTCATAGGCTATATGAACCACATTAGATAAACCAACCTATTTGCCATTGTGACTCACTGGTAGGAGAACCTGACCACTTACTTGTGTTTGCACCACAGACCAAAAACTTATTGTCTGTGATCTCCTTTAAAGGTGGGTTAAAAAAGGGCAGATCTCTCTGCTGACTCACAGATCGGCCGATCAGGTAAGCTATACACACTTACCGACCGGCCGCTCGACGTTTCGGAGCTGACATCACAACTGGGCGTCATTTGAATTTGCCCGCCTAGCTGAGATGTCAATCACTGGCGGTCCCTGCGGAAAATGTATGGTCGGTCGGCTAACCGTCCGTACAAAGCAAGATGCGCTAATATATCGGTAGGTATATCGGCCATCAGCTGTGCTGTGGAGCAGATGTGATATATCTGTCTGTGAACAACATCATTCACAGCCATACCTGCCAACCCGATCTCGATATATCGGCCGTTGGATTGAACGGCTGATATTTTGCCCATTGTGTACCCAGCTTAAGTCTTTGCAAAACAAATTCGATTTGAGTCAGTTTTGAACAGTGATTTGCTGTTCGATTTGGCATGTTCATGTACAAATCGAATGGCAAATCACACTTCAAAATGAACTGCAAATCCCCGACACCAGAGAGCTGCTTCATGCTTTCACTTTCAGCATGAGCAGTTCACACAGATACATGCAGCATACTTACCTACCTTTAATAATCTCTTCCCGGGAGAAGCCCGGGTAAGAGAAGCAGCAGGGGGCCGATGGGGGTGGGGCCTAATGATTCACGTAATTAAACCCCGCCCCCTCATGGCAAAACCGCCGCGATTGGGTAAAATTTACATAGGGGGCAGGGCTAAATGCTGTGATTCATGCAGAATCACATCTTAAGCCCTGCCCCCTTCACGGAGACCCGCGATCGCCGCAGGTATTTTCCTCATTCTGCCCACTTCACTAGGAAGTGGGCAGAATGCGGGAGAAATGCCTACCCTTCCGGGGGTGCGGGGGGGTTACCCGAAAAATCGGGAGCCTCCCGCGAGAACCGGGAGGGTAGGCATGTATGACATGCAGACATCAGTGAGATGCCTGCATGTATCTGACTGGAAAAAGTGACTAAAGATTTAAAATAAAAAAATAAAAAATGTGAGGTGTCCCCCCCCCCTCCAAAACAGAACCAGCCCCGGACTGTTCGAACCAAGGTCTGGTTGACTAAGTACAGGGAAAAAATTACGTGGGGTCTCCCTGTACTCAGTACAACCAGCACTGGGCTATGGGAACTAGGGCTGGTTCTGGATTTACAGGGAAAAATTTGCGTAGGATCTCCCTGTAAATCCCAGAACCAGCCCTGGACCCTGTCTATTGGGGGACTGATGCCACAGCCAGGGGAGCCCTATCACCGGGCCTCCCAGCCGCAGCATCAGCCCTGACTGCTAGTCAGCCCAGGCCAGGGATCCCTGGGGAGTTGGAGACCCCTCCAAAAAAAGGGGTCTCCCTCTCCAGGGCACCCTTAGCCTAAGCTGATAGCCCGGGGCTATCCCCGCCACACCTGGGCGGTGGGTGGCGGGTTGATTGTGTGAGTGTTGTGTAAAAATAGAAGTATAAAAACATTGTCTTTCCAGTAGAACTGCAGGTCCCAGCAAGCCTTCACCGCATGCTGGTACTTTGAGAACCACAAGTACCAGCATGCAGGACATTAAGGGCCCACTGGGACCTGTAGTTCACCTGTAAAGAAATGTTTAAAGAAACACACACACATTACACAGTATAAGTTTAATACATACATACATACACACTCACACATACTCACCTATATTACCTCGAGTGGTCCCCTTGTCCAGTAGGCATCCATGGGTTAAAATAACAAAACGAGAAACCCGACCATCGCACTAAGAAATAATCATTCTAACCAGAATGATTATTCCTTCCCAAATGAAGCGCAGAGACGCGGCTTCCTCCTTTGAAGCTCCGTGTCTGTGCGTTCATTGGCTGAGAGAGGTCAGGCCCCGCCTCTCAGCCAATAAACAGCTCCTCCATTGAACTCAATGGTGGGAGCCTCAGGATAAACTTTAGTTACCCTGCAACTCCCACCAGTTGCTCAACAAGTGGAGTGGTTTACTGATGTTACATGAGATAAAGCCATATTTACTGTTATACACATTGGTTGGATGGAGCATTGCTTGAGTGCAGCAGGGTGTCATACAGCTCACCAGCCGCTGAGCATATGCATAAAAACGGTGCAGGATCACAGGTCTCAATGAGCTAAGTGGAAGACTTGCGTCTCCAACTGTGGGGTGGTCGAACACAGTGAACAAGATGGCGCCACGCATGCGCAGTAGTAGCTTCAGAGACCATCTTGGTACAGGGAATGAAGCCTCCATGAAGGAGTAATATGGAGTATGTGCAGTAGCAGTGTCCATCTTCAATATCCCCCCTCACTACAAGCTTTTCCATATTACACAAACGTTCAATTAAAGCTTGTCCATAGCATCCTGAAAAGAAAACAGGATTAGACACATAAGAAAACATCAACATATTATGTGACTTGTATCCAGTCTTCTTGATAGACACATCAGCAAGGGTCCCCTCACTAACCGCATCGACCACCACAACAGTCTCTCTATTCACAAACTCAGGACTGCTGTCACTCATATGATTTTTGATGTCTTCCACACTTGTGACTTATAAATCTTGCAAACCTTTTCCTATCCTCCACTCACACCAATTGGATCTTGAGTTTGGCTTCTGGAAGTCCAGAGGCTCACTAACTGCAGTATTTGCAAATTCCTCATCATATCTCTTAGGTGGCTTGCCGATATTTGATTTTGCAGAACACTTTTTCTGTGGCTGAATGCCCAGGCTGGTAATTTCTGGTTCAGACACATCTCCAGTTGCTGGCATATCCAGTGACACATACTTGCTCTGTGTGTCAGATTCCAGCTTTTCTGTAACTTGTGCTCTTTCCTTGAATATGACATCTCTTGACTTGACAAGCTTTCTGGTATTTGGATTCCATAATCTGTAGCCTCTACTTTGAAGGCATTAGCCAAGCATGATGCACTTTACGGATTCTAAATATAGCTTTGCATCTTCATACTTTTGGTACCAGTACATAGTCACATAAGTGTTTTGTCTTTTAGGGCAATTGCATGAGAACGGTTCTTGACATAAACTGCTGTGGACACAGCTTCCATCCAAAACTTTTTGTCTAGGCCTGCATCCTTCGGCATACATCTTGTTTTCTCCACTAGTGTATGGTTTGCTCATTCGCTTACACCATTTTACTCAGGAGTATAGGCAATGGTCAATTGATGGTCTATTCCATTTTTTCTCAAGATCAATTCTACCTCTCTGTTCAGATATTCTCTATCATTATCAGATCTCAGGGTATATTGAGTTTGTGGCCGGTTTGATTTTCTACAAGTCTCTTGTAATCTGCATTTTTCCTTACTACTTCAGACTTTTCTCTGATGAAGTATATGTATGTCATTCTTGTGAAGTCATCTATGAACTTATTGGCTTTACTTACCACACACATCTGTATGTACTGACTTAAGTGGTGCTGTAGCTCTGCTTGCTGACTTCGGAAATGGCTGACAACTTTGTTTTCCTGCTATACAGCGCACACATACGGGTTTATCTGTGTCAGTCACTGACATTCCTGTGACCATCCCGTCCTGTAGCTTCGGGACACTGTCATATCCAAGATGACTAATTCTTCCGTGCCATCTCCATCTGTGCTACAGCACCACTTGAGATTCAAAAGTGTGTGGTCCAATGGAAGTAAAGTCAATAAGTGGATATACAGTAGGTACTTTGTGACATTCATAGATGATTTCACAAGAATGACAAACATATATTTCATCAGAGAGAAATCTAAAGTAGCAAAGACATTTGCAGACTACAAGAGACTTGAAAAAAAATCAAACCATTCACAGACTCAATATGCTGATATCTCATAATGGTGAAGAATATCTAAACAGAGAGGTGTAATTATTCATGAGAAGTATGGAATAGAGCATCAATTGCCCATTGCCTATACACCTAAGTAAAACGGTATAAGTGAATGAGCAAACCCTACACTCGTGGAAAGAGTTGTATGCTAAAGGATGCACACTGTTATACACACTGGTTGGAGCAGAGATTGAGTGGAGCGGGGTGTCATACAGCTTACCAGCCAGTGAGTGTATGCAGGTACCGGGTAGCGGTGCAGGATCCCTGGTAAGTGTGGATATCCCAGGTAATCTCTCAGATCTCATGGACCTAAGTGGAAGAGTTATGACTCCCACTGTGACACTCTAACACAGTGAACAAGATGGCGCTGCACATGCGCAGTAGTAGACTCGGTGGCCATCTTAGTACAGGGAATGAAGCCTCCCTGGAGGAGCAATATGGAGTCTGCGCAGTAGCACTCTCCATCTTCAACAGGAATTTCCTGGGTATGTTACTAAAGCCCCGAGCGCATGGCAAGGGGAATACCTACTTCTGCCGATCCGTCAGAATGGGAATGCGGTGGTTGGCGTAAAATCAGTGGACGGCAGAGCTTCCGGCATGCGGGCGCACTGATCCTCGTATTAGCTTTTCTACCAGCCAATACAGCCCCTCTGAGCCTGACTCAGATTCATAATAAGGTTTTAACCATATTACTGTAGGTTATCCCTAATTACTTCAATCTGCACAATCCAAGACATCTAAAGCATTGATGTCTTGTCCACTGCTCTACAGTAAATCACTGAACATATGGTATAGAGATTATCATCTATCATCACTCTTATCAAGACATATCTATTTTTTACCATCAATCCATATTGACATAAGGCTGTTCTGCCTTGCTAGTCATCCTCCCTCCAGATGTGCGGGTTAATGTGCAGTTCACCGTGCCCTATGCTTTTTATAGCGGAAATTTGAGCTCAAACCTTTGGGTTCCAAAGACAGCAGAATTTGGCTCAACTCCATCATGTATCCATTTACAATAGTTGCCCGTGATTGGCAAAACACACCAATGTTTCTACACTACAAAAACATAAGGCAATCTATAGTTACAAGACATACTCCTCATATACAGCTTTCAGAGCTGGATTGGTGCAAATGCCACAAATAGATACAGACAGCAATAGGTGAAAGAAGATCCAACAAAACTATGAACAGCAAACAGTAAGTGAATACTGAAAAGCAATATACGTATACTGACAAATCTATTTTTTTTATAGAGGGTAACTATAAACTGGACCAAAAAGGTCACGGTACAGATTTCAGACGTTCATTTGCCCTTTTTTCAGAATTATTCCTCTTTTGGTTTGTGATAGTTATCCGGAGACATGGCCACTTCTGTCCTGTCCATGTCTTCTTAGGCACATACAAGCCTATATAGAAGCAATTTGCATTTAATTGCGTGTTCTTTCTTGTAATATGAAATCCCTGAAACCTCCGCTGCCCAGCACAAAGCAGCATGTGCCGGTTTGGGGGAGGAAGGCTGATTCCGCTGAGCAGCAGCACTTTCTTCTCTCTCCCTACATAATGCTGCGTTGCTATAAAGCGACAATGGTAGTGGGCAGGTGAGAAGTGTTATGGGGGGAGGGGGTGATCGCACTGAATACCCTCCACACTTCATACAGAGCACTCCGATCAATCGCTGCAAATACTCTTTCTACACCCACTGCTGTCAGCAGTGAATTCCAGTCTAAGGGCTTTTACGCCTGATACCAAATACCAGTGGCAAGATGGTGACACGCATGCGCAGAACTACAGAAGGCGGCCATCTTGGTAAGAGATTGAAGAAGTCTCTATGTGGGAACCAATTTGGTGTATGTGCAGTAACGCTCTCCAGCTTCCACAAGTATAGTCTAACGGTATTTAACATAACTACATAACTTACCTGTTAAGCAAGGTCCCACGGTGCCCACCACCTCCATGGCACCCTCCACTGAGCTGTGGGCAGCCAACCTTTGCCGGCATTGAGCTGCTGACTAAAACGCCTACGTGAAGGGTATGTGAGCGTGCGCCTACTACTGAAACCTTTTGCTGAAGCAAGAAAAGCTTTTGCTGGGGTCCCTATTTTTTGCAATGCGGACTGTGGGCCTGATTCAGAGACGGACGCTCTGAAAGAGCGCTCGCTCTGAATCAGGGCGTTTTTTTTTTTTTTTCATGCGGCCTCCTGGCAGCTCGCTCTGCTGTGGGTGACCACCCACAGCTATTGCGAGTGGCCAGGTGATGGTCGTGTTGGTCTCGACCATCGCAACCATCGGGGCTTGCGACGAGACCCTTGTGATAGGGTCTCATTCCCGCAAGCCCCAGTGAGCTTTCGGGTGGAAGCTCACCCACTGACATCACTTGTGATGTCAGTGGGGCCGCCCCCAAACGGCAGGCGTTCCTTCGGGAACGCCTCCATTTGGCCAGCCACCCCCCTGCCTGCCTCCCAAACGGGGCGAGCTGTCAATCACCATCGACAGCTCGCCCCCTTTGGTGCGAGACCCAGAGCGACGGAGCACCCGTCGCTAGCCGGGTCTCGCGTATGCGCACGTCGGAGCCGGCTCCGGTGTGCGCATGCCCACTAGCCAAAC
Organism: Taudactylus pleione; assembly: GCA_031769625.1. Classification (NCBI taxonomy): domain Eukaryota; kingdom Metazoa; phylum Chordata; class Amphibia; order Anura; family Myobatrachidae; genus Taudactylus; species Taudactylus pleione. The sequence goes on along the minus strand of JAUIMM010000534.1, from coordinate 3,270,390 downwards.
ATCGACCCGCTCGCGAGCGCATAGAGTTTGCTAGCGGGTCTGAATCAGGCCCTGTGCCACTTACTCCATCTGTATATGACATAAGCAGTTCAGTAATAAACACAATACGCTGTGCTTATTGCTGCCTCAAAAAAAGTCTTTCTGCCCCCAATTTTGAGGTCAAGCTCAGTAAAGAAACAGTGTGAAACAAACTGGTAAACTGAAAATACTAAATTGTCCTGGGGTGTCATTTTCCTGATGTAACACATGACATATTATACTGACTTTTAGGGCTGGGTCTATAAACATGTTGGTGAAATTATAAGGCAATGGTGCCACAGGATAGGTCTGGCATTACACATTGCTGGGGTCAGCTTTCTGTGTGATGGCATTTTGGGATTATTGATTAATAATTTATTTACCTCTGGGAAAAAGCACCTGCAACGCAAGTCCACAGATATCAGGATGTCATGTGACCAGGAAATGTTACAAATCTTTAAAAAATGAAATATAAAACTTGCTTTATACAGCATGTTTTTTTTTACTACGGTTTCGTATTTTATTCTATTTTTTAATTGCCCCTGAACAAATTTCCTTATGTGATTATTTATGTCCCATTTGGTAGCGCCTTCAAGAATACTAAAAGGATGAGGATTGGAACTTGAAAACTATGGGCCTGATTCAGACCCACTCGCAAGCGGCTGTCCGCTCGCAAGTGGGTCGATGGTGTGCACTGCGCATGCGCACGACGGAGGGAGCTCCGTCGTGCGCATGCGCCAGACGCGACGAGCGAAGGACTTTCCTTCACTCGTTGTGTCTGATCAAAGGGGGCGTGCTGTCGATGTTGATTGACAGCACGCCCCCTTTGGTGGGCGTGCCGGGGGCGTGCCTCCCAGACGGGGGCGTTCCCAAGGGAACGCCTACCGTCAGAAGCCGGCCCACTGACATCACTAGTGATGTCAGTGGGAGTGATTTTGGCTCTGACAGAGCCAAAATCACTCCGGGCCTTGCGGTTGAGAAACTCAACCGCAGGCTCCGGCTCACAGTGGTGATGGTCGCGATGGTCAAGACCATCGCGGCCATCAACCTGCACGCTCGTATAGGCTGTGGGTGGTGACCCACAGCTATACGAGCGTCCAGGAGGACGCTCCATAATTATGGAGGACGGCCCTCATTCAGAGCGTGCGCTCTGCTCAGAGCGTCCAGCTCTGAATGAGGGCCTATATCTGCTGTGACAGTCATGGCCCCATTCAACAATGATGCAAAACCTCTATAGCACGGGTCCTTTCAATATTCAACAAAGAGCGGTTATCTAAGATTACCGCTGTTTGTCACTGCATCGCTCTCACCATCTTTAGACTCAATTTGGACTCCAGTATAAATATCCTTAAAGCCTGGACTGTAATGGTGGAGTTGGGAACCTCTGCTCTATGGGTCGACTGTTTGACCACGACGAGACAGGATGTAGTCAGGATACTGACAGTCAGAATAACGAGAATCAGCGGAATCCCGATGGTCACAATCCCGACAGATTCTGACAGTGAGTATTAGGGCTAATGTTAGGCACTTGGGGCAGGGTTTGGGTTAGGCTGTGGGAGGGAATAGTTAGGGTTAGGCTGTGGGAGCGGTGTCTTAGGGTTAGGCACTTGCAGAAGGCTTAGGTTTAGGCTGAGGGAGGGGTAGGTTAGGGTCAGACTGAGGGAGGGGTGGGTTAGGGTTAGGCACTTGCAGAAGGTTTAGGTTTAGGCTGACGGAGGGGTGGGTTAGGGTTAGGATTGGGGTTAGAATCAGTGGCGTAACTAGGGCAGGGCAAGTGGGGTACGTGCCCTGGGCGCCGTGGCAGGCCCAGCAGAGGGGGGCGCCACCGGCCAGGACATCGTACCTGCACCGCCCCCCCGCCACCATTGCACCAGGTCCCGGACGACTTTATTACTGTGAAGAGCACTGCCTGCTGGTGCTGCTGGGAACTGTAGGGGGAGCTGTAGCAGAAGTGTGCAGCCCCTCCCAGGCAGTGTTGCCATTCAGAGCTGACGCCGGAGGCCAGGATGATTCTCCTTCCCCAGCGCTGTGTGCTCCGGACCAGCCACTGCAGCCAGGTAAGTAAGTATTATTAATTTTTTGCTGGTGGGTGTCGGGCTGCCAGTGGGGGGAGGGGTAACTATCAATTGATGTCAGCCTTGTTTTTACTTGGCTGGCTGCATCTATTCTGTGTGAAAGGTGTGTGTGTGTATCTGTGTCAGTGTGTCAGCATGTGTGTGTGTGTCACTGTGTCAGTGTATGTGTGTCACTATGTGTGTCAGCATGTGTGTGTCAGTGTGTGTGTGTCAGCATGTGTGTGTGTATCACTGTGTCAGTGTATGTGTGTCACTATGTGTGTCAGCATGTGTGTGTCACTGTGTGTGTGTATGTGTGTCACTGTGTGTTTGTATCTGTGTCACTGTATGTGTGTATCTGTGTGCAGGGCTGCCATCAGAAAGTGTGGGGCCCGGGACTGATGTAATAGGCAGCGCCCCCTCCTCCCCAGGGGAAATTTCTGAAAGCAGCCCTAATATGGGGGTGGGTGTGTTGAGGGGCGGTGTCTGAGGAGGGGAAGGGAAACTCCCTAATTGAGCCCGGCAACCGCAGTGTGGTTAATCCTGTCTATATATATATATATACACACACACACATATACATATAGCCTCTTCCCTATCCGAACAACACTTCACCCCCACCCCTTATACCCTTTATGAAATATGTTGCATTAGTTTCTCCCCCCTCACCCCACTCCTTAAATAATATATATAATGATTTATAGCACCTACGCTAATGGGTGGTCTGGGTTCTGCTCAGTCCTCCCGGGCCCCAACATTCCTACTTGGGCAGCTGAGCTCCAGCAGCCAGCCTACTTCTGGCCCATTGTCTTCTTGGGGTCCCAAGGTGGTGCAGCGCTGTCATCATAACCGGAGGAAGGAGGCCAACAGGAACAGCCAGGTGCCGGCGGTCAGTCGTATATTTGTAAGTCGCCCAGCACCTGAAGGCAGTTTGTTGGGCAGAGAAGCTGAGCTGGAGCATCCTCTCTACAGCCCTGCTTATGCGCAGATGCTCAAATTGGCTAAACACTGCCCAAACGGAGCATGTTTGTATCGGACCAGACAGCGAGAGACAGCCTGTGTCTGTTGCAGCATGGCAGACAACGGAGGGGCCCGGCACAAAGGGAAGGTGTAGGAGTGGACAGTGGACCCTTCCTCACTGTCTGAGTGTACAGGCCTGGGACTCCAGTCCCGGTAGTCCCCCCCGATGGCGGCCCTGTCTGTGTGTGTGTCACTGTGTCAGTATATGTGTCAGTATGTGTGTCACTGTGTGTATCTGTATCAGTGTGTGTGTATGTGTCAGTGTGTGTGTCACTGTGTGTATCTGTATCAGTGTGTGTGCATGTGTGTCAGTGTGCGTGTCACTGTATGTCTGTGTCACTGTGTGTGTATCTATGTGTGTGTATGTGTGTCAGTGTGCGTGTCACTGTGTGTCTGTGTCAGTGTGTATGTGTGTGTGTATCTGTGTGTGTGTATGTGTGTCAGTGTGCGTGTCACTGTGTATCTGTGTCAGTGTGTGTGTATGTGTGTCAGTGTGCGTGTCACTGTGTGTGTATCTGTATCAGTGTGTGTGTATGTGTGTCAGTGTGCATGTCACTGTGTGTATCTGTATCAGTTTGTGTGTGTGTATCTGTCAGTGTATGTGTGTCTGTGTCTGTGTCAGAGTGTGTGTCTGTGTCAGTGTGTGTCTATCTGTGATGATGTGCTGAGAGACGACATGGAGGGGAGGTGATGGTTTGGCTGAGAGATGACAGGGATGAGGTGATGGTGTGGCTGTGAGACGACGCGGGGGGGAGATGGTGTGCTGAGAGATGACGCAGGGGGGTGGGAGGTGGTGTTGCTGAGAAACTACGCAGGGGGAGGTGATGGTGTGCTGAGAGATGACGCAGGGGGGGAGTCGATGGTGTGCTGAGAGACTACGCAGGGGGGTAGGAGGTGGTGTTGCTGAGAGACGATGCAGGGAGGGAGGTGATGGTGTGGCTGAGAGACGATGCAGGGAGGGAGGTGATGGTGTGGCTGAGAGACGACACAAGGGGGAGATTGTGTGGCTGGGAGACGCAGGGGGAAGGAAGTTACACAGGGGGAAGGAGTCTCGTTTACACAAACAGGCATCTTCCAGACGATGTGACCTACAGTACATGAATATTGAATACCGACTGAAGACGCCGTTGTCCCAGGGAGGATACATCTCTTCAGAGGTACCACATTGTGAGAAACCACCGCATAGGTAAGGTGCATATGGAATGGAAAGGAATGTTCCCAGAGTGACTAGAAATGGGTGGTGTGTCATGTCGGCACACCACATTCGGCATGTGGCTACGCCCATTCGGTATGTGACCACGCCCCTTCGGCATGTGATCACACCCATTTTTTTTACGCGCACCTACGGCGTGCACACTATTTTGGGCTGTTTATTTGTGTGTGTGTGTGTGTGTGGGGGGGGCGCGCCATTCTTAAACTTGCCCTGGGCTCCAAAAACCATAGTTACGCCACTGGTTAGAATACTTACCAAAATCCATCTGGATTTTGACCGTCGGGATGCGCTGTTGGCATTCTGTCTCAGTCGGCATTGTGACCATAGGGATCCCATACCCAACCCGGCAAGACTAATCCTTTTCCATGTCCATTTTCTGAGTGTCCACAGTGTCCGTGTTGGCGAGTAGGTGTATGATACACTGCTACAGTAGCTACTGGTACTTAGGCTGGGTGGATATCACTATGATAATGCTTATGAGTTACAAGAGTGATCTTGCCAAGCGGGCCCCCACATCTCTTCAGCCCACGTGACCCCACAGTCTGTAATCTGGCCCTGAAACCCATTGAAAAAGTATGAAATAGAAACAACTAACAATGCATTACTATTTTCCATATAACAAAACATAGTCTGATGATGATCAGTGTAAAAGTAGAAAAAATTTATATACAGCATGATGTCTTACACTTTCTGGCTCTGCATCTATAGGTGTATGATACAGCTTGCAATATGGAAACACAATACACAAATACAGATCTGCAGGATCCGGAAGCTGCTCTTCACTTATATTCTCATTTGGGCACATGGCAATGTGCCTTCTAAGATGGGTAAGTAGGCAAGAGGTTCCCAAATTATCTATAGCATTTTCCTTCTTTACTTGGCATAGCATGGTATAGGTGTCTGACATTGGTCTACTGCCGGAAGTATTAGCTGCAGCAGCCAAAGTGCTCGGGGAGTGAGTTAGTTTTGGGTTTCCACTGGCAAGAAAAAACCCAGATATAAAAACTGTCACTCATTGGTACCTCTGCCAGATTGTCGTTCTATCATCAATAAATACACCATCAGGGGAATTAGAGGAAAGTGCCTCCATGGTTACTAATGTGTCATCACAGGACAGGTGGCAGATCTGTAGGCACCCTATGCAGTGCCCATTTCCCAGAGTCAGCACCCCCGCACACACATTTGAGGTGTTCCCACCTCACGGAGGCATTGCACACATTCCCTCTGGCACTGCAGCCCCACCTGCTGCTTCTGTGTTGGCAGGGAGGTGTTATTGTATATTATTTGCCTGTAAATATTACTAAACTTTATTGTTCAATATTTTTTTTTTCTTCCATAAGAAATTGCTTTTATTGTTTAATCATCACCTACGTTAGGGAATGCCATTCAGACATTCAAAGACCAATAAATCTCCCTCCTTATGTAAACTGCTGTACGATTTTACATCCGTTGTCAGCACTGAAAGAATAGTAAATGACTCACATACTGAACAGACATTTGTGGTTCTTCTGATTTATCATCCACACAGTGCAAGAATACTACTCAGCCGCCTGTGTAAACTGTGGTGTAGAAAAATGGGGAACAGACTTTATTAAATATAACAAATAATAATGAAGATAACCACAATCATAAAGAAAATATAGAAAACATGATATATTTTATGTCCAAAAGGAAATGCAAAAGTTATGTCATGAATATTTTTTTACAGTCTCCAAGATAATAAAAATCATAAAAGATAATAATCAAAGATAGCAAAAATCATTAGAAATAGAAAACAATATATTTTCTGTGCAAAAGGAACATAAAAAGTTAAGTCATTTTCTTTACAATCTACAATTGAACGATTTCAGTATTCAATTTTACTTCAGCTTAGGGGCATATACAATTGGGCGCGAGGTTTAGCGAGGAAATAAACTCGTGCCCATCGGGCTCAATTTAGGAATGCCATGGATATGCCCGCTCCCGATACCGGCGGTATTCAATTTAAAAAATAGTGGTCGTGGGGTTTTCAGCTTGGAAAAACCTGCGCTGCATTGATTTAAAAAAAAAAAAATTCTTCACCTACCTGGCCGGGAGTCTCCGGTGGTCTCTGCGGCTCCCGGTGGCTTCCCGTCTTACTGGAGAGGGGGCTGCTGGGAGTCCCGGGGGATCCTGGGAGGCTCCAGGGACTGGTGGGAGGGGCAAGGGCTGCTAGGAGATGTAGTTCTCCCAGCGCCCATTCCCTTTTAAGAATAAAAAATAAGCATCTAAGGGTGGCATAGGAGATTTTTTCAATTGATTTTTAGGAAAATATAAAAAAATTTTATGCACAGGGTTTTGATATTTTTCATGGTTTTGACCGCAAGAAGGAGAAAATAGATGAGAAGAATAATAAAGTTATAAATATACTTCTACTGAAGAAATGAGGAATCTGTCTCCATGTGAAACACCCCCCTCTTCCCCACCCTCTTTTCATTTCTAATTTTATTAGATGTACTTTATCTTGTATTTAACACAATGATTTATATCAGTTTTTTTCAATATGCATTTAATGGAAAATAAATATTTTATAACCTTCTTTACTGTACCTTCAAACATGTATGTATCTATTGTGAATAATTTACACATGCCTTGCACACAGAATAGACAGTGCATAGCAGTTTTAAAGGTTTTTGTATATTATTTTTTTTCATACTTAACTGATTTGTATTGCTACATAGTGCATGTTTAGTTCAATAGGATCACTGAGGAGCTCCTAGCTACATATATATGAGTGGTTCACTCCAAGACTTGGCCTTTGAAGGGTCATGGAATATTGCAGCTCCGCACCCCTGCTGTATGGCAACAAGATTATTTTCCTGTTGTGACACAGTTATTTTAATCTGTTAGAAGTGTTAAGAAGAGCAAGTGACTCATACTGAAGGTAAGGAGCTTCAACTGTGACTGAGTTACAGACAACTGTCCTGTTAAATTTGGACAAGAGTTGTACAGATAGCTTTCTCAAATGCAGTATCAGTGTGTGCCCTGAGTTACAACATAGCCAGGAGCGGAAAAGGATGGAATTTACTTCGACGACAGAATGCCCTTGGCTGTGAAATACTGCTAATTAATAATGATCTATATAATAATGCGGGATGGCTGTCTTGCTTTCTTTCCTGCCATAATCCAAATGGTATTGGCAAATTAGAAAACCAAAACGACATTTACAATCAGAAGCAGCAACATAATTACCACCACCACAACCAAGGGGTAGCAGTTGGGAAGCCGACAGACGTAATCCCGACCGCCCACTTCCCGACTGTCTGATCCCGGCAGGGGTCTAACGACAGGCGTTGAAATCCCGATGCCTGTCATTAGACCTACGCCGGGAGCCTGACACCCGGCTTACCGATCGGAGGTAAGCCGCGCGCGGACAGCCGCGCGGGGGTGGGTGGTTCAGATTAGGGGCTCCCGGGGGGATTTAGGGTTAGGCAGCCTTCGGGGGGGGGGGAGGTAGGGTTAGGCCCCTGGGGGGGAGGTTAGGGTTAGGCACCCCCTGGGGGACTTAAGTTTAGGCAGCGGGGAAGGGGGGATTAGGTTTAGGCACTTAGAAGGGGGTTAAGGTTAGGCACTTGGGGGGGAGGTTAGGGTTAGGCACCCCTAAGGAGGGTTAGTGTTAGGGGGTAGAATTAGGTTAGTGAATACTTACCTTTTGACGATTGAGATTTTCAACCCTGCTGGGTTGCCGCTGTCGGGATTTGAACCCTTGCGGCTGGCGGTAAATCATACTGATTCCCAACCAAGTGTGTCAACACCAGGCCTGCAGTATGCGCAAACAATACGTCTCCGACGAAGGGGCATTTTCAATTACACACGAGAAAGTCCCGCATGCCAGACTTTTTGCCGACATCGCTGGTTTTCCATGCAAAAAAACATTGCGCTCGTCCCCGCTTATCCCCGTATTCTAATAGAAATCGGCGAAAACGGGATCCGGTGAAATCGGACATGGCGAAAAGTGCTGTCAGATTTGGAGAAATCAGCCTGACACCTCCCAAAAGATTCACTGACATTGGGGATCACTATAGATATGCATAACAGTTAATCAAACAGTTGAACAAACTTTGGCCAACATTTGAGACCAGATTATATCAACTAAATTTATTACAGTTTTGTGTGTTTAATGAACTTGGGCCCTGATTCAGAGCCGGTCGCTCTCACAGAGCGATCGCTCTGAATCAGGGCCAGGCTATTTTTTTTGGAGAACGGCCTCCTGGCTGCTCGCATAGCTGTGGGTGACCACCCACAGCTATATCGAGCCGCCAGGCATCTGGCTTGCGACGAGACCCTTGTGGTAGGGTCTCGTGGCCGCAAGCCCCAGAGAGATTTTGGCTCTAACAGAGCCGAAATCTCTCCCACTTACATCACTCGTGATGTCAGTGGGGCCGCCCCCAAACGGAGGCGTTCATATGGGAATGCCTCAGTTTGGGCAGCCACTCCCCCAGCCCACCCACCAAAGGGGGCGTGCTGTTACTCAACATCAACAGCACGCCCCCTTTGGTACAAGACCCGTCGCTATCCGTGTCGTGTGCATGCGCACTGGCCCACCATCGACCCAGTTGCGAGTGCACAGCGCTTGCGACCGGGTCAGAATCAGGCCCTTGGTTTGGACTACGAGCTGCACTAACAAAACTCTTAAAGCTATGTATTGAAATGATAGGAGCTGAGCTGATAACATTTTCAGAATTAACTGCGATAGTAACAAAGTACGTTCTGGATATTGTGTCTATTACGGAGTCATATCGTGGATACTCTCATCAGCTGGAACTTGGTGACCTGGCCGTGAGTATATCCTCCCCGTCTACCCCATCTGTGTCACACCTGTATGTCTGCCCTACCCTTTTAGAATGTAAGCTCTTGCGAGCAGGGCCCTCTACCCTCTTGTGCTTCTCCCTTCTTTACTTTCATCTACTTCTTACTCACCACTAGGGCACCTAACACTTGGTTGCTTAAGCTCTGCTGCTTATGTGGGTGTTATGGTTGCTAATTTGGCAATGTATATTATCGATGTCCTTGTCCTGTATTGTATTGTACTGTAAGTCTTTTGTCACCTATTTGTCTTCATACATTGTAAGGCGCTGCGGAACACTTGTGGCGCCATATAAATAAATTATAATAATAATAAAACCCCCTGAATAGGCCTGCTGAAGGTATTTGGGGTACTTAAATGCTCTCCATAGCTGCTAATTAGCATCTTTGCATAAGTGGTGAAGAATAGAATTTAGCAGGTTTTTTGGCAGAAAATAAGTAGTCCCAGCAAATTTGGGGTACACGAAAATGGGTGCTAGCATATTTTAAAGTTGCTAAAGTAAAGTTTTAAAAAACATAAAAATTCCACCTGCCGCAACTACCTGCAAATTTAAAAACACCTGGGGCATACTTGGGGGGCTACCTGGAGTCTATTTCCCTAGTTTTTAAATTTGTCCCCCAACTTTGGACTTTTTCGCCCGCAAAATGAAAGTACTTTTTTGGGGTGATCTAAAGTATTTTTTAAACTATTTTTGCCGCAGTTTACCTTTGGGGGACTGTCCCAAGGCTGCAGGGGTTTTCCGAAGTTTGCACCCCAAAACCCCAATTCTGCACTTTTTTTCCACACCTATTCATAGGCAAAACTATTTCGCCGGATCCATTGCATTGAGTTTCCGCACCGGCGAAAAGTCTCCGGAATTGAGTACGGAAGAAACTTTTTGTATGGCGAAATTACGTCACTCGCGATACTTTAGCGCCGAAAACTGCTTTTCGACGCTAATTGAATATGGCTCGAAGAGTGTCTGGGAATGTGTCTCATAAGCAGGGGCGTGGCTCTTGGCGGGCCTGCTCCTCATAAGGTCACAACTCCATGGTCCTGCATACTACACATACGTGTAGTATGTACTCACACTTACTATGCTCAACTGAACTTTAGCCACCCCCAATCTGACTCACTGGTAATTGGGGTGCCACAAGTTTTAGACATACTCCCCTGGTCTGAAACCAAGTGCCCATTGCATCTGACAGATGAGGGACCGTCCCTGGTACACTGTCCATCTATTAATAAAGCCTGCTTATCGGACTTTAACACATTTATGATGGAAGCTTCTTATAAGCAGACCATGTCACATCTATGAGTTATTTTTTTCCTCCATTCAATTATGGCGGATCAAAGAAAGGAGAAGATTGTAGGTAACTTGTGAGAAATATCACCACTTCTGTAGGAAATTTGACGGATATTAATAATATTATATAATATATATATAATATTACATATATTTATATTATGTATATTAGATTATATTAAAATACATATATCATATTAAAAATAATACTAAAAATATTTATAACCTACATCATTGTAGAGCAAAATTGTTGGAAGGAGTGTGCCCTTGTGCTTCCTCCCAGTGGTGCTGAGAGCCGCGCCGGGCTCGGGGGAAGGGGCGTGGCCAAACCGCACGAGGCGTGGCCACACTCTTTTAGGATAAAAAAAATATGGGGGGCGCTGTGAGCCCCTCAGCCTGGCGCAAAGCTGCTGCTTAGCAGTCGCTAGCAGTCCCCCACTGCAGCCCAGCACACAGCAGCATGTGTTGAGCTGCTCTGAGGTAAGAGGGAGAGGCCCCTCCAGAAAGCTCGGGCTTGGGTAATTAGTACCTGCTACCCCCCCCCCCCCCCTCTCGGTGCTTGTGCTTTCTCCCTCTAGCATCCTGTTAGTTACAATGAGCCGGTAGTGACTAGGACCCACCGGAGCTCACTCAGAAGGGGTCCAAGCTCTGACATGCGTTACTGTGCATGCTCAACGTCTCATCGAGTCTTTACTTCATTGTGTCCATGAGGACGGGATGGACTCTGAGACTCTCACCGCAGCCAAAGACATTTCAGCACTCAAACATAACCGATATGTAGTGGTATATTACCAGGGCTACCATTCGCCAGTGCATTCGTCCAGCTCATTCCCCGCGCACTACAATGCCCAGCATTACCCTAAGCTCCAGGCTGCTATATTTCACACAGATTGCCTACCGCTGTTACACCTGTGATATCCCTGTGTCTTTTGTTACTTGCTGTTCTACTAGAACTGATTAAGCTGTACCACGTGTGGACTATCCGCCACCAGCACCAACACCTGCGTTACACACACTACAATCAGTACCTTGGCTCATACATACTGTAGGTCCCTGGGTTTCACTTCTTATCTAGAGGACTACTGCACTAAGCACATTCCATTACGCATATGTGTGAGAGCTTTACTCTGCTACTACTATCTGCTGTCACCATGCCAGGGCTGCCATCACAAATTATGGGGCCTAGGACTAACAAAATAGACAGGGCGAGAAGTGACTCATGAGTCACTTCTATTGTGCAGAGCCGGGGTGTAGCAGTGGGCGGCATGCTGGTAGGGGCGGGCCCCCGGATATTCCTGTCACACACTTTCAAGAGGATAGTAGTAGCGGGCGGTACTAGATGAGGGCAGGCCTCCCGAGTGTCCGTCGGCGGCGTTGGTAGGAGGCGGAGTGGGTGGGCGTCCTTGGACTGGACCCGCCAGTCACTCACTGCTGTTGTGTGGTGGGGGGGAGGATGGATAGTAGCGGCGGGTACAGAATCAGTAATCAGAGTCCCTCTCCCTTATTAAAAATTATACCATAGATCTGTCTTGCCGCTCAGTCATAAACATCATACCCTAAATCTTCAATTTACAATCCATCATTAAAAACATGTCCCAAATCTACAATGCCCCCACTCTCTGATTAAAAACCCTGCACTTTCTCCCCACCTCTTATTAAATATCAGAATATCTAATCCTCACCTCGCTGCCTTTGGTTGGTCCCGTCATCTCGGTCCTGATCCTGAATCCCACAGCTTCCTGCGTTCTGATTGCTGGACAGTTCCAGCCATCCACCAATCAGTGCATGAATGCATCTCACCACTGTGATTGGTGGATGGCTGGAGCCATTAACCAATCAGCATAGCACAGCGGCACCCCACTGACTGCAGCCAAACAGAGCTGGCAGCCACCGGATGCTACGTGCAGTCACAGTGCAGAGGTGAGTGTCAGTGACTGTGACAGGCTGAAGCATGCTGCCCGACCGCTCTCATTGTATTTGCAAACACAATTTGAGTGGCCGGAGAGCGTCCCCTGCCTGCATGTCCCCAGCCCAGACTGTCCTTGTCTCCCTGTGTGGTCCACCGGGGGGGGGGGGGTTCCAGGTACTGCGTGCGCTACTGGGGTAGGACTCGGAGAGGACTGTGTGCACTACTGGAGTAGGAATCGGAGTGGGCGGTGTGCGCTACTGACATACTTGCCGACATTCAGCTCGCGCATTCTGCACAAACTGGGGGGCTTAGCTGGGTAATGATGCCACATTGGGGGCGGGGCCGCATGATCACGTCATCGTGGCCACAATGCCAAAAATAATGGCATTGTGAAGCAGGGGGTGGGGCCACGATTACATGATTGTCGGAAGGGAGCAGGCGGCAGCCGGGAGGCTTGCCTTTCTTTCAGGGGGGCCGTGAGCGATACACGATATTGGGGAGGCTCCCGGCCAAATCTGGAGGGTAGACAAGCCTGGCTACTGGGTTAGGAGCGGACGAGCCCCCGAGGGTCTGGGCCCAGGACTCCAGGATGGCACCATACTACTCTGCTATTATCTGCTTTCACAACATTACTTTGTTACTGCTATCTGCTGTCATCATACTACTCTGCTGCTACTATCTGCTATCACAACACTACTCATTTACTACAACCTGCTGTTACCATACTACTCTGCTACTACTATCTGCTGTCACCATACTACACTGCTACTATCTGCTGTCACCACACTACTCTGCTACTCTACTCTGCTACTACTATCTGCTGTCACCATACTACTCTGCAACTGCTATCTGCTGTCACCATACTACTCTGCTACTGCTATCTGCTGTCACCATACTACTCTGCTACCGCTATCTGCTGTCTCCATACTACTCTGCTACTGCTATCTGCTATCACAGCACTACTCTGCTACTACTATCTGCTGTCACCACACTACTCTTACTCTGCTACTACTATCTGCTGTCACCATACTACTCTGCAACTGCTATCTGCTGTCTCCATACTACTCTGCTACTGCTATCACAACACTACTCTGCTACTACTATCTGCTGTCACCACACTACTCTTACTCTGCTACTACTATCTGCTGTCACCATACTACTCTCCTACTACTATGTGCTGACACCATACTACTCTGCTACTACTATCTGCTGTCACCAAACTACTCTGCAACTGCTATCTGCTGACACAATACTACTCTGCTACTGCTATCTACTGTCACAACAATACTCTGCTACTGCTATCTGCTGTCACCATAGTACTCTGCTACTACTATCTGCTGTCACCATATTACTCTGCTACTGCTATCTGCTGTCTCCATACTACTCTGCTACTGCTATCTGCTATCACAACACTACTCTGCTACTACTATCTGCTGTCACCACACTACTCTTACTCTGCTACTACTATCTGCTGTCACCATACTACTCTGCTACTACTATCTGCTGACACCATAATACTCTGCTACTACGATCTGCTGTCACCACACTACTCTGCTGCTACTATCTGCTGTCACCATACTACTCTGCTACTGCTATCTGCTGTCACCACACTACTCTGCTACTACTATCTGCTGTCACCACACTATTCCTACTCTGCTACTACTATCTGCTGTCACCATATTACTCTGCTACTACTATCTGCTGTCACAACACTACTCTGCTGCTACTATCTTCTGTCACCACACTACTCTGCTACTACTATCTGCTGTCACCATACTACTCTGCTACTAATATCTGCTGTCACCATACTACTATGCTACTGCTATCTGCTGTCACCATACTACTCTGATATTACTATCTGCTGTCACCATACTACTCTGCTACTACTATATGGTGTCACCATACTACTCTGCTACTACTATCTGCTGTCACCATACTTCTGTGATGCTACTATCTGCTGTCACCACACTACTCTGCTACTACTATCTGCTGTCACCATACTACTCTGCTACTGCTATCTGCTGTCTCCATACTACTCTGCTACTGCTATCTGCTGTCACCATACTACTCTGCTGCTACTATATGCTGTCACCATACTTCTCAGCTACTACTCTCTGCTGTCACCATACTACTGTGATACTACTACCTGCTATCACCACACTACCCTGCTACTGCTATCTGCTGTCTCCATACTACTCTGCTACTGCTATCTGCTATCACCATGCTACTCTACTGCTACTATATGCTGTCACCATACTGCTCTGCTGCTACTATCTGCTGTCACCACACTACTCTGCTGCTACTATATGCTGTCACCATACTTCTCAGCTACTACTATCTGCTGTCACCATACTACTGTGATGCTACTATCTGCTATCACTATACTACTCTGCTACTGCTATCTCCATACTACTCTGCTACTACTATCTGCTGTCACAACACTACTCTGCTGCTACTATCTGCTGTCACCACACTACTCTGCTACTACTATCTGCTGTCACCATACTACTCTGCTACTACTATCTGCTGTCACCATACTACTATGCTACTGCTATCTGCTGTCACCATACTACTCTGATATTACTATCTGCTGTCACCATACTACTCTGCTACTACTATATGGTGTCACCATACTACTCTGCTACTACTATCTGCTGTCACCATACTACTGTGATGCTACTATCTGCTATCACCACACTACTCTGCTACTGCTATCTGCTGTCTCCATACTACTCTGCTACTGCTATCTGCTGTCACCATACTACTCTGCTGCTACTATATGCTGTCACCATACTTCTCAGCTACTACTCTCTGCTGTCACCATACTACTGTGATACTACTATCTGCTATCACCACACTACTCTGCTACTGCTATCTGCTGTCTCCATACTACTCTGCTACTGCTATCTGCTATCACCATGCTACTCTACTGCTACTATATGCTGTCACCATACTGCTCTGCTGCTACTATCTGCTGTCACCACACTACTCTGCTGCTACTATATGCTGTCACCATACTTCTCAGCTACTACTATCTGCTGTCACCATACTACTGTGATGCTACTATCTGCTATCACTATACTACTCTGCTACTGCTATCTGCTGTCTCCATACTACTCTGCTACTACTATCTGCTGTCACAACACTACTCTGCTGCTACTATCTGCTGTCACCACACTACTCTGCTACTACTATCTGCTGTCACCATACTACTCTGCTACTACTATCTGCTGTCACAACACTACTCTGCTGCTACTATCTGCTGTCACCACACTACTCTGCTACTACTATCTGCTGTCACCATACTACTCTGCTACTACTATCTGCTGTCACCATACTACTATGCTACTGCTATCTGTTGTCACCATACTACTCTGATATTACTATCTGCTGTCACCACACTACTCTGCTGCTACTATATGCTGTCACCATACTTCTCAGCTACTACTATCTGCTGTCACCATACTACTGTGATGCTACTATCTGCTATCACCACACTACTCTGCTACTACTATCTGCTGTCACCACACTACTGTGATGCTACTATCTGCTATCACCACACTACTCTGCTACTGCTATCTGCTGTCTCCATACTACTCTGCTACTGCTATCTGCTGTCACCATGCTACTCTACTGCTACTATATGCTGTCACCATACTGCTCTGCTGCTATCTGCTGTCACTACACTACTCTGCTGCTACTATATGCTGTCACCATACTTCTCAGCTACTACTATCTGCTGTCACCATACTACTGTGAGGCTACTATCTGCTGTCACCACACTACTCTGCTACTGCTAACTGCTGTCTTCTTACTACTCTGCTACTGCTATCTGCTGTCACCATGCTACTCTACTGCTACTATATGCTGTCACCATACTGCTCTGCTGCTACTATCTGCTGTCACCATACTACTTGGCTACTACTATCTGATGACGCAGCATCGTTCACAGATCATTCAATTGCGGCAGTCCTGAGTGAGTTTATGGCCCTGCTGAATGGCAAAGGCAATTGAGGCGTTGGAGCCATATTTCTTGCATACAGGATCGCATACGCTGGATGTGACACACCCACGAATGCCAGCACTCCCTGTTACCTCGGCATAGTGTGCAACTCTTAATCAGGCCCTCTGTACCTCTGGGGACTTTTCAGTATAAACAATCATAAATTTAGCTTCAGATGGATGGATACAGGGTTAGGAATTGCAATATTTATTGTGATTGGTTATGAGGCTCAGCAGCAGCAGGGTCTACCTGACAGAAGAGAATATCTCAGGATTGGGTATGAGCTGGTCATGTGACCCTCACACACCATCTTGGACTTAATTGGAACGGTAGTAGTGAACGATGTGTATATGGAGGAATAAACAACTCACCCCTTGGGGTAGATTTACTAAAGCGTGGTGGTGTTGCCCATAGCAACAAATCAGATACTGTCTATCATTTTCTAGAATGCAATAGAGAAATGTTAGCTACAATGTGATTGATTGCTATGGGCAACACCACCACTTGTCTGTTTTAGTAACTTTAGTAAATCTACCGCAATCTTGTGTATTAAAGCAACAAGCAAACATATAGGGGCTTATGTAATAGGTTGTGATCTGGTACCACTGCGGGAACTGCTGTGAGTCTTCACTGGTTTTGTCTTTAAAATGATTGTCACCTTAAAAATCCGGGAAGACTCGCAGGATTTTCCAGCAGCGGCACCAGATCGCACCCTGGGCCTGATACATTACCGATCACAACTGCGATTATGTACACAAATTGCATGCGTGACGCAGTCAGACGATTGTTGCGTTCTGCGCATGCATCACAGTGCGCATGCGCAAAGACTCCACTGTGATCAGGACTGCGATTGCAGTGACTGCACAGACCCATCGCAGAATGAATGACATGAAGTGAACGTTTGGGGGTGGTGATGGGGGGTGGTCGGCAAAACGTAGGCGTACCAGTGCGTTTGAACGCCACTGCAGGGGCGTACATAAATTAGCCATTGCGATGCCATACGCAGCTTGGGCGCTCACTGCGTGCGATGAGGTTAGCAATTCCTGAGTATGGTCAGAGCTTCTGCAAGTGTGCGTGAGGCTCCAATGGTACTCGATGTTACTGATGGTTTTGCAGACTTGCAAAATATTACGGATGTGTGTGAGGTAAAGTGGGCGTCCTTATTTTTGGCTGTGACGGCATTGCGATAGCAATCATTAGCATATTTTCGCAGTGAGACTGCATGCATAATCGCAACTGCGATCACAATAGCGATCCGTAATGAATCAGGCCCCCTATTACAAAAGCCACATAAGGTTTATTCTCGAAATAGTTCATTAAGTTCCTTTTACGCATGCATCTGATAGTGATTTCTTTATTTTTTTTCACTTACAAATCATTATTTTGTTTTAAAATTTATGTAAAGGGTACAAAATATGGCTGCACAGGCTCACGGCTCTCTGCATGTAGCATGAAGGCAGATGGGGGAGGATTTTATCTATCCTTTGTTTGCTGAATCATTATTGGTGTCTAAATAAAATATTTTTTTAAACTAATTTCAACATGATTCACTGTTGTGATACTTGTTTTTTTGGGATTTACACTCTGTTCAGGTGACAGCAGAGGCAGGGGCGTAGTATGAGAGGAGGGGTCCCCTCCTCTCTAGCCGGCAGTGTATGGAGTAGACTCTGGCGCTCTGCCAAAGTCTACTGCACATGCGCAGGTCTCTGGAAAAATGGCACAGTGACCATTTTCCTGATTATTTTTTTACGGTACATGCGCAAATCGCGACTTTTTCCATGTTATTTGTGCAGCATTCCCACTGCTCATGCAGGATTGAGAGGTTAGTGTTAAAGAACATGGGTGCATGGTGTGTGGTGTGAGCCCACCCAGGGGTGCCGAGAGGGGGGGGAGCGGGTACTATTTACCTGGGCCTGTTGGAGGGGCCCGGTGGGGTCTCGAGTCCTGCAGCACGCCCCACGCTCCTGCTACTTAGTTGGGGCAGGGAGAGAGACTGGCTACTGCTGCAGCAGTCTCTCTCCCCAGCCCAGCACACACGCTGCTATCACTCTGTGTGCTGGCTGGACTAGGGAGAGAGGCTGCAGCAGCAGTCCGTTCTCTCTCTCCCGGCGTTATATGCGATGGGGGAAGGGATTGCGCCTCAACGCCATACACCGGCGCCCCCTTGTGTGGCGTGCACGGCCGCAAAGATGTTAATTTTTTTTCAATCTTTTGTCAGGAGGCGGACTGGCCACATCTCCCCGGCTTTGCCACACCCCCTCCCTGTACCTGGCTCCGGCAAAGCTGTCGGCAGCCCTGGGCCCCTCCAGGACCCAGGGGCCCATGATCACTGCACATCCTGCACCCATTATAGATACACCATTGAAAAAAGGAAGTCCCTCATATATGGCCATATTTTATGAAGCACTGTGGCAGTTCTGCCCTACAGCTCTGAGATTATGGGTTCAATTCCAACCAGGGCCCCATCTGTGTAGAGTTTGTTTGTTCTCCATGTGCTTGTTTGGGTTTCCTCCAGGTACTCCAGTTGCCACCCACTTCTAAAAACATACTGGAAGGTTAATTGGCTTCTGATAAAAAAAAAAATAATTATCCATAGCAATATGTATTTATAGTTATACACATGGAAGGAAGTTTTACTGTAAAGCTCCCCTGGGACGGGGACAGATGTGTACAAATAAATATATTCTATATAGCGCTGTTGAATATGCGTGCGCTATATAAATAACTGTCAATAAATATTTTGTACATTCCACTAGGGTGAGGGTTAGACTTGGTAACAATTTTATAGGAAAGGCGACAACGTCCACAGAATACATACAATATAAAATGCTTTGCATGGCATCAGTTTATGCACTTAACTATGTCTACGTACCATTTAAGTAATGTTACAGTGTTTAATTTAATGTATAAAGTCTGGTAACTTGCTTATTTAAATTCTGATACAGCAAGCAAATATAATTTGGCCCAGAACTCGTACGTTCTCAATAAAAGAGGATGCTATTTTAATTAGAGACAATTTTGCAAGGGCTGTAAGTGCTGAGCGTCTGGATAACTTAGTTCTTGACCTTGAGTGTATTAAGAGTAAATACCTCTGGCAGATCAGTGGGTGTAATTTCTCACCACACTGCACATTCATGAGGTGTTAAATGCCTCTCTGGAGAGAGACAGACATCATGGGGGCAGAAGTTAGCATGAGATAATATTAGGGATTGGGCATTGAGTATTAGTGTGGGTAAAAAAAAAAAATAGGCAAAAACGTACAAATTGTAAACAGCTGTTTTTTGCTATACCAGTATTGTTATTAAGTAGCAAAATTGAGAAAAACTTTTAATAATTATTTTCGCTTTATTCTAAAACAACTGAAATAAAATGAACATTAGTTAGGAATATGACAACTGACAACTTTTTATGTGGCCGAAGAGAGATATTTATTGTGGACCAAATACAAAATGTTGTAAATAATGGTAAATATATTGTTTTGTCTTTCTGGGATGCCTTAAGTGCTATGGGTAATCAGGTCATGAATCACAAATTACACACGGCATGCTACTGATTGCTGGTAAATTCCTGTCATATTCTGTTTTACATCCTTAGGGCAGTGTCACATGGGGATTTTGAAGCGCTATGAAGTGGGGCAAAGGGCATGCACAGGCTGGCGTAGGATAAGATGGTGCTAAATCCTAGGTACTGCACACTGAAGCAAATTTTTACACAGCTGCAGTGTTCTAGACCTACAGCCCCTGGCATATTTAGCTGGTTATTCTTTGGGGCTTATTTATCAAATAATATTTTTGGGTTTACCCACAAATATTAAGCATCACCTGGATGTACCATGAAGGGACTGCAGTAGATATCCTCTATATCTGCTGCCAGTGGCAGATCTACATTTTAGGGGCCCTGAAGCTTGAACTGTTATGGGGGCCCCTTTGTAACCAGCACCAACAGGGCAACATCCAACAAGGTCCAAAGGGCCTTGCTGCCCTTGCAAGGACCTTGAGGCCCAAATGGTGGAGATGTAGAAACCCTCCAGAGAGTGAGAGACTGTAGATAGATAGATAAATATATAGATAAATGTAGAACCCCCAGAGAGTGAGACTGCATATAGATAGATAGATAGATAGATAGATAGATAGATAGATAGATAGATAGATGTAGAAGCCCCCTGAGAGTGAGAGACTGTAGATAGATGTAGAAACCCCCCAGAGAGTGAGAGACTGTAGATAGATGTAGAAACCCACCAGAGAGTGAGAGACTGTAGATAGATAGATAGATAGATAGATGTAGAAACCCCCCAGAGAGAGACAGAGAGATACTGTAGATAGATAGATGTAGAAACCTCTCAGAGAGCGAGAGACTGTAGATAAATAGATAGATGTAGAAACCCCCCCGAGAGAGAAAGAGAGAGAGAGAGACTGTAGATAGATCACATACAAAACCAAAACTTACTCACTTCCTCTGTAGTATCCCAGCTATTGATCCTCCTGAGTGGGATCTGTGGAATATCCCCGGAGTCAGGTCTCTCCCCCACACTGTGTGCTCCTGCCTCTGAGCTGCATGCCATCCCTCAGTCAGCTCAGCTTTCAGCTTGTGGTCCGCACTGCAGGGCCGACTTCTGACAAATGGGACAGCACAAATGGAGATGGGAACATCTAGTGGCACCTGGCAGTTCTGCACTCAGTAGTGACACTGACAGCAGCTCTCTATTCTGCTCCCGGCCGGCTCAAAAGAGCCATCCTCTGGTCGGAGCTGTAGATAGAGGGTCTGCTGGCCAGTACTGATTAGGGGGCTTTTGGGTACTCAGAAACTCTCCCTAAATGTGCTGCTGTAGAGCATATTCTAAGGTAAATATTAAGTACTTCAACCAATTGGTTTATGATTCTATCATTAAAATAACCTTATTTTAATAACACACACTTAAAAAACTCTATTGATTTTGGTGAAAAATGTTCTCAGGGCCCCTCCGCAGTTAGGGGGCCTGAAGCTTAAGCTTCATTAGTTTCACAGTAGATCCACCTCTGCCTGCTGCGGTCCTTCTATTGCTTGCTGCAGAAGCAGCCCCTATAGATCTTGATGGGGGCTGCTATGCTGTTCGATGTACCAAGCTCCGGAATGGAAATAGGTACCCTCCCCGGCAATGGGTGCAGCACATGAGAGGTCTGCGGAAGGTGCATGTACAGTAGTGCTACGGGGTCCCAATAGAGGAGTATAGTGATTGCTAAGGCGATTACTTCACTTCTAGGACACTGCAGGGAACAGCTCCTTTCAGAGTTCCTGTCACTGCTGGTATATTTTAGTACAGATGTGTCTAGCTACATCTTTGCTGATTGCGCTACAAACATGCGCATGCATCATGCCATGCGATTACCTGCAGCAGCATCCGGTACGCTATGGCGCGCACTACGATTGCACCATGCAATCCTATGGAGGTGCGGTTATAGGGACATATTTATTAATTAACGGGACCTAGGCCCAATAATTATAATTTATTATTGATGCTATTTGCACAATGCAGGATCCCCTGTGGCCTGCTGACCAGAGGATAGAGCTCACCGATCAGGGGACCCAGGGCCCCGGATTAACGGGGGGGCGACAGGGGCGGTCATCACTGGGTCCCCACACGTAAAGGGTAGGAGGAGACGGAACCAGTTCCGGCCCAGCGCCGCAAGAAGGCTCTATTTGCCGGGCGCACGCTGAGATTTTGTATCCAGCAGGCGCCCGGCTCTCTCCCTGCAGCGGCAGTCAGAGCCGGAGGCTGGAGCTCAAGCTCCGGATGCCAGCTTCCAGAGAAGCACTGTGGGAGAGATGTCATGACGTCTCTCCCATAGTGCAGAGGAGTTGGAGCAGCCGAGCGATCCGGACGGCAGCGGGAGCGGGTCTCAAGGTAAGTATTAGGTTTTATTTTTATTTTCTGCAAGTGGCTTTTACTACAGAGGGCACTAGTACTGGGGGCAATACTTGGGGGGGCATTACTACAGAGGGCACTAGTACTGGGGGCAATACCCAGGGGGCATTACTACAGAGGGCACTAGTACTGGGGGCAATACTCGGGGGGGCATCACTACAGAGGGCATTAGTACTGGCGGCAATCCTCGGGGGGAATTACTACTGGGGCATTTATACAGGGGGTACTACTACTTGGGCAATACTTGGGAAGCATTTATACAGGGGGCATTACTTCTGGGGGCATTTATACAGGGGGCACTACTAAAGGGGGCATTACTACTGGGGCATTACCATTGGGGCACTACCACAGGGGGCATGACTACTGGGGGGGCATTACTATTGGGAGCACTACTACTGGGGGGCATTACTCAGGGGGACATTACTACTGGGGCACTAGTACAGGGACCATTACTATTGGGGGCACTAAGGGCATTACTACTGGGGCACTACAACAGGGGGTATTACTACTGGGGACATGAGTACAGGGGGGATGACTACTGGGGGCACTACTAATGGGGGTATTGCATAGGGGGCACTGCATAAGGAGAACCACTCCTTGGGGCACTGCATAAAGGGCATCACTACTGTGGACACTGCATATGGGGCACTGCATAAGGGGCACCACTACTGTAGGCTCTGCATGAGGTCCCCATTGCGCATACCCCCAGTTTGTCCACATTTAATAGGACCCCCCACATGTTTGTTGCCCAGGGGCCCCCACAGACCTTAATCCGGCTCTGAGGGGTCCCCCGACTGCAGGTGAGTGTCTAAGGTTTTTTATTTTTTAACAGTAATCAGCTGATCACAGGGGGCCGGCTCCCAGCTCTGCTCTGCCTGTCAGACCAGAGCATGAGCTGGGGAACCGGGGGAAACCCTGCTTAATGCCATCTCCCACCTGGTATTTTTTCACAATTCCCCCTTAGTAAATTTCAGTCAGATCACACTTCCAATTACAAGTATGGGAATTGCGATCTGTTTGCTAAAAAAATGTGAATTAAAGTGCTTGGAGTAGTTTTTCATGAAACTAAGATAATGTAAAAAGGGTGTGAAAACTCCCTTTTTCACATTATTTTAGTAAAAAAAAGATAGATATATATAGAGCCCCAAAACAGAAAGGCAGGTGGAAAAAGCTCTGCATTTACACTATCACCAGACCTGTCACCAGACACTATTCCAAATAGATTGAAATGTTGGTTATTTGGTACTTTAAGGGATCCATGGATATGTAACTAAAATGTCCAGTAATTTACAAAAACAGAAAACTTTACAAAATTGAGACAGTGCTAAACTACAATAAATACTTAATAATAGTAAAAAACAATAGAAAGGAATTGTTAAATGCATCGGCCGGTGTTAACCACTTAGTATAACACAGTAAGTATTTAAATATTTTAATACTTAAAACTACAAACATAGTGATACCTGAAACAGAAGTCGAGGATGACCGGTACTGCACCCAATTTATTAAATTGGAAAAACTCTACACCAACTCTACACCAATGAAATTAAACAATGATGGGAGATAGCAGCACTCGATAAATATCTTGAGAATAAAATGATTCTGAAGGGTTTGAGAATCCAGAAAAATTACACCCTCACCCCTATAGATGTAAACTTCTACAGAAAATGGAATGATATACTCGACACATTCTCAGAAAATCTCATTAAATTAATTATCGAGGACAGAAAGATTTCACTGAAAGAGATAGATGAATCTATACACAAAATTGAAGTAAAATTTTAACCCCTCAAAACCATGGAAGACTATAAAAAACTAATGGAAATGACAAGTCAAAAAATGGAGAAGTAAGAAGAAAATATAATGAACACTAAGCAAAGAAAATTCCTAAGAGACCATAAAGAAAAAGACGAATATCAGAAAAAAGAAAATGAAAACAGAGTCCCAATCAAGAAAATATTAGAGAGACCGAATCAATCATGGGGACCACAAAAGAAAAATGACCAGCTGAAGACAGCTCCTGTCCCAAGAAAACCACTACTACAATACCCTAACAAACCCAATACTCCCAGAACCAACAGACCCTACAACAGCAATAACTTTACCTATCAAGAACAACAAAATCTTTACAAACTCATTAGACAATCATTCAGACAGGGAAAAGAAGATGAAAGAACCCATTATCAACTACTAAAAAAAATTGAAGGACAAAACCAAGAAGAAGAACAAAAGAATAAACCGCAAAAAAGAACATATCAGGATAACACAGAAAATAAAGACAATGGTACTTTAGAGATAATGTGGGGCTCAAAGAAACCACCAG
This sequence comes from Taudactylus pleione, assembly GCA_031769625.1. Taxonomy (NCBI): domain Eukaryota; kingdom Metazoa; phylum Chordata; class Amphibia; order Anura; family Myobatrachidae; genus Taudactylus; species Taudactylus pleione. Next base: position 3,245,838 of record JAUIMM010000534.1, on the reverse strand, counting down.
TCTTCATGATTTCAGCACAAAAGAGAACAAAAACAACCCACAATATGAAAGTGAGGAACAAGGGGGAGGCAAGAAGAAAAACAAAGTAACGCCATCCGAAGAATCACAAGCCGAAATTATATTTAAACTGTGCAGTAAAATACTCAGTGAGAACAAAACAAAGGTCCTAAGGAAATTTCTCAAATTTGCCCCCCAATCCAAAATGAATAAGTTTGATACCTACATCGATTCACAAAAGTTCATTAGGAAACTCTGGGCCTGATTCAGAGCCGGACGCTATTTGCGGACGGTCGTTCCAAAAAAGGGGCCGGCTATTTAAATTGAGCGCTCGCTCTTTGTGGTTTGTTGACGCCTCTATGTCTGAGCGAGCAAACGAAAAATGCGCTCGCTATTTTGTAAAGACGCCCCTTTGCCGTTCACAACACACGTCAACTCTGGTATTTATTAGATTAATCGGGTACATCGAAAGGCATCTGAACTGCTCGCAGTGCTTGTGGTAGGTTTTTCTTACTGCTATCACTGCGAGCAGTTCAGGCTAAAAGACAACCAAGTGACGTGGTCGATGACGCTCCTTTACTAATTATGCACTCCCATTAAACGCCCTTTTGACCATTTAGCACACCTGCGTTCGGATCTCCACTCCCCCGTTTTCAAGCACCTTCCCCTGTTACCACCCACAAATGGTACATTCTGTCAATCAAATTAGCAGCCCCTCACTGTTTTGCTAGCGCACGATTTCCGATCGCAATGACTGGTTTGCGCATGCGCATTACGACCCATACGCATGCGCAGTTGTGCGAACATCGTTCAGAGCAAACGAGCGGCCGCTTACGAGCGGCTCTGAATCAGGCCCACTGTTTTAAAAAATTCTTCATGCGAGATCCGGTCACAAGACAAACACTAATAAACACCCCACAATATAAACACATGGACTTCAGACCGAAATCTACGTTTTTTTCTGAACCATGTAAAGGGTGCAGCAATCAAAACTTTTCAACGGTTAATAGAACGTGATATCCAAGAACTACCAGGAAAAACAAGACTAAAGTACAACCTGACCAACGAGGAAAAAAAAGCACCAAATGATCTAAAGAAAGACACCTCCATTATAATTAAACCAGCAGATAAAGGAGGCAGAGTAGTGATTCTGGATAAAGAAAAATATGAGCGCAAAGCAGAGAAACTCCTGAGTGATCTAGATACCTACACAAAACAAAAAAAAGACCCTACGAGGGATTTCCAGATAGCACTAACCAGACATGAAGTTTTAAATAAAGGAATCTTAACAAAAAAAGATTCCTTTATTTACCCCAAAATCCCAACTTTCTATCATCTGCCCAAAGTCCACAAAGATCTATAAAATCCACCTGGCAGACCAATTGTGTCAGGGATCAGATCAGTACATCAAATCTGTCAAAATTTATAGATTTCTTTCTACAGGATCTAGTAAAAAACCAACAAAGTTTCCTTAAAGACACAATGAGCATTCTACAAGTTCTCCACAACATAAAATGGCAAAATTCCTTCACCCTCTGCACAAGTGACATCAAGTCATTATACACAGTTATAGAACATGAAGAAGGCTGTGAAGCAACCAGGCATTTCTTATCTAATCAAACTGATTTAGTCACCAGCCAAATTAACTTTATCATAGAAAACATAGAGCTCATCCTCAAACACAACTATTTTTGGAACAAAGGAGAATTCTATTTACAGAAATGAGGCACAGCAATGGGTACACCATTCGCACCAAGCTACACTAATCTTTTTGTGGCTTAGTGGGAAGACAGCAACATCTGGAACAACAACATGTATAGAAAGAATATTGTGAATTGGCATCGCTACATATATGACGTATTCTTCATCTGGAACGGCCCAGAAGATGACCTAAAAGATTTTATGAAGCATATGAACAGTAACATCCTTAACTATCGACTACCTACAGCACTGAAAGAGTAATATTTCTAGACTTAGAAATCTATATCAAGAACAACGAAATCCACACTCAAACTCATATTAGAAAGTCAATGGGAATAATATGCTAAACTACAACAGCAACCATCACAGATGTTGGATAAAAAATATCCCGTGTGGCCAGTTCCATCAAATAAATCGAAATTGTACAGAAGATAAGACATTTGAACTACAAAGTTTGGAAATGAAAAATAGATTCCTGTGAAAAGGCTATAAAGAGCCAACCTTGCAGAAACAACTGGAAGAAATATTCTAGCCCTGCCTTTAAAAGGAAGTTTCTGGGAACTCTCTTGTACCAGAGTACAGGCTCATTTTATTATACTCCAGAGTTCCTGTGATATTCCATTACCTGTTTCTGACCTTGGCTTCGTTTGTGACCCTGATTTCACCTGACCCCTGGTACTGAATCTGATATCTGGTTTTGACTTTGAATATTCCCTGTGACCTGTTTATGCCTGCTCCCTGGTACCATTTAGTCCATTTGGTTCTGACCCAGCCTGTCGACTAAGCTATACGTCTCCTCCATTGCATCCAGAGTTTACCAGCACCTGTATAATGGAACCTATCCTGAGGACCGCGACCTGTGTGTTGGATGCAGCCAAGTCCATACCCTCTTGTGAGGGTCCCTGGTGAATACCGCCGGCACATTATACTCCGCGCATCAGGCATAGGTCTAGCCAACTCCCTAAATACTGGCCGCATCCATAATCCATCCAAGAGCTGTGACAGACCACAAGACAACAAGAAGACTCAGGGCCTGAGTCAGACCCGGTCGCTAAGTTGCGCTCGCTCGCTTTGAGCGATGGTTGCCCATCTGCACATGCGTATGCATTGCAGTGCACATGCACGAACCAGTCACTGCGATGGGGAAGCGATCGCTCGTAGCCCGCAGATGGGCCGCTACTTTGAGTGACAGAATGTGCTGTTTGTGGGTGGTAACAGGGGAAGGTGCTTGGGAAAGGGGGAGTGGTGCTGCAAACCCAGGCGTGTCTGAGCATCAAAACGGAGTTTAATGGGAGTGCATAATTAGCAAATACTGGCCGCATCCATAATCCATCCAAGAGTTGTGACAGAATACTCTGGGCCCAAAAACATGGATGCTGCTGGTAATCTGTCACTGCAAGACCTACTTGAGAATCTACTTGCTAGAGTCGAGAAACAGGAACAACACCAGGCTCAGATTATGCAGTGTCTGCAGACCCTAATGCAATGATTCAGTGCTGCTCAGCCGCCTTCGGCTCAACCTGTCCCACCTCCTATGGCGACTGTACAAGCTGCAGGTGCTTCCGCACCATTACGCATTCCAAATCCTACAAAGACTGTCGTGGATTCTTGAACCAGTGCTCAATCCAATTTGAGATCCAAGCAGCAAATTTACCTTCAGAAAGGACGAAGGTGGCTTACTTGATCTCGCTACCGTCCGGTAAGGCGTTGGCTCGGGCCTCACCGTTGTGGGAAAGGAATGATCCCCTAGTCAACAACTATGCTGAGTTTCTGAAAGCTTTTCAGAAGGTCTTCGATGAGGTCTGGGCAAGCATCCTCCGCAGAGTCAGCTATTTTGCAGCTGAAACAGGGAAACCAATCTGCAGGATAGTATGCAGTTCTGAATCCTTGCTTCTGAGTTGGGGTGGAATAATGAAGCCCTGGTTGCCGCATTTATGCAGGGGCTGTTGGATCCAATTAAAGATGTCCTTGCATCAAAGGAATTGCCAACTTCCTTGGACGACTTAATCTCCTTGTGTATCTGAGTAGATCTGCGCCACAGAGAGAGAGCACGTGAAAAGGAACAGTCTCGCCGCTTTACCTTTAAGCTTGCTCCATGTTTCACGGCACCTACTGAGCTCCCAGAGGAACCCATGCAGATTGGGAAGTCTTGCCTTGCCGCAGAAATGGATAAGAGATTTAAAAATAAACTTTGTACTGTGGTGAACCAGGTCATTTTCTCTCTGGCTGTCCAAAGTATCCGGGAAACGAGAAGGCCAAACTGATCAAGGGGTGGTCAGGTTAGGTGCATTTCAATACACCCCAAAAAACAGTGTCACTTCCCAGTTTTCCATCGATGTAACTCTGGTCGTGGGAAATTCTTCCGAAGTCATCAAGGCCTTCTTAAATTCGGGTGCTGATGGCAATTTCATTACGGCTAAGAAGGTCCAAGAGTTAAAGATTGCCAGTATGCCGCTGCAAAACCCCGTTTGCATAATTGGAGTGGATGGGAATAAACTTCCTACGGCTACTATTCACTCGCTGTCAACCGAAGTCACCATGCAAGTAGGGGCTCTGCATCGAGTATTGATAGCATTCTATATTCTTCCGTCAGCCAAGAGTCCAATCATTCTAGGTATTCCCTGGCTCTGCAAGCATGCTCCTGTTCTAGATTGGAAGGCACCTCAAAGCCTCTCGTGGGGTTCCTAATGCCGTGGGTCCTGTTTATCAGCTGTTAAACCTCCACACCATGTCATTCAAAGCTCAGTCGTCTCTCCGGAAGACCAATTTCCAGTTCTATATAGATATGTGTTCCGTAAAAAGGCCGCAGAAACGCTTCCTGCTCACCGGGAGTGGGATTGCACTATAGACCTACTACCTGGGAAGGTGCCACCCCGTGGAAGAATTTTTTTCCCTTTCGCTTCCAGAATCCCAGGCTGTAACCGAATACGTTTAGGAAAATCTAGAGTGAGGGTTTATCAGGGAGTCTAAATCACCCACTGGAGCTGGCCTGTTCTTTGTTAAGAAGAAAGGTGGAGGTTTGAGACCATTTATTAATTACCGGGGCTTGAATGCAAATACCATTAAGGACCGGTATCCTCTACCACTGATTTCTGAACTTTTTGACTGAATAAAAGGGGCAAAGATTTTCACTAAACTGGAAAACCTCGTGGGGCTTACAACCTAATCACAATCCGGTGGGGAGACGAGTGGAAGATGACCTTTAACACTCGTGACGGCCACTATGAGTACTTAGTCATGCCCTTTGGATTAAGTAATGCCCCAGCTGTTTTCCAAAAATACATGATCCATATCTTCCGGGACCTGTTATACAAGTACGCGGTGGTATATCTGGTTGATATCCTGATATTTTCAGAGGATATGGCAAGTCATCGCAAACATGTGTGTGAGGTACTGTCTTGACTCCAGGCTGACCAGCTCTTTTGCAAACTTGAGAAATGCTCCTTCGAGCAAAAAGAACTAACTTTTTTGGGGTACATAATTTTGGGTTCCTGTATTAGATTGGATCCAGAGAAGCTTGCCACCATTGTAAACTGGCCCCGTCCAGTCGGGTTGAAAGCTATACAACGTTTCCTGGGGTTTTGCAATTTCCACCGCCAGTTCATCAGGAATTATTTGTCCATCGCCGCCTCCATCACTGCTCTTACTAAAAGGGTCAAGACAGTCATGTATGGCTACCTGAGGCAGAGGAAGCATTCGGTTAATTGAAGCAATGCTTCCTTTCAGTGCCTATTCTGAGGCAACCAAATTGTGATTTATCGTTTTTTTGGGAGGTGGACGCTTCCACGGTTGGTTTTGGGAGCAGTGCTGTCACAGAGGGATAAAGAAAAGAAGTGGTACTCCTGTGGGTTCTTCTCCTGGAAGTTCTCTGCGCCAGAAAGACACTATGCTGTTGGAGATAAGGAACTGCTGGCCATCAAGTTGGCTCTCCAGGAATGGCGACACTTGTTGGAGGGAGCTAAATTTCCGGTGACTATATACCGATCATAAGAACTTGACATATCTCAAGACGGCCCATTGTCTAAATTACCGTCAGTCTAGGTGGTCGTTATTTTTTGATCGGTTTAATCTTGTGATTACCTACCGACCGGGTAATAAGAATGTCAAGGCCGATGCACTATCTCCAGCATTCAGCTCTGCTGAAATGGAGGAACTAAAGGAAGACAAGGCCATTCTAAACCCTGCTTGCTTTGTAGCTTTTACCAACAAGGTCAAGATTCCACCGGGGAAAACATTTGTAGCACCTGAATTATGGTCCAAGTTGGCAGGAGTCAACAGAACTCTAGAATTAATCCTCAGGGGGTATTAGTGGCCGACGGTCCGTCAAGATATTAAGGATTTTGTGGCAGCCTGTCCCATATGTGCTTAGCACAAGATCCCTCTGCACTCTCCATCAGGCCCTTTGTTGTCACTTCCACCCCCCGGGAGGTTAGGTTTAGGCTAGGGGAAGGGGGGTTAGGGTTAGGCAACCCCGGGGGAAGTTAAGTCCCTTGGGGGACTTAGGTTTCGGCGGTGGGGAAGGGGGGGTTGTTTAGGCACTTAGATGGGGGATTAGGGTTAGGCACTTAGGGGGGAGGTTAGGGTAGGCACCCCTAAGGGAGGGTTAGGGTTAAGGGGGAAATTAGGTTAGTTTATACGTACCTGAGGATGATCAGGAGTTCCTCCTCTGCCGGGATGCCACTGTCGGGATTAGAACCGCCGACAATGCGGCCGGCGGTAAATCATACTGAATCTCACTTAGGATACCTAATGTGTTTCATGTATCTCTCCTGAAGCCTCTGGTGCTTAATCGTTTTTCTACACCTTGCAGTCCTCATCCTGCAATTTAAGTGGATCATCAGGAGGATTATGAGTTGAAGCAAATCCTGGACTCCAGGTTTTCAAGGGGATCTGTACAGTTCCTGGTAGATTGGAAGGGTTATGGCCCAGAAGAACGGTGTTGGGTCAAGGCCTCAGACATTCATGCACCTCAACTACTTAAAAAATTCCATCAGAAATTTTCTAACAAGCAATTTGTGGGTGTTCGGTGCCCACATCTAGGATGGGGGGGGTAATGTCACAGTGTGTCGGACCCTGGTCATCTCTTACCGTGAACAGCAGCACTGGTTTTCTGGCGAGCAGTGGGCACGGAGAACTCGGCGCCCACTGCCGACAAAGCTACCTCCGGCTCTCTGTCCCTTCCCTCGGCGGACGGCAGCAAGGAGATCCCGGCACTGGCTGCTTCCGGCTCCCGCTATTGTGGCTGTTTGCAGGCAGCGGCTCCCTTAGGGGTGCGCACACCGTTCTGCAAGATGTTTTAAAGGGCCAGTGCACTGGAGGTGCCTATTCTAGCTCTGCCTTTAAAAGGAAGTTTCTGGGAACACTCCTGTGCCAGAGTATAGGCTCATTTACCATACTCCAGCCTTCCTGTCATATTCCATTACCTGTTTCTGACCTTGGCTTCGTTTGTGACCCTGATTTCGCCTGACCCCTGGTACTGCATCTGATATCTGGTTTTGACTTCGGCTCTTCCCTGTGACCTGTTTATGCCTGCTCCCTGGTACCGTCTAGTCTGTTTGGTTCTGACCCTGCCTTTCGGCCTTTTGGTTCTGACCCAGCCTTTTGGCTAGACCTTTAGGTCTAGCCAACTCCCTAAATACTGGCCGCATCCATAATCCATCCGAGAGCTGTGACAGACCACAAGACAACAAGAAGTCACAGGGCCTGAATCAGACCCGGTCGCTAAGTTGCGCTCGCTCGCTTTGAGCGATGGTTGCCCATCTGCACATGCGTATGCATCACAGTGCACATGCGAGAACCAGTCACTGCGATGTGGAAGCGATCACGCGTAGCCTGCAGACAGGCCGCTACTTTGAGTGACAGAATGTGCTGTTTGTGGGTGGTAACAGGGGAAGGTGCTTGGGAAAGGGGGAGTGGTGCTGCGAACGCAGGCGTGTCTGAGCGTCAAAACGGAGTTTAATGGGAGTGTATAATTAGCAAAGTAGCGTCATTGTACACATGACTTGGGTGTATTTCAGGCTGAACTGATCACACTGTTGCGGTGGGGTAAGGTCTACCACAATAGCTGTGTGCAGCAGTAAAGCCATTCGATGTACTCAATTAATCAATCACTTCCTGGAGATGACGTGTGCTACGAGTGAGAGGTGGGTGGCTTTATACTACAGCGTGCGTTCACTCTGCTGTCGCACTTTAAGACAGAAGGCATCCTTCAGCCAGACAGTGTGATCGCATATTTGCATACCCAGGCTCTTTTTTGCTTCGATATACAATATAATAGCAATCATAAGATATAGAGAAAATGCTCAACAAACACTGGCATGTTCTTCTAATCGATGTAGATTTAAAGAAAATAATCCCAGAAAAACACAAACAGGGGTATTCAATATGGGAGCGAAAACATCGTTTTTGCGTTAATATCGGAGGTATGACATCATTATCGCAGGTTTTACTTTTACACTGTATTCAATTTCAAAGACTTATTGCAGTTTTGAAAAGTCTTTGATAAAAAACGGATAACTTTTCACCATTGAATAGGTGTCGAAAAAAAGTGCAGAATTGGGGTTTAGGGGTGCAGGCTTAAAAAAAATAGCCTGCACCCCTGGGAATGACATTTAAAAAAGAACTGTGTCAAAAAAAGTTTTTTTAAAAAAATAGGGACACCCCAAAAAATTAATTTATAAATTGGGGTGAAAAAAAAAAACTGGGAAAAAATTGTATAACAATAGGGAAATAGGTTCAGGGCTATTCTGCAAGTATGCGGGAGGTGTTTTCTAGAATAGAATTATAGCGGCAAGTGCACAAATGCAGAATTTTTAAAAATTGACTTCAGGGACTTAAAAATATGCTAGTACCCATTTTCATGTACCCCAAATTTGATGGGACCACTTAAAAAAACGAAAAAAAAAACCTAAGTGCTCTTCTGCAACACTTCTTCAAAGTCGGGAAAAAAACACCTGCTGCGGCTATTTAAATCCCCGACTTTCAATTAAAGGCTAAAACGGGGGTACCCATAGTGATCCCCCATGTTTTTACAACTTTAGGGGGGTCTTACAATTTTTTAAAGGAATAATTCGTAACTTTACGCAAATCCAACTTCGGAGTTTCCCGTTTTCGTTAATTTTATATTGAATACGGGGATAAGCGGGAGCGCGCCCGATACTTTAATGCAGGTAAAAACTCCGATATGAAACGTTAACTTCGACAGTGAAGTTAACGTTTCATATTGAATACCCCTCAAAGTCATCTATAAAAAGCAAAGAATCTCAAACACCACCTTATGCAAAGCTACATTTCAAGCCAAGAAAACACAACCCCTGTACAAAAAGGTTTCTTCTTTTGTCATGATTGTGCTGGATGTAAAAACCAAAGAAACAGCACCAAACTGGTTATAAACTTCCACTCTAAAGTCACTCAACAGGAATTCCGGATTGAGAGCAACCTGTCTTGCAATACTGTTGGAGCTATCTATCTATTAGAAAGCCCATGTGGAGTCCAATATGTGGGTCAAACCAAAATAAAAATAAAAACCAGGATAGCAGATTACCTTTACAATATTAAAAGAGGATTTAAAACACATACTGCATCAGCCCATTTTCTTGATAAACACAACAAAGATAAAACGGGACTTAAATTTATTGGAATCCAGACAGTTTCACCACATTGGAGAGGAGAGGACTAAAAAACAACCCTAAAAAAGAATGAAATAAGATGGATATATCAATTAAGAACACTTGAACCTGAAGGCTTGAATATAGATATAGAACTCAAGGCCTTCCTATAAACACAATTTTTTAAGAATATTTTACTTATATGTTGACACATTCACCATCCATTTATTTTTGTTTTACATTGTTATTTTTATTTTTATTACTTATTCTCATATTTTTCTTATTTATTATTTTACATTTTTATTTTTAATTTATATTGATTTTTATTTCTATTTTATATGTATATTTATTTTCAATTTTTACTTATTTACAATCTTCTCTTCTTTACATCCCCTCCCCCTTTTTTCATTTCTTGGTAAGCATAGCTGTTTTTATATTTTTAAATTATACTGTATGTTATATATGGCACAAAGAGAACACATGGTTGCCTCCGTTTTTAAGGAACTTCCTGTTTTCCGGCAATGACTTCCTGAATAAAGTTTTGCTATTTATTCGATCCATGAAGCCACCTTGATAAAGCGTCCGCAGTTGCGCAAAACTTTGGTGTTTACATGGAGCAACAAAAGTCCACATCTCCACTACAGACGGGACAAGAAGCAGAAGAGACCGCCGACCTCTGACGTTATCAGGAGCCTCAGTGAGTCACCAATGTTACAGCCCCCGCGAATACGTAGAAGGCACAGTGCGACAGGCACAGTGCGGCAGGAGCTCTGAAGGTAGGGTATTAATAGGGACAGTGAGTCACCATTAAGAACGGCCATTACCTTATGCACTAAGCACTGGACAAGTTTTCCCTCGCTCCAAATTTGCACAAAAGCTCTAAACATTGGCTATTTGTGTTTTTTACTGCTTTGCTTACCCAAACCCCACCTCACTTCACTATCCCTTACCCACCTTCCCTCCTCTATTTCTTCATACATCTTTTAGCGATTTATTGTTTTTATATTGTTGTCTTTTTGTTTGTTTTTTATTTATTTATGCAAATACATCCACCCTGTGTCAAACACTAACACGTTCAATTAGCACTCAATGTGATAACATTTACCTATACCAATCCAGTACACAGACCAGCTTTTTCATTATTTTTAGCGAAGCAAACTAATATTATCCTCTAAGCAGTAAGTACTAGAAAAATATAATATAAAAGGCTTTTTTATGCTTTTACATAAACCCGGATCACAGATATTGGTTTAATATGTCATCCCCATACTTTTATAATTCCGCAGCCTTAATGGTTATTTATTTCTTGGATCCGTTTTTAGCAGCATGTAGCCATATTAGCATACTAGAATAGCATTCATCTAGAGTTAGGGCCTGATTCAGAGCTGAACGCTCTGACCAGAGCGCTCGCTCTGAATCAGTGCCCTCCTCCATGAAAATGGAGCGGCCTCCTGGACGCTCGCATAGCTGTGGGTGACCACCCACAGTATATGCGAGCGTCCATGATGATGATCGCGACCATCGGGCTTGTGACGAGACCCTGCGGTAGGGTCTCGCTGCCGCAAGCCCATGAGTGATTTTGGCTCTATCAGAGCCAAAATCACTCCCACTGACATCACTAGTGATGTCAGTGGGGCCGGACCCAGATGGTAGGCGTTCCCATGGGAACACCTCCGTCTGGCAGGCACGCCCCTGGCATGCCCACCAAAGGGGGCGAGCTGTCAATCAACATCGACAGCACGCCCCCTTTGGTGCGAGACCCGGAGTGATCGAGAGCCAGTCGCTCGTCGGGTCTCGCGCATGCGCACGACGGAGCTCCCTCCGTCGTGCGCATGCGCAGTGGGGGAACATCGACCCGCTTGCGAGTGTCCTGCGCTCGCGAGCGGGTCTGAATGACCCCCTTAGTTCTGACAATAGAATTGTGCATAAAGGCTAAAGGGGCCTATTCATCATTGATAAATGGTCCGGAAACCATGTGGAAACACTAATTTCCGCATATTTAGTTACAGGGCCATACTTCATCAGGGGTCCGATAGGACCCCCTGATATTCAGCAAACTCTGAGAACTAAAAGTTTTTGGAGTTTGCTCACAAGAATAAGCTCCATCTTGAGACGGCACTTGCTCTCGTAGCCCCGCTCCTTCATACGGGAAGGAGTTCAGGGGATGCGAAGAGGGATCCGGGCGGATCCCTCCACCGCCTTCTTATGGTCTCCCCAGCAACTGTGCGCATGCGTGACCTCGGGTCGCGCGTGCAGAGCCGGGCCGATGGGGAGGAGTTAAGTAATGCAGCTACGTCTGGAGCTACGATACTAACCGAGGGTACAGCTGCTTTTTGGAGCAATGATGGATTGCTCCGGTGTAAAGTTTCCCCTGCTCTAAGTGTGATACTTATGTATCCCTATCAGCGAGAACAATACGTAATCATCGGAGGCCTTACGACTTCCGATGATGAATAGGGACCAAAGGCCCTCATTCAGAGCCACTCGCTAGCGGCAGTACGCTCGTTCCGAGCGATGTTCGCACATCTGCGCATGCGTACGGATCGTTATACGCATGCGCGAACCAGTCAGTGCGGCCGAAATTCATGTGCTCGCAATATAGCGAATGCCTGCTATTTTGAGTGACAGAATGAGGCGTATGTGGGTGGTAACAGGGGAAGGTGCTTGAAAACGGGGAGTGGAGATCAGAACGCAGGCGTGCTTAAAGGTCAAAACGGGCGTTTTATGGGTGTGCATAATTAATACAGCAGCGTCATTGACCACGTCACTGGGTTATTTTATAGCCAGAACTGCTCGCAAGATTGTGGTAGCAAAAACCAACCACAAGAATAGCGAGCAGTTCATACGCTGGTCGATGTACTCGATTATTCTAATAAATAGCGGACATGACGTATGGTGCGAGCGGCCAGGGGGCGTTTTTAACAAATAAACGAGCGTATGTTTTGCTCGCTCATTCAGACTTAGAGGTGTGAACAGACTGCAATTTGCGAACGGATCATTTGAATAGCCACCCCTTGTTTTTGAACGAACGACCGCAAATAGCGAACGGCTCTGAATCAGGCCCAAAGTCTTTTAGCAAGCAAAAGTAAGTAGTTTTGGTTTGCGGAGAGGGAGATTTGTAGCTCTTAGCTATTAGTGCAGATAGCTGATTAGTTTATGCAAGCAGCTTATTGCATTAGCTGAGTATAATTAGCAAGCATGCATGTGAGGCGATGGGGTTTCTATTATCACCCATAGACAGCAGGGATTTTTACCTCCAAATTGTTAGTGTTAAGAGTAACCGTCCTCTGCCTTCAGGTTAACTCTGAAGTCACTGCTCTGTAGAGGGATAGATAGTGGTATGTGCCAGCTGGTATCTTTCTCTCACAAAACATTACACATTTCTCCACCTTTGTAAACCATTAGCGGCTTCCTCAGAACTGTGAACGCCGCTGATGGACTGCAGGACTGGATACTGTATGTCACTACCACCAGTATTTACTTATTTTTACTCAGTGGATGACCGGTCAATTGGACTAGTAAAAAACAATCATCTGTAATGCTTTTCTCAACAGAGGCTGAGTACATTACAGCGGCACATGCTAGACATAAGGTAATACGAGAGGGACAGCTGTTAGCTGATCTGAGACAACCATAGATGTGGAGAGGGGGGAGCTGCTATGGATTACCCGGGGCCGGGGTCTCACTAGGAGTGAAGGGGAGGTGTAATCACACCCCCTGTGATGCTCTGACCACGCCCCTGATGTGCATGCCACCACAAAGCACCATACAGATATACTAAAAATGGGGTATAACCACTCCCACTCCTGTTACCACTCTCCCACCCAGCATCTGGGCCTGCTGAAAGTCTAGTTGGCATTGAGGACAACAGCAGGCAGAACCAACATAATTGGAATGAAAATAGAGCTGGACAGAACGTGTTATAGAGGGAGATGTACTAAGCCTTGGATACAAATAAAGTGGATGGCGATAAAGTACCAATCAATCATCTCCTAACTGTCATCTTTACAGGCTGTGTTTGAAAAATGACAGGAGCTGATTGGTTGGTATTGGTTGGTACTTTATAACTCTCCAAGGCTTAGTACATCTAGCCCATAGATAGAATCAAGCACATTGGTGAGAAGTATAATATCTCAATAGAGCTACAAGAATAGAACTGTCCAACAAACGTGACCTCTACCTCCTCTATCTGGAGAAATCACAAGCTATTGCGACAAATGGGTGAAGTAGTCTTCTAGTTTTCATTGTTGAAAAGGGGAGTTGAAATACAACAACTACAAGCTAAGGCCCAGATTTATCAACACATGATATTCTTGTTGATATTATGTTACTATTCTTACATGGTGCTTCACCAATACCAATTTTCCATCTGTCACCCTAGAATGAAATTCCAAACACATCAGGAGGAATGACATAAAGCTCTGATTCTGAGATGCTGCTCTGGACGCTTCTTGCGATTACCAGCTGTAAGACATGTGACCTTTTGATATTGCAGCCACTGTTCTCAACTGTGTTTGTTATATATGCAGATGCCATCAGTGCTCAGCTGCTGATAAACTTATGGCCGCTGTGCATCCAAGGGTAGGATGCATGACGCATTGCATTCAGGATACGCTGCATCCCGCCACTCTTCGCATGCATTCTGCATGCGCAAAAGGACACATGAACAGCGGGGGGTGCTGGGAGGGATCTGATTGGATCCCTCTCCCAGCACTCTCAGAAGATGGCGTTTCCCACCACATCGCATTTCGGGGCTTGGTGCATATGAGAAATGCGGTCAAACCCTAATTTTTGTGGGTTGACCGCATTTCTCCCTTTGCTGCATCCTGCCCCGAACCGGGCCCAAAATGAGTAGTATATTGCCCCGCAGTGTACGTATCGCTCCCATTTTATCATCCACTTAGTTTTTTTATTCATTATTATAATTTCAAAGATTCTAAAACAGCAATTTGAAGTACAGTATAAACCTAACTGGCATGGGCGTAACTACCATAGGTGCAAGGGGTAGAGCTGCTATGGGGCCTTCATATACCTAGAAAAACCCCTGCTGACTGGTATTGAGTAAGGTTTGTTTGATGCAGAGCCACGCCATGCGATGTGCTAAACAAGGCTATAATACACACTGCTCGGACATGACAATGTCTATGGACTTAACTCATACTTGTATGCAAACCTAGGGGCAGCACTCGGATCTACGATGATGGGCGGAGGCGTCTTTTCTCCTCAGGCGCTCCTGCGCCATTAATTAGCATATTTTCGCATTGCCGCTCTTTACAAAGATGCAGCAGCAATGCTTATATCGCATATCTCTGAATTAGGCTGAATATACTTTATTTCTATTCATTCCATATCACCATAAACAGTTCCTTTACTTGCCTGAGCAGCTGGGATCAGTCAGAAGCAGTGCGGTTTAACAAGGTTAAATTCTAACTATCAATATGTAATGGAAGACCGGAGCTACCATATGACAACAATATCATTTTCCTGTAGTGATATTGATAGTTTATAGTTTAGTGGCACACACCCAAGAGTCAGCCACAGGGCGCTAGAGCCAGATCAGGTTTAGAGTAACTCATAAATTATTATAAGCACATGGACAGACTGTGTGATCGGGTGATTGGCAGGTGTAGATTAGATTTGGCAAAGTAAGAGTATGGTAAGATAATTAATGGATGCAGAACTTTTCAGAGTGAGGGCCGGATGTACTAAGGGCAGAAATGCGGTAAGCACTGGGATGCATTGACTCTGTGGCCTATGGGCTTCTTTTCAGGATGCCACCCAAGAGGGATCTAATTGGATCCCTCCCAGCTCGCCCCGCAGCGTGTGAATCCTTCTATGCAAGTGCAGAAGGACGCCAGAGAGACTTCTAGATCATAAACCCGGAAGTCCCTCTATGGCAAAGGACAGCTCTTACCGGGAGATTTTCTAGGTACATGCTGATATTATTCACCTTCCTGGAGGGCTGATATCTGCCCCCACAGTTGTCGTGTCCCCTGCAGCCACCACCGATGATAACTTTTTGCAATCTGCGATGTCCTGGTGGCCATAGTGCGGGAGGTAACATCTGCTCCTTCAAGTCGGTGCTGGAGGATAATTGCACTAGGAGTGGCTGCTCCCTTCCTCACCTCCTGTATAACGTGTTGAAGCTGAATTAGTGGCTGAGACGGAATCAGCGTAAAAATTAGCGTGCGCGACGCCATCTTGCGAATGGCAGCTAGACTCCATCTTAAAAATAAGAATCTGCAAGATGCCATTTTGCGACCAGCGCCATTTTAAGTTACAACTCACAAGCTAACTACAGATGGCAATGTTTTTGATAATCTTTTTAGAAGCCAGGACCGGCCCATTCTGGGGACATCCTTGCATAGAGAAATACCAAAAACAACTAGAAAAACAGCCTCCTGAGAAAAGTAAATAGAATAGACAATACACCAGAATACTGTGAGTGTTTTACATACAAATTGGTAATCCCTGTATATAGACAAGTATAGTTGTGGCAATTGTAATATAACCCAGACATTGATTTACACAATTGAATTTGTCTGAATCCTAAACAGGTTTTAGTCTCACTCCCAGACAGAATGGCCCCAGCTTCACAGCTGGGGGTCTCCACCTTGTTTGAGAAGTGAAGCTCACTGCCCATAACACATTTGCATTGCAGTTTGAAACTGTTAGTAAGGAATGAGATATGTGTGTGTATATATATATATATATATATATATATATAAATATATATATGTTAAGTCCATCATAGATAGAATCTCATGCATAAACACCGCACATTACGCACAATTGCGCTGCTAACAAGACGCTCAGTAGCGAATGCACAATATCCTGCATGCGAATGCTGTTTATTAGCTGCATGCGTGCACATCTGCCCCAAATCAGATAAACCTAACTAGCGTCTTTCTCATATCCCTAATACTTTCATAATGCACACTTACACAAAAGGTTCCATAGCTATAAAGTAAAAGATCCAAGTTTTATTAAATTATTACAAATGCTGTGAAATAAAGACTATTTTGGTATCTAAGGTTTAATACGTGATAAGTAAGCCGTGTTTGATATTATACTGATCCGCACTTTATCCACAGCTTTCCGGTATCATCAGTGTGAAGATCGGAACATGCGTTCGCAACTTATGGACCGTAAAGACATAAAGAACCAAAATGTACTTTGTAAAACCAACAGTCTAGATTTGCATGAGGTGGGAAACGAAGGCAACCAGCTGTTGGAGGCTGGACTGTGGCCATTTGAATCAACCTGTTAAATGCCCTGTAACAAATGCACCCGCACTGGGAACCAATGGGATCAGCAACAAACTCCTCTATTGTGTTGTCTATTTCTGGGGGGGTATAAATATGTGTGCTCTGACCCTGGGTTTCTAGTCTTCTTGCTGATTGCTGATTGACGGAGGTCTCTTGCTGATGCCGGTATCTGGTCCAGAGCACGTGCGTATGTATTTGGGTCTGTATAATTCTTTGCGCTAAATTGTACTTAGATCACAGCGTGTAACTGACTGTACTTTCCTTGAATAATACTTTGTGCTTTTGGAACACATGTTCAAGGTCTAAAGTCTTTATTGTACTGTTTGACTGCGTACGCAAATAGCGTCAATTTTAGAGGTTTATAGGCAGGGTTTAGAAGGTATAGGTAGGTGCGTATAGAGGTTGAAATCCAGAATCCTTCGTTGGGGGCTCATAGTGAAGTCACACGATATATACACGGATATCTATATCTCAGCAAAGGGTGGATAGTGGCCACAAGCAGTCTTACCTGCAACCATTCGATGCTGAGAGATCGCTACCCGTTATCGTGTGACCAAGAGATGCTGACTAGACTCCAGGGACAAGAAAGGAAGAAGTTTGTTTTCCTTTGTTGATAGTATTTTGCGTTAAAAAGAGGTGTCGCAGTATTGCGCACGCGGCTAAGTCGCATTTTTGCGCGCAATAGGGACGCACTTTTGCGTACGCAGCTAAGGGTACGTCATATGGTTGTGTGGTGGTCGCATCATTGTGTATGCGACTAGTCGCACAATAGCGTATACGCATTTCTGGTTGTGCTGCCACGTTTTTAAACAAAGCCATTGAGTTTACATTATCAATTGTTGCTAATGTCTGGGTTAACGTGTATTTTTCTGCGCAGGAAAAAAATGTGTATCAGTGAGTATTTGTTTAGGGTGTAACACGGGACCTAAATGTTAAGGGTATCGTAGGACCCTTAAGTGCTAGGCACAGGAGTTCGCCTAGTGACTCGGTAGCAGCTTACCGATTACTTTACACAAAGCAGGTGTATGGGTTGTTATTTTAGTTAGGGTTCGGCCCCCAGCGTGATTATAGCGTTCAGTAATCAATGTGTGTATTCTGTTAGGCTTATTTGAACACTATAATTGAACCGCATAATTTTGGTTAGATTATGATTATGAGCTGGTGGGAGGGTGGACGAAATCAACTGGAACACAAAGGGTACTTTGCTGCCCCCTAGCAGTTGAAAGGTAGTTAAAAAGGGATTGCTGAGCGGAAGCGGCCTTTACTTTCGTAGGTGAGTGGAAGCGTCTAGAAGTCCTCCATAGGGTTTGCGGATACACCCTTTTTCAAAGGCATCCGCAGGTAAGTGAAAGTATCTTAATTGTCTTTCACCAGTTTAAATTTTTATTAAAAACGTAGGAGTTGTCCCAAGATGGGAGCCACGCAAACAATAGAGATGTTAGACAATGATGTACTGCTAATGGAGGCGCCGATCGGATCGGCCCGTCGTATTATGCATACTAAGTACGATACTTATGCAATAAGGTATTGTGACGTATGGTTTAAAATAACGATGAAGAGTGTTAGACCGTTTCCCAGGATTGGTAGTTTTGATGAAGATGTATTGGATAATGTCCGGGATCACATCAGTTTGATGCGTTCGCCAGAGAAAAAAGTAAAATATTATGAATGTTTAAAATTGTGGCAGCATGAAGGGGATGCGTGGCTTAAAAATGTGCAAGCGACACAAACTAGCGTTGCGAGCGCATTGCCAGCAAATACACCCGCGGCGCTGGATTGCAAAATGGCGCGCACGTGCGGCAAGGTAGCATTGCGGAAGGTATTGCCAGTAGTTCACGTGCACCACCACCACCTTATGTGGATGGGGGTGCAGATACAGTCATGAAAAAAAACGCATAAAAATGTACCAAGCAACTTGTACCCTCTCTTAAGTAACCATAAAGAAAATGTTTATGATGTGGATGATGAGCCTATTGTTATGTCTGCCGTTTCCCATGCTGTGCACATGTTAGATGCGACACCACGACAAGCTCAAGTGGTGCCACCATCTCCATCTGTAACAGCATGGGAAGTGTTAAACTCCACTGCGCCCATGGAGGAAGTTGTTAATACTATACGTTGCAGCAACAGATTAAACCCCCAGCCAGGTAATAAGGTCAATGGTAGCACTGCGGCCGGTCTGCATCCCATTTGGACAATCACTGTTCCGAATGGGAATGCGGACGCGAACGGAGTTGTACCTACAAGGGATGTGGTAATGCATTGTCCTTGGACAAGAGCAGAGCTAAAATCCGTCATAAATGATTTCCCCGATCCCAAGATGGAATTAGCCAAATGTCAAAGATTTTTGAGAAATTTGGGTAGTTCTCATGAGCCAACTAACAAAGATTGGCGTGTGGTGTTAAGGGCCTGTCTACCACGCAATATCGACGTGACAAAATTTATCACGGATTGTGTATTGGATGATGACGTTCCCTTAACAGATGAAGAAACCAAGGTAATCTTTCCCGCATTATAACTCGATTGGGTATATATTTTCCAGTAGTAGTTAACTGGAACAAAATTTTACCATAAAGCAAAAGGAGAGTGAATCTGCAGAAGATTATTGCGACCGGGCTCTGCAAGCTATCACCCAGTACACTGGGTTAGAGGATATTAAAGATAGCATTCACCACCGGGGTATGATTGTCACCATACTAATGGATGGCCTTAAAGAGAACCTGAAAACCCAGGTTCAGACCTCACAGCCTGGCTGGAGGGGAGTCACAATAGGACTTCCCTAAGGAAGGCTGTTAGCCGACACGCGTAGGAGCACCGGAGTACTACTGCATCAACTCTACCAAGCACCGCCATCTACTGTGAACCAGGTCAGTTCCCCCCCCCTCTCTACCTGCCTCGGTCTCAGCCTCAGTTGAGCGCACAGTAGTCCGGAGCCACGTGATTCCCCTACAGCCTGCGAGCTCTCGCGAGATCGCGGTGCTGCACGGGACCTGGTATACGGACTCTGTGGGGACCAAGCCTGTAACTGCACGAGCGGCAGTTACCGGAATACGGCCCTACCATCGGTGGTACTAGAAGGGCAGCGGGGGACACCTAGGCAGAACTCAACGGGACCAGGATTATATATGTACACAAGGTGAGGCCTCACTAGGATTCTGACCACCAACAGACCACTTGTTGGTCTGTTTGACTTAGACAGTGATTACCAAAGTTTACTTGACTATTTCCATTTGACTATTTTTTCTGATAGGTACAGTGTGGTGTGGGACGCCCTCCCTCTGTACCACTATTTTGCCATAACTGAGCTATACATATAGAACTGACCAATCCATTTGGTGTTGATCCCTCCTCCCCCCCCTCTCATTTTCACTCATTTTTAGACAATATCCCCCTATTGAGTCATCTCACCCAGATCCATCACACCTGGGATTAAGAGACTTTGAAATAAATATAAATATATACAATAAGTCTATTAGAGATTTAAGACAGTTATTTCACACAATATCCCAATACCATTCACGGAGCGCAGTCCCGTTATGATACATGTGTGTTTACACACATGGCTCATCTGTAGTTACTATTGGTTGTTTTAGACTTGGGTAGGCTAATATTGGGTCTGCAGCACCTTGCTTATTTATATTCGCCCAAGAAGGAGTGAGCGCCGATTCTATCTAGAGTCACAATAGATACCCTCCCTAATCCTACACCACAGCAAACACAGCCTTATCGCACTTATTCTACACAACCACAAGTCCCATACTACCCACAAGCTCCATACCTCCCACAATATCATTTTCCTCAATATCCTTACCCATACCCACCACCTTTCTCTCCTGCTCAACCCACACAACAATCCTTCCCACGGAAGTGTTTTAATTGCAACCAGCCAGGACACATAAGTAAGAGCTGCACGGCAAAGAGGTTAGGACCCCCAAACCAGGGAGTACCTGGATATCCCCATAAGGGATATGCACAGAGACCAGCAAATGTCCAACAGGCACCAGCTCCAATTGTGGCCATTAATGCTTTAGTGGAGAGTGGGAGCCAACGCTTTGAGTCGGGTCATACTTGTGGTCTGCAGATAGACAGGTTGATGGGAAGTACTAGGGAAAAACTGGTAATGGTAATTGATGTAACTGATACCCAATCTCTGTTCTACTTTCTTCCCTGTGCCCTAACACCCTGACTGTAAGTATTTTTCTTTTCCCACCTAGGGGGAGGTGTACAATACACATGGACACGAGTGTCCCATGGGTTCATAGACAACCCCAGTATCTTCTCCCAGGCCTTATATGACTGTTTACAATCTTTTCAACCTGCCAATGGATCTGTTCTAATGTAAAATGTGGACGATTTATTGTTGTATTTAGGTCATGTTTAAATGATATTAAACTGTTGTGCTTTATCTCTCACACACAGGACTACCAGGCTAAGGTCAAATACTCAGAATACTGTCCAACCCAGGGCCCCAGGCAATATTTAGAGCAGTAGATATTGATAACAGAATTTAAATTGCAGGAATTTGTGTACAAATACAGTATCCCTAGAATAATTGAATATAGGAGGGATACTCATTTCACAAGTAATGTCTTCTATAACCTGTGTAAGGTGATGGGTATTAATATCGAGATCATCCCAGACCATCTGTCTACCTGTCCCCCTTTGAGATACTGTTTAACAGGCAGCCTCATGTGAAAATATGATAATGAGGTTACTGTGCAGTGTGTCACAAAGATGAGTAAGAACAACTGAAATTGAAAATGTTATTTTCCAACATGTCTGATGCAAACTGTTATGATGTCAAACCTGGCGAATTTTTTATGATCCGAATTTTTTTTTTAACTGATCTTTTGGAAGGTCCGAATCAGGTGTTGCTGAAGGTGGCCAAGAGAGATACCTGGGTCCATTCCACTCACTGTAGAAAGGTCAACCAACCGGTGGAGATACGGGGCGGAGTCGAGGCAGATAACGTGAACCTGTTGATTGCGAGCCTGTTCCGGGAGGGTTAAAAGGTGCGATGAGATACCTGAGCTAAAGAAATGTGTAGATCAGTGCTTCCAGCAATGGAGTGGTCTGCTGTGGTCATCCTAGTTCTTTCTTCCAGAGTTTCTGTCGTGATGATCTGTTTGGGGATACCCAGTTTCTGTGATGGAGGACCGATAGAGGAGATGGGAGCTGATGGCAGTGCTGATGGAGTGGAGTCAGGAGGAGTGCTATGCCAAATCATGGGAGTGTCTGACCAATCTTAGTACCGTAATTGTTATGTTATTTGGGAAGACTACTTCCAGAAATTATGACCCTTACACATGGTGAAATGCTTGGTATTCATAAAAACACACCATCACCATATCTTCACACACAGTATGAAAACAGAGACCAAAGAAATATGATACCTGGTGATGTGCATAAAGCCACTAAGTTAATTAGTGAGACAACTGGCTCTCAAGTTTTAGCCGCATTGGATCCCACCAGGATCGCTCGGAGTATGCTAAATTTTAGATATAGCCAAAATTTTGCTAAATTGATAGATAATATCACCGAGATGTATGATGACTCCTTCAGGTATACAGGTAGGGAATTGCAAGCGTACAAGAAAGAACTGGTACAACACAGACTAGTGCTAAATTATTTAACAGCTGTCCCTGGAGGGTATTGCATAACTTTGGCCACCCAGTTTGGAGTAAAGTGCTGCACATATATTACTAATAATACCAGTGAACCCAAAGGAGGTGATAGACCGGAAGATGGATGAAATTCTGCTGCTAAAATGGGAATTTCGGAAGAACCATAACGCTTCAATGGCTGAAGTAGAGGAAAAGGTAGAGGAATGGATGTCATGGTTGAACCCCGTGAAGTGGTTCTCAGGTCTAGGGGAGTGGGTCCAGGAAATGATCACAAGCATAGGTAAACTCCTGATCGTTATATTGGTTGTCATCATAGTAATTGGCATATGTGTCCAGTGTGCTCCTATTGTGTTGAAGTGTGGAAAATGTAAGAATAAGGTAAAACGAAGGAACGACATTATGATGGTGGTCAGTAATGACAATATGAATACTGAGGTAAATGTAGAACTGCATTACAACCCTGAACTAGAAATACCATCATATAATGTATTATATTTAGATGTGCATAAAAAGTATTATCAAAATGTTATTTTAAAAACACCTCAAATAATGTAAGTCCCTAATTCCCCATCAAAACTTCCTTTATAGAACTGGTGCATCCATCTTTCACATGATCTCCCAAGGTCCGCGGTGTGCATATAATGGTAGTTTTATGTCCCCTCCTAGAGACACATTATTGATAGATTAAGAACCACCTTGTGCCATCCCCTAATAACATTAAGTAATATAGAAATGTATGCCTAAATTAATTTTAAATCAGAGTGTGATAGCATGTTGTTCGCTATCAAAGGGTGGACTGTCAAAGCTGGATTAGTGGCTGAGACGGAATCAGCGCAAAAATTAGCGTGAGCGACGCCATCTTGCGAATGGCAGCTAGACTCCATCTTAAAAATAAGAATATCTGCAAGACGCCATTTTGCGACCAGCGCCATTTTAAGTTACAACTCACAAGCTAAGTACAGATGGCAATGTTTTTGATAATCTTTTTAGAAGCCATGACAGGCCCATTCTGGGGACATCCTTGCATAGAGAAATACCAAAAACAACTAGAAAAACAGCCTCCTGAGAAAAGTAAATAGAATAGACAATACACCAGAATACTGTGAGTGTTTTACCTACAAATTGGGAATCCCTGTATATAGACAAGTATAGTTGTGGCAATTGTAATATAACCCAGACATTGATCTACACAATTGAATTTGTTTGAATCCTAAACAGGTTTTAGTCTCACTCCCAGACAGAATGGCCCCATTCTGTTTGAAACTGTTAGTAAGGAATGAGATATGTGGGTGTATATATTTATATATATGTATATATATATATATATATATATATATGTTAAGTCCATCATAGATAGAATCTCATGCATAAACACCGCACATTACGCACAGTTGCGCTGCTAACATGACGCTCAGTAGCGAATGCACAATAACCTGCATGCGAACGCTGTTTATTAGCTGCATGCGTGCACATCTGCCCCAAATCAGATAAACCTAACTAGCATCTTTCTCATATCCCTAATACTTACATAATGCACACTTACACAAAAGGTTCCATAGCTATAAAGTAAAAGATCCAAGTTTTATTCATTTATTACAAATGCTGTGAAATAAAGACTATTTTGGTATCTAAGGTTTAATATGTGATAAGTAAGCCATGTTTGATATTATACTGATCCGCACTTTATCCACAGCCTTCCGGTATCATCGGTGTGAAGATCGGAACATGCATTCGCAACTTATGGACCGTAAAGACATAAAGAACCAAAATGTACTTTGTAAAACCAACAGTCTAGATTTGCATGAGGTGGGAAAACGAAGGCAACCAGCTGTTGGAGGCTGGACTGTGGCCATTTGAATCAACCTGTTAAATGCCCTGTAACAAATGCACCCGCACTGGGAACCAATGGGATCAGAAACAAACTCCCCTATTGTGTTGTCTATTTCAGGGGGGGTATTAATATGTGTGCTCTGACCCTGGGTTTCTAGTCTTCTTGCTGATTGCTGATTGATGGAGGTTTCTTGCTGATGCCGGTATCTGGTCCAGAGCGCGTACGTATGTATGACTGTATCTTGGGCCTGTATAATTCTTTGCGCTAAATTGTACTTAGATCACAGCGTGTAGCTGACTGTACTTTACTTGAATAATACTTTGTGCTTTGGAACACATGTTCAAGGTCTAAAGTCTTTATTTTACTGTATGACTGCGTACGCAAATTGCGTCAATTTTAGAGGTTTATAGGCAGGGTTTAGAAGGTATAGGTAGGTGTGTATAGAGGTTGAAATCCAGAATCCTTAACGGCACCATCTGCTGGCAGTGATATGCATGCACAGTGCTGACTCTCTGGCTACCTTATTGTCACATCTAGTGGCAGTGCTCATGCTGCATGCAGGAGAGGCCCAACCTACTCACTACCTACCTACCTAACCTGCCTACATGCATGCCAATTATTTACCATCTGCCTACCTAACATACATACCTGTCTACTACCTACCTACCAGTCTACTACTTACCTACTACCTACCTACATACCTGCCTACTACTTACCTACTACCTACCTAACCTACATAAACAATAATAACTGAGAATGGAACTGCGATCTTTACAATAGAAAACTGGACATGACAGAATCAAACAATCAGGACACATAAAAATTAATGAATATTTAATTGATGACATCATAAAAAGAAGGAAAATATTACATACAAATGAATGCTGATATAAAACGCAATAGTATTTATATATTATTCAGTGTGCATAATAAAATCATGGCTCTTGCCACATAAATATAAATGTATATATATATATATATATCTCCACTGACAAGTCCAGTGGCTGTAGAAATGTGGTAAAGCAGCATATACTGTAGGTATAATGTTCAATAATAGCAGTGATCCAGGAGGAGACTAACTACCAGTCAATTACGGAGTCAATTGCTCCTATACTGAAGATCATGATTACCTAAGTGTGCAATCCTGTTTACCGCTCTTGAGTCCAGGTTTTTGTGCAATTCACTGTCCAAAAGCTGACTGTGCAGTCCTCTATTGCTATTAAGAGGACCGGATCATATGTTGCCAGCACAGAATGGGATTGAGATACCGGCAGCTGCCCGACAGGAGGAGATCCCGACTGGGGCAGGTAAGAACCCTAACCCTCCCCTGTTCCCCCCTAACCCTTCCATAGTGGTGCCTAACCCTAACCTCCCCCCTAGTACCTAACCCTAACCTGCCCCCAAGGTTGCCTAACCCTAACCCCCTCTTAACGCTCCCTAAACCTAATCCTCTGGGGGTGGGGGCTAACCCTAATCTTTCCCTGGGGATGCCTAACCCTAACCTTCCCCCCTAGTGGTGCCTAACCGTAATCTCCCCCCCAAACCTAACCCTAACCCCGGACTTACCTTTGTTTGGGCTGGCGTCCTTGGTATTCCGGCTTCGGTATTAACATAGGCGTTGGTATTTCACCGCCTATGTTAAATCCCTTGCTGGGATTCTGCTGTCGGGATTGAGACCAGCTGCCATGCGGCCGCCGGTCTCATAAATACATCCCTGCCAGCACAACTATGGAGATGAAGCTGGACAGAAATGGCAGGTAAACCCCAGTCTCTGACTGGTTTCTCTTCTATATGGAAGCTTAATTAAAGAGTCCAACACATGTACATACCTGTCTAGAACCTAGCTACCTGCTACCCTGCTGTTAACCTACTACATTCCTACATACTTGCCTACTACTTACCCAGTGGCAAAACTACAGGGTGTTCCCGGTATGCACAGGAATACCCAGGGCGGGACTGCTCATCTGATATTTCTGGCAAATGCCAGAAGGGCCGATGACCTGATGGGCCGGTCTGGTGTTAAACCCTACAGCTCCACCTCCCGGGCTCTGTTTGGCCAGGACACTGAAAGACGGAGGTGTGCCGTGCGACATGCCTCCATGACTTGCGGCACGCCTCCCATGAGACATAACTACGCCCCCTTTTGTGGAAAGGCCACACCCCTTTTGTGAACACTCATGCCTACGGTGCGCAGGCAGGCAGACTGCCAGGGCTGATCTGGAGCCTCAGTCCGTCTGACACTGTTCTCCATATGAAGTGGCACTATGGTGACCAAAGGCGGGCTGGGATGAGGTATGGAGTGTGGGGGCCTGGCAGGGGCCCACATTGCCTATTTCAGTGCACAGGAATTTACAGTTTGATTCAGACAGAGTTTCTTGTTATGTGTGTAGCCACCTCTGCTTCCTCTTAGCTTATCCTCCCGCTCCCCCTTCTTCCTGTAATGGCCTGATATATACAGTACACTACACACAACCATGAAGAGTTAGTCTAAACGTTCATTGAAAAACTGAACATTTCTTACTAATATACTTAAAATAATAATTTCTTACCAGTATGCATTAAAATGCTCTGGAAATCTGGGATGTAGCGCATGGCTACTGGTCTCAATCCCGACAGCGGAATCCCGGCAAGGGAGTTAACATAGGTGTGGAAATACAGACGACTATATTAATCCCGATGCCGGAACGCCGAGGATGCCAGCCCAAACAAAGGTAAGTCCGGGGGAATCCTTAGTATTAGCCGCTGGGGGAGGGTTAGGATTAGGGAGTCTAGCGGGGTTAGGGTTAGGTTTTGGGGGGAGATTAGTCTTAGGCACCTTCAGGGAGAGATTAGGGTCAGGCACCCCCGCGGGAGGGTTAGGTTTAGGGAGCGGTAAAAGGGGGTTAGGTTTAGGCACCCCCGGGAGAGGTTAGGCAGTAGGCTGGGAGGTTAGGGTTAGGCACGACTAAGGGATGGTTAGGGTTAGGGGGGGACAGGGGAGGGTTAGGGTACTTACCTGCCCCAGTCGGGATCTTCATCCTGTCGGGCATCCGCTGTCGGGATTTGAACTGGCGGCTAAATAGTCGCCGGTATTTCAATCCCATTCCGGAAATCTTTTGTATTGGCGAAATATTTAAAAATACTGAATGTGCAAAAGAATGAAATATTGTGCAATAAATTGTTTACAAAAATCTGTGGTCACTGTCTATATTTAATGTTGTCTAACATTTAGGGAACTATAGCCCATGTATTTCAGATTTCCCGTCTTGGCCTTTCAAACGCAGTGCTTAAATTGTTATATAATGAGCATTGGCCCTCATTCAGAGCCACTCGCAAGCGGGCGCACGTACGTTAGGCGTACGTACAAAAATATTTAAATTCAAGGGCTCGCTCGTATTTTCGATCGCATCTAAAAATCCTCCCCAAACTCAGACGACCCCTCCTCTAACTAACGAGCGTACGAAATAGCGAGCGTACATCCCCGAAATGGCTTGAAGGGAACGCACGCACAAGTATAAACCGGAAGTGGCCATGTCAGATGTCGATTACCTGCTCCTTTATTCTGCCTACCTCCATCAATCGTATCATGCCAATCAATGTATCAATTAGCTTAATGTTTGTTTTTTTTCAACACAATGCAAGAAACTTTACTCTTGTCCGTGTTTGTGTTTACCCGCAGAATACGTACGGCTTAAACATTCGCTTTTATTGCTCAAAAAACATGTTAGCCACAATGAGACAATTGTTCTATTGCTGTGGATCCCCGCATATTTTCCGGGGTTCATTTCTTTATTTCAATTTGCTTACGTATGTCACTGCATCAAGCCTATCATAACTCTCCAGAGATTTCTGGCCCTGTCGAACACATGACTCATACACTAACCAATCAAATTGCTCCTGTTAATTTCCAAGCTACATTAGCCAATCAGAAATTTTTGGCACACTTTATCAAAAATGAATTTTAAGAAAAACACCATTGCCATCATGAGAGCCTCCGCATTCACCAGGCGCGAGCTGCTGGTGCTAACGGAGGTGATGGATCGGCGTATCACCAGCCAGCCTCCACCCATCACCAACCGGCAGAAGCGTTCCGCGTATGCGGAGGCACGGGCCCGCCTGCGCTCCTTCGGCTCACGCCGCAACATCGGCCAGCTGGAGCGCAGGTGGTCTGACCTGCAACGGCGAACGCCCCGCTTGCTGGCATGCTTTCGCATGCAGATAGTGGAAAGTAAGTGTTATGTATTGTGGTTTTCATGTTTGTCTTTGTGGGGCAAACTGCGTGTGCATGTTTTCATGTCTGTCCTATTTTTTCATTCTCATCATATCTGCGTGTGCATGTTTTTATGTCTGTCCTATTTATTCATTCTCCTCATATCTGCATGACCATGTTTTCCCTCTATTTCTGATATATTCATTCTACTCATATTTGCATGTTTTTTGTTGGTGGTGGGTGATTTTAAAATGTTATTTGGGCAGGATTTGGCCAGAAACTAACCACAATTTGTTTGACATCTTTTAGGGGGACAGGCAAGACTACGCCGTCACCGTCCGGCCAGACGGCGGTCCCGCCCACTCTCACCCACCCCCAGCCAACACTCCACCCCAAATAATTCCCCTATTCCCCCCTCCTCCCAAGCCTTCCAAGACCCTCTCCCGGAACTGTCGGGCCTCCTTCCCCTCCGTCCCCCTTCCCCCTCTCCTCCAACCACTCCTCTTCCAATTACCCCCTCCCCGGAGTCCGTGATAACCCCGCCCCGTTCTTTGGGGAATGAAGGCTCCTCCGAGGATGAAGATGGAGGGACTTCGGGATCTGCTGTTTTGGCTACCGGTATGTTTTTCTTTTGCGTTTTTTTTAACCACAAACTGTTTGTATGTAATCATGTGTCGTTCCTTTATTCGTGATTTTTGGGTTCTTTTTTGGTGATTTAGCAGTTTGCCTTTACCTCTTCCTGCTGATTTCAACATACACATATCACACCTGTGGGTATTTCTACATAGGCCTTGTAATTTTTGCAGCACCCCTTTTTTTTTTAAATTTTGGTTTTGGAGTGATTTCGTTGTGTTTTTGTTTTTTAATGTGGATTCCCTATTGTTTGATTAATCCACACACTTTTCTCACCCACAGAGGAACAGAGGCGTCGGCAAGAGGTCGAAGATTGTGTGGCACACATGCGCCAAAATGTAATTGGGGTGCTTGTGGCCCTTGACCGGCTGTCTGGCATCCTTCGGCAGTAGTTTTTTTTTGTTTTTATCTTTTTCAAAATAAATTGTTTATTTCTAATATACGTTCTGCCTCATTCGTTTTTTCAAAACCAAAGATAGTTAACCCTGACATAAGTAGACTGTTCCTGCAAGGTTTTGCATTTTTAAAAATTAGATTGGGTTTTGTATTTGTATGTAAAACACCCTCAAGAAACACATAACAGTAACAATGTCATTTCCCTTTTTGTGTGTAGTGGCAATTAGATATTTCTACATTTTACAGGTTCCTAGTTGGTGGGCAAGCTGCTTAGGCGAATCTTACAAAGCCAAATGATTGGACAGGCTTCCTTTTGGTGTGGGTTGGGAACCTGAAAACATATTTCATTTTTGCTCAACTGGCGTCAGTACTGGATTACCCCTTAGTCAAATGTAAGGTGTGTTAACCTGGTTAAACTTGCTGGTAACGTCCAAAAAAAGGAAGAACATTTAACTCTCCAAACATTTATTCACAACATAACTGAGAAATCAAAGTGGTCACTCACAAAAAAAACACACAGTGAGAATCTCAAATACAACACATACCCAATAAATAAAACCCCCCAAAAAACAAATCAAGAACTGGTTGAGGAAGGACCATGCCAAAATGATTCCACAAACATGGCGTTGCGATATGGGTTCCAGAATATATTCCCAAAATGAGCAGATCCAGGTTTGGTAAGGGTAGCATGAAGTAGTGAGCGTTGTAGTGCCAAAGATTATGTGAACAAACCGAAGATGTTGAAAAAAAGAAAACAAAATTAGATGTTCGCAAACAAAAACAAACACATTAGGTTAAAACACTGTTTTGTTCAAACTTACCTAAAAAATCTGGCCACCACATCATCGCGTATGGCCCCCCCACATACTGACCTCCGACCAACCTCGGGGGGGCCATCCTCAGGTAAGGCATCCTCTGGCTGCATTGGGACACCACTCCTTATGGCGATGTTGTGAAATATCCCACACAGGACCACAATTTTCGACACCATATCCGGCAAATACATGAGCTCGCCACCAGAGCGGTGGAGGCATCTGAATCGGCCTTTTAAAAGGCCGATACAGCGCTCCACCACTTGCCTGGTGGCTGTAAGTGCGGAATTAAATGCACTTTGTGGGCCTGGTGTGGGAGCCAAATAAAGAGTGAGCAGCCAGGACATGCAAGGATATCCACTGTCTCCTATGGAAAAGAATTGACAACATCAGGAACACTGTGTATCAAGCTTAACATTGTTATGTACTAAAGGTCTCCACTTACCCAGAAGCCACGCATCACCAGCTTGTAGGTTGGTTAATTTGTGCCATATCCCTGATTGCCGGATGACGAAGGAGTCATGTGCACTTCCGGGTAATTTAGCATTCAGCATTCAGGGACAGGATCTGGAGGGAGGCATCACATACCACCATTACATTCAGGGAGTGATAGTGTTTCCTGTTTCTAAATATGGCCTCCAGCCGGGCTGGAGGCTGAAGTGGTATGTGAGTACCATCCCTATGATGTGTGGGAAGGCAGCTATTTGGTAAAAATTGGCCTTGGCCACACTAAGGGCACCCATATCCAAAGGCATTTGAATAAAATGATGGTGGTGCTTGAAAAGTGCCTCCATCACTGCCCTCAGGATCCGGGAAAAGGAGGATTGGGAGATGCCCGCCACTATTCCCACCGTTGTTTGAAACGATCCTGAGGCACAGAAATGTAACACCGCCATAAATTGCGTAAGTGGTGGTATTGCTGTTGGACTGTCAATTTGCCGCTCAAGATCACTTTCTATTAATGAGAGAGTGTCTATGATGATTTTGGGAGGTAGACGGTAGCGTCTTAAAACCTCATCATCGGGCATTCCAAAAAGGGTGACACGTGTTCGAAATATCTGGGGCCTTGCATGCCTACGATGCCTACGCCTGGGACGAGATTGAGGTTGGTCGGCTTCCGGGAGCATGGCCAGAACAATCCGCCCCAGATCAACCTGAAATTCAAAGATTTTAAAGTAAGGCTTTTGACCCACCCCAAAACTATATTAAAACAACTTAGCTTGATGATACCATCCATTGCTGCTTACATGCCGGGGTATTGTCATGATACGTCCAAACTGAAAATAAACACCAAAATTACTTGACACATTTCACTCTGTGCATTTTTGTTTACAAATTTTGTGCTAGACCAAAGTTAAAATATGCCAAACACCCATTTAGCAAAACAGCAAAGCGACATTTAACACAGTACATCAAAATGGGTCGAAATGTTGGCACAAAAAGCGAAAGAGAAACCACCAAAAAGTTAGAATGATTATTAAGCTGTTAAAAATGCGCTAATTAGTTCGCTAATACAAGTCACAAGAGTAACTACTAAAAATGCTCTAATTAGTTTGCTAATACAAGTCACAAGAGTAACTACTAAAAATGCGCTAATTAGTTCGCTAATACAAGTCACAAGAGTAACTACTAAAAATGCGCTAATTAGTTCGCTAATACAAGTCACAAGAGTAACTACTAAAAATGCGCTAATTAATTCGCTAATACAAGATAAAAAATGGACTTACCAAGAGCAAATATATAAGAGTCAAAATCAAAAGGTCTTTTGGGTCGAAAATAAACAAAATCTAAAATAGAAGAAATTATGGATCCAAAATTTACAAAAAATAAGAAACACAATGAAACAACAATTGAACAAAAGTTAGACTTCACAAAACCTACCAAATCAAGAAACGAGGTCCCAAAAATATAAACCAACAAAGATAACGGAAAAAAAAAACGCAAATCTAACCAACAAACGAATCTCCAACCGCCAACTCCTTTCTACGCAATCAATAAACTCCAGCCAAGATAACCTCCAACAATCCAAAAACACCACCTCGACTTGAGACACACCAAGCCATAAATAGTGTTTCGTTTCCCGCACAAATTAAGGAGGGATCATAGGGCCGCACAATCAATGATGCGGCCGCAAAATAAGGACGCATGTATAAATACGTCACGAAAACACATTCAAATTCTGGTGTATTTCTTGTTTGGACCTCAGACATGGCGACAGACCAGGGAAAAAATGCCCAAGAGTCAGGCGGTAAGTCTTTCATGCATTTTGTAACAATGATTAATTTGAAACATAAGATTAGGCAAGTTGTGATTTTGTGTATTCTGTAAATTTACACAAATAGGTGAGGAGAATGACATGGAAGAGGCTGCTGGGCCCAGTATTCCGGCCAAAGCGGCCAAAAAAAAAAGGCAGCCACATTTCACAAGAAAGGAGATGGAGGTTTTGATCCAGAAGTGTGTGGACATCCTGCCACAGGCAGACAGGAATATGAGTCTAAGCCAGAAGTGGAGAATGTGGGAAGAGGTAGCCGTTGCTGTCAATAGGGTGGGTGATTATGTCCTTCTAGCCCGGGATGTCAAACGGCGGTAAGTAAACCCTTCCCCCCCCTAAAAACAAACCCCATTTTAAACCAAAGGATAATGGCTTCCATTTTTTCCCACAGATGGGGCGACTTCAAATATCGCTTAAAACAAAAACTCGCGGACAGGGCTAGGCATGCAAGGGGGACAGGTGGGGGTCCCACCCCTGTGTCATTGGAGTTGACGGATTTAGAAGAGCTGGCACAGGGGTGTGTGCAGCCTGTGGAGGTGTTTGGCGTGTCCAACATGGATACGGACATGCCAGACTTTGCGGCTCCTCATGTTGTCCCAGGTAAATCTTTGGATGTCATCAACTCTGAAATGTTATTGTGCCAATATGTAGATTGTAATGTGAGGCTTTTCTCTTTTTTCCTAACAGAGACACAGGCGGATGAGTCTGCTCCAGAGGGGAGCCTTGGCCGCCGAATTTCTGCTGGCTCTGCAGGGGAGGAACCAGTACATCCGGCTGAGGACCCTGCAGAAGCCAGTCCAGGACAATCCCCCTCGCAGGCAGTGGCCCTCCTCACAGAACTCAATTTCAAATCGGATTCCCATACGGAGATTCTGCAGAGGATGGACGCCAGTCTGCTATGGGTGGCTGAGGCCCTGGAGCAAAATGCTGCGGCCAACGAGACCATTGGTCAGGCCCTGGCGGAAAATACCAGGGCCAACATCCGCATCGCCAATGCCCTGGAGCAGCTCGTTCGCCAGCACATGGTGGAGCCGACCTCCCTTCCTGCCGGAACATCAGGATCCTCCACCTCTGGCACAACATCAGCCAATCCTCCAAATGTGCCTAGCCCTGTGCCTAGTCCAGAGGCCACAACATCTGCCTCTGGACAGGCCAGCCCGATGACATCCCGGACCCGGTCTGGCGCCCTCCCTCCCCCATCCAAACGGGTGAAAAAACGGTGACAGCAATGGTGACTTTTCCCACAATCCTTCTGTGCTTGGCTCATATTCCTTTCGGGTCAAAACTTCCCTCTCCTTTCTTGTGAAATGTTTTTATTTTTTTGATGTATGTTTATGTCAACAGTTATGTTGGGCCAATTTGTTTGATTTGGGAACATATCTTTGGGCAAAAAAGATGTCCCCAAAATTTTTAAAATAAGTTTTTTTGTTTGAGCAATAAATTGGAAATTAAACAATGATATTGGATTGTGAAATTATTGTACAAATGGGTTACATTTAATCCTGGGCCAAAAGGCAAAAACTCGGCCAAAAAAAAGGGCTCTTTAAGGAACGTTTAAAAATTCATATAATTCGGCAAATTAAAGAGGCACAAATAAAATGGTGCGAAACTGAAAAGATGATGAAATTATTGTTACAATAGGCCCTAACCACCAAATTGCTGCCCAAATAAACCCCCCCAAATGTACGCAAATGTCATCCTGACATTAGCAGCTCTGAGTTCCACCTGCGTACGTTTTGTGCTATCCCAAAAAACTGATTTCAAAACACATACCAAGCCGGTTCTCAATCCAACACTAATTGCTTTTCTGCCCGCCCGCGATTAATCGCAACAACATCGTGGAGTCCAGGGACGGAGGAGAAGGCCATCGCCAATGTGGTCGAGTAATCCAGACCCTAAGCTGTGCGAGCATTTGGAAGGGAAAGAGGATCATCCAGTGACGTAGGAGTCGGTCCGTACACATTTTACGCTCGCATCTGCTAATGTATGTACGCCCCAAAAACGCCTCGCCACGCCTGCGTTTTTCCATCTCCACCCTCGTCAACACCCTAAAACGCCCTGTTTTGTCAATCACATTTGACATGTCACTTCCTGTACGCTATTTTAGGAACGAGTCCAAAAAAACTCGCAATCTGCAGTACGCACATGCGCAGTGTTACACCGACGCATGCGCGTTTATTCAACATCGGAACGCAACGAGCGTACTGCTGTTAACGAGTGGCTCTGAATGAGGGCCATTATTCTTTATTGTTTTCAATATGAGCTTTCATTTATTTTATAAAAATCAATCTCTTAAATTAATTTAAATGTCTGGGTCTTAGACCCTGGTAAACAGCAGGGTCATGGAACAGGACTTTGTCCAGGGTCATTTGCCTTCACACATAGCAAAAACCCGGGTCAATGCGCGTTCATGTGCAAACACCCAGGCTTTTCCACTATGGGCCTGATTCACTACCGATCGCAACTGCGATTGCAATAACGATTATGTACGCAGTTCAACTGCGATAGTATGCTAATCCATTGCGATTGCTATGCCACTGCAGCACTACATAAGGACGCCCACTTTACCTTACACACATCTGTAATGTTTAACAAGACTGCGAAACCATCGACAATCAAGTACCATCGCAGCCTCACGCACACTGGCACAAGCTCTGACCTTACTCAGAAATTGCTAACTTCAGTGCACGCTATGTGTCCTCAGGCTGCATAAGGCATCGCAGTGGATAATTTATGCACGCCCCTCTAACCGCATTCAAACACCCTGGAATGCCTGCGTTTCGCCAACCACCCCCGTCACCACCTACAAACTGCACTTCCTGTCAATCACTCTGTGACAGGTCAGCATGGTCACTGCAATCGCAGACCCAATCACAGTGGCCGGTTCGCACACGTGCACTGAAATGCATACGCATGCACAGTACGCAACAATCGGCCGATTGCGTGCTTATTAGCAACTGCAATCCAAGCTGACTCAGGCCCTATGTGTGAAAGGGGTATAAGGTGAGATATGTGACAGCACCAAACCCTTCTTTTATTAACCTCAATAATAGCAAATACAGACTTGTCACTGTTAAATAACCACTTGATAATTAGGTTATGTGAGTTATAAGTTGTCTATTTAATTGTTAGTTATATACATAACCCTCAGAGGACAGGAGGGTTGTCACTTTCCTATTATAGACATAGACTTTTTATTAGCTATGTGGCTGCATTCTCAATCATTGGGGGAGATTTACCAAATTTTGGAGATAAAGTTCCACCCAATCAGCTCCTAACTGTCATTTTGCAAACACATTTTTCAAACACAAATAACAGAAGTTGATTGGTTGGTACTTTATCTCTCTCTCTACTTTATCTATCTCCAAGGTTTGATAAATCTCCCCCATAACAAGCACCTCACATATATTGCCTTTCTGATAGCTCATATACAAGGTAACAATTGAAAGCGTGTCATTTGTGACTATTGTAGATAACCAGATCCAATGTTCTATTTGGGGCAGCTAAATGCTGCTCATTGGTCACACAGGGAGCTAGGAGACCTGAGGTCGGCCCTGAACATACATGTCCTGTAACAGCTTATTTGTTGTTGTTGTTTAAAACTATAGTTTGGATTAGTGTTATCAAAATGATATTGCTATAAACATGAATGATTAATAAATTATTTATTAAATGCAACATTTCAAAAATACTGTGCAAACCATATATAGGTGTGTTTGCTCATACTAGAGTAAAATTATTGTTCTGCTCCTAAAGACAGTATTTCTATTATTTCCATGTTACACTTTCATCCTTAATTTGCTAGTTGTGGCCATTGTATACAGTGACATAAACTGTTCATCACAAAATCCCCTCTGTGGGCAGCTGTAAATACTGTTTTCTTTTTCCTTTATGGGAAGTTTGCAGTTTACGCTCCCTGGCATCGGTTCAGTGTTCCGTCATGCTCCTGCCCTCCCCTGCTGTCAGGCATTACTACATACTTGCCGACTCCCCTGGAATGGCCAGGAGGCTCCCGAAAATCGGGTGATGCTCCCGGCTGCCCCGGAAGAGAAGGCAAGTCCGGCACCTTCCTGCACCCCCCCTTCCCGTAGCTGCCCGCACCCTCCTGCAATAATGGCACTGTATAGCAGGAGGCAAGGCCACAATGACGCAATTGAGCCGTCACACCCCCCCCTACCCAACTGTGATGATGCCACAACCCCTTGCTGTGACATCACAGCAGAAAGTTGGTAAGTATACATTACTATGGTAACAGCTAGTTCACGTTTGCAGTAAGCTGCTATTTGGGCACTAGGGGGTATCCCTGTTAAATCCCAGGGGCTAACTCAAACAGCTTTAGTTTCTAACCCATGAACCGCAATATCACTGCAATTAGTTGTGCTGATAATAAAACACTAAGTGGACACGGTACTCAGTGGCGGCTCATGGCACAGGCTAGCAGGGCCGTTGCCCGGAGCGCCATAGTCTGAAGGATGCAGCCCTGCGCCCTGCCTGAACATTACCTGCCGGGCTCTGGAAAAATCCACCCTCCACCCACCGGCTGGCATTATTGGTATACCCTCTAGATGAGGGAACGGGGGAGGGAAGGAGTAACAGTGCAGTACAAGACGGCGCTGGGCGCTGAGAAACCTAGCGCTGGCCTCAATGGTACTTCCTATAACTTGAATAGCATATTTGATGTAATTGAATGGATTGAGGACTGCACTGCATAAAACACATAATAATCGGAATGTTGAAAGCACTGTACTGTGACAGTTTTAGACAAAAGGCTCCTTTCCCCCTGGGCACTACTTGGTCTCGAATCGTCCCTGAAAGTTCCCTTGTTTTTAGGCCCCCCCTTTCTCTGTGGTGAGAAAGAGACTTTTGGCACTTCCTCACTGTTCAATCAGACTTGATGGCTCACAATAGAGAGCTGAAGCCTCTGGCCTCTCACATACATTAGAAGCTAATGTGTCTTTCAACTGTCAGAAGTGGCTGACAGAATGAGGATTCGGGTACTGAGGAACTGTAGGTGTAAAAAGAGAGAGTGGAGGAGTGAGCACTGACAAGAGAGAGCAGGTGACGAGGGCGGGAAAATAATGATGTGAACTGGGAAAGAAACAAGTCTGAGGGGAAGATTTATTATAAATTGCTCCTTCTTTTTTCGGGGGAACGTACCAATCTTCTAAATTGCTCTGATAAGGGATTCATAAGCATGTGCGATCACTTTACTTCCAGGACCTGGACCCAGCTGCACTACTACACATTCGCGGCGATCCAAACAAGAAGCAGGGGCAGCAATGACAAAGGGAAGCTTTGGATGTTACAGAGTTGTAAAAGGGAACAGATTTCATAATCATAATATTGTCACCAATTTGTACATCTATGTGCGATTGAGTCTGAATGTGTGTTAAAAGTGCTACGATGCGGGCAGCTGCGGCCTTTCCTCATGCCAACTTCCGATGTGCTTCATCCGTGACTTTGTACAGTGTAAAACCAATTCCTATGCTGTTAAAGTTGCAGCCTGACGTCTTGGGTACAGTGAGAGAGGCCTTTCGTTATGTCTGCGATGCCACTAAGACACAAAAGTTAAAGAACAATACGATACACAACTCCACTCAGACAGTGGCGTCACAAGGGGGGAGCGGGCAGCACTTCCGGGTGCTCTACTGTAGCATTATGTGCAGCACTCGGCTCCTGACACAGTGAGGGAGCCGGCATTGCACACAGAGTGGTCACCGGGAACAGTCCGCACCTCCGGGACCCCCCCCCCCCCTCACCCATAGAGATTACAATGAAGGTCTGGGCCGAGAGGCCGCGCCCCTGCTCACAAGGCCACACCCACTTTTTTACTGACATGCGGCTTCGCCTTGCGCACAACAGCCCTCCCGTCACCAGGTATCACCGCGGGGAGGGACTCCACTGCTTTCTGAGGTTCTCAGTCGCTCCGGTTATCTTGTGCCATATGGTCGTAAATATGCTCAGTGTATGAGGGCATATCTGTAGAATGCTATCAGATATTGTTATGTATTAAAGGGGAAATAGGTTAATATAAAATGGTGGCTCTTCAACAGTCACCATGTAGAAGTTGCCAGTCCTTACAGTAAAACTACAACTTTATATCACACATATAGTCACACATGTATACAAAACACAGCACTAAAAGGAATACCATATACCAATATCTATATGATAAATGTAATAATATAAAAAAACATTTATACAGTAAATTAAAATCTCCAGTTAACTGAAATATGCAACAATTAATAAAAATAAGCAAAAAGAAAAAATAATCCAGAAAGTAAAGACCGTTTGTGCAATCCGCCAAGTAGGGCATTCACGCTCCCCAATTCATGGTAGAGCAGTCTCCCAGACTTCAGCAGTCACCATGTGGAAGTTGCCTGTCCTTACAGTAAAACTGACAGATTTATATCACCATTTCAATGCTTGCATGTATTAGACCAGTGGTTCTCAAACTCTGGGCCTGATTCAGAGACAGACGCTCTAAAAGAGCGCTCGCTCTGAATCAGGGCTTTTTTTTTTTTGGTGCGGCCTCCTGGCCGCTCGCATAGCTGTGGGTGACCACCCACAGCTATTGCGAGCGGCCAGGATGATGGTCGCAATGGTGCGACAAGACCCTTGCGGTAGGGTCTCGCAAGCCCCAGAGAGCTTCCGGCTCTAACAGA
Source organism: Taudactylus pleione (assembly GCA_031769625.1). NCBI lineage: Eukaryota > Metazoa > Chordata > Amphibia > Anura > Myobatrachidae > Taudactylus > Taudactylus pleione. Next base: position 3,206,843 of record JAUIMM010000534.1, on the reverse strand, counting down.
GCCGGAAGCTCTCCCACTGACATCACTGGTGATGTCAGTGGGGCCGCCCACAAACGGCAGGCGTTCGCTTGGGAACGCCTCCGTTTGTGAAGCCACCCCCCCGCCACGCCTACAAAACGGGGCGAGCTGTTGATCAACATCGACAGCCGCCCCGTTTGTAGTGAGCCACGAAGCGAGTGCTTTTTGTGCTCGCTCCGTGGCTCGCGCACACGCAGTGCGCACGCCGCTCGTGCGCACTGGCACACAATCGACCCGCTTGCGAGCGCTATGCGCTTACGAGTGGGTCTGAATCAGGCCCTCTGTCCTCAAGGCACCCTAACAGTCCAGGATTCCAGGATATCCATACTTAAGCACATGTGACTTAATTAGTACCTCAGTCAGTTTAATTATATGCACAAGAATGGATATCCTAAAATCCTGTCAGGGTGCCTTGAGGACTAAGTTTGGGAACCCCTGTATTAGACTAAACATTCAGGGGGAGATGCATCAAACCTTCTAAAGAGGACAGGTGGAGAACATATCTTAATACCAGCGGCATATTTCATTTGGTATCGCAGTAATACAAACAAATATGTCACTGATATTCATCATTACTTACCTCGCCGGCAAGGTCCAGCAAATTCCCTCTTGGCATCCCCCGCTCAGCTGCTGGCAGCCTAATGCTGCCAGCGACGGACTTCTATGTCATGTGTGACGGTCAGTTTGCGCATCTGCATAACTGCTTCATCCGGCGGGGACCCGACAGTGCCTAGAAGGCTTCACTGAAGCCAGAAAGGCTGCTGCAGGGTCCTCTCATGTGACAAACAGCGGTAATCTTAGATTCAATATTGAAAGGATGACATAACCCCTTTAGCGAGTGCTGCAAGGGTTATGTATCAATGATAAATTGGGCCCGTAAGTTACTAAATTAGACAGTCAATAAATAGATATTGAATAGAACGACAGGGTTAAAAGGTCGACATGCAAATGGTTGACACATTGTATTTTGTTATTTTAGTCTAAACCTAACCCTAACCTTATACATGCATCTGTATGTCAATGACACAGATGCATAGCACAGACCAGGGAGATCCGTGCTACATGCATCTGTGTTATTGACACGGATGCACGGACGGGATCAGTGAGACCCATCTGTGCTGCTGTGTATTTCAATTACACCGATGCATGCACGGACCAGGGAGATCCGTGCTACATGCATCTGTGTCATTGACACAGATGCACGGACGGGATCAGTGAGACCCATCTGTGCTGCTGTGGTTGAAAAAAAAAAGGTTCCTGTGTAAATACAAAAGGAAAACAATGGCGTGTCCCCCCCCCTCCCACAGAGTAACCATCCCTGGGCTTTTAGTGACCCAGTGCTGGTTGTGCAAAATATATGGGGGCCAACCAATGATCGTTCGGGTCCAATGTATTTAAGCACAACCAGCACCAGACTTGTCAGAACCAGCAGTGGTTGCCAAAATACAGGGGACAAACGACGTAGGGGTCCCCCGTATTTTGCGCAACAAGCACTGGGCTCTGATCCGGTCCTGGTTCTGGAAATACAGGGGGAAAAAATGAGTAGGGTCCCTCTGTATTATTCAGAACCAGCACAGTACTTTTTCTAGCAGGGCGACTAATGCCACAGCCAGGGGAGCCCTTTCACCGGGTCCCCCCAGCCGAAGCATTAACCCTGACCGCTAGTCAGCCCAGGCTGGGAAGCCAAGGGGAGCTGAGGACCACTTTATTGGGGGTTTCCCCCTACAGGGCACCCCAGGCTTAGGCTGATAGCCCAGGGCTATCCCCGGCCCCCCGGGGCGGTGGGTGCCGGCTTGATTATGTAGTGTAGTACAGTTGAAAGTTTTGAAAATATTGTGTTTTGTTGTGGAATTGCAGGTCCCAGCAAGCCCCTCCGCATGCTGGTACTTGGAGAACTACAAGTACCAGCATGCAGGGTATTACGGGCTCGCTGGTACCTGTAGTTCCACAGCAAAAGCAACATTAAAATAAACACAGGACACACACACCGAACAAAGTATAAGTTTATTAAACATACATGCACTGGATCGGGGTCCTTTACCCTAAGCCTAACCCTAAACCTCAGCCTATGCATAAGCCTAAACCTCAGCCTATCCATAAACCTAAACCTAAAAATCATAAAAAACAAGGATCAAACTTTTTTATGATGATCATTTGCATGTCGACCATTTACCTGTCGACCTAATCACTGTCTACCTTCTGGTATATACCTATTGACTGTCTATTTTATTACTGTCTATCTACCATCCGGAAACCTTGTAAAATAGGGGAGAAAGAAAGTTATATGCTATATTCACATTGGTTGTTATTGTTTGAGGGTTTTATGGCCCTCATTCAGAGGTGCTCGCAAAATGCGAGTGTGGGCGGCCGCATGGGTTTTGAAGTGCGGCATCCTGGTCGCTAGCTAAGCTGTGGGTTACCACCCACAGCTTTAGCGACCGACCAGGTTGATGGGGCCTGCAACGAGACCCTAAGGTTGGGTCTCGGCAACTGCAAGCCCCAGGGAGCTTCTTGCTCTGATCGAGCAGGAAGCTCCCCACTGACATCACTGCTGATGTCAGTGCGGCCGCCCACAAAACGGTAGGTCTTCCTTAAGGAACGCCTCCGTTTGTGAAACCACCCCCCCGCCACGCCTACAAAATGGGGCAAGCTGTCGATCAACATCGACAGCCGCCCCTTTTGTAGTGAGCTTCAGAGCGAGAGAATTTCTCTCTCGCTCCAGGGCTTGCGCACGCGCAGTGTGGCCGCTACGCATGCGCAGGGCCTAAAGATCGACCCGCTTGTGAGCGCTCAGCGCTTGAGAGCGGGTCTGAATGAGGTCCTATGTGTGCAGCAGGAGTAGATTGAAGCAGGGCCGGCTCCAGGGGTCGGAGCACCCTGTGCCGGCTCTCTCCAGTGGGGGCATGGCCTAATTACCATAAGTCACGCCCCCTACGTGACTTTATTAGGAGGCGTGCCTGCCTCCAAATAACATCAGCCTGGGGGGAGCCTCACTAGCTGGGCTTCCCCCAACCCTCTCCCATCACTGAATGGATGTCGCGAGCATGCGCACAGCATCCATTCAGAGTCCCCGGGGTCCGGCACCGTCGCACAGCTGCGGTGGTGGGGGTCCCCAACCTCCTGATTTGACCACCCGTGGGCCTCTTCGGCCCACGGGTGAGACAGCGGGACAATACTGCTGAAATCGGGATGTTGGGGTGGCACCCCTGTGCGACCGCACAGCTCGAACACCCCTAGAGCCGGCCCTGGATTGAAGTAAGTGAATGGCATGAGTATGGGAGATTTCTAGGGCTTACTTGAAGCCTTTACGCCAGGACAGTGGTCAGTAAAAGCAGGGCTCGTGGGTGAGGCTGGAGGACACTGGGGCAGAGGAGATAAAAGGAGATCCCTGGCTTGGCGGGAGGTGGCAGTGTCTGGCTGAGGTGACATAAGGGTGCGCAGCAGTGTACCTGTGAAGGAGAGGTCTGTGTCAGCTTCCTAGTATACGTGGCCTTGCTGCATTGCTGGCTGGCAGACAAAAAGTGGACTGCTCAGCCGTCCCAGTGCACGCTATGACTGGAGGCAAGGAATGGGTCCCAGAAAAGCCGTCTACTACTGAGGAGGAGTAAAGGGTCCTGTCTTGGGTGGCACCTGTATTGGGGGAGTTCTATTGATCAACAAGGGAGGACACTGCAAGATCTCTTTGGGGAGCAGTTTCTAGTGGAGTAGAGAAAAACAGTGGAGCCATATAGGAGATCAGGGGTAGATGTACTAAGCTTTGGAGATAGAGTACCAACCAATCAGCTCCTAACTGTCATTTTTCAAACATGGGCGATTCAATGCAACGCGAATTGAATAGCGCCGGTAGCGAGCTCCTGGAGCTATTCAATTCAGTGCGGTGTGTGGTCGGAGAATGCCAGTTATCGCGGTCATCGCGCCTTAACAAGGGTAACCGTTAGACACCTTATATAATGGAGGTAGATAAACTGAACAAGAGCCCAAGGAACCATTCTATTCCAGCAGTTGAGCTCACTATAAAGCTGGGTGTTCGGCCAAACTGTTGACCTATCTGACGATTGGTAGGTGTATATACCCTTACCAATCGTCTGCCCGATGTGACAGGCTTGACAGCTCTACTGGGACGGCTCCCTGCAGCATGTGTACGGGCGATCGGCAGGTCTTTCAGATATATCGGCCAACTGCTGTGCTATGCACAGCAGGTCGGATATGTCTGTGAAGGACGTTGTTCACAGAAATATCGGTTGTACACACCCAGTGATGCACTATAGATATATCGCCCGTTCAATGGAACGGGTGATATATCTATCATTATGTAACCAGCTCAAGTACATTCTTTTCAGTAAATAGGGGCACAGCAGTATTGCAGCTACAGTATCTATTCTAAAGACAACACCTGTGTAAAGGATAACAGAGTTACCTCTTGTATTAATCCCCAGAAATTGGTGCTGAGTGAGTAACTTAAGTCATTGCGAGTACCCTCATCCACTATCAAAAGGAATTTCACGTTGTTATAGCCAAGTGATTTTACATACTATTACACTTGAGCAGTCAGCTCATCTAAATATCCAGCCTGTCCCATTAATGTAGCACATTATACAGGGCCGTATTAACCCATGGCGGGGCCCCTAGGCTTTCAGGTATTTCGGGCCCCCTCCGGCACAATCTTTCACCCCACTACAAGTTCTGCATGTTGAATGGGTCTAGTATGCTTGGGTGGAAAATGAGCACCATTATATGGTATAATACAGGGTGACCAAAAGATGGAATTGAGCAGAGTGTATGGTATGTAAGGCAATAATAGAGTTACTAAATATAGTATAGAGTGATTTCATGCTTATTAGAGTGATAAAAATGGAGACACAGTGCTCCAGACAATCCCAATAAAATGTACATTAAATTATCAGTAATGTCCAATGAGGGAAGACTTGTCAGAGAGGTTGTTGGCGAGATAAGCTGGCTTCGTTAGGGTGTTCCACTATCTGTATTCCAAATAGTGGTGATATCTCCCTGTGGTATCACTGCAGTGTAGCGTCTACTGATGCTTCCTAGTGCAATCATGCAAGATGTGTAAGATGACCCTTGCTGGGAGAGACACAGCATACATCTCCCTCACCCTGAAGGTGCTCATCAGGGTTTTGGATGTCCTTCTGCTGTGTGTGTCGTGCATCCTACCTATGCACTTACCAGTAGGCTGCAGCGTGCATCCTTGTAGTGTGTGCACTCCGGATCTTTAATCCAGTTGGCTCCACCCCTATGCTGGGGTATCCTTGCTCTGCACTCGGTGGTGGTTCTCTAGTGGGTGGCCGGAATCCCAGCAAGTCCTGCGGAATCTCCTGTCCCTGGGCGGGATGTACTAACCTTGCGGAGTTCATTCCGCCAGACATTGCATTGTTACTGATCGCATATGCACTAACATATGCGATCAGTACCGCAAAGAACAGCTCTTCCGATAAGAGCTGTCCCTTGCGATCAGCGCTGCGCCGTGGACTTCCAGGCTTACGACCCGGGAGTCCATCTGAGCATGTGCAGAGTGACGCGGCGGCCGCGGGGCATGCTGGCGTTACCCTCCGCATCGGAACCCCGGCGGCCAGCCAATAATACATATGGAAAATGCTGTAATACCCCAGAAAATGGTGTTTTTACCACATTTTCCATTTAGTACATCCCAGCCCCTGTATGTGTTGTGCTCTGGAGGAGAGAGAACTTCCCCCAGGTAGTAGTGGCGAGAGCAGCTGTGATGGTGTCAGTCACGTTGTCTCTCATGGAGGTGTAACAACCCTTATGCTAGTGCACTACTGGGCTGCTGATCCACCACCACATCTCAAAACAAACCTCAGCTGACTACGAGTGTGCCTTGCAACTTCTCACTGTGAGGCCCATAGGCTTCAGCCTAGTCAGCCTTATGAAATATGAATAATACGGCCCTGCCAGTATAAGGGATTCTAATGGAGCAACTCTCCAGCAGTCAATAGTTTGTAACTATAAGTGAAATTTGCAGAGTTGCAGAACATATGTGCACTACCGAAAGACTGACTGTGACCCGTGAGTATGGGGCCTATTCATCAACACTAAAATAAAGGTTTTAAGAACATTTTCCTTAATTACCGTATTTTTATATGGAAATTAGGCCATTCATCAAATTACGAAAATTATGTATTTTCGGGATTTGATGGTTTTACTATACGCCACTCTGATGTGGCGTATAGCGGGTTACACTTACCTGCTTTCAGCTGGGGAGGTCCTCTGCCAGCTCCCTCCGTCGCTCTGGTCCCTCCTAGGCTCCGGCTGCTGCTCTGTGTTCTCACAGCATTGGGGGTGTGAGAACAAATTAAAGTTTAAGAAAAAAAAACCTTCAGCCCCCTCTGTCTGTCTGTGCTGTCTGCTGCAGACAGGCGTTAGGTCGGGATTTGCGGCTACAGATGGCCAGGTAAGTGAAGGGGAGGAGAGGGGGGTGGTGGACACAGAATTATCGCAGGTGTAATCTGTGTTGCGCATGCGCCGCTTTTCTGAACAAGGCCAGATTAACATTGGGGAAGGCGGAGCTCCAGCTCCAGGCCTTCACGTAAAAATAGACCCATCATCAGCATGAATGATGACCAGCAGTCTAGCTGGACACACAGTCAGCCATAACTCATTCAAGTATTAAAATAGTTTTTTTTTTGTTTTCCCGCACAATTATGCATTTTTTTCTATTTTTATATATGTAGGGAGACAGTGGGGCTGATAGTGTATGGGGTGTACACACACCCTTGGATCTGGTCACACCCAGTCCCACACAGCACAGGTTACAGCTCCTCCCCTTCTCAGTATAGGCCCTTGAACATTTTCAGCCCCAGGCGTATGTGGCCCTTATTCCAGCCCTGCAAACCACACATCAGATAGCATGAAAACCTGCAACTAGATGAAATCACATAGCCTCTGAGCCCCTAGATACACTACTTTCAGAACAAGTAATATTTCAGACCATTGTGCCTTTAGCATGCTGCCTAGAAGAAGATTAGTTGGCTTGTTGCTCCCATGTCAGCTCATTATAGCTTTTCGTGTACTATTGCTGTGGAGTAAAACAATCTCATATCATCATTTGTCTCTCATTCATACCTTTCAGCACTTCTCTAAAGCATATGCTGGGTCATAGAATTGCACCAGCAAGGTATTTCTTTTGTGTTCTGTTGTGCAAGTGTCATGGTTTCATGGAAAATATTAGATCACCCTTCAGGAGTCAGGATTGCTGCCAAAGTATACAGTGACCAATGCTGGATTGCATCACAGTTGCTCACTGTCACTGGGTGATGCGTTTGCTTAACAATATACCTTCTAGGCTAATGAAAGTGTAATCGAATGAGAAATGTGCTTCCAAACGGGCATTTTTTTTGTGGTTTTTTTTTTTACATTTTCCTGTAGGTCAAAGGTCAAAAATGAAATTAATATTCTCCTTTAAAGCTATTTCCTTTTATTGATCTTTTAACAATATTTTTTCTTTATTGAAACATCAAGAAAATACAAAGAATACATTCAAATGTGGATAAAATGGTGTAAAAATAAACGGATCAGACTTCTTGACATTAGCAAAGATTCAAGATACAAACAAGGACAAATTTTCTGTACAAAAATATACATTAGATAGAGAAAGCCTAGAACCTGGCTGAATAATAGTTGTCTCTAAAGGTGTGTACACACTAGATGATATTTTAAACGATATTGCCGATAATGACACATCGTTACGACAATTTAGTTCTATCGTCCAGTGTATATGCACTATATCGTTAATGATGTGTACTCCCGCGGGTTGTTTCAAACGATATCCCCAGTCGCCTGTACTTGCTGTACAATCTGGGGATATTGTTAGCAATGCCATGCTGCCGAACGCAGCATGGTTCCGCTCCCCCCTTGCCGTCGTTCGTCGTTGCCGGCATCAGCAAGTGTGTATGCACTTACCAATGCCATCACCCCCGCCGGGTCCTCTGTGTCCGACATCGCTGGGTACACACATCGTTTAGTGTGTACCCAGCTTTAAAAGGAGATTGGGAAAACTTGGAGAAGGGTACGTGTCTCATGCCACAAATTATTGCGGAAACAGTGAAACAGAAGCGGTCTCCTTCTGAAGAGATGCCTCAGCCAATTCATATGGAACATAAAGTAGAGTTTTTCCTTAAACATTTCAACGGTTGGTAAGGAGCTCTGGATCCAGAGATGCAGGATAGTTTTACGAGAGGTCGAAGAGATTGCCAACAGCAACTTCCTAACATCCCCAGGAAACTGAGAGCCTGAGGGTAGGCGACCAAATATTGCATCTTCTGGTGTGAGCGGGACATAATTAACTAAATGTTCAGTGACAAGACACCAGACCCTTAAGCTGGGTACACACCTGAAAGATATATCTGCAGATCTGCCTTCTCTTTTCTTTCGGTGCTTCACTATACAGTTTCATCGCAGCCTGTCTTCAAACACATTGGCCTCGATAGAAAAAAAAAATCACATTGACCCCCACAAGAAAAAAATAAAACAGATTGGGCCTTACAGAAAACAATTAAAACAAATTGGCCCTCACAGAAAACAATAAAACACATTGGCCCTCACAGGAAAAAATCCCCAATTGCCTCAATAGGAAAAAAATAAAACACATTGGCCTTCACATAAAAAAAATGCAAACAAATTGAACTCTAACAGGAAATAAAAAGCACATTAGCCCCCGCAGGTAACAAAATACAACACATTAGCCCCCACAGCAGTAAAAAAATAAAAACACATCGACCACCTGCAGGACCAGCAAAATAAATCTTGGAGCCCAGTACACAATGTCTCTCTGGGGGCCCCCTATCCACAGCCCCATCCCCCTCAGCCTAAAAACCTTGAACCCCACACCGCATGGTGTATTTATTAGAAAGACTCACATAAATTTCAAGACAAAAGTGACAGGGAAAGGATAGAAGTGACAGGGACAGAGCCAGGACAGAGGTGACAGGGCCAGGACAGAGGGGCAAGGATAGAGGTGAGGGCCAAGACAGAACAGTGAGGACAGGAGAGAGAATTGACAGGGCCAGGATAGTGGTGAGAGGGAAATGAAAGAGGAGGCAGGACAGAGGTGATAGAGCCATGACAGCATTGACAGGTACAAAACAGAAGTAATAAGGCAGGAAAGAGGAGACAGGGAGGGCAGGGTAGGACAGAAGTGAGAGGGCCAGGACAGAGGAGACTAAACTTGGACAGAGGTGAAATGCCCAGCGGTGACCGGAACAGGACAGAGAGGACAGTGCCAGGACAGAACTGGGCTCACTTGGCACCACCCTCCCTTCCCTTACTGGGCACAATTAGCAATCCTCCACCTTTCACTGGGCACACATAGCAACCCCTCCCTTAGTGGCCACACTTAGCACCCCTCCTCTTTCCTTACTAGGCAAACTTAGCCCCTGGGTACACTTAGCAGCCCCCCCCAATCTGGGCACACATAGCTCCCCCCCTTTCATTACTGGGCACACTTAGAACCCCACCCCCTTACAAGGCAGACTTACCCCATTCTCCTTTCTTACCGGATGCACTCACTGTAGAGCCACCAGGTGCTGGCCGCATCTTGGAGTCCCGCTGTCTGGCTGCCACCCGCATTCCACACAGCATGGACACTCTGCAGTCCGAGTCCCGCCAATATGTTCCTGACCAGTGCCTGATGTCAAGGGCCAGGCCCTTCCAGGCACTGGTGCAGCGCAGCGAAGGAGCAGGGAGGAGAGGAGTAGGGCGGAAGGAACAGCAGGGGGTGGGACTTTGTTAAGAGCCTCCTAAGCTCAGCTGCACTTCTCTCTGTAGCAGGCTGCCGCTGCATGTCATAGTTTGACAGTAGCATCAATGGACCCAGCAGCCGCTGCAGGGAGAGCGCCTCTACAGCCTGGCACCACCCTGCAGTGCAGGGTCTGTCAAGTGGGGTTGCCGCGGCCCCTAAGGGCCCCTCTGAACCTCGGGGCCCAGGACCTGGGTACCCTTTGTGCCCCCCTGACTCTGGGCCTGACCACCTGACAGGTAAAAAACAAATTGGCATCCACAAGAAAAAAATAGGTGGGTAGTGTATGTCCCTGGGAACTGTGTCTAAGGTGCTGGAGAGGGTGGTGACTGGTGAGTTTACGTCCCTGGGGCAGAGGGTGGTTGGGGGGGAGGTGATAGAGTGGGTAGTGTATGTCCCAGGGTTAGGGGGGCACTGTATATCTAGGGGCCGGGGAGAAGACATGGTTATGGGTATGTTCCAAAGGCAGGGATGGTTGTTAGGGTAGGTATTTTACTGTGAGGCCAGAGGGTAGGATTGGTTAGGCTATTGCGCCCCCACCCACCAGAGCCAATGCTTGCAGGCAGGATGGGAGTAGTAATAGCGGGAAATAGGGGGCAGGATGGGAGTAAAAGTGGCAAGCTGGGGCAGGATAGGAGTAGTAGTGGGAAGCAGGGGGCATGATGGGAGTAGTAATGGGAAATAAGGGTCAGGATGGGAGTAGTAGTGGGAAGCAGGGAGCAGGTTGGGAGTAGTAATGAGAAATAAGTTGGGGGGGTATAGGAGTAGTAGTGGGAAGCTGGGGTAGGATGGGAGTAGTAGTGAGAAGCAGGGGGCAGGATGGGAGTAGTAGTGAGAAGCTGGGGTCAGGATGGGAGTAGTAGTGGGAACCAAGGGTCAGGATGGGAGTAGTGGTGGGAAGAAGAAGGCAGGATGGAAATGGAAGAAATTCACCTGGAAGAAGTTATCTTCACAGTACCCAAGTCCCAACCGCCGTTCCTCCCTCCGTGTACAGCATTGACAGTTGGCACCTGCTCCCATCTACATAGCTGTAGCAGCGCACACCCCTCTCCTCCCTGCGTGGTTGAGCTCAGTTCCAGCAGCCCCAGGGGATGGCCCAACCAATCCCACAGAGATAGGGGGTGGACACGCGGGGGAGGGGACACAGGAGCCGGGAGCTTCCCGGAATGCGTCAGCTGAGCCGGCCCTTGCAGACGTGATACGTTCAGTATCCCAGCATGCGGGATGTCGGTGCTTAGAATACCGACAGTAACCCGAAGGTAAGTAGCGGGGTTGGGGGGAGGGTTAGGGATTATGGTTAGGCATTAGAGGGAGGGTTAGGGTTAGGCACTAGGGGTGGGGATATTATGTTTAGGGTACGGGGAGGGGGAGGTTAGGTTTAGGCACTAGGGGGGAGGCTAGATTCAGGCATCGGGGAGGGTTAGGGTAGGGAGAGGGGGAAGGTTAGGATACCTACCAACAGGTGTCGGTATCCTAACCCTGTCTGGATGCCGGCGTCGGTAATCTTGTCCGCCATGATTCCGAGCGCCGGCATCCCGTACCCATCCCCTTGCAGACAAGGGACTGGCCCAGCAGTGTGTCCAAACTGAAATTTAAATTGCAGTGTAAAAATAAAGCTGTCCAGCATTTCTGGACTACATGCAAAAGCAGCCAGCATTTACCCTGCATGCAAAAAAAATTATGTACAGTATTTCCACCCCTTGCATTGCAACATTGTTTGTCTAGGTACACAGTTAAGCTGGTCACACACTAAACCAACTTGCATCCAACCGGCCAACTAGTTGATTGGTTGGAATGAAAATCTGGTAACGTATGGGAGTAACTGATGATCAGCAATTTGCTCCTAAATGCCAGAAAACAGATGAAAATGGTCGTTCAGACAAGTTTTTTAAATGTTTGATCTAAACAATTTGTTCACACAACAGATTTGGTCCATTTTCCAGTGTTTGGAAGCAAATTGCTGATTGTCATTTGCTTTCATACCTTACCAGGTTTTCATTCCAACCAATCAGCTAGTTGGCTGGTTGGACAGATAATCTTTAGATGTGTGGTCAGCTTTACCTGCTATTTCTTACTTTATTCCCAACTCTGAATCAGGCCCTTAAAGAGAACCGCAGAACAAGAGAGCAGGCCCATAAACAATGATAGAGGTCAGCGGAAGATTGTCTACATTTAGGACAATTAGAATCATCCAATATGCCCTACTGATCTTTTAATACACTTCAGTTGGTGGAATGGAAAATTTAACTTTTCTTGCAGGTTCTGCAATCTTCTACATCCAGATACTGAATGGACAAAATGTCCAGAAATTTTTCCGGGCCTCAGATAGCACCTCCTGCACACACCTGTCATTTTTAAAAAAAATTCTGCACCCCCACGTTGATTGTGTGAGTAAAACATAGCATTTTTTCAAATCCACCCAGCTGTAAAACAATGGGCCTGATTTAGAAATATACACATATCTGATATTTATGCAGATCGAGCGATTGTTTGCCATTGCGCATGGATATAAGCCGCACTGTGCATGCACAGCGATTGCATTGCGATTACGGACGCACAGAGTAATCCATCACAAAGTGAGTGACAGGTTGTCAGCGTTTGGGTGTGGTAACAGGGAGGTGGTCAGAAAACGCTGACGTGTCTGTCCGTTTGATCGCCGCTTCTAACATGTTGATACCAATATGCCCCTTAGTGAAGCTGGTGGTAGAAACAATAGCTGGCATTTTGTATTACCAACTGCTGCTGTTGCTAAAGGCTATACACCCACCCAGTTGGCTGTCACAGTCATGTAATCTTTAGTTTGCCCAGTACCACTTGTCCACATATATGTGGTAGGGTGGACAGTGGGTAAAATGGCATTTTGTAGGCCAATAATTTTTTTTTTAATGTCCTAGTACAGGAGAGGAATTGCTTTTCTGTTAAAATGAAACCAAGATGGAATTTATGATATTTCTGAACAAACAGTTTGTTCCTCTGGCATAGTCCTTTTTTCAGCACTGATTTTTCTGTTATAAATTTTTTTACACCTCTTCTAGACTCTGGTTGAGAAGGTCTTGCATCGTCATGTGAGGCAGAAGAAGATGCCTGACTGACAGTAGTTGCAGATCCACCACTCACAAATAAATGTCAAGGCCAGAGCCTTTCCTTGCCACTGCATTTAGTGTATGGCATGTTGGCAATTTTTTGTTTTCTGCAGGAAACTTTTCCTTTATTAGAAGTGATGTTTGTTTCAGGAATGTAAAGTATTGTTTTGATTTTAGATGCCCTGACTTAAACCCTCTATGGCCTTGAGCACTGGCTTTAGTAGATGACTTAGAAGGACAAGTATTGTCATGACTTGTGGCAGCTACTGCAGGGCCAGTACTTGGTTGCTGCTCCTGCTGTTCTATTGATTGATCATCGTGATCCATATCAACTCACAGCACTGATATTAATTCAGTGGCCCTTGACCTACTGATTATTAGTGTTCTTAAACACTGTATCACGGCCTGAAGTCTTTTGCACACACAAAAATGTTTGCATTTTTGATAATAAAACAACAAACAACTGTCCACCAACTGTGACGCACTGCACAGATATTAAGGTGGTGACCCTTGATCTACAGACCATTAGTGTACTTATTAAATAGCACAGTATCACAGCCTATAATTTTTTGAACATACAAAACTGAGTTTTTTCCATTTATAAAACAACAAACAACTGTTTACAAACTGTAATGCACTGTGCAAATATTAAGGCGGTGGCCCTTGGCCTACTGACCGTAGTGTTCTTATTAAACAACACAGTATAACGGCCTGAGGTTTTTTGAACACCCAAAAATGTTTGATTTTTTTTTCATTTATAAAACAACAAACAACTGTCCACCAACTGCAATACATTGCACTGATATTAAGGTGGTGGGGCTTGACCTACAGACCGTTCATCAAATTGTTCATCAAATCGTTCAGAACATTCATTCTTACTAAACAACACCGTATGACAACCTGAAATTTTTTTTAACACAAAAAAAAGTTTTTTAATATATTTTTTACACACTGCTGTAAATCACTTTGCTTATATAACTATAGTAATTATGGCATACACCGAAAAAGTTTTGTGGACACCAGTGTGCACTAATAAAGGGTTAATGCTGCACTGTGGGCAGTGACAAAAAAAACAACACCAATATGCACTTGTGCACCAAAGGTTAATACTGCTCAGTTAAGTTACTTACAGCACCAGTGTGACACACTTAGCCAAAAATGCAATTAAACAAAACAAGTAATGGAGCATACACACGGTCAGATTTGTCAGATATGTCAGATGAATGTTCTGAACGATTTGATGAACAATTTGACTAACGATTTGAACGATTTGAACTATGAACTATTTTTGACTGCATTAAAATGAATGGAATCGTCCAAATCTGACTGCAGACACATCAGATGTCAGATATCGTTATCTGACCATCGGGAACGCGCATTGTTCATCGTTTAGACAGATATGTCAGATTTTCCTTCAGATGTGAACGATTGAACGATTTTTTAAATCGTTATCGTTCAGATCTGAAGAAAAATCTGACCATGTGTATGCACCATAAGTTGTTGATGTTCCTGTACTATAAAAATAAAACACAATATTTTGCTAACTGCCTACATCAAACCTAGCTCGGCCAGTAGAATAAATCACTGTCCGCACAATTTCTTTTATCCTAGTTAGTGGTCCACACGGAATCTTTTTGATTGGTAATTACTACTTGCCAGAATATCACTACTGCTATCAGATGTGAGTTATATTAATACTAGCGAGATTTCCCGGCCGAATATCCTGCAATGTATTAGCCCACCAGGTCCTGTTGGATCCCTGCAGCTAAGAATGAATCGCCTCTCCAGGGGTAGATTTAGTAAAACTTCTAAAAAGGAAAACTGGAGGTGCTGCCATAGAAATAGCAACCAATCAGAATCAAACTATCATTTTCTAGAATGTAGTAGATAAATCATAGCTAGAAATGTATTGGTTGCTGAGGGCAACATTTTAACTTTTCCTTTTTAGAAAATGCAGTAAATGTATCCCTAAGAAAACCATAAGCAGAGTCTAGAAATCTGCAACAAAAGAGATGTATTGGCCGATATATCGCGAGCACGACGGTGGGTATGTACCCCCAATATCGATGTCCTTCACAGACATATCGCAACTGCCCTGCAGAAAAGCAGATGGCCGATATATCTGCAGATATATCGATGTATCTGCTGGTGTGTACGGGCCGTCAGCCTACCGCCTGTGCACTTGCTGCAGAGACTGCTGGTCACTGACAGCTCAACTCGGATACAACAGTTTCACATTACACATCTTGGATTCAAAAAGCAACTGCCTCTACCCTGGGACTTGGCTGAGATGCAGAGAGGAGTGCGTATACCTTGGTTCTTTATCAATAACATCTTTAACAGAACACAGCATTATGTATACAGACACATAAAAAAGTACTTGTTAATCACAAAATGTATATGACATCCCGAACGAAGGTAAGTTCGGGGCACCCTTAGCGTTAGCCGCTGGGGGAGGGTTAGGATTAGGGAGTCTAGCGGGGTTAGGGTTAGGTTTGGGGGGATTAGGATTAGGCACCCCTATGGGGCAGGGTTAGAATTAGGCACCCCCAGGGAGTGGTTAGGGCATACTTGCCGACAATCTGACTGCTCCTTCCGGGAGGGAGCAGCCAGACTGGCAGAACAGGGGGCGTGGCCGGAAAAAGGGGGCGGTTCCAAAGGAGCTGAGGTCGGTTTGCGGGCGTGACAGGGGGCGGGGCCACGCAATTGCGTCATTTTAGCCAAAATGACACGAATCGCATCAGCGGCCTCCCGCTGCGGGGGTTAATCAGGTAATGGGGAGGGGGGGTCGGGGGATCAGTGGCAGGGGGGGCGGGAGCTGCACCCATTTATCGGGAGGCTCCCGCCCGAATCGGGAGGGTAGGCAACCCTGGGTTAGGGTTAGGCACCCCCCCAAGAGGGCTAGGTTTAGGGAGCGGTAAGGGGGGGTTAGGGTTAGGCACTAGGAGGGGAGGTTATGGTGAGGCACCACTAAAGGAGGGTTAGGGTTAGGGGGGGACAGGGGAGGTTATATCCTCTGTCGGGATCTTGATCCTGTCGGGCAGCCGCTGTTGGAATTTGAACTGGCGGCATTTCAATCCCATTCTGGAGGGGGGAGGTACATTACATTCTATACTATAGGGAGGTGGGAGGTACATTACATTCTATACTATAGGGAGGGGGAGGTACATTACATTGTTTTCTATGGGGAAGGGAGAGCACCTTACATTCTATACTATAGAGAGGGGGAAGGTACATTACATTCTATATTAGGGGGAGGGGGAGACACATTATATTCTATACTATAGGGAGGGGTAAGGCACATTACATTCTATACTATGGGGAGGGGGAGGCACATTACATTCTATACTTTGGGGAGGGGGAAGGCACATTACATTCTATACTATGGGAAGGGGGATGCACATTACATTCTATACTATGGGAAGGGGCAGGCACATTTTATTCTATATTATAGGGAGGGGAGAGACACATTATATTCTATACTATGGGGAGGGGGAGACACATTACATTCTATACTATGGGGAGGGGAAGACACATTATATTCTATACAATGGGGAGGGGAAAGGCACATTACATTCTATACTATGGGGAGGGGGAGGCACATTAAATTCTATACTCTAGGGAGGGGTAAGGCACATTACATTCTATACTAGGAGAAGGAGGAAGCACATTACATTCTATACTATAGGGAGGGGAGAGGCACATTACATTCTATACTATGGGGAGGGGGAGGCACATTATATTCTATAGTCTAGGGAGGGGTAAGGCACATTACATTCTATACTATGGGGAGGGGGGAGGCACATTACATTCTATACTATAGGGAGGGGAGAGGCACATTACATTCTATACTATGGGGAGGGGGAGGCACATTATATTCTATAGTCTAGGGAGGGGTAAGGCACATTACATTCTATACTAGTGGGAGGGGGGAGGCACATTACATTCTATACTATAGGGAGGGGTAAGGCACATTACATTCTATACTATGGGGAGGGGGAGGCACATTACATTCTATACTATGGGGAGGGGGGAGGCACATTACATTCTATACTATGGGGAGGGGGGAGGCACATTACATTCTATACTATGGGGAGGGGGAGGCACATTAAATTGTATACTAGGAGAAGGGGGAGGCACATTACATTATATACTAGGAGAAGGGGGAGGCACATTACATTCTATACTATGGGGAGAGGGACGGCACATTATATTCTATACTCTAGGGAGGGAAGAGGCACATTACATTCTATACTAGGGGAAGAGGGAGGCACATTACATTCTATATTATAGGGAGGGGAAAATACATTATATTCTATACCAAGGCGGAGGGGGAGGCAAATTACATTCTATACTAAGGGAAAGCACATTACGTTCTATACTATAGGGAGGGGGAGGCACATTACATTCTATACTATAGGGAGGGGGAGGCACATTACATTCTATACTATAGGGAGGGGGAGACACATTATGGACCTCATTCAGAGTCGATCGTTGCGGCCGCACGGTCGTAAGGGAAAAGGGGCTGGATATGCAATTGATGCACTCGCAAGTTGCGTCGTTAAGATGGGATCGTTAGCTGGACGACCAAGGGCAGGATGCGGCCGTAAGACAAAAAATACGCCCCCTTCTCGTTCGCATTACACATCATCTCCGGGCATATAAGGATTAATCGAGACTAGGGGTGTGCACCGGCCACTTTTCGTGTTTTGTGTTTTGGTTTTGGATCTGGATCTTTCTTCGTGTTTTGGATCTGGATTGGTTTTGCCAAAACCACCCTTCGGTGTTTTGGGTTCTGGGTTTTGTGTTTTGGATCTGTATTTTTTTTAAAAAAAGCATAAAAACAGCTAAAATCACAGAATGTGTTGATTTTTCTGCTCCTTAATTTCCACTCATTTCCAGTCTATTCTGAACACCTCACACCTCACAATAGTGTTTTTATGTCCAAAAGGTTGCACCGAGGTAGATGGATGACTATGCTAAGCGACACGAGTGGGCGGCACAAACACGTGGCCCATCTAGGAGTGACACTGCAGTGGCAGACAGGATGGCAGTTTGAAAAACTAGGCCGAAAACAGTACATAATGCAAAGAAAAAAAAGAGGTGGAAGATGGAATTGTCCTTGGGCCCTCCCACCCACCCTTATGTTGTATAAACAGGACATGCACACTTTAACAAACCAATCATTTCAGCGCCAGGATCTGCCACACGACTGTGGCTGAAATGATTGGTTCGTTTGGGCCCCCACAAAACAAGCTGGCAAATAATCTGTACCTGCACAAACTGGCTCTACGGAGGCAAGATGTCATCCTCATCCTCCTCATTCACCGATTCCTCACCCTCTTCAGTGTTGTGTACATCCTCATCCTCACAGAGTATTAATTCGTCCCCGCTGGAATCCACCACCACAGGTCCCTCTGTATGTTCTGGAGGCTGGTCTCCCTGGAAGAGATGATAATTAATTTTTATGAACATCATCTTCTCCACATTTTGTGGAAGCAACCTCCTACTCCTTTCGCTGACAAGGTTCCCAGCTGCACTAAACACTCTTTCGGAGTACACACTGGAGGGGGGGCAACTCAGGTAAAATAGAGCCAGTTTGTACAGGGGCCTCCAAATTGCCTCTTTTTCCTGCCAGTACAGGTACGGACTGTCTGACATGCCTATTTGGATGCTGTCACCGATGTAATCCTTTAACAGGCAGACGCACGCTTGTCGCTGCTGCTTTGAGGATGCAGGTGCGGCTACAGCCCACACAATTCACAAAGACAGAAAAAAAAGAATTTTTTATTTTTTGTGGAGCGCACTTTGGGGGTTACACCACCCTTTAACAGACAGACGCACGTTTGTCGCTGCTGCTTTGAGGATGCAGGTGTGGCTACTGTGCATACATTTCACACACAAACAAAAAAAGATTATTTTATTTTGGTTGGAGCACACTTTGGGGGTTACACCACCCTTTAACAGACAGACACACGCTTGTCGCTGTTGCTTTGAGGATGTAGGTGCGGCTACAGCCCGCACATTTCACAAAGACAGAAAACATTTTTTTAATTTTTTGTGGAGCGCACTTTGAGGGTTACACCACCCTTTAACAGACAGACGCACGCTTGTCGCTGCTGCTTTGAGGATGCAGGTGCGGCTACTGCGCATACATTTCACAAAGACAGAAAAAAAAAAAAAGAATTTTTTATTTTTTGTGGAGCGCACTTTGGGGGTTACACCACCCTTTAACAGACAGACGCATGGTTGTCGCTGCTGCTTTGAGGATGTAGGTGCGGCTACAGCCCACACATTTCACAGAGACAGAAAAAAAAAGAAGAATTCTTTTATTGTTTGTGGAGCGCACTTTGAGGGTTACACCACCCTTTAACAGACAGACGCACGCTTGTCGCTGCTGCTTTGAGGATGCAGGTGCGGCTACAGCCCACACAATTCACAAAGACAGAAAAAAAAGGAAGAATTTATTATTGTTTGTGGAGCGCACTTTGAGGGTTACACCACCATTTAACAGACAGATGCATGCTTGTCGCTGCTGCTTTGAGAATGCAGGTGTGGCTACAGCCCACACAATTCACAAAGACAGAAAAAAAAAGGATTTTTTTATTTTTTGTGGAGCGCACTTTGAGGGTTACACTACCCTTTAACAGACAGATGCACGCTTGTCGCTGCTGCTTTGAGGATGCAGGTGCGGCTACTGCGCATACATTTCACACACAAACACAGAAAAAAAGAAGATTATTTTATTTTGGTTGGAGCGCACTTTGGGGGTTACACCACCCTTTAACAGACAGACGCACGCTTGTCGCTACTGCTTTGAGGATGCAGGTGTGGCTACAGCCCACACAATTCACAAAGACAGAAAAAAAAAGAAGAATTTTTTTATTGTTTGTGGAGTGTACTTTGAGGGTTACACCATCCTTTAACAGACAGACGCACACTTGTCGCTGCTGCTTTGTGGATGCAGGTGCGTCTACAGCCCACACATTTCACAAAGACAGAAAAAAAAAGAAGAATTTTTTATTTTTTGTGGAGCGCTCTTTGAGGGTTACACCACCCTTTAACAGACAGACGCACGCTTGTCGCTGCTGCTTTGAGGATGCAGGTGCAGCTACAGCCCACACATTTCACAAAGACAGAAAAAAAAAGAATTTTTTATTTTGTTTGGAGTGCACTTTGGGGGTTACAGCACCCTTTAACGGACAAGCCAGCCGGCCCTTTACTTATGACACAGGCGCACGCAGTCGCTGAATGGCAAAAGTGGCCAGAAATTTTTCGGGCCACCCAAAGCGTCTCCTGCACGCCGCTGTCGCTTTTCAGAAAATTCTGCACCACCAAGTTTATTGTGTGAGCAAAACATGGGACGTGCTGGAATTTGCCCAGATGTAATGCCCGCACAATATTGGTGGCGTTGTCAGATATAACAAATCCCCAGGAGAGTCTAAGTGGGGTAAGCCACTGGGCGATGATTTCCCTCAGTTTCTCTAAGAGGATGTCGGCGGTGTGCCTCTTACTGAAACC
This sequence comes from Taudactylus pleione, assembly GCA_031769625.1. Lineage (NCBI taxonomy): Eukaryota > Metazoa > Chordata > Amphibia > Anura > Myobatrachidae > Taudactylus > Taudactylus pleione. The sequence continues at coordinate 3,186,452 of JAUIMM010000534.1, read as the reverse complement.
GGTGATACACAGCGTAGCCTGCCTTGGAACGAGCTGCCATTTCTAAGATGCTGCTACTGGTGACGCTGCTGTTGTTGCTGCGTAAGGTGATACATTTACCCAGTTGGCTGTCACAGTCATATAGTCCTTAGTCTGCCCTGTTCCACTTGTCCACATGTCCGTGGTTAAGTGGACATTGGGTACAACCGCATTTTTCAGGACACTGAGGACACTTTTTCTGACATTTCTGTACAGTCTCGGTATCGCCTGCCAAGTGAAGTGGAATCTAGATGGGATTTGGAACCGGGGACACACTACCTCCATCAATTGTCTAAATCCCACTGCACCAATGGCGGATACCGGACGCACGTCTAACACCAACATAGCAGTCAAGGCCTCAGTTATACGTTTTGCTTCAGGGTGACTGCTGTCGTACTTCATCCTCCTCGCTAAGGACTGTTGGAGGGTCAATTGTTTAGTAAAAGTAGTGGTGTTCCTACTTCCTCTCTGGGATGATGAACAACTCCCAGCAGCAGCAACAGCACTAGGAGGAAGTGGTTCTTGATCTTTCCCTATTTTATTTTTATCGGAGAAAGTTTGGTCCTCCATTTATGTTATATTGATATATACGTGCGGCTAAGGCGCACACAAACACAGAAAATAATTTTTTATTTTTGTTGGAGACTAGTGCACTTTGTGGGTTACAACACCCTTTAAGAAATAAGCCAGCCGGCCCTTTACTTATGGGACACAGGCGCACGCTTGGCGCTGCTCCTTTGTTGATGCACGTGTGGCTACTGCGCACACAATTCACAAACACAGAAAATATTTTTTTATTTAGTTTGGAGTGCACTTTGGGGGTTACAGCAGCCTTTAACGGTCAAGCCAGCCGGCCCTTTACTTATGACACAGGCGCACGCTTGGCGCTACTTTGTTGATGCACATGAGGCTACTGCACACACAATTCACAAACACAAAAATATATATTTTTTTATTTTTTTGGAGTGCAATTGGGGGGTTACAGCACCCTTTAATGGACAAGCCAGCCGGCCCTTTACGTATGGGACACAGGCGCACGCTTGGCGCTGCTCCTTTGTTGATGCACGTGCAGCCACAGTGCACACAATTCACAAACACAGAAAATATTTTTTTATTTGCTTTGGCGTGCGCTTTGGGGGTTACAGCACCCTTTAAAGGTCAAGCCAGCTGGCCCTTTACTTATGACACAGGTGCACGCTTGGCGCTACTTTGTTGATGCACGTGTGGCTACTGCGCACACAATTCACAAACACAGAAAAAATATTTATTTTTTTTGCACTTGGGGGGAGCACCCCTGATGGACAGAGCACCCCCTGGACAACACTACAGCACCCCTTTAGGACTGGGACACTGCACAGGACTTTGGAGTGGACACAGCCCCTATGGACAACTGACTGCACAACACAGTCCAGCCAGCCCCTATGGACTTTGGAGGGGTGGACACAGCCCCTATGGACAATAGCAGCACAGCACAACACAGCCAGCCCCTATGGACTTTGGAGGAGTGGACACAGGGCCTGATTCAGAGCCAGACACTTTGCGGACGCTCGTTCAGAAAAAGGGGCTGGCTATTTAAATTAAGTGCTCGCTCTTTGCGGTCTGTTGACGCCTCTATGTCTGAACGAGCGAACGAAACATGCGCTCGCTATTTTAAAAAAAACGCCCCCTAGCCGCTTGCATCCTACGTCATCTCCGCTATTTATTTGATTAATCGAGTACATCGAAAGGCGTATGAACTGCTCGCAGTGCTTGTGGTAGCATTTTCCTACCGCAATCATGGGAGCAGTTCAGGCTAAAAGACAACCAAGTGATTTGGTCGATGATTCTGCTTTGTTAATTATGCACACCCTTAAAACACCCGTTTTGACCGTTTGGCACGCCTGCGTTCGGATCTCCACTCCCCGTTTTCAAGCACCTTCCCCTGTTACCACCCACAAACGCCTCATCCTGTCACTCAAAATAGCAGGCATTTTTTGCGAGCACACGATTTCCGACCGCACTGACTGGTTCGCGCATGCGCATTACAACCCATACGCATGCGCAGATGTGCGAACATCGCTCGGGAACGACCGAGCGGCCGCTTACGAGCGTCTCTGAATCAGGCCCACAGCCCCTATGGACAACAGCAGCACAGCACAACACAGCCAGCCCCTATGGACTTTGGAGGAGTGGACACAGCCCCTATGGACAACAGCAGCGCAGCACAGCACAACACTACACTGCACTACACTACACTACACTACACAGCCCAGCCAGCCCTAACTCCCACCTCCCTCTTCACTGTCCACAGCCTAGTGAGAAAATGGCGCCGTCGCGGGTACCTTATATAGAATCCAAAACCCACGAGACCCGGAAGGCGGGATGATGACGTTTTGCCTCGATTTCAGATCCGAGTCAGGCGGGAAAAGTTGAGCCTGACTCGGATCGGCCTCGGATCGGAGGTGCTCGGGGGGGTTTGGATTTCAGAAATCCGAACCCGCTCACCCCTAATCGAGACCATCGGGAGCCATCGGAACTGGTCGTAGAGCTTAAGGTTGACCATACCCTCTCTTAAGCTTTACGATCAAGTCAGTGTAAAAACCTCCCATGTCACGTGTGCTATGACACTACTTAGTTAATTATGCACTCCCATAAAACGCCGTTTGCATAATTAGGCACGCCTGCATTCGGATCTCCACTCCCCTGTTCACAAGCACCTTCCCCTGTTACCACCCACAAACGCCTCATCCTGTCACTCAAACTAACGACCTGGCCAAGTTCAAGGAGAGAGATATTTCCGATTGTAACAGGTAGTTTGCGCACGCGCATTGCGAATTTTACGCATGCGCAGTTTAGCAAACATCGGTGGCGTACGACCGTGCGGCCGCAATGACCGGCTCTGAATGAGGTCCTATATTCCATACTATACGGAGGGGGGAAGCACATTACGTTCTATACTATAGGGAGGGGGAGGCACATTACATTCTATACTATAGGGAGGGGGGAGGCACGTTGCATTCTATTCTATGGTGAAGGCAGAGGCACATCACACTGTACTTGCACACGCTTGGTTCTAAAGTATACGTAATGCAAAAAAAATTCAATATACCCTCCGCAAATAGGCGTATGTTCAACTCTGCGTCAGGCCTTGTGTGCCCCGGAATTGTTTCATATTTGCTGGTGGTGACTATTTGCACTGCATAGCTTGTTTCATCATGTTTCACAGATTAGATTGAGATCTAGTGAAGGCAGGCCATTACCCTAGGTTTTGTTCAATGTCCTGTCCCTAAAGGCATTACATGAATTTAATAGCCATTTGACTTGGAACATCGGTTAACAAAATCTGTTTGTAAAAGCGTATACTGCAGCTATGAAGAGTAATTACTGTGTTTGCTCGGCAGCTATGCTCAGATATCCGGTGACATCCAAACATTGGTCTTGTGTATCAACTGACTGAATGTGTGCTATATAACACCCACCACCAATATAGTGCCTCCAGGATGAATCCATAAATAGAAATGGTAGAGGATGGATTGTCGGGTCCCATAAATCATCTGTAACAAGGTATAGAAACTTAGGGGGCAAAGGGAACCAAATGTTAAAGGTGCCTATCCACTAGACGATTAAAATGAGCGATTGAACGATAATGTATCGTTATCTTTCAATCGTTCGATAATCGTTCGATAATCATTTGATAATCGTTTGAAAATCATTTGCAGATTGTTTAAAAAATGTCTAAAATGACCAGCGATGCGCGCTCCCGCTGGTCGTTTTGAGATCCAGTGTTCTCCCCAGGCTGTTTTTGCGGGTGCACCACACGGCAAGAAACAGCCTACCACCCGGCACTTTGGAAGCCTGCAAGTAGGGACAGTGGACCTCATTCAGACCAGGTCGCAAGCGCTAAGTGCTCGCAACCGGGTCGATGTTTAGGCCCTGCGCATGCGCAGCGGCTGCACTGCGCGTGCGCAAGCCCTGGAGTGAGAGGGAAATTCTCTCGCTCCGGAGCTCACTACAAAAGGGGCGGCTGTCGATGTTGATCGACAGCTCGTTTTGTAGGCATGGCGGGGGGTGGCTTCACAAACGGAGGCATTCCTTAAGGAACGCCTGCAGTTTTGTGGGCGGCCGCACTGACATCAGCAGTGATGTCAGTGGGGAGCTTCCTGCTCGATCAGGGTCTCGTCGCAGGCCCCGATGGTCGCGATGGTCTTGACCAGCTAGCTAGCGACCAGGAGGCCGCACTAGAAAAAGCAAGCGGCCGCCCTCAGTCAGAGCGAGCGCTCGCTTCTTGCGACCGCCTCTGAATGAGGGCCACTATCTGGGAGTTGTATAAAAAGGACCAGATTCTACAGACTTTGCAGCTTTTTCATAATCCGACGACTGGGCCTCTAATAAGAGGAGAATTAATATACAAAATGTTATTTCAAGTTTAAATCATTATAAGGTCACGGTTTAAAATATTTTATTGTGAAGGCCCCACCTGGCTACTTCTTGATGTCACCCAGCTAAAAAATTTTTCTGGGGAGAACACTGACATCTATCATTGGGCGAACATTCTGGTCAACCTGACGATGACTTCAGGTTCAGCATGTTTGCAGATGATTGATGTGCATACACTGAAACTACTGCACGATTACAATGTCATAATCGTGCAGTCGTTTTCATGTCTTCTAGAGGACACCACCAGGATAAATTACAGTATGATATGCTGCCAGATGAAACAGTGAATAAGTGTGCTACTAGCAAGACAGTGTATAGTTGAGTGAGTATTTACCAATGATTTACCAATAATCAGGTACAGTATATATTATTTTCAGTAATTAAGCTCTAAATATTTTACATTGTTTCACCTTTGCTGATTGATAGACTAATTGGTGATCTTATTTGTATAAAGCAATAGTTTTAAAACTGAAACAAACCAAGTTTCACTGAAATTATTAGTTTAAAGATAATTGTTAAAGAAATACAAACCGCCTATTAATTTATTGGCGAATTCAGTCACATGAAAGCCGCCTGCAATCAAGCTTGTATCGCGTGCATGGCACTAACGTGGTCAAATAGCCGCCATCATTATCAGGGCACACTTGCACCTGACCAATACCTTGAGGAAGAGATCATTTTTAAACCAGATGGATCTCTGCGTACGTAGAACCCTGCATAGTGCACTATCACGTCTGCACGCCTATGACACGCCATCACTGAACATGCAATCACCCTGTTATCACCCAGTTACCCCTATTCAGCCGCATGTGGAGTTGCCGCTGAGATGCATTCAGCTCTCAGGGAACATTAGATATGTGCATCCAGCTAGGTAGATCTGCCATGTTACCTGAGACCAGTGCATGCGCAGAAGATTCTGACATACTGCCAGAGTCTACTCTGCAATTACGTTGGCAAGAGAGGGGCCGTCCCACACACAGACTGCACACGACCCCCTCCTCTTTTAATCCGCCCCTGCAGTATCCCCCGTAGACCCATCACCAATGGTATTAGATTATCTGGACATTACTGCGGAGGAATGTAAATGAAGTATACAAGAAAAAAGTGGCAGTCAGTTGGTATTCTAATATAAACATATAGGATATAAAATCTATTAGTAACCCAATAAGTATCTGTTTTGCATCTCACTCGCAGCAGACAGGAACATACCAGACTCAGACACTAGTGAGGCCACTGTTATGTTAAATTTGGGTGAATGTTTTTCACATGAAAATGTTGTTGACATCTTGAACATACGTCTCCTGGGTTCTCAGACTCAGATGACTTCACGCCTTCTATATTTTATCTCATCCCACCATAGAGTGATGATTTGTGTCATGTGAATCCCTGTCAAATACTGGCTGTGAGCGAAACTTAAGTTCCTCTAACAGACACATTGCAAAGTGATGACAGAGAGAGCTCTATTAACCCCATTGGGAAAGGCAAGGTGTGAGAAGGCATTCCAGTCCTGGCACATCCTCACTGAGAGATGTTGTCCTCCAGCATCTGTCTGGCTAACATGCCAAACTGACAGGAGGAAAGGAATAATGTGTTTGGGTACCTACTGCCAGAGTGATTGCTAGGTTCTCAAAAAGATCCAGGTCCTGTATCCTCAACCATGCACCACATATTAATTTCATAGCCCCATCAGTTGCTTTTGCATGTTGTACAAAGCAACTCACTGATAAACTAGAAAATATATTTTTATTGTATCCAGAACCACTACTAAATCAAATAAAGACTAAAATAACAGGGATGTGCAGTCACGGTAGGCAGGGGAGGCAGAGCATCCACTGTCATACTCCTGAGATTTGATATAGAAATGATTACAATAATACAAAGAAGATATTTATAACTTATAAATATCTTCTTTGTTATTTGTAATCATTTTTCTAGTGAACACTCACCAGCTTTGTGGAGCTCCCTGGGACTGCAGGGAGACGAAAGATGAGGCAGCAACAGCTCACCCTCACTTCTGTATAGTCAGACACTGTTTGCAGAGTTCGGGGCGGGGCCACACTACGGGCAGTAAGCTGCACAGAAAGAAAACTAATAGAGGCATGCCTCTGAGTATAATAGAGGCATGCCTCTGAGTATGGGGGTGTGCCTTGAGCACTGATGGACACCTTGAATGTGTCATGTGACCAGGAAGTGCACTGCAGTGATTGGATATCAGAGCTCAGTCAGCAGAAGAAAGAGAAGGCACAGTGATGCAGTTAGGAGAATCAATGGACACTAAAGCTTAGTTTAGTGAGGGGAGAGTTACAGTGAGTAGGGGGTGAGACATGCTCCCAGCACTCAGACCCATCTCCATGTATGCCTCCCCAGCCATTGACCTCACCACACGTCACTGTAAAATAAAAAATAATGTAAAAAAGTAATATATACTGGGACACCTCAACGCAGAAGAACGGAGATCAGAAAACACAAAACAAACAGGCGCTGGGCTCCCCTAAGTTTGAATAATACCAAAAAGGTTTTATGATGTGAATACAATATTAGATATTAAGAGGTGGTATCTATATAATAGTGTAAAAGTGGTAGCAGCCGTCAGACTGGAGGAACTGGACCCTCCATTAGTAGCAAAGCCCCAAAACACACACTGACAGGCGCTAGCCAGCATTAAATTTAATAGACAGAAAAATAAAATTCAAAACATATTAATTTAGCATAGATATAAACAAAAAATATATAAACACATGGAAAATAAAAAAATTAATGATAGTGCTCAATAAGCACAAAATAGCAACCAATGCAAAAGGTGAACAGTACTTACACAGATGTGCCCTTCTGAGTTTAACTCTAGAACATATGATCATAAGAGATAGACACAATTATTCAACTCTTAATAGTTCAATAGTGGCTTGCTTCCATAAGCCGTAAATCACACTTGAATTTGGATAATCCGTATATAATGCAGCAATAGGAAACAATGGGCCTGATTCAGAGCCGTTCGCTATTTGCGGTCGTTCGTTCAAAAACAAGGGGTGGCTATTCAAATGATCCGTTCGCACATTGCAGTCTGTTCACACCTCTAAGTCTGAACGAGCGAGCAAAACATACGCTCGTTTATTTGATAAAAACGCCCCCTGGCCGCTCGCACCATACGTCATGTCCGCTATTTATTAGATTAATCGAGTACATCGTACAGCGTATGAACTGCTCGCTATTCTTGTGGTTGGTTTTTTCAACCGCTATTTTGCAAGCAGTTCTGAGTTAAAAAAAAACAAGTGACATGGTCAATGACGCTGCTGTATTAATTATGCACTCCCTTAAAACGCCCGTTTTGACCTTTAAGCACGCCTGCGTTCGAATTCCCCTCCCCCGTTTTCAAGCACCTTCCCCTGTTACCACCCACATACGCCTCATTCTGTCACTCAAAATAGCAGGCACTCGCTATATAGCGTACAAACGATTTTCGGCCGCACTGACTGGTTCGCGCATGCGTACTAAAAACCGTACGCATGCGCAGATGTGCGAACATCGCTCGGAACGAACGTACTGCCGCTAGCGAGCGGCTCTGAATGAGGGCCAATGTCTGTTGCTTCCAAAGAAACAATATTGCCAGAGCTCCGTAATTCCTTAACAGAGGATTGGTACAGCACAGTTCTAGTTTAAGTTATTATGAGAAATTCTCAGCTCCAATGCTGTTCAAAAATCTGATAAAACTCCGTTCTAAAACAGGGTATAATTAATAATGGAATTGTCCCAAAAAAGGTGGCTATGTATAGGATAAGCCACTCCAACTAATACCCCTTTTACACCAAAATCCAGGGTCTGACCCTGGAATTTGAACACTGGTCAATCCCGGGTCGAACTCGGCTTCAGACCCCGTTCACACTGCAATTCGACCCGGGTTAGACCCGGGTTATTCCCGGGTTTGCCCCGTTCACACTGAACCCGGGTAATCCCTGCTTTTCCCTATAGATGTCATTAAAAATGGACAGCATTGCTACAGGTTGCTGTTCTGGCTGTGGCAGGCTGTGTATTAGCCTGTGTTTGTGGCTGCTGGTCAGGCTGTGGTGCAGCCTGCAGTTCTGGCTGTGGCAGGCTGTGTGCCTGCCTGCTTTTGTGGCTGCTGGTCAGGCTGCTGTGGTGTAGAAGGCAGGCAAGCGATGGCTTCATGTGTGTCTCTCTCTGCAGGGCACTGACAAATTACATCACCTGCCTGTGCCCCAGAAGCTCCAATCAGCATCTTTCAGAGCTAGCCAGGTCAAATAAGCGGGTAGCAACCGTTCACACTGCCTCATGACCCGGGAACAACCCGTGTTCAACCCTGCTCTCAACCCGAGTAAGATTCCCGGGTAAATCAACCCGGGAATTTTTTCTGGGAGCCGTTCACACAGAGCATCGACCCGGGTCGACCAGGCAATAACCTGGGTTATTCAGTTGGTGTAAAAGGGGTATAAAGTAAAGACTGCAAAGCCATGGATTTTGTGCAGTAACGATTTGCTACATGTAGAGACAGATATACCAGTTATGCATGCATGCTAGTTTTAAACGGTATGACTCATGATCCTGCCCGAATCCACCCAGCCGGCTAGGACTGGTCTCTTGGCTCTCTGCGGAGACACATGCATATACAGCGGTATAGGTAATGCGTCCGATGCGGTCACCCGTCGGTGATCTATGAGATCAATGGTATTTGGCCAGTCCTTGGTATGCAACGCCAGTGGTCCGGTTGAGTCGGCTAGCAGTCTAATGCTTCTCTACACGTTTCTCAGCCTGCAGAATATCAGCGGCTTCCTCAGGAGACTACTAGCCGACTCAACCGGACCACTGGCGGTGCATACCGAGGACTGGCCACATACTATTGAGCTCATGGATCACCGACGGGTGACCGCATCGGACGGATTACTTATACCACTGCATATGCACGTGTCCGCAGAGAGCCAATAGACCAGTCCTAGCCGGCTGGGTGGATTCGGGCAGGATCGTGAGTCATACCGTTTAAAACTACCATGCATGCATAACTGGTATATCTGTCTCTCAACCATTTATGCTCCCTCTGCAAATGTGGGGATGGGCAGCACAAATATAGCTGATGACATAGAACTTGCTGATACCATCGTGGAAGTGCAAGAGGATGAGGGAGATATTTCTGAAGCTGACGCTGGTGCTGATGAGGATGTTGTTTGTGTAAATCAGGTACCAGTGGAAGCAGCTCTTGGCCATGATAAGAGGAAGGTCATTGTCATGCCTGGGCATAGGACCAACAAATGTACCTCTTATGTGTGGAATTATTTTTACCCAAATCCTGACAGCATTTGTCAAGCCATCTGTAGCATTTGTAAAACCACGGTAAGTAGAGGTAGGGTTGTTAACCATCTAGGAACCTCCTTCCTGTTGCGTCATTTGAAGCAAACTCATTAAAAATTTTTTACAACATCAGAAACTGGTGCTAAAAAAATAACAACAGCTAGCTCCCTTCTCTCAAGTTCAACTAGATCCCAGCACCTGCAATCTCTACCACCAACACCTCCATCTTCAATATCCACAGTAATGATCGGAGGTAGTCCTGCATCAAATTTTTTATATCTAGGATTACTCAGAAGAATCCTTCAGATCTAGACCTGCAGCTGTTTGGGATGGATCTTCATCCCAGAAGACCAAGAAAACAACTATTTAAAAAAAGCAACTGACTGTGAAATAATTATTTGCAATGGGAAGCAAGTAAGACATCGCCATCACGGCTATGCTAGTATTAAATCTGCATCCAATTTCCGCCATTAATGTAGTGGGTTTCACACAGTTAATTGAGGTTCTGTATCCCTGGTACCAAATTCCATTGTCAGTTCAATTTACCCAAAAAGCCATTCATCGGTTCTCAGTTCCATTTTACCCAAAAAGCCTATATTGGCCTACAAAATGCCAATGTACCCAATGTCCACCTAACCACAGATATGTGGACAAGAGGTAGTGGGCAAACTAAAGGTTACATGACTGTGACAGCTTACTGGGTGGGCGATTTGTCTGGGTGGGGTATTTAGCAGCTGCAGTATCTAACAAACAACGCCAGCTCATTCAGAGTCAGGCTAATTTGTGTATCGCCGGCTTCACTAAGAGGCATATTGCTGACAACCTCTTAGAAAAACTAAGGTATGTCATAGCAAAATGGCTTACCCCACTTGGTCTCTCCTCAGGATTTGTGACTTCTGACAACGCCACCAATATTGTGAGAGAATATACAGTTGGGTGATTTCCAACTCGTCCCATGTTTTGCTCACACAATCAACTTGGTGGTACAGGGTTTTTTTGTAAAATGACAGGGTCGTGCAGGAGATGCTGTCGGTGGGCCAACAAATTTTGGGACATTTTCGCCATTCAGCCACAGCATACAGGGGATTGCAGCAGCTGCAAGAACAGTTGAATTTTCCCTGCCACCAACTGAAGCAAGAGGTGGTAACCAGGTAGAATTCCACCCTTTATATTTTTCAGCAGATGGATGAACAGCAAAAAGCCATCCACAGCTATACAACAAGCCAAGACATTGGGAGAGGAGGGGGAGTGTTCCTTAGTCCAGCACAGTGGAGAATGCTTTCCATCTTGTGCAAGGTGCTCAAATCCTTTGAAGTAGCCATTTGTGAAGTGAGTAAAGACACTGGCAGCTTGAGTTAAGTGATTCCCCTAATTAGGCTTTTGGAAAATCAATTCGAGAAATTGAAGGAGGAGATTAAACAAAGTGATTGTCAGACTTGTAGATCAAGTCCTTTGTACACTTCGCCAGGATCCAAGGGTTCCTTAAAATTGTATCATTACATTTTGGAGACTGTGCTTGAGTCTAAGTTTAAGTCATTGTGTCTTCTTTCCAACTGACCCACATCTTAAGAGATGCAAAGAGCTCCTGGTGAGCAAGTTGGCAGCTCAAGTGGTACACGACACGATGACTTCTCCTCCTTCAGTTTCTCCGGCAGCTGCCAGGAAAAAACTCAGCTTTCCCAAAAGATCCAGTGGCTATGCAGAGGAGTCAACACAACATTGTCACATCTGGTTGGGTCTAAAAGAATTGACAAAACTTAGTGACACCGTACCGCGACTCCATCTGATATGGTCACTATCCAAAGAATGGTGGAGGATTATTTTCATGACACCGTACACATAGGCATGTCAAAGAGTCCCTTTGACTATTGCAAAAAGAAAATGGCAGTTTGGAGGCCATTGTACAAACTGGCTTTGCATTACTTAAGCTGGCCACCCTCCAGTGTGTACTCAGAAAAAGTTTTCAGCACAGCTGGGAACCTTTTCAGTGATCGGCGTAGGAGGCTATTTTCTCAAAATGTGGAAAAGATGATGTTCATCAAAATGAACTGGAAATTCCTTTACCGTCAATTACATAAAAAATACAGAGGTACCTGTAATGGTAGATTCCAGCAGGGATTAATTAATAATGTGTGAGGATGATGTACACACTGATGTGGGTGAGGAATCAGATGAGGAGAATGACCTCTTCCAACTTTAAATCGGATTAACAATACTGTGAGCTGCCTTATACCCGTTGGTAGCTTGTTTTCTGGTGGCCCAAGCAAACCAGTCAGAAGCAGGGGCATCTTAAGAGACTGTTCATTCCCCATCCGGGCCGTCCTCTTCTCTCCCTGGCGGACGGCAGCCGACTAATGCGGCTGACAGGCCACCACGGCATCTGTAGACTCTGGGCACTAGAGTGTGCCCAGGGTCTACTGTGCATGCACAACTCGCCGGGGAAATGGTGTGGCTGCCAGTTTCCCAGTGATTTTCTCACTGCGCATGCGCAAAAAAATGGAAAAATGGCCGCGACGGACATTTTCCAGAGTTTTGTGTAGCGCTGAGGTAAGTTTTAGATAATATGGGTGCAGGGTGTGCGGTGCGGGCCCCCTGGACCCAGGGGCTCATGTGCACCATGCACCCATTCTAGATACGCCCCTGAACAGAAGGGTTGGTGGGAGGGCCCTAGGTCAATTCCATCTTGCACCTCTTTTCTTTGCATTATGTGCTGATTGGGGCATTCTGACCTTCTTTTTGCATAGTTGACAAACATTTTTATATAGTTTATTAAGCTGCCACTCTTGTTTCCAAGTTTTGCCATGTGGGAAGTTGAACTACCACAACCGCTGAAATCTTCTACATGTGGTTGATGATTGCCAAAAATGTCCAGAAGTGTTTATGGCCACAGACAGCATCTTCTGCATGTCCCTTTGATTTTTTTTTTTTAAATTCAGAACCACCAAAGATCTCCACTAAGGCAAGAATTGATGTGAATGATTTAATTTATTTTGTAAATGCCTCCCCTCCTCCCACATATATTTGCTTCGGAATCCAAAACTTAAATTAAATTTACTACAAATCAACCCTTCCTTTCCCTGCCTTCAACTACATACATACTCCATCTCCGACACGCCTCTTGATTAATAAAAAAATTTGTTTCCTGATGTGCCATTCTGGAAGTTGAACTGCCACAGCTGCTGAAATCTTCTACATGCGGTTGTTGAATGACAACATTTTTATGGCCACAGACAGCATCTACTGCATGACCTTTTAATTAAAAAAAAAAATCTGAACCACCAAGTTGATTTTGTTGGCAAAACATGGAACGTGTTGTTCACCCATGCTCTCTCCTCCTCCCTCATAAATTTGCTTCGGAATAAAAATGTTTTATTAAATTTATAACGAATCAACCCTTCCTTTCACTGCCTTCAACTATACACATATTCCATCTCCTTTCGCCTCTTGATTAATAAAAACATTTGTTTCCTGATGTGCCATGTTGGAAGTTGAATTGCCACGTGTGTGTGCTGCCCACTGCTGTCGCTTACCTTAGTCAACCAGCTAGCTTGGTGCAACCTTTGGCCTAAACTTGATGAAAACAATATTGTGAGCTGTGAGGTGGTCAAAATTAACTGGAAATGAATGGAAATTAATGTTATTGAAGTTAATACTCTAGGAACAAAAATAGGCTCAAATTATGTGGCTATAGCTGGTTTTTTTGCCAATTTTTGGAAAAAAATCTAAAACCAAAACCAGTCACAGCAGTTTGTCAAAACCAAAACCAAAACTGACCGACGAATTAGAACCAAAACCAGCAAAAATTGTCTGACGCACATCTCTAACAATGATCAGCTCCTGGACTTCTCAATGAATTTACGGTTCCATAACTCTACTGGCATGTTGTCCTGGTTTTATATTTCTATACTGAGACTGAGGTGCTGACAAACATGGATCCAGTCTTTCAGCTTTTTTGCAAACACCAAGGGGTCTATTTACAAAAGTGCAAGTTTCTAGAAGTTGAGTTGTTGTCAATAGCAGCCAATCAGATTCTAGCTATTATCTTATAGAAGGTGCTAGATAAATGATAAGTAGAATCTGATTAGTTGCTATTGGCAACACTCCACTTCTAAAAACCCGCACTTTAGTAAATATATCCCCCAGTTCCCTTTGCTAGCCCATGTTTTATAGGGACTAAACAAAAGATGCACAGGCACATTCTTGCTGCTTTATCCGTAGCTTAAAAAGCAATAAAGTTTGGGCCTATCGCAGAGTAATGTTGGAGTTGTGCACTTTTAATTCTTCTTTTTGTGTTTGCAACAATAGTCTCCAAAGGTAGCACCTCCCATTATATATATACAGGGCCGGTTCTCCCGTTACGCATGGTACGCAGCTGCGTAAGGCGCCACATAGTGAAGGGCACCTCAGCTGCGTACCATGCGGGCCGGGGTGCAGACTGTGTCTGTGACACAGCTGCACCGCGTGTGTAGCGCTGACCGGACTGAGTTCGGTTAGCGCTACACGGCACAAACACACAGCCGCCGGCGCCGGCAGCTGTGTGTTTGCTTTAGCAGCTGATGAGAGTCTGACAGACTCTCATCGGCTGCTGCTCCCACTGCCAGAGCCGGACATCTTCCGGCTCCCGCAGTGGGTAATGGGAGTGACGTCATGACGTGACGTCACTCCCATAATACAAAGCGGCGGACGGAGGATCTGATATCGGCGGCGGGACCAGGAGCGGGTTTCAGGTAAGTGTTTATTTTTTTATTTTTATTACGTCTCTACTGGGTGGTGGGGGGGAGGTGGATTACTACTGGGGGCACTACAAGGGGGGATTACTACTGGGGGCACCACAAGGGGGGCTACTACTGGGAGCACTACAGGGGGGGCTACTACTGGGGGCACTACAAGGGGGGGAATACTACTGGGGGCACTACAGGGGGGGGATTACTACTGGGGCAACTACAGGGGGGGAATACTACTGGGGGCACTACAGGGGGGGAATACTACTGGGGGCACTACAGGGAGAGAATACTACTGGGGGCACTACAGGGAGGGAATACTACTGGGGGCACTACAAGGGGGAATACTACTGGGGGTACTACAGGGGGGGAAAACACTACTGGGGGCACTACAAGGGGGGGATTACTACTGGGGGCACTACAAGAGGGGGAACTACTACTAGGGGCACTATAAGGGGGGGGCACCACTACTGGGGGCACTATATAAAGGGCACTGCATAGGGGGTACCACTACTTGGGGCACTGCATGGGGGGTGGGGGTACTACTGGGGCACAAGAGGCACTGAACAGGGGGGACCACTACTGGGGGCACTGTAAAAGGGTCACTGCATAGGGGGGGCGCCAAACAATTTACTCGCTTACCTAAAAATTTGGGCTAGGGCCGGCCCTGTATATATATATATATATATATATATATATATATATATATTCAGGGTGTGCAGTCTAGGGCCCTTTTCCACATATTCTATTTAGTGTGCTCCTATGCACACCTGAAGGCATGAGACGCCTTCAGCCTAGGCTAGCACCCCTTCCCACCTGTCCCCTATTGGTTTTAAGCAGGCATCTGGCATTTTGACTGCACTTTAGTAAGAGGAACAATCTAGGTAAGTCCTAAAAAATGTTATACTGTAATGTAGGTATCGGTTGATTTTTGGGGCGTGGGACCCCTGGATTGCTATGCCAGGGCATCGCATTATAAACACATTTTTCCTTTCTTGCACTTTTAGCACCTCTATTGTTTGTTTAATATATATGTATTATTTTCACATCTTCATTTTTCATCCTACTATATGCAGCAGTAGCTGCTCTTATCTATCTAAAACCTTTTTACACTTCACCATTCCTCATTAGAGTGATGCCCTGGGGTGGCTCATCTGGGCCTGTTTGGGGGCATCCTGCTCTCTGGATTTCAACCCCAGTATGTTTGGGACCTGCCCTCAGAGGTTACCTGAGCGCGGTGGGTAGGCCCATAACCATGGCCATGATTATGCCAAAACCTCTATTTATTGCAAAATTCTATTGCAAAATGTATAATATTATATATAATTAGTAATGTTGGAGTTGTGCACTTGTAATTCTTCTTTTTGTGTTTACGTACAGTCTGTGTAACACAAGCACCATAGGGTTTCCAGACCTTTTTGTGCATGTGCAGTTGCAAATAATCGCTAAACTACAGTACATCTGTATAGCGTTGGACTTGTGTGCCCACCTGACCCAGGCTCTTTATCTCTACGGTTCCAGCTAGTGTGGTACAAAAAAACACGTGTGTCACGGTAGGTTTAGCATCACACCCTGATGAATGCGGGTTCATACAATTATGAGACTTAAAAATAAATAGCAACTGGGTTTCTCTTAACATCTTCTTTTGACCTGTCAGATACAATTGAACACTTGTGCACCGTAGCTACAGCCCGGTCTACAAAATCCTTTTATACTATTTTTGATTTATCTAATTAGTGGCCCCATTTATCAACGATACATAACCCCTTTAGCACTCGCTAAAAAGGTTATGTCAGGCTTTCAATATTTAACAAACAGCGGTAATCTAAGATTACAGGTGTTTGTCACTGCATTGTTCTAGCCATCTTTAGATGGTGAGAGCGATATGGTCCCCATTGCTGGCACCAATGGGTACCTGGCAGCAGCCTTTCCAGCTTCAGTGAAGCCTTCCAGGCACTGCTAGGTCCCCGCCTGGTCCCCACCGGGTGTACATGTCATGCGCATGACACAGAAACTCATTGCTGGCAACGATAGGCTGCCAGCAACGGATGAGAAGACGCAGCTGAGGAGGAAGATCGTCGCTGGACCTCGCCTGAGGGGTAAGTAATCACTGCATTACTAAACAAAATATGCCGCTGGTATTTAGATTTGTTGATAAATGGGGCGCTGAGTCTACTAGAAGGGTGTTAGGGAGCCATTGATTTTAATGTTGCTTTCAATCTGCATCTTCATGTGTATTTTTGGACCATTGAATAAAGTAACTATTATTAATTTTGTATATTTGGTGCTGTGCACATGTTTTGATTGTGTTGTTTTCTGTTCCTGGCTATTAATTGTCATACATGTATCATAGAGTGTTTTTCTGCTATAGCTGTTCCCTCTGCCTAATGCTTCCCATAGAGATGGTTGATGGCCATAGCAGGAAACTGTTTGGTACTATCCCATAGAATAATTACAAGCATTCAGTGATGATGACTGAGAACTTGAGGTAAGCACTTCATACCAGTCATCAAGCTTCAGTCCCTTAATGATCTACATGTACAAGAATCATCATCATCACCCTTATTGCCATCACAAGGACAACAAAGCTATTTGTACAATTATGTGTTGAGTATTATTTTTGGAAGCACCATCTGGTTTGTCTGGTCCTGCAGATTTCTCCCAAAGGAGACTATGATGCTTTTCCAAATGTTGGATCAGGTCCAACATACTGAGCTTTGTTCCCTGGTGGCCTGGTCTGACCCTTTGTGCACATACCAGGCTCTTGACCATTGCCAAACATTTCCAAATTAACTATTTTTCACTTGCAGTGATGTCTGGTCTCCTACATACTGTTTGGTTTATATTTCTTGAATAAGAGATTTTCTTTGACACTTTTTTTCAAAGTATTTGGTGCTGTAGAACTAGCAGCACTGTTCGGTATTGTGTAATCAACTTAACTTAGCCAATGATAAATTATACTTTCCATCGCAGCATAATGTTTTTGTTTTTTGAGGAGTGGTGGGAGGTTGTGCCTCTCATATATAGTTAGTGGGGTCTGGATATTTTCTCATGCTTACACCTGCTGCTTTGCCTTCTGAATGAAGAACAGAGTTTATTTGCGCTTGATGCAGCTTCGCAATCAACTTCTGAAAATAGGTCCTCTAATTTAATTTCATTTTGTAAGACTTTGTTACCAGAATGTACAAACACAGGTTACTTTGTGATACCTACAACTTCACTTATTCCAGTTATATATAAGCATCAACACTTCTTTCCACTAGTACTGCTTAATTTTTGTCTTAGCACATTTTTTTGACTGGTGCCAGATTCAGGTTTATCCCCTGGCTGTATATTTTTGATTTTTCTCATCTGATCAGCTATGAGCATAGAATATTAAATGCTTATCCTCATTACAGATGTTGGAATTGGCTGCATATCATTTCTCAACTGGTTGGGTGGTCAAATCTGTACAAAAAAAATTAAATATGTGCTGGAGTTTCTTGAATTGTTGATTGATTAAACAAGTTTCATTATCATCAACTTTTTTTGGTTCGTCATTTCTTCACTCAAGTAATTAGGGCGTCCTTAAGAAGAGATGCATATGGGTGCAGGGTGTGCGGTGCACATGGGTTCCTGGGTCATGGAGGGCCCTGCACGGCACACTCTGCACCCAGGAAATACCTAACTGGTGCAGGCAGGTGCCCCTCTCCTTCACTGTGCCATCTTCCCAGTGATATCTTTAGAAAGATACTGCCATGCAGTGTCGCTCCGTCTTCCCGAATATCGAAGGCAGCATGGCGCCATGTAGGAAAGGGGAACAACTTGCCAGAGACGGAAGGGTGTGGAGGGGCGAGGGGGAGCACGCTGCTCAAAGTAGAGAGGCGCACTGCATGTAGGCCCCATTTGGGCATTCATATTAGCAGAGTGATAGCACCAGTGACCAGGGGCTCAGAACCTATTAGCAGGGTGCTGGGTTCTGGGCTGGATGTGCAGTGGATATGCAGGTGGCGTTAGTTTATAAAAGTAACTTAAGCAGGAAGAAGGTTTATTAACCAATTAGAAACATGCATTAGACGCAGGGTTTATCACAGAAACAGTTTGCAGATATGGTGCTAGATAGGCCTGGAGCGTATAGGTGCATACTGGGTGTTGTATTAGCTAATATTAGTGCATATGCCCTAGTGGTGTGTAGCAGTATGCTCTCTATGGTAAGTGGTGGTGGCGTAGGTTATTGGGGCACACTGTAGGACCTTCTATAGCCCTGTGGAATGGAGAGTCCCTACACGTTCATACAGCATGGACGCCAAACGGAGAAACAAGCGTGGTAACGGTGCGCAGTAGCACATGTCAGTGGTCAGACCTCCAGGAAAGAGCTGCGGTAAGGCCTAGTGCTCGTCGGCTCTGGGCCATAAACAGAGGTAGCTATTAGTGCTCCTCATTTGACTCCCCCCTCTCTGCCTCTGGTTACAAAAACAATGTGAGCATCACACAACATTAGTTGTCTCACCTGTAATCATAAAATCAAAGGTTATGCAACAAGCACAATAATATACATCAGCATTCAGATATGTTCCAGTTCGCATTACTGCAAGAAATCATTTAAGGCATGAGATGTCAAATCTTTTGTCATATGTCAGCAACATTGTTTTCACCGGACACATGAAACACACTAAGGGCTCTATTTATTAACATTATTTTTACTAAAATAATGTGAAAAAGGGTGTTTTCACACCCTATTCACATTATTTTAGTATCACCTATAGTTATTACAGGGCAATTGGAGTAGAATTCGTAAAATTCTACTCCAACCCCTAATTATCACTTATTTTTAGTAAGCAGATCGCATTTCCCATAATTGTAATGGGAAATGTGATCCGACCAAAGTTACTAAAAATAAATTGTAAAAAAATACCGGAGAAAGCCCTTTGATAATAACGCCACCTGGAGTTGGCATTATCCAGGGTCTCCCCTGGTTACCGGACTCCTGTCTTGCTCTAATGGGGAGAGCAGAGCCCGGAGCCGGCCCCAGTAATCAGCTGTGTGGTCTAAACAGACCACACGCTGATACAGTGTAAAAAAAAGTTTAAAAAAATTAACTTACCTGACTCCAGGGACCGGTGGTCGGGGCTCCAGTGATGTCTCTCCTCCGGTCAGCTGGTCTCCCATGCTGCACTGCGGCCGGTCATCAGGTGATCGGGTCCCAGTGCAGTATGGGATATCACCTGACCGGAGGACAAGGAAGACATCAACGGAGCCCGGATTATGGTGGTAAGTGTAAGTAAGGGAGAGGGGGGGTCGCGGGGGGGGTCCGCGATCATGGGGGCGGGGCTTAATGATGGGCGTGGCTTAGCACCGGGGGGGTAGCAGCGGCGGCTGGTCGGCGCATGCGCGGGGCACTAGTCACAGTGTTTTTTTGTGAAAAATACCATGACTAGTGTGCGGAGGGGATTCGCAGGGACAGAGCTTTCTCGCAAGCTCTGTCCCTGCAAGGGCTTTGTAGTAAATACTGTAACTGTGATATTGCCTGAATTTGCAATGCGAATTCAGCCGGTAATATCACACTACAATCTGCATTACAAATGCTGATTGTAGTAAATAGAGCCCTAAATAAGGTATTCTCTACAGGCTCCCTAAGGAAATGGTGCTTGATATTAGAGAATAAATCTACTGTACCTCTGTTATCAAATGCAATGTTGATGGTTTCGACTAAACATACCTAACTCACAGTTTAAAACTTTCAACCATAATGTCTCTTTGGCTGTTTCATCAAGAGTTATGGATTCTGTCTCAGCACCAGATAAGGCATCTGTAGTTGGACACATAGATATTGGAGTTTTCATGCTTTGTGGATACTCGTTGTCATCTCTTGCCAGTCACTACGTGGCATTGGTCCTTGCAGTGTCTGGGGTTCACAGCTAACAAAACCTGCAAATTCTTCACTATACCTTCTTAGAAGTTATCTGTTGTTGCTCTTCATGGAACTCCTGTTTTTTGACTTCTCATCTGTTCAATCTCTGACATGGGTCCAGCTTAAGGCAAGTGCCTAACTCTAGCCCCTAACCCTCCCCCTAGCCCCGCTATTTACCTTTGTGATTCCGGCTGTCAGGATGCCAGCGCCGGGATTCTGACAGGAGTCGGATTTTGGCGCTGGCATTCTGAGCTCCGGAATCCCAGCGGTCGGGATTATGACCGCATCCCATGAAGTTGTGATAAACATACACCTGACATATGATATGCAACAAAATATCTTACATTTAGCCACAATGCCCATTATTTCCTGTATTAGCCATTAGTTTGGTTGGGTCACTAGCATGCCAGATGTGGAAAAATCGACACTGCCAGGAACTTTCACACATTTTCCACAAACAGCATCACATGAACACCTTCCGTCCTTTCTATGTATTTGGCATAATAACTGTTTACCTCAGTGAAGTTCTGCAATGAGATCTGCATATCCCAAACAACCAAAGGATTCCGAGTGCAAGTTCCTCTGAGGTGACCTATGGGCCAGTAAATACTGAGGGGGATGATGATATTTAGCTGCTATCACACTCAATGTGCAGCTCAGCACCACCTGTCACCTGATTTCTTCCTCTAATCAGTGTGGCATATGACTCCTTTTATAGGAGACACTGATCTGACAGTGCGGAGTCTGTATTATACATCTCATGAAACTAATGAGGGCTCTTTGTGCCTTGTAATGAATAGCTGTCTTTTTTAGGTAGGTCTTGTTGGAAAGTACAATGATTACAAAAAGAATGGATATATGAGTGTAGTATTTTCTTACGATGATGGGAAAGGAGAGCTCGTTAAATCAGGGTTCCCAAACTCGGCCCTCAAGGCACCCTAAAGCTAGCTACACACTATACAATTGTTGGGCCGATATGCGAATAATCGGGTGATCGCCCTCATTTATTGTGTACTGTGCATGAACGATCGTTTCAGCATGATAAAATGGTAAGAAAACATCTACAAATGCATATCTTCCATTATCCGATCTGTCGGTCAAATCTGGCAGTGTGTAGCTAGCTTAAAGCAAGCTATACAAGGGGCGATTTTTCAGCAAATTGAAAGCCCCAATATCTGTGCTACACATTATGCAATTTATTTATTAGAAGCTACCGATTTTCCAGCACATCACACTCATTTTGAATATGTCCGCCCACAAGGAAGATGACAAAGTGATAGAAGAACATAGGGAAAATGGGCAGATTATTGAGATTGCACACACTGCTCAACATCGGGAAATTGGGGCGAGATGTTCGTTCTTGACTGACAGATGGAATAATGGAAGGAATGCATTTGTGGATGTTTTCTTACTGTTTTATCAGTGAAACACTAAAACGATTGTTCATATACACTGTACAATAAATGAGGCTGATCACCCAATTATTTTCAAATCGGCCCAATAACTGTATAGTGTGTAGCTAGCTTTACAGTCCAGGTTTTAAGGATATCAATGCTTGTGCACAGATGGTATAATCAAACTGACTGAGGTACTCATTAAGTCACCTGTGCTTAAGCAAGGATATCCTAGTAAAGCTGGACTGTTAGGGTACCTTGAGGACCGAGTTTGGGAACCACTATGTTAGGTAATAAGTACAAGCGTCTTCATAAAACCACTGCGTGCTTTTTCTTTGTGCAATATCATAGTATGCTTAACTTTGGAATTGTGTCATCTTTTTTTCCTCTTTCCACAATCTTATATATAAAATTCATTGGTCTGTTTGTTTGTCTGTCCGGTTATGAATTCAGACACCCGAGCACCTATTGGAATGAAACCAATGCGATGTGGTCCAGTTGGATCCTGGCCAGGTTTTAGGGGGGTTAAGGTCCTGGTTGGACCTCCCATTGGTGTAAGCTGGGCAGAATCTTGACCAAGGGAGCCTGTTCTGGGCCTTCCACTGGATGTATTTGAAACTGCACAAAGGCGTGGCAGTTGGTGTGGGATTCCTGACAATTGGTCTGGGATGCCTAACTTAATAACTTGAAGATTAGGTCCTGTTCGGACCTCCCTTTGGTGTATGCTCGGCAGAACTTTGACCCGGGGAGGCTGTTCTGGGCCTTTGACTGGATGGATTTGGATGAAAACTTCACAGATGTGAAACTAATGCGAGGTGGATGAGTTGGATCCTGGCCAGGTTTTAGGGGGGATAGGGTCCTGGTTGGACCTCCCATTGGTATACGCTGGTTGGACCTTCCGTTGGTGTATGCTGGGCAGAACTTTGACCCGGGGAGCCTGTTCTGAGACTTCCACTGGATGGATTTGGATGAAAAACTTCAGAGTGGTAACACTGGATCCCAGAAGAAATACTAGGGGGTTAAGGTCCTGGTCGGTCCTCTTGTAGGTGTATGCTAGGCAGAACTTTATACCAGGGAGCCTGTTATGGGCCTTCCACTTGATGGATTTGGATGTAAACTTCACAGAGAGGTGGCAATTGGTCTGGGATGCCTTACTTAATAACTTGAAGATTTAAACTCGGGCAATGCCAGGTACTTCAGCTAGTTTTAAATATATTTATCTATAGTCATTAGGTTCTATTATTTTTATTACCATTCTCATTTTTGTTATCTATTGTTTCAGGTTGGACTGGTATTTGGGGGCAGGATGCATCATCACCAGAAATGCAGTCAAATCTCCAAAAATGCAGTTTTCGGAGGTTTGACCACATTTCCCATATGTATCAAGCTCCGGAAAGCAAAACTTTTTGGACCTTGGACCTTCTATAAATGGCATTGCCTACTAGAAGCTTATGGGCTTCTTTCCGCATAGTTTCCTGAGAGAGGTCCAATTGGATCACTCCCAGTGTCACCCGTGGCTCCTGCATGCGCTGCCCAAAGGCCGCACATATACAGAAGGACTCCCAGGACATAAACCCAGAATTATATCGTAAAGGACAGCTCTTATCAGGAGATTTCAGGTGCAATTGTACAAGCATACAGCGATACTAAATGCCGCTATGCGCTATGGTTTGTTATCAGTGGTCGAAAGCATCGTATGCCAAATGCAATGCTTGATGCATCCCACCATGGATGTTGTATACAGTTTTAGAACACTGTTTGGGCTTCAGTGGCACTGTCCTGATACAGTGTGATTTATTTTTCTGCTAGTGTAAAAATAACAAGAAATCATTATTTCCATAGTTCAGAGGGAATAATCTGTACTTATATACATAGAGTAAGCAGGTTAAAATAAAAAATAAAAATAAAAGTATTTTGTTAAAAAAAGTAGATCATTAAAATAGCAGGAATTTTTTAGTAGCATGGTAGAGTACAGGGTAAATATGTACTTCTCTATCACTATTTCAATTAATTGCTACATCTCTATTTGCCTAATTCTGTGGCCACAGGTTTAAAGCTTAAATACGTATTGTTTTAGGAAGTATGTGTGTTAGCGGCTTTTTTATAATTCTTTTTTTTGTTTTATAATTTGTATATGGATTTTATTGATCCATCTGTGTATATTACAAAATAAATTCATCGTTTACATTTACACAGCTTCCTAAACAGCGCACTCATTTTATTTTTGTCTATTTTGTAATATTGGCAGGGGACCAGGCCCTGCTATATAAATGCAGCGGCAGGTTGCTGTTTTTTTTATATTATATTAGCACCATTTAAAAACAAAACACAATTTTTTTTTGTACAACTTGGCAGAAGTTTTAAACCCTTCCTGTGCTGGAGTGATTTTTCCAGCTGAGTCTGTGTAAATGTGAAAACCTGGAATTCCACACCTCCACTGCTAATGCATAACGCACAGGTTTCACTCCAGCTTCCCTTGTGGACAATTCAGGTGAGAGACATCCCCTCTCACCACACATCCCCCCCTTTCGCTTTGCCAAGTTTGGGGAAGTGCACGTATTCCTTGGTGAGGCCCGACACCCTTCAGCCTTCTTCTTGCGGACGCTGGGTTGTACTTTTCCCCGCCACTCCGTGGACAAAGTATCTCTCAAAGAGCCAGTGCGTCATCCGATTGGTCTAGCAAGAAGTACAGGGTCCAGACTTTCTTCTTGCCAGGGTTTGAACAAGTTGACATGGTATATCTGCTCTGCATGTTTCCTTCCTGGCTACCTGACACGGCAATTTACCAGTCCTACAGGTTCCACCACTTCGTAGGGCCCGTGCCAATGAGCAAAGAACTTATTTTCTTGTGTTGGCACCAACACTAGAACTTTGTCCCCTGGATAAAACTTTCAGACCTGAGCTGTGGCATCATAGGCTCGTTTCTGACTAACTTGGGCCCCTTATACAACAGTATAACAACCTGATTGAACAAGCGGAAGACAATGGCGTAATAGACAAAACCCAATTTGAATATCTAGAGACGAAAGAACCTAGGGTAGCAACTTTTTATATGTTACTCAAAATCCACAAGGACAAAGTTAGGCCACCAGGTAGACCTATAGTCTCGGGGGTTAATAGTTTAACTGAGAAAGCCAGTCGTTTCATTGATAAACACCTGAGAAAATTTGTGATAAGCCTCCCATCATATATAAGAGATACCATGGATATCCTGACAAGAATAGAAGACCTTACTATAGCTCCAGGATCATGCTAATCACATGTGACGTCGAGTCGCTTTACACAAGCATACAACACATCAGATGACTAAATGCAACTAAATATTTCCTTAGTATGGACACCCACTGCGAATTCAATATAGTCCTACTCCAACTCCTTGAGTTCATCCTGATGAGAAATTATTTCATCTTCAATGGGAGTATCTTCCTGCAGCAGAGGGGGACTGTGTTGGGGACAGTGTGTGCCCCAACCTATGCTAATTTATACATGGTTGGTGGGAGAAAGAACAAGTCTTCGCAGAAGCCAATGAACATCATACCCAGCATGTTCTCCTCTGGCTGCGTTATATAGACGACCTCTTCATTATCTGGGATGGAAGAAAAGAAGATTTTCAAGAATTTATGGTACATCTTAATTCCAATCCCTTGAATTTAAGGTTAACCACAGAGATGAGTCAACAAGCTGTGGATTTTTTGGACCTGACAATTTCAGTTAAAGAAGATGGACATCTCAGCTCAGATATGTTTAGGAAAAAGACAGCGGGGAATAGCATTCTACATGCTACAAGTTCACATCCGAAAGCAGTCATTTCCAGCATACCTAAAGGAGAGTTCTTGAGAACTCGTAGAAACTGTGCAGAGGAAGTAACCTATAATCATAGAGCCAAGGAATTGGATGATAGACTAACTAAGAGGGGTTACAGCAGAAGATCCACCCAAAAAGCCTTCCATATGGCAAAGAATAGGAATAGAGATTCACTAATCCACCCCAAATCATCTCAACTAGTAGAAAATCAACAACAACTAGTCAGATTTATTGGTACTTATTGTCAGAAAAATCAAACAATTAGAGAGATTTTACAAGTCACTGGCATGTTCTTAAAACAGATCCGGATCTAGCCACCATTATTGGAGATAGAGTGAACATCTGGTGGCAACGATCCAGAAACCTAAAAGACTCTCTTGTACATAGCCATTACCGAGCAGCATCTGCCATCAAATCATCAGTCAGAGGCTTTTTCAGCTGTGGACAGAGCAAGGCATGTCAGTATACAGTCAAAACTAAACAATCCCCTCCTGCATCTCCTCTTGCCGATACTATACCGCAGGACTCCTCTGCGGCCACATTGCAGAGTGTGCTGGATGCAGTCACGGCCAGTGAGAAAAGGCTCACTGATAAAATTGGCAAAGTGCAGTCTGACCTATCTATAATTCATCATGACCTACAATGAGTCCAGGAGAGAGTGAGAGAGGTGGAAACACGTACTTCTATGCTTGAGGATACAGTATCTCCACTAAAAGAGAAAGTGGCTGCTTTGGATTCTCAGATGGCTGTGGTACATAAGAAGATGTCGGATATGGAGGGGCGCCTTCGGCGTAACAACGTCAGACTTGTGGGGCTACCGGAAAAAGAGGAAGGCTCGAGCCCTGAGGATTTTCTGGAAAAATGGCTGCTGGAAACATATGGCCAGGAGGTCTTTACTTCACACTTTGCAGTAGAGCGGGCTCACCGTGTGCTGACCAGATCGCTTCCTCCTGGAGCACCCCCGTGTACTTTTATTGCCAAATTCCTACACTATCAGGATCGGGATACTGTGCTAAGACTGGCTCACACTAAAGGTCCTATGGAACGTAAAGGCTCTCGGATATCGGTGTTCCCTGACTTCTCCGTCGAGGATCAAAAGTTGAGGGCACAGTTTCTTCCAGTCAAGCGTCGCCTGCGGGATCTCAATCTTCCATACGCCATGCTGTTCCCTTCTAAATTAAGAGTGGTTGTAGATGGTGAAACAAAATTCTTCTTCACCCTGAGAGAGGCTGCTCTGTGGCTGGATCGCCGTGCCCCAGCCAGGAGGCCATTAGTTAATGACTGAACATGGATCATAGCTCCTGATTTGCATAGCACGTAACTATGCTATATATGTGACTGCCAACATGGTCAAGTGTTCTTTTTTCAGGTCTTACTAATATTGATCTAGAAATGTTATTTTAGATGGTATGTGAATTTTGTCATTGTATTCCCACATTTTTTTTCCTGTGATTATGTATATGGTTACTCCAATTGCTGTGGGATGGTGCGGATTAATATAATAACCATTTTCTTAAATATCTGTTCAATATCTATGCTCCCTAGCCTAATAGTATTTTATTTTAGGTCAGGACAGTATTTTGTTCTTATATTTTATTCCCGGGGTGTGAAATATTGGGGGGTTCCCTGTGTTAGGGGTCATTATATATTTTGCCTCACCCTTTATATGGGATAAATTGTTATATGTTCACTTGGTAAACTTATTTTTCTATTGATTACCTGTTGAGGGAAGGGTGTGGGAATAGGTATGCCGCAGTTGGGGTTGGGTATACAGGGAGGGGGGATACAAGGGGTAAGGTTTGTAGTTTTATCATTTTACTATTTTTTCTTTTTTTCTTTTTTGATTTTTTATGTGGTCACAAATTTTTTTATACTGCAATATTGTGTGTTTAATTCAGGATGTGCTCGTATTGTGGGTCTATATGGGATTGCCCTCTGGATATATATCTTGGGAGGAGATGCTATAGTAGCTGGAATATTATGACGCAAGCTAATATCAATGTTCTCACTTGGAATGTACGAGGTCTTAATGACAAAATAAAGCGTTCCCTAGTGCTGCGACAACTTAAACATTATGGAGCAGATATAGTCTACCTTATGGAGACACATCTTGTAGGTGGGAAATTGCTCTCCCTTATAAAGCCGTGGATGGGTTGGGCTTATCATGCATCACACACGTCTGCCTCCAGGGGGGTTTCTATTCTTGTCCGCAAATCGGTCCCTTTTGTACTGGAGTCAGTGCAGATTGACCCAGGGGGTCGCTATGTCTTTTTGAAATGTAGGATTAATAATCTAGCACTCTTATTGTTGGCATTATGCATACCACCTCCTTATTCTTCTGCAGTTTTAAAGAAAGTAGCAGAGTTTATGGCCTTATCCCCGGGAATGGCTACAATATGTGTTGGGGATTTCAATAATGTTTTGGATCAGGATTTGGATAGAAGGAGTACAACTCAGAAAAGTCCCTCATCGCAAGGCAACAGGTTTTCGGCTTATGTGTCTGAGCTGGGCTTGGTTGATGCGTGGAGGATGAAAAACCCTACTGCAAGGCAGTTTTCCTGCTTTTCGTATTCTCACCTCACGTTCTCCCGGATTGACCTGGTGCTGCTCACACGGAATATGCTGCCTAGAATTAAGTCCGTGCGCTATATGAGACCAGGGGAATCTCAGGCCATTCTCCATTGACACTTAGCTTAGATCTGGGATGTCAAAGGGGCCAATCATTTTGGAAACTTGATCCATTTTGGTTGACCCGTATGGGGGCGGGCTCTGAATTGGAAGAAATGTGGAAGGAATATTTTGAACTTAACTGTGCTACAGCCCCAGATCAGATAGTATGGGACACATTTAAGTCTTTTCTTAGGGGGACTTTGATTAAACGAGTTGCTGATCTACGGTCTTTTTACAAAAAAAAGGAATTGGAGCTGGAGGCTTCATGCCACTCATTAGAGCTTACTTACCTTGCTGATGTTTTAGAGTCTTCCAGGGTTGCATGGTTGTCTGCACAGAGGGCATGGAACGAATGTTTGACAGATAAGGCTCGATATAAATTTCTATTCAGCTCACACTCTAGATATGCAACAGGTGATAGACCTGGTAGTTATGTGGCCAATCTGGCAAGATTGGAACGTCCTTCAATAACTATAGTAGAAATTGTGGGTCCAGGGGGTATAATTTATGACCAAACACCAGATATTACACAGGAATTTGTTAGATACTACTAGCAACTATATAGTTCTGGCGTGACATATAGTATTGAAGAAATGCACCATTATCTAATGACTATAGTTCTTCCTAAATTATCTTTTGGAGCTAAAGATTTCCTGGTTTCCCATTTGACTATGGAGGAAATTGACATAGCTATAAGATCCTTCCCCAACAGCAAGGCCCCGGGATTAGACGGGATCCCCTTGGAGTTATATAAAAAACATAGCCAGTTTTATGTTCCCCGCCTACTTGAGCTATTCAATCAATTGTACGACTGTAATTCTCTCCCTCAGTCCATGTCAGAAGCCCTTATAGTTGGTTTACCAAAGCCGGGAAAAGACCCTAAACAGACGGAGTCATATCGGCCTATTTCTCTCCTCCCTACAGACATTAAAATCCTTGCTAAAGTTCTGGCCATTAGGTTAAATCAGGTGATTGCCCAGTTGATACATTCGGATCAGACTGGATTTATGCCAGGAAAATCAACCTCGCTTAATCTTCTACGCCTTTTCACCCAGTTGCAGATCTCACATGAGGACCCCTCTTCTAAAATAATAGTGTCACTAGATGCCGCTAAGGCATTTGACTCTGTGAAGTGGCCATTCCTATGGGAGACAATGAGTGGCTTTGGGATAGGCTCTGGTTTTATTAAATGGGTTAAATTGCTGTACTCAGAGCCTGTGGCCCAGGTATTGGTCAATGGATTTACCTCATCCCCCTTCCCTCTCTCTCTCTCTCTCTCTCTCTCTCTCTCGAGGGGTACATGGCAGGGCTGCCTCTTGTCACCCATTTTATTTGTAAGGCCATTGAGCCGTTGGCTTGTTTGATTAGGGCTAGTCCTGCTGTTCAGGGATTTTCAATGGGAACTAGAACAGATAAAATAGCATTATATGCTGACGATATCCTGCTCTTTGTCTCAGAGTATGACACTTCCATGCCTAATGCTCTTGCAATTATTAATTCTTTAGGACAGTATTTGGGTCTGTCGATAAATTGGGACACATCATGTATACTTCCCATTAGAGGCGCGTGTCCTGTTGTCCCACCTATATCACTCCCATTAAAATGGGTAGATTCTTTCAAATATTTAGCAGTATGGATAACCAATGACCCTCATAGTTATGTGTCTTTAAATATTAAGCCGCATATAAAATATTTAAGATCCCGGGTAGATTCATGGGGGAAATTGCCATTGACGCTCACTGGCAGAGTAAATCTTATAAAAATGGTTCTACAACCCAAATTCCTTTATGTGGTGCAGCATTCCCCAGTTTATCTGCCTCAGAGTGTGTTCAGACAAATAGATGCATTGTTATCCTCCTTGATCTGGGTTAAACGTAGAGCCCGTATTCAATTGAATACACTTACTAGGTCACGAGATGCTGGGGGATTGGCGCTACCCCATTTTAAGTTTTATTATTATGCATCTCAATTGGTGCAATTGTGGACATGGACACAGGTATTGGAAGTAGATGAATTAGCTGCTTTTCTGGTGGGACTGGAATCCTGGGGGTATACTCCACTTCAAATACTACTTAGTAGCAACTTAAGGGGTGTTAGAGCTCCATTAGTTAGACAAGCGTTCTTGATTTGGAGGCAGGTCACGCAGATTTTTCAGGGACAGGGATGGGATCCTGATACCCCTTTACTTAATACCAGGGGACTCGAGGAACTTGCTTTGCTGCAGGTTAATAAGGCCTGAGGGAAATGGGGGTTGAACGCGTCTGGGGTGTTTAAGACGTTTGAACAGCTGCAAAGTGAGTTTACTATCCCAAGACAATATTTTTATAGATATCTTCAGCTTCGCCATGCTATAGACACACAATTTGTGGATGCCCCTCCAGTGTTCCGAGATTCCCCTGTTAAAATCATATTACAAGCTGCTGGACCAAGACATCTGGTGTCTGTTATGTATGCAGCCTTAATGAGAGAATATCATGTTACAAATTTACCATCCATTAGGTAAAAATGGGAAGTTGACCTTGGACTATTGCCAGATGATGTGTGGAAAGGAGCACTGGGTAGTCCAAAAATGGCTACTACAGTAATTCGGTTTCAACAAATTCAGTTGTTCTTGCTACACAGAATATATTTAACACCAGATTGCTTGTTTAAATTCGGTGGTAGATCTGATTCAAAATGTCCAAAATGTAATTCCCCTAATGGTAGTTTTTGGCACTTATTATGGACATGCTCTACTGTCAGTTCCATTTGGGAAAAGATTAATTGCATATTGGTGTCCACTGGTGTTCCCCGGGATGTGCTAACTTCAATGTTATGCACTCTAGCTGTTATTGGAGAAGATACATTAGATAAATATTTTGCACAATATGTTGTTAATTTATATATGCTTTCCAAGGTTTGCATAGCTAGAACATGGATGGCCCCTGAAGGTCCAACGATAGGACAATGGATAGCACTGGTAAATGAGACCGTGGCGCATGAGAAATTTGTGTATTTAGCTAGAAAGGCTGAAAAGAAATTTCATCTTATCTGGGGTAGATGGCTGGATTCATCATATGTGCGGAGACTGGGAGAGACAAGACTTGATATGATGCAGATAACCACTGGGGATAGAGCTGTGCGTAGTACTGAGATTACTCGTATCTAATGTGATGTAGTTGAGGTGATATGTATGTGAACAGGGATATGTATTTGCATAAAGAAGTTGTGTAATTGCTTCAATCTCGCTATATAATTTGTACCTAGAGTGTATGTCCTGAATGAGAACCCGCATTGTAGTATGTTCTGTTTGATTTATAATATTGGATATAATCTATGTAAATGACCACACATAGACTGTTTACTGTTATGTAAAACAATTTTTATTTTTATTATTGTTTATGTTAATGTTTTTCTTGAAAACAAATAAAAACTATTGAATTAAAAAAAGATTTCCTGAACTGCAATTCACAAACTGTGATTTATTGTCTAACATGTCCTTGCAATTTTCGGTACATTGGCATGACTAGTAGACCTTTTAAACAGAGGCTACTAGAGCATGCAGGTAGCATCTGGAATGCCGAGTCTGACCAAAAGAAATGTAAAACATTGACGGCAGCCAAACATTTTTTATTTTATCATCAAGGCAACCCATGCTTTCTCAAAGCTTTTGTGATGGAGAAAGTTAAGATGGATATCAGAGGTGGAGAACTAACAAAACAACTTCTTAGACGTGAAGCACATCTCATATTTTTGATGGGCAGTGTTCATCCCTTGGGTCTCAATGAGAGGAACAATTATTCTGCCTTTTTGTAAATATTTTGTAACACTTTAGAAGCAATTTAAATGAGCTATATCATCTTGAACCATTTCTATACAAGATAATTACACTATAATTGAATAAATTATTTGGAACATGCAATGGCTATCTGTAGTAATCTTTATGATCATTTGCATTATAATTATATGTATGAATCACTTACAGTGATCCCCATATGTTTTTCACTCAATGAGAGTCTTTGTTTTAATGAACTTTTTCATCTCTCTCCTCATTTTTTGCACTTTTTCTAATTCTTTATATTTACATCACCTCTCTACAAATATATTTTATTATTCTATACTCATAACCTTCATAGTTGCACATCACTTTAATCTTATTACACCACAGTACTAATTAGCTTCATATATATATAAATATATATATATATATATATATTATATATATATATATTACTGTAAGATTAACATTTATTTTAATTAGTAGGTACATTTACACTACTTAATCTATTTTAGTCGATATATATATATATATATATATATATATATATATATACAGAAAGAGGGAGTCTTGTTGAGGGAGACAATGTAATAGCTGATCATCTTAATAATTATTTTTGTTCAGTATTCACTACTGAGAGAGAGGGAAAGGGACCACAGTTAAGTTGCAGGTGTAATCAGAAAAATGAGGTAGGAACAAACACATTTACAGAGGAGAAGATCCTATCAGAACTCTCAAAACTGAAAGTGGATAAATCAATGGGGCCAGATGGGATACATCCAAGGATACTAAAAGTGCTTAAAGGGGTGCTGGTAACACCATTAACAGAATTATTTAACCAGTCACTAGCTACTGGAGTAATTCCAGAGGACTGGAAAAGAGCAAATGTTGTCCCACTGCACAAAAGTGGAAGCAAAGAAGAGGCAAGCAACTACCAACCAGTGAGCCTTACATCAGTAATAGGGAAATTGATGGAAACACTCTTAAAAGAAAGAGTCGTAGATTATCTCAAATCCAACAATTTGCAGGATCCCAAACAGCATGGATTTACTGGGGGGAGATCATGTCAAACAAATCTTATTGACTTTTTTGACTGGGTGACTAAGGAAATAGATAAAGGGGGGCCATAGATATAGCTTATCTAGACTTTAGTAAGGCTTTTGACACTGTTCCACATCGCAGACTGTTAGATAAACTGGAAAGCATGGGATTAGATACAAAGATAGTTGAATGGATAAGATCATGGCTGCAGGATAGGAAACAGAGAGTTGTAGTAAACGAAGTGCAGTCTCAAGAGGGAAAGGTTACCAGTGGAGTACCTCAGGGATCTGTACTTGGACCAGTGCATTTTAATATCTTTATTTGTGACATTGCAAATGTTATTGAAGGGAAACTATGCCTTTTTGCAGATGACACAAAGGTAAACTATGCCTTTTTGCAGATGACACAAAGGTATGCAACAGGGTAGACACCAGGAGGGGTAAAACAAATGATTGATGATCTAGGTAGACTAGAGGAATGGTCAAGAACGTGGCAACTACAGTTTAATGCCAAAAAATGCAAGATCATGCACTTGGGTCTCAAAAATCCAAAGGCTAAATATAGTATTAATGGCACTATACTGGAAAGTACTGAAGAGGAAAGGGATCTAGGAGTCACTATTTCAGGTGACTTAAAGGCAAGCAAACATTGTAACAAAGCAATGAGGAAGGCAAGTCAGATGCTTGGTTGCATAGGGAAAGGAATCATTAGCAGAAAGAAAGAAGTGATAATACCACTGTATAGGTCATTGGTACATCCTCATCTCTAATACTGTGTTCAATTCTGGAGGCCATATCTCCAGAAGGATATTAATACATTAGAGACTGTACAAAGAAGGGCAACTAAAATGGTGCAAGGTCTACACCACAAAACGTACCAGGAAAGACTAAAAGATCTTAATATGTATAGTTTGGAGCAGAGAAGAGATAGGGGGGACATGATAGAAACATTCAAATATATAAAGGGTTTTAACAGGGTAAAGGAAGGAGACATTCTTCAAAGAAAGAGAAGTATTAGAACAAGAGGACATGTTCTAAAACTGGAGGGTGGGAGGTTCAGGGGAAATTCGAGGAAAAATTACTTCACAGAAAGGGTAGTGGACAAGTGGAACAGCCTCCCATCAGAAGTGGTAGAGGCTAAGACAGTAGAGCAATTTAAACACGCATGGGATAGACATAAGGATATCCTTCAGAAGAAGTAAGGATCAATAAGGGTTGATGTAATAATATGTTTAAAAATGGGCAGACTAGATGGGCCAAGTGGTTCTTATCTGCCGTCAAATTCTATGTTTCTATGTTTCCATATGTTCTACTTAGTTAGGAACAATAATAATATATACAGCTAATTATCCTTTTTTATTTCGTTTATTTAATTATTATTTATTGATATTTATCATTATAATGATTACTCTGTTTTTATCATTGCTTGATATGGCACACTATACTTGTAATAATTCTCCCTCTAACTGCCTGCACATATTAACATTGAGGTTATCATAGCATCAACTTTTCTGATAGCTATTACTTTGGTCTGGTGCTGAAATCGGTAAGCACCTATCAACCCTTCCTCTGAGTCTATGTAATCACAGAGCGCTGATTGGCCGGCTGACAAGCTGAGAGACTGGGTGAGCATATTTAAACCCTATCAACCCACATATCGGGTTGTTACCATGATTAAGCTCTAGGCGAAATGCGCATTGGTGTGTGTGTGTCAGGGGTCACATCATATCGTGAGCCACGTGCTAAACGCTGATTACGGCATCAGTAACTGTTTCTGACTGCTGGGCACAACTATCAGAGTACCAGTAAACTGCGTGTGTGGCTCCAGACAGCTGCACGTTTAGCATACCTCCCAACATTTAGAGGTGACAAGGAGGGACAGGTCACGCGCCAAAGGCTGTGCGGCCGAAAGGGTGTGTGGCTTCAGTAAAAGGGATGGGGCTTACGGAATATGGGGCGGAGCCTCGCGGCTTCCCCCATTTTCATCACTTTGGGTCCCAAGGCTCTCCCTACACAAGAGAAGAGATGCCGTGCGCATGCACACGGCATCTGTTCTCCTCCTGCACACCCGCTGCTCTGCTATGCAGAGCAGTGGTTTGTGCTCTCCTAACTTCCCCCCACCGCGGGACACAGAAAAATGGGACTGTCCCTCTGGAAGCGGGATAGTTGGGAGGTATGCGTTTAGACTCATTGCTAGGAAGCAACATTGTAATAAAGGAGTATTGCTACAAACATTTCACTCTATGTACACTTTGTATCCATGCGTCCAAACAGCGTGGATACAGCTAGCTATGTGATTTGCTCCATTGACCACATTTTACATACAGTGGGCTACATGTTAAATACTGATTGCGGCTTCAGTGACTATATATGAATGCCGGATGAAATTATCAGAATATTATGCAAATCTTTTAGAGTAGATTTCAGCAGATGTCTACATAGAAGCACTACTAGGAAGATGCCATATAACATATACCATCACTTAATTTATTTATCATTGTGTGCAAACAGTGTTAATGACTAGAGGATTATTAAACTAAGGGATTACTCCTGGCGCTGTTTCTTCATAATTTGTCACTAATTACAGCTAATTGTGACATACACATTATACCTCAGAGTGGCTAGTGATACACTAGCAATCATACAATTGGATTGCACACTAATATAATATATGAAAGAGTGTAATCGGTTTAAGAGAACGATCAATACATAATGGTCTGATTCAACTCTCAAGAGATTACTGTGTTTTCACAGACAAGGACATAAGAATTCTCTGCATAGCCCCAAGACTAGGTGAACAATCAAGAGGGGACTGTCTAATCTGAATACCCCTAGTCATATAGACCTACGACTATACCTCTAATTTGCATACGTATAAATATAAGTTATGTATGTGCCAGACAGTCACTTTGCTTGGTATAGAATAATATACCACTTTTTGTCAAATTCTATAAATTATTTAT
The DNA here is from genome assembly GCA_031769625.1 of Taudactylus pleione. Taxonomy (NCBI): domain Eukaryota; kingdom Metazoa; phylum Chordata; class Amphibia; order Anura; family Myobatrachidae; genus Taudactylus; species Taudactylus pleione. The sequence continues at coordinate 3,150,481 of JAUIMM010000534.1, read as the reverse complement.
TTGAACTATATACTCTGATCAATATATAAGACAGAATAGAGACACATATTGATTAGTCATTAGATCAAAAGATGACAGTATAGTGACTAATATTCAAGATAATATAAGGAGTTTCCTTTTGATGATATGATAAGACCCTTGACACTATTTTAAATACATTTTTTTCTTTTCTTAACTTTATTATTCTTTTACTACTTCGCCAACTCATTCCCGGAGGGGAATTTTTCTTAATTAATACTTAATAAAAGTTGTGTTCTAATTTTGCAACAATCGATTTGTGCACCATTATACTACCGCTTTTCCGCTTTTCTGTAACTTGGGCCTCTATAAGGTTTTCTCGAACAATGGGCCCTATTTTATACAGCCGTTCATATAATTTTCTAACAAACTTCACAACATCAGTTCCTCTATTTTCTGCCATTCCCAGCCTTCCTTCAAGATGTCTTGGATGACTCCTGGTTGCCTTCCAAAGAGGAGCTCAAAAGGGCTAAACCCGGTTGAGGATTGGAGTACCTCACGTATGGCAAACATGAGGTAAGGGAGTACGTCATCCCACTCCCATTTATTATCCAGGACACCCCGGCGTATCATAGACTTTAAGGTCCTGTTAAATATTTCCATCAACCCATCCGTCTGTGGGTGGTATACTGAGGTGTATGCAGTCGTACTATTCCCAACTTCTTACACAGTTCTGCCATTACTTGGGACCTAAATGGAGTCCCCTGATCTGTAAGGATTTCTTTAGGGAACCCGAGGCGAGAAAAGAGGAGCATCGACTCCCTGGCAATAGTAGATGTTTTGTTATTCTGCAAGGGTATTGCTTCTGGATAGCGGGTGGCGTAATCCAAGATCACCAGAACATATTGGTTACCCCGCTTTGATTTTTCCAGTGTACCGACAAGATCCATTGCGATGTGATCAAAGGGTACCCCAACAATAGGCATTGGCACTAGTGGTGCCCTCAAATGAGGCCTTGGGCTGCTTTTCGAGCACATGGGACACCGCTGGCAGTATCTTTAACTTCAGCCGTGATTTCTCGGCAAAAGAATTAAAGCAGAATACGTTCCAGTGTTTTCTCTTCTCCGAAATGACCTCTCCAAAGATGGGTATGAACGGCTCACAACACTAGTGGTATATGTGGGATCGGTATGAATGACCGCCGGACTTATGTCCGACAGTTCAAATCCCGACAGCGGAAGACCGGCAGCCCTGAAAATCCCAATGGTAAGTATTTTAACTATTGCTAACCCTCTCCCCCCTAACCCTCCTTTATGGGTGCCTAACTTCCCCCCCTAGTGCCTAACCCTAACCCCCCCTGTAAGTGCCTAAACCTAACCCCCCTTTCCCACTCACTAAACCTGAAACTCCCGGGGGTGTCTAACCCTAACCTCCTCCCAGGGGTGCCTAACGCTAACCCCCCCTTCCCCTACCATAACCCTAACCCTCCCGGGGGGTGCCTAACCCTAAGTCCCCCCAGGAGCCCTGAAACCTAACCCTCCCTCCCTGCGGCTGTCTGCTTCATTCGGTATGCCGGGCGTCGGGCTCCCGGCGTAGGTCTAATGACAGACGTCGGGATTTCGATGCCTGTCATTAGTACCCTGCCAGGATTTGACAGTCGGGAAGCCGGCGGTCGGCATTTCAACCATTGGCATCCCAACTGCATACCATATATGTACCCTGGGCATCAACTGCTCAATCTTTCTCCCTTGCTCCACTTTGACTCTATATAGTGGATCGGCTTTAAGGACAAAATATGGAGTGCCCTCCAGTGGGTAGGCAGTTTGACGCCATTAACTTCTATGACACTAGCTATGACATTCCCGAGAGCAGCATTGTTTTGTTGATCTTGGGCAAAACTTTGCAGGTCTATGTCAGGCGGCAGCATATCCCAATCTGGACTGGGGCTATTCTCACTTAATATTGGTGAGTCAGACATTCCTTTTCCAAAGAGGACTGGCCGTGCTTTTCCACACTTTTCCCTTTTCTGAGGTAGGGCCTTGGAGACTTTACATTGGTATTGTCTCTGTGGTTCCTTCACGAGTTCAACAATTCCTGGGAAATTGTGTCCCAATATGATAGGATAGGGGAGGTTAGGTCCAACCGCGGCAACCACCTCATAAGTGTGCCCCTTTATGGTAAGGCTCATTCGCACTTGGGAAAAGTTTTCTGTGGATCCATGAATTTAGAGTACTTCAACTAACCCTGGCACCTTTTCTACCTCCCTGGGCAGGACAGCCTCTGAGATCAGGGTTAGCTCACTCCCTGATGATATAATAGCTGGGAGTTCTCAGCCATTCAGCAACACAGTTTCCTACATTAATGGGGGTCTGGTATCCAGGGGTACCATTTTGCAAAAAAGCGGGTTACGTAGCACCCATACTAGCAACTAGTGGTGGTAGCAACTAGTGGTGGTAGCAACCCCACACTCCATAAGCTCTGTTTTTCTGGGACAGTCCTGCCTTATATAACCTGTCTCTCTGCACTCATAGCAAACTACCCTGGCATCTCCAGTTGTGTTTCCTTGAGGAGGGGTGACAGTAGGGGTCACAGGCCAATGGGGTGCCATCTTAACGGATCGCCCATTCCCTGATGTCTTTTCTGGCATTTTTGTCATATTTCCTGCTCTAACACTGTACTTAATTCCTGTAGATCTTGAAGATCAGCGTGTATGACCCAGCACTGCATATTTCACCATAGGGTTCTTATACACTGGTCAATAACCACTGTCTCTACAATCTGAGCGGCAGTGCTGTCTTCTGGCTAGAGCCAACTCTGTCCCTGTCTGGCGAGTTCTGCAACCTGCTTCCGAATAGGGACCCCTGGTATTAGGGCCCATTCATGGAAGTGCTGCGCTTTCCCAGAAGGAGTGAGACCTGACCTGGTGAGAAAAGCACTTTTGACTAGGTCATATTTATCTGCATCAGCAGAGGACAAAGCAGCATAGGCCTTCTGAGCCTCACGAGTGAGATAGGGGGCAAGTCTATCAGCACAAGTATCTGCTGGCCATTTTAAATGCTGTGCCACCCACTCAAGTATCAGCAAATACACCTCTGGGTCATCTGAGGCAGACATTTTCTTCAGATGTTCTTCACCTGTTGTGCCTATTGACTGGGTTACTAACTGTAACATTTGTTCCTCTGTCTTTTGGTGAGGCCAACAATTTTACTATAGTGCTGAAAACTTCCTCCATTTTTACAGTAGGTGTTTGTACAGTAAGTACTTAGCAGCTTTTATATAAGCGCAAGCCAGTTTACACAAATAAATATATCTCTTTCAGCGAAGCAATTGTAATTCACGTTTAACACAAAAAAAGAAAACACTGCTGCTTCTTTCTCCAGCAATGCAGGGGTTAAACAGAACACATGGGAAAAAAATGCTTTTTCTCTTCCAGCACTGCAGTGCTTAATTAGACCTCAGTAATATGTGTGTCTTGCTCTTGTTCAGTCAACAGGTGAACTTAATTAGACAGCAGAATAGCTTTTGAAGATACTAATCAGCATTTATTATAGGTAAAGCACTTAAGTAAAAACAAAGCAAAGTAACTTTCTCTTTTTTCTCAGTGCACATAAAAAGCTTTTTCACAATGCATAGCAAGTTACAGTGTCCTTAATATAACTGTGGTTTTTCTGGTTCGCCAACCTTACTCATGTATACCGAACATTCTGCCTTGTCAGTTTCTTTGCCATGCTGGAAGCTGCTGGTGTATGTGCTGCGACAAAGCAGTGCAGAGGTCTCCATACGGTCCACCATATGTAAAACAGGGTATTAAAATGAGGATTCCAGACAGGCAGGTTTTTTTGTTAAAGCTTTTTAATAGCAGCAAACGCTGCACCTTAGCATACGTGAGTTTAGGCCTGCACACATACAGGCACATAACATAACATAAATAAATAAACATAAAAGTCACAGCACTCCTTGTGCTAATGCCAGTGGCCCTCATTCAAAAGCGGTCGCAAGAAGCGATCGCTCTCTCTGAATGAGGGCGGCCTCTTCTTTTTTTTAGTGAAGCCTCCTGGTCGCTAGCTAAGCTGTGCGACTGACCAGGTTGATGGTCGCGATGGTCAAGACCATCGCGACCATCGGGGCTTGCGACGAGACCCTAAGGTTGCATCTCGCAACCGCAAGCCCCAGGGAGCTTCCTGCTCTGATCGAGCAGGAAACTCCCCACTGACATCACTGCTGATGTCAGTGTGCCACCCACAAAACGGCAAGGGTTCCGTCAGGAACGCCTCTGTTTGTGTAGCCAGCCCCCTGCCCCGCCTACAAAATGGGCCGAGCTGTCGATCAACATCGACAGCTGGCCCTTTTGCAGTGGGCTCCGGAGCGAGAGAGTTTATCTCTCGCTCCGGGACTTGCGCACGCGCAGTGCGCCCGCTGCACATGCACAGGACCAAAACATTGACCCGGTTGCGAGTGCTCAGCGCTTGCGACCGGGTCTGAATGAGGTCCAGTATTTCAACATCAACTTTGCTATTACAGATTGAGGGGTCTATTTTCTAAGCAGTGTTAGGAGACAGAGTGAAAAGTGATAAGTTGCCAGCCAATCAGCTCTCAACTGTCATCTCACAGGCTGTGCTTGAAAAATGACAGTTGGGAGCTGATTGGCTGGCACCTTAACACTTTTCACTCTGTCTCCTAACACTGCTTAGTAAATAGACCCCTGAGTCTCCAATATCCACAATGCTTGGGACCAGGGGTATTTTGGATATTGGAATATTTTTTATTTTGGAATATTTGCATACCATAATTAGATATCTTGGCAATGGGACCAAAATCTAAACACAGAATGCATTTATGTTTTATATACACCTTATACACACAGCCTGCAGGTCATTTTATACAATATTTTCAATAATTTTGTGGTTCAGACAAAGTTTGTGTACATAAATGAAATTCATTTATATATGGGAGACTCAACCTGTATTATTAAAATAATCTTCCTCCATTTCAGGAAGAGAGCAAGTTTAAGACATTGTTGAGATGGCGAGATATTTGGGTATCTCTTTTAAGGTTGACCAGATGTCACAATCTGTGACAAGTGAGTGACAAGTGAGTGATTTGCCAATTGATCATAAATGTAATTCTTCTTTCATGTGACACTTGAGCTGACAGCTTGTTCACAGGAAGCTGTTTACATTTCAGATACAAGAGAATTCCCTGTTTCAAGTTAGTCCTTCTCTAGCTCTTTCCACAAGGTTAGTGAGTGATGGTCCCCATAATTAAGTATCCAATTCAGCATTGTTCTAGTGTGGGGACAGCTGATCTGCCCCGCAACCTTCCCCATATTCTATTTCACTGCTACTTCTGTAGCAGTGAAAATTAGCACTGCCAAGTCTTACTTGGCAGTGTTAGTGCGCATGTGTATACTAGGGTTCACATATGTGCACAGAGAACCCGACATTTGGTGGAGGGACCCGGGCAGGGATGGAGGGATCTGATAGGATCCATCTTTGCAATCCCAGACTTCCATCTCATAGGATGGAGCGGAGGTCTGGAATTCAGCGCCATCTGAAGATGGCGAAGATACCTTCTGTCAAGCTCAGAAATTTTTTTATTTTTGGAGCTTGATGAATTTTGGTCCCCACACAATAGGGGACAGAGAGCCAGATTGGGACTGAAAGGTAAGAAGGACATATCTGTGATATCTCCTGTGTTACCTTTATAATGAATAACCCTGATACTTATTTTCTACAAAAGTAGGTGAAAATGTTAATTTAAAGGAATAATGAATAGACCCTTAAGTGTAAGTGTGCTGGATTAAGGTGCCATGTCTCTCCTCTCCTTATCAGAATGAAGGGGTTTGAACTCCATCTTGTTACTACCTGTTGCTTCAGTTGGTGCAATGGTAGATTATGTATTACTAGTACATTGAACCTGACATACACCAGATTGAGGGGTCCCCCCCATCACTTACCCCGACAGTGACATTGCCCAGTCACTCTGTCCATTGCAGCATTGGAACCGTTGGCAGGGAAGTGTATGAGGGAGGGAGGAATTCGTGCCACCACTCCCACTGCGCATGTGGATCACAGGACAGGCTAGTCACAATTATTATGTAGATTTGCAGCTGTTGCAGTGTCAAGAATTTCCACGGGCCACAGCATGCATCTCCTTCATGTTTTTGGGAGAATTCCTGACAATCAAGTTTATTGTGTATGTAAAGTATCATGTAATTTTAAATGCATTGACAATGTTAGTACCGTTATCAGAAAATGAGCGATCCTGGGGGACGCCCAGGTCGGGAAGACATTTTGTTATGACTTTTCTGGGGGGTTTTCTAACTGGTGATACATAAAGTAGATTACAGGATTGCGAGTAGTGGAAGTTATAATGTATTGGGGGCACTGTATAATTACCTGGATAATCACATCACTTTTTTCAGACATTTTTTTAATGGAATATAACTTGTCTTCCTCCTCCTTGCTAATAAAGGTAATCACAATATGTGTCCCTCTGTTTCCCTCTCTCATATAATAGGATTGGTGTAAAGACACTATGGGGTCTATTTATCAAGCAGTGATGTGTGGAGAAGTGAACTAGTGGAAAATTTGCCCATAGCAACCATTCAGCTTTCAAGTAGCATTTATCAAGTACAGTCTATAAAATAATAGGTAGGAGCTGATTGGTTCATATGGGCAACTTCTCCACTGGTTTACTTCTCCACACTTGTCACTGCTTGATAAATAGACCCCTCAAACACAAACAAGGGATTAGTGCAGAGACCCTTAAGTATAAAAACAGATTTTATTAGTATTAAGCTCACAATATAAAATTCATTAAATGCATATCACAAAGTGAACCTGGACTGTGCTACCAGGTGTCTAGATTTTAGCAATAGACTAGCAAAGTCCCTGTCACCAAGCTCTCTCCCCCAGGAGGGTCCTTTTGTAAAACATCCACATTGAGGATCATCAGGTTCCACCAGCAGCCCCCACTAACGCATTTCAGACAGTTATCAAAAGCAGATGTGGCTCCTTGTAGCCCTTTTATACCCATAATCCCTGAAACACCCACCCCTCATCTCAAGACAACATAAAACTGCTGTATAACCTTAATTATTTATTTGGAAACAAATCCAAGATGGCCACTGTATAACTTCCTGTTGCATTCCATTTGTGTTCCATGGCATTTCCAAACCGTAAGTGCCCTTTTTAAACCCTTTTTTTCCCCTTTAGTTGTTGTACAGGGCCATCCAATATAGTCCCCTTCATCTGATTTTGGTTCCATCATTCGATAAACCAGAAGCTCAGTCTATTCAATTTTATTTTTGAGAATGTAGGTTTAACTTGTTTTATACAAACTAATTATATTTTCATAATTATAATTCTTTCAAGGTGTGGCTTTTACATAAATACGGGCATATAAACATAGAGTAAAGATGATATCACAAAAATATATTAAAATACATAAATATCTATTTCAGTTTAAAAAATGCATAAAATATATAATCTCAGTTTAAAAAACATTTTAATTTGAACTCCCCTTTGGATACTGAAGTTTTCAGTAAAAAATATCCATTGCATCTCTGCTTTTGCTAATCTTGTTTCCGGATTCCTATTTTTCAATGTATCAGTAACTAACTGGATTCCCCAAAAGTTTTTTTCTGATTCTTATATCACACTCCTTGCACTTATGAACGTGCTTTTTAGTGTGAAGAAAAGGGGTGCGTTTGTAGTCCCTTTCTTATATTATAGATATGTTCGGAAAGATGAGTTTTAAGCATTCTACCCATAGCTGTACATACTTGCTGGAGAAATAAGCTTCCATTAAAGTAAAAGTAAATATTAGATAAAATGAAGGAAATACTTTCCAAGCAAAAGGGGCATATTTATCACAATCCGCATCTCTCATGTGGATTTGATGAGATAAAATCATCCAAAATCATAATGCAATATAGCGGTAGGAAAAACCAACCACAAGAATAGCGAGCAGTTCATACGCTGTTCGATGTACTCGATTATTCTAATAAATAGCGGACATGACATATGATGCGAGCGGCCAGGGGGCGTATTTTTCAAATAAACGTCCGCATGTTTTGTTCGCTCATTCAGACATGGTGGCGGCAACAGACTGCAAGGAGCGAACGGTTCATTTGAATAGCCACCCCCTTTTTATGAATGAGCGAGCGCTAATTGCGTCCGGCTCTGAATCAGGCCCTAAGAGGGGAGGGTTAGGTTTAGAGTGTGGGGAGGGGGAAGTTAGGTTCAGGCACTAGAGGGGAGGATAGGGATAGGCACCATAGAGGGAGGGTTAGGGTAGGCATAGGGTTAGTATACCAACCAACAAGTGTCGGTATGTTAATCCTGTCAGGATCCCGGTACCGGGATTCTGACCGCCAGGATCCCGCTCTGTCCCAAAAGGAGTCACTCATTTTTAGTAATAAAGGGGTCACAGATTATTATTATACTAAATGTGACACAGGTTATTTTTATACTAAAGGGGACACATTTACTTGTATTCCCTGATAAATACAAACCTCATTTTTAAAGTTAGGAGCTCATGCAGGATGGTAATGTATTTTGCAAAAATCTAAAAAGCATGCCCACCTCCTCGGATAACCAGCCCCATGCTGATAGCACTAGGGCTATTACCAACACCTCTGGGCTGTGGGTATTTTGTTAATGTTTCAAACTAATCTAGGAATTTGAGAAAGCCTGACTGGTGAAATGGCCATAGGCTATCTGTATCCGATTGTTAATGTCATGTAACTAAATTCAATGTTAATATGTTGCTAAATGGATATAAACCCCAGCCACTGATGTCAAAGTAAAATGATATATGCGCTATACATAGTGCTGAGACTAATTGCTATTGCCTACAATTATTGAAAGCTATGCTAAACATATGAGGCCTATGCTCCAGCTACTGATGTATAAATTTATACATGTGCTATACGCAGTGCTGGGAATGATTGAAATTGCCTAAAGGTTCAGCTGCATTATTATATACATAAATACCCAGAGCTGCAAAGGTTAACATTTTTTACCTATAAAATCTTTTTTATGGTAAGTGATTCAGGGGCCCATTTATCATTGTTCGTTTTTGCAATTTGATCAGGGCAGGACAGTAACGCAGAGCCGGCCCTAGGCATAGGCATTCTAAGCTAATGCCTAGGGCATCTGGAATGCCTTAAGGGCATTCCACGGCTCTGCAGCTGCCCCCCCGCCGCCACCGCGTTCGGAACTCAGCTCTGATCCAGCAGCGCAACGGTCAGGTGGGAGCCAGGTCAGAATGAGCTTCTGCATAGAAGCTCATTCTGACTACAAAGGACAAGGAAGATGGCCGCTGCTGCTAGAGGCCGGGAATGCTGTGCATACCCGGCCGCGGCCACTCCTCCCACCATCCTTTGCGGAGCAGAGCTGTGACAACTCACGGCTCCGACGGCTCCGCCTCCATTTTCCCGGCCCGCCGCCCAGCGCCATCAGACCAGGCAGGCACCACTTCACCTGGCACTACAGGCAGTAACTGCACAGCCCAGGACTACAGGACGGCCCCGTCGACTCCCACTCCAGCCTGGCTGACCAGAGACAAACAAAAAGAAGAGTCTCGGTAAGTTAGCTCAGGCTGGGAGAGGGGCAGCGCTGGGGCACTCACATATGCATACTGTATATGTGTGTATAATATATATATATATTTATATATATATATGTGTGTGTGTGTCTGTGTATATATATATATATATATACTGTCTATTTATCTATATGTGTGTGTGTATATATTATATGTGTGTATATATGTATATATATATATATTCATATAGTATGTGTATGTACATATACTATACATATATATGTGATATAAATTTTAATGTGTGTGTATAGATTGTATATACAGTATATATATATATATATATATATATATATATACAGTATATATATATTAATGTGTTTGTTTGTATATATATACACACATGTATATATATGTGATCTATATATTAATGTGTGTGTATTTATAATATATATATATTAATGTGTTTGTGTATATATATATATATATATATATATATATATATGTACAGAATAGTCCGGCAGTCGCCAGTGGGAAACGCCATGTGCCTGGGTGCCAGTCCAACAAAAGTGCAAATATATATGGGAAAAACGGAGGGCACTCCACAGGTCTCAGCAGCAACAGTAAAACAAACCAGACAGAGCAGGTAGTATATGCCAACGTGCGCTGAAACGTTGGCATATACTACCGGCTCTGTCTGGTTTTTGTTTTACTGTTGCTGCTGAGACCTGTGGAGTGCCCTCCGTTTTTCCTATATATATATATATATATATATATATATATATATATATATATACACATACACACACACTTCCTTGTGTCTGGTCTTATGCTGGGTACACATTTAACAATATATATATTATAATATATATTAATATATTATATAATATATATAATAGCATATAACATCGTAGCATCGCCCGTTCACTTGAATTCAATTCACAGAAATATCGCTGCACAGCTGATATATCTGCTCATCGTGCGGTGTCTACGGGTGGTCTACCACCCGCCTGTACACTTGCTGTAGAAGCCGGCAGGTAGGGGGTCACGATGCGACACCTGGCCAGGGGGACCGGAGAAGATGGTTGTTCACTGTGTATGAAGAACCATAATCTGCAGATATATCTTTCAGCTGTGTACCCACTTTAAAATTGGTGGTGCGATTATCTACTAAGGGGCACCTGCCAAAATTTTGCCTAGGGCACCAAATTGGCTAAGGCCGGCTCTGCAGTAACGCCCCTGATCGCATTCCAAAAAACGATCTCTTCGGCCGGATGTATCATCCGGGATATACAGGGACACGGGCTCCGAAAGGAGTCCATCCCTGCAATGTCTCTGGAGAGCAGCCGGTTACTGCAGGGGGTGGTGCACATGTGCAGACCGGTGGACTGCACATGCACATCCGCCATAGCCAGGGAGGGTTCCAGCGTATCCCTCCGCGGGCTAATAGTGCACGGTGTAGCCCATAGGCTACAGCGGCTAACGCCATGTTCAGATGGCATTAGTTGCCAGGGCCAATATCTGGAATGCATCACATTCCAGATATTGGTACATTTGGCAGCATTGCTTCCCCCATAGAAACCTGCGGCAATGGAGGGATCACAGCAGGTATCAGAGATACCTTCTGATGTCCATCCTTAATACATCCGGGGGATACTTAGTATTTGAGGTAAACCCCCAAAAATGGGTGTTTTCAGGGATTTTACCTCAAATACATTTTGATAAATGGGCCCCTCACACACATATGATATAATGGGAACTACTAATATATATCACATGTAAAGGAGACCCTTTAATACTAGGTGTGTTGACCAACTATATACTAACATAATTATTCCTGCTGTGTGGGATTTAACCTTATAGCTAAGAGACTCAGAACGACAACATATATTTGTACATACTGCATAGCTAACAAATATTTACTATAAGCATTGCATGGCAATACATAAGGATAAGACATCTAAGCATAGGAAGAGAAGACACTATCAGTTTGGAATACTGACTGTACACAATATTAGTAACTGTATTGTTTGATACAAATTGCTACTTCCTTCTAGGAGCTGATGAAGGCATTTAGCCTTAAGAAATAATTATTTGCAACATAAATAACAGAATAAACTATAAGTAATGAACCACTGTGTTACTAGACACTGATTATATTGAAAGAGTGACAAATTGACAACGGTTTTGTTTTGCATATTTTATTGTACACGTTAATTTTCATCTCTTTTGCACAATTCTATCTTTTTATATGTCACCATCTTAACAAATTTAATACAGTGAGATTTTAATGCATACCTATTAAAAATATTAAATTTAAATTACCAACGTGGGTCCCAGTGAACCTAATTTAAACTACTTACTTTTTATATGTGATTTCTATAATGTTTAAGTAGTGGGTAGCACCTCAGCAAGCTTTATATTTATTCTGTAGATACAGATGAACTAAGTAACAGCTAATTGGAGAGAGGACAAACAAAACTGTAAACTATAAATTACATAATAGATGGTTGGTGTGGGATTGGTGCTATATTTGTAACTAATCTAGGAACTGTAGTGCCCCAAAGAGAAATTATTTCAAAAATGTGTGATTAACTGGGGCAATGCCCTCTTCAGGATCGTGAAAATAAAACTTGTTGGACAACCTTGATTCATCAATTTCGACCCAGAAGTGATCGGAATTGACGAGTTGGGGATTTTAACGTGTTACATTTCCCCGATCCACCATGAAGTCGATGACCAGCTGATTCCGCTGATCGTCGGATGGAATCGGCATAGGAGATCATAGAATTGCCCGGCAGATGTATGGCCCACGTAACTCTCTGATTGCTCCCTCAGCGTCTCTGCTGCAGGCTTTGACTCCCATTGCTCTCCTCTCTCAGTCGAGGTTTCTCTGATATGGGATGTTGGGACATGTTCAGCCACTCATGCGTTATAAGGGACTATTCTGCAAAACAGAAAATGAGAATGAAGGCAGGTGTCAACTGTTTGGCTAAAACAACATCTGAGTGAGTGATGCTAACTAGACTTACTATCCCCCTACTCTCTGCATTATAACTAAACAGCATGCATGTACACTGACCGCCCACAGGTTACTGCTCAATGGCCAGCTCATACTTTCTGGTTGCTAACAAGTGTGGGTGGGCTGACTGCTGAGTGATACAATTTGCTAAGTGATACCATGTGATGAAGTAAACACTCTTTTAATAAACACAACGAGGGTGTTTGGACAAAGTAGCGTATAATCTGAGTTGTGCGTCAGCAGAAATCTGTCTGTTTTCAGATGGCTCTCCTACACCACGGATATGGCTGCTGCACATGTGCCCTGCTAGTGATGATGCCAGCATTCTTCCACCAGCATATTTATTGTCGACAAGATGAATGCATACCCACCAAGTGTATGCAAAAGAGCGTATATGCGTACAACACTGTATACGGGCAACTATCCGAGTTTACTTCTATGTACGCAAAGCAGGTGCAATTACGCCACAACTTGTGTGCAAATCTGAATTGGTCCCTAAATATCTGATGCCTTTGTGGTATAAATTGATATTATACAGTGCACTTTATATGGTGCAGACTTAGGTAACCACAAAACTTCTATTTACAGATTTCAGCTATATTAGGGTGTTTGGTTCCAGAAGTAACCAGACCCTCGGCACAGTTTTCGTAGCCTTTTCAACACACCTATCAGATGTCAGTTTATGCTGCAGCCCTCTGCGTTTTCTGGTGGCAGCATGTGAGATGAGGGAGAGAAGACATAAGGTGCTTGCAGAGTCTCACCATTCATATAACAAGAAAATTATGTGGTATTGTTTATCTTGCTGTTGCCATGGAGCAGAGAGCTGGCCATATAGTATAACTAGTTCTAATCTACAGTCTTTATTGGACAGATTACCTAGTGGATTGTAGCATGAAATACTATTTCCAAGTCACTCCAAATCCTTGCCTTATTAATTAAGCGGTTAATAATAATTTGATGCCAATTGTCAGTTATTATTTTATGAGGCAACACAATTTGGTTTGTAACAGGGGCAATATGAATGACTTTATGAAGGGGCTAAACTTATTATTTTTATGCTGGTGGAACCATTTATAGTGGCACTACAAATATAAGCATGCATGTGGGTGATTTACCTCTAAAAACCACATATAATGTGTACTGGTTTGTAAACCGCATCCATAACCGTTGCTTGGTAAGTTTTGTAATCAGTGGCAAGCTAGTTTCAGTGTTATTGCTGCCTGCTGCTGGTTCCCCTGGAGACTGGGGGTGTGGCTATGACATTGGGCTTTAGTTCCACCCTGTTACTAATACATTTTGCAGCTGTGGCCACCCACACTACAGGTTATGGTGCATACACACGGTCAGATTTTCCTTCAGATCTGTACAATAACGATTTTAAAAATCGTTCAATCGTTCATATCTGAAGGAAAATCTGACATATCTGACATGTTTGAACGATGAACGATGCATGCTCCCGATGGTCAGATAACGATATCTGACATCTGATGTGTTTGCCGTCAGACTTGGACGATTCCATTCATTTTAATGCAGTCAGATATCGTTCAATCGTTCATCTGACACATCTGACCGTGTGGATGCACCATAAGAAGCAGAAAGAGGTCTTGATTCAGAGTTGCATGCAAGTTGGTTGCAGATGTGGCTGTGGAACTAAATGCCTGTATTTGCCTGTATTCAGAATTGCATAGATCTATGCAGCTACACTAGACTACCCCTATCCATCTGCTGAGTTTTGCAACCATCCTTGGACTTGCACCATACTGATAGTGTATGTACAGCTCGGAAAACCCCCTAATACCATGTACATGCACTTAGCATTCACTCAACTTTACCTCTTCGAGAATACACTTGGTCACCCAGTTACGGCTATTTAGCCGCAAGGGAGATGCATCTGAGATGTGTTCAACTCCGGCTCTGAAGCATGCAAAGTTGCTAAATACCGTTAGATCAAGCCAAAAAAGTATTTGTGTGTGTTATCCCACTACCTTACCGGGACGAATTTGAAGGAGTTCGCAGATTAGGTAAACCCTGCAAGTTGCCACAGAAAGAAGCAGGGGAGTCTTAAGAGAGGAAGGGGCCCATGTGCACTTCCCGTGTGGGGCCCCCTTCTCTCTCCCCGGTGGCCGGCAGCCGACTGATGCAGCTGGCCAGCCACCGGAGCATTAGTAGACTCCAGGCACTAGAGTGTGCCCAGAGTCTACTGCACATGCGCAGAATGCCGGAAAAATGGCCACGGCGGGCATTTTCCAGTGTTCTGAGCAGCGCTGACACCCAACGCGGGACCACGGACATGGAGACGTGGCATGAATAGTAAAGTCTGATGACACAGCTCGTAAATAGTGATTTACATGGACCGCTGAGTACAGTTCTGAGGCACCTCACTGAGGTGGAGATGTATCAAAACTTGTACCAATCACAGTTGTGCGGTTGCGTGTGACATCATAAAGGTCATGCTGCATAGCCGTACACCAGCCCGACCCCTTGTACAGCTGCACTGGTGTCTATGTGCTGTTGGCAGCTGGCATTGATTAACTCAATCCCGGGAATCCCGGGATTGAGATCTCATAGAAACATAGAATTTGACAGCAGATAAGATCCGCTTGGCCCACCTAGTCTGCCATTTTTTACCTTTTGGTAAAAAAGGGCAGACTAGATGGGCAAGTGGTTGTTATCTGCCGTCAAATTCTATGTTTCCATGAGATTTTTTCAATCCCTATGTCACAGACATTGAAGATGTACTATGTGTGCCTGATCTTGGAACTAATCTAATTGCCATTTGTGTACTTGAAAGGAAAGTATGTAGAGTCCAATTTGCAAAACGTCGATTTGTGTTGTGTACAACGAAAGAGGCACTGTAATTGCTGCAGCAACCTGGTACCAACAACGCTATACCCTAGACACAATGGAATGTCATGAGGTGGTACATGTGCCTACTAAATTGAACCAATCAATGCAGCCGTTACACAGAAGACTAGGACACCTAGGGTATGATGGAGTACAGAGGCTTCTAGATGGCATGGTGACTGGGATGTCAATGGATAATCCTGTAAGACCAGTATGTGAAAGCTGCATGAAAAGCAAGCAGACCCATTGTACCTTTCCCAAGTTTGCACCCAGAGCACAAATGACTTTGGCATTTGCACATATAGATGCATGTGGGCCAATTGAGGTAGAATCCTGTGAATGTATCGCAGGTGCAAGTCGCATTTTACGGTAGTCTGAATTCGCTCAAAACTACTCATAGCCCCATAGGGATACAAACAAAAATCTCTGAATTTGGGAGGGAGCGGGCTGCGAGGGGTGTGAGATGCGGTACTGTTGCCGGCGTTTTAATGCTGTAGCATTGGCAACTAGCACCCTTCGTGGCTAATTGGATTGAGTGGGAAACATTACTACATAACACTCATCGATGATGCTACTAGCATGTTGCTTCTTTATTTTCTAAGGAACAAAAGTGAAATAACAGGCACATTAATAGAGTACAAGAGCCTCATAGAGAATCAAACAGGTCTAAGAGCAAAGGTACTAAGATCTGACAAAGGCGAAGAATAACAGAACAAAGATCTAGCCAACTATCTTATGTAGGTAGCATCAGCTAACTATGGCCTACACACCAGAGCAAAATGGTGTGAGAGATTGAGCAAATAGGACAATAGTTGAGAGAGCTCGAGCTAGGCTGGATGATGCAGGTCAAAAGATTTTGGGCAGAAACAGTGCAAACAGCTGTTTACCTCATAATCGATCACATACAGTGGCAGAGACATTATTGGAAGCGTGGAATTTGGAAGTAGGGCATACGCTCATATACGCAAAAAAAGTGAAAACACACACACTTGATCCTGAATCCATCAAATGCGTCATGTTAGGTTACTGTAAACAAAGCAAAGGTTACCATTTTTGGAACATCAGTGGCAAATAGCTTATACTGTCAGGAAACATTGTGTTTCATGAGACTACTTCAGTTAAAGATAACCAAAGTATTGTACAGACACAAAGACTTGTGATGCTAGACATGCCTGCAGCCTAAAGCATGTCAGAGACTGAAACATTAAATACAAATGAGCAATCAAGGAATAGGAGTTCCATGAGGAGCAACATAAGGGAAACCTCCTAGAAAGTACAGTGAGGAGTTTGCAGGACTTGTTAGCTGTGCACCTCAGAAACTTCATTATCCAAATCCAAATAATGACTGGCAAAAGTGGAAATCTGCTATAGATGACAACAATAGCTTGAAGGCATCAAAAGTTTTGTGTCCAACAGCAAATTGAAAGGCTGAAGAGATACTTTCAGTTGCCTTATCTACTATTGGGACTAAGGGGTCTATTCATTATGTTAATGTTAGAGTTCACGCAGGTGCACAAAGCCCTAGCATCTGGCAGAAGCAGCCGGCCATGGGTGGAGAGATCTGAAAGGATGCCTCTTTGCAACCCAGAACTACTTCCTATAGGGAAAGAGGCGGGTGTGCGGGAACAAACCCCATCCAAAGATGGTGAATGCTCCCGCAGTCAAGCTTTGAAGATATTTTATTTTCAGAGCTTGATGAATTTACGTAACCATACTAGTCAGAGCCGGCTTTAGACCTCATGGGGCGCTAGACAAAATACCGGATTGGGGCCACCACCCTCAAACAAACCTGAGCATATATTACAGTAGGTGTGGTTGGGGCAATATACCCACATCAAATTATATACACACATCATAGTTATATAATATTTTATATATATATACAGTCAGGTGCATAAATATTGGGACATTGACAGAATTTTCATATTTTGGCCTCTATTCACCACCACAATGGCTTTGAAATGAAACAAACAATATGTGCTTTAACTGCAGACTTTCAGATTTAATTTGAGGGTTATTACATCCAAATCAGGTGAACGGTGTAGGAATTACAACGGTTTCTATATGTGCCTCCCACTTTTTAAGGGGCCAAAAGTAATGGGACTATCAACTCAAAAGCTATTTCATGGACAGGTGTGGGCTATTCCCTCGTTATTTCATTATCAATTAAGTAGGTAAAAGGTCTGGAGTTGATTCTAGGTGTGACATTTGCATTTGGAATCAGTTGCTGTCGACTCTCAGTATGAGATCCAAAGAGCTGTCACTCAGTGAAGCAAGCCATCATTAGGCTGAAAAATCAAAACAAACCCATCAGAGAGATAGCAAAAACATTAGGTGTGGCCAAATCAACTGTTTGGAACATTCTTAAAAAGAAAGAATGCACCGGAGAGCTCAGCAACACCAAAAGACCCGGAAGACCACGGAAAACAACTGTGGTGGATGACAGAAGAATTATTTCCCTGGTGAAGAAAAACCCCTTCACAACAGTTGGCCAAATCAAGAACACTCTCCAGGAGGTAGGTGTATATGTGTCAAAGTCAACAATCAAGAGAATACTTCACAAGAGTGAATATAGAGGGTTAACCACAAGATGTAAACCATTGGTAAGTCTCAAAAACAGGAAGACCAGATTACAGTTTGCCAAACAACATCTAAAAAAGCCATTACAGTTCTGAAACAACATCCTATGGACAGATGAGACAAAGATCAACTTGTACCAGAGTGATGGGAAGAGAAGAGTATGGAGAAGGAAAGGAACTGCTCATGATCCAAAACATACCACCTCATCAGTGAAGCATGGTGGTGGTAGTGTCATGGCGTGGGCATGTATGGCTGCCAATGGAACTGGTTCCCTTGTATTTATTGATTATGTGACTGCTGACAAAAGCAGCAGAATGAATTCTGAAGTGTTTCGGGCAATATTATATGCTCATATTCAGTCAAATGCTTCAGAACTCATTGGACGGTGCTTCACAGTGCAGATGGACAATGACCCGAAGCATACTGCAAAAGCAACCAAAGAGTTTTTTAAGGCTAAAAAGTGGAATGTTATGCAATGGCCAAGTCAATCCCCTGACCTGAATCCGATTGAGCATGCATTTCACTTGATGAAGACAAAACTGAAGGGAAAATGCCCCAAGAACAAGCAGGAAGTGAATACATTTGCAGTAGAGGCCTGGCAGAGCATCACCAGGGATGAAACCCAATGTCTGGTGATGTCTATGCGTTCCAGACTTCAGGCTGTAATTGCCTGCAAAGGATTTGCAACAAAGTATTAAAAAGTGAAAGTTAGATTTAGGATTGTTTAATTTGTCCCATTACTTTTGGCCTCTTAAAAAGTGTGAGGCACATATAGAAACCGTTGTAATTCCTACACCGTTCACCTGATTTGCATGTAAATATCCTCAAATTAAATCTGAAAGTCTGCAGTTAAAGCACATCTTGTTTGTTTCATTTCAAAGCCATTGTGGTTGTGAATAGAGGCCAAAATATGAAAATTCTGTCAATGTCCCAATATTTATGCACCTGACTGTATATATATATATATATATATATATATACTGTATATATAATAATAATGATGTGTTTAATGTGCTCTAATCAATGACACGACTGTAATATATGTAGTTATTATATTAGGTGTAATCAAGTACACAGTGTAAGCACTAATTTAGAAAACATGCGCATAAAGGCCCCCATACACCTACCGACGTATTGCCGGATCCTGCGATGGGATCGGAAACACCGATCCACCAGTCATCAATGTTTCCTGATCCGTCGGAGGATCGGTGACATTATATATGTTAAATATCACCGATTTGCAATCATAATCATATTTTGATCGTGATCAGCAAATCAGTGAAATCCAACATATTGTATTTCACCGGTCCTGAGATGCCGGGTTACAGGATCGCAGGAACGCGGCAATCTAATGCTACTGTATGGGCGCTTTATGACAAAACATCAAATACGACACAGATTAATACCACTTGCACACACGCGTACACACACAGTTATAGAATGAAATTCTATAATGGGAAGAATAGGGAACAAACAGAGGTAGAGGGAGAAATGGTGGACAAAAAGAGGGAGACAGGAGGAGTGGGGACAAACAGAGAGAGACAGAAGGATAGGGGACAAACAGAGAGAGACAGGAGGATAGGGGACAAATAGAGGGAGACGGGAGGATAGGGGACAAACAGAGGGAGACGGGAGAAAAAGAGGGAAGGAAGGAAAGGAGAAGAACATGGTGAGACAGAAGGAGGAAGAACTTCGCGGATATACAGACAATGTATAGATGCACATTATATATATATATATTAAGGTAGGGAGAGCTATAAGATTTTTCAGTTAAACTTACCAAACGGCCATCTTTGTATCTTAGCTTGGACTGGGGCAGAACAGGGAAGACAGGGTGGCTGGCTGGCTGGCTGGACTTAGGGGCGCAGGGAAGGCAGGCTGGCTATACTAGAATGCTGGGCTTGACTTGGGGGGGCAGGGAAAGTAGGTTGGATTGGGGGGGGCACAGGAAATGCTAGATGGACTGGGGGTGGGGAGCAGGGAAGAGCTGGACTGGGGCAGGGAAGAAAGGGTGGGTGGCTGGCTGGATTGGTGTTGGGCGCAGGAATGGTAGGCTGGCCGGACTAGAGGGCTGACTGAACTGGGAGGGGGGGGAGAGGTAGATGAGCAGGGAAAGCTGGCTGACTGGACTGGGGGGGGGGGAGGCGAGCAGGGAAAGCTGGCTGACTGGACTTGACGTGCAAAGGCAGGGTTTGCATACCTTGCTTAGAGAGGATGCACTGTGCAGCAGGTAGAGTCAGAGCATCGGCGCCGCGGCATTTGGAATATGGAGCCGGCCACTGGCCAATCACAGCAGCAGCCAATCAAGAGCAGCCACTCCTGATTGGCTGCTGTTCCGCGAGCTGTGGTTGGCTCACGGAAGGCTCAATATTTAATTCAAGCGCAGCCTATGCTCTGTCTCCCGTGACTGTCAGCCACCCGGTGCACTGCATTGTGCACTGCTGCCACCCGGGCCCCATCTCTCTCCGGGCCCGGGACTGGATTGCCACCAGTCCCCTCATGATGGCGTACCTGCCTGCAGGGGCAGGTGGTCAGAGCCGGAGGATACTGTTCCTGCGGCTCTGGGGGTTGGAGGTGGACGGAGCCGGAGGGAGGAGGCTGCTCGCTACACTGCGGGAGGTAGATGGTCGAAGCCGGAGGGAGGGGGCTGTAATGATGAGGGAGGATTGCAGGTAGGGGTGCTGGCTGCTTGCGGATTGGCAGGAAGAGGAGGCACTGGCTACGCTTCACCGTGGATTGGGCGCGGAGGAGACCGGCTACACTGACTGAGTCACAGTGGTGTGAATGCAGCAGCTCACACTCTCTTTGGAGCTGCGGATTTCAAGTGGTGGGGGACCTGGCAACGGGCCTCTTGGAACCCGATGGGCCCTAGGCGGGAGCTTAGGTTACATAATGGTAAATCCGGCTCTGATACTAGTGTATGGAGATTGCGTGGCACATCGGAAGAGAAAGGTAAGCAGGAGATATCTGTGATATCTTCTGTGTTACCTTTATGATGAATGGCCCCAAAACTTAATTTCTCCAAAAGTAGGTGAAAATGTTAATTTTTACCTACCCCTAAGTGTGATGAAGATTTCTTTAACCCAGAGAAAACCATCAACGTTGTTGTCAAACACTATTTTATCAGGGAACTGATAGAGAATGCCTCAGTTAGTGTATTGCACATGTCCAGAGAAACAGTGTTGCTGACATATTGATGGAAAGTTTGATTTCTCATGTCATTCAAGTTTTCTTGAAGGAGTGCGGGCTGGAGCATATTTGTATGTTGATGTTTTCTATTATGTTATTTTGCTTAACCCTCCTGGTCTCTCATTGCAGGTGAGATATCTAATGTTTGATACCCACACTGTCTTATGTAATGAGAGGCAGTGTTGAGCGAGGGGGGTGTTGGATGAGGAGAACTCTGCACTGCCTCCATCCACTTAGATGAGCCGGCGGTCTCTAGGATCCTCCGTGGCTCGGTTGGAGGGTCTGACCTTCGACATGCACTACTGTGCATGCGTACCTTTACTTTCTCCTCTGCATCCACAGCGCATTGACATTCCCCTGAGACTCTCTGCAACATTAGTGCCATTAAGACCCCCACAGTGTGCCCCCAATCCTCTGCGTCACCACTGCATAGCACTAGGAGTATACCGCTGTGCCGACAGAGGCATAGGCACTATAATCATCTGGTTAAATTGCCTCCTGTGTGGATTAACCTCCACTCAAACACCTGCAGCGCAACCCAGCTCGCAACACTAGTACTCCCTAGGCCCAGAGTACTATTAAGAGTCGCACTCTGCTAAACTCTATTAAGAGTTTATGGGCTCATAGTGCTGGCCCAGCCAACTCTGCTAACCCCTCCATCCAATGGGCCCTAGGCAGAAGCCTAAGATGCTTAGTGGATGCTTCAGCTATGAGGAATAACCTGTTTCACACGGGTATGAAGTTTGGGGGTGACACAATGTGCAAACTATACTTTTGATTCAACATTCTGTGAACAAATGAAGAAATAAGTGAATATTTTTTTTCAGAACAGTTTTTACAATTGTAGTCATCTCTAGCAACAATGTACTGTATATATAGCAAGCATTATAACCTTCTTATTTAACATTGTCAGCACAGCTTGTAATACTAATCAGGGTTTAAAAAAATATTGCTATCTGTATACACTGCATCTTCTAAACTGGCACAGTGTACTGGTAACAACGTTGACCTTTGTGGTACAACTGGGCCACCCCCACAACAGAGCAAGCCTAAGTAATGTAATGTGATAGGATCTGTCTTGGACACAGGGCCAATTTCTTCTTGGCAAATGATACAAACAATTAAGACGATAAATAGTAATATATTTGTCAGAGTGGGGATATTATCTCTCTGCGGTTTCCAAACTAATAACAGTAATGAGGCTGGAGACAGATGTAAATTGAAGTGTGGCAACATAATCAGCATTGCACAGTTGATGAAATAGGTGCTACAAGTATCTAAGAATGACCAAGAATTATGCATGCAGGAGTGTTAAAATTGATGTGTGTACAGGTGTTGATGTTGCAGAAGAGTTATGCTGCATACACACTGTACAACCTGCACAACCAACGATATCGCTGATAGATTTCACTTCAACTTTCTGTAGTGCAGGGCAAACTATTTTGGACGTACACACTGATAGATATCTATGATAGATATCTATCAGTGAAGTCATCTCTTTACAGGCAAATCTTGACAAAATCGTCCAAGTTGGCCTGCATGTATGGTCGACCATAGATATCGTTATCATCCATGTGGGAACGTGCATCATTGGTCATTCACTGCATAAAACTGAACAATATGAACAATTTATCGTTGATCGTTATCGTTATTGTTCATATTGTTCAGGAAAATCGTCCCATGTGTATGCAGATTGAGGTACACACCAGGGGAAGACTCAAACTATGAACAGCCCAGTTACTTAACCAGTAGTGTTGGTTTATTAATAGATAGCAGGAACAGCCGTACTCACTGTTATACTCATTTGTGGATGGCGCGGGGTTTCATATAGCTCACCAGCCGGTGAGTGTATGCTGCAAGTGGGTAACGGTGCAGGGTACTATGATACTATCGCAAGTAACCGTTGGTCTCTATATTGAGCTAAATAGGAGATGTCCATCTCCCACTGTGCCGTGCATGAACAGTACTAACCATGGCAACCATCTACTGTATGTACATGGAATGAAGCCTCCCTGGAGGGATAGTAAGATGGAGTCTGCGCTGTAGCTCACTCCATGGTTACTGTCCATACAGTATTTAGAACAGTGGAAAAGGAACAGCGGCAGGTGCCCAGGATTTCAGGCGGAGCACAGAGGACACAAGTGACTTTATTTCACTCCGTTTTACTTGGGCTTTCTATCCCGGTCCATTGCTGTCCATACGGAAATATTATCCTATTGAAAGAGCACATTGATTCCAACAGCCAGAGATATTTTCCTTGGTCAGTGGAGAGTATAGTAAAAGCTAAATATTACGGACACTAGAAGGAGAGTGACTCAAATAGGGGTTCCGCATTCTATCCTGTTGTGCCTATGATTGCTATTTTTTTTCATGACCCTAAGTTCATTGTAATTAAAAAGTGTGGTCACTTGATCTAAACTAGCGCTCCACATTTTAGCATTTAGTATATAGGACAGCCTCACATTTTAGTACTGTTCACCTTAAGACAACTTAGTCTAAGGCCCCTATTTAATAAAAATTGCCATACAGCCCAGAAAATAAACATTATTCATTGCCACATGCCGCACTAATTCAAAATGTTATTTCAGGGCAATTCACCGGGATACGGTCTCCGATAAGAGACCAGGTGATGAGTAACAAGTAAAGTGATAACTATTCACATGTGCACAGCGGAAAAGTTGTCATGGGCGTCACCATCAGCTTTTGCTCATTGTAATATCCCTCTCCGGCCAGGCTGAGGCATTGAGGTAAGCCGTCTTCAGATGGTAGTAACTACGCTGTTAACAGCTTGTTAAATAGTCCCAGTAAAGTCATACTCATAGAAAACTATGGGGATGGCTGCTGATAGCGATATAGCTACTTAAGACTGCCTTAAACATGTGGAAACAGCCATTACTGCATGTTTTAAGGACAGAATTGAATTGATAAATAGGCCGCTATAAAAGCCAACCTGACGATTTTACTAAATACATTGTTTAATTTAGGGAACGACCCAAACCTGCTCTGTGGATAGAGTTACACAGCGTAGAACCAAGCCCTACAGTTAGAAACAATTATAATGGCATAAAAACATAGCTCATTGTAAATATTTGTGCTCAGGAATCTTTTTTTTTTTTTTGGGGGGGGGGGTAGTTGTTGCTCCTGGATACAACACAAAGCTGCAATCTGGAGACAATTGAATACTATGAATTGATCCCTGAATATATGTGTCATATCCCAGAGAAAAGTACCCAGGAAGTGAATGCAATGCATTTAGCAAAATTGACAGAGGTATTTACAGTATAGACACCAATAAGTTTTTCTGGGGGGCGAACAAGCCCTTTAACCTTGAACACTACATAATCAATGCATGATGCAAAGTGAGTATCAAATGGCACTTCGAGGACACATTCATTTTTTCCTGGAGGTCCAGATATAGTTAGGAAAGTCTATTGTTACACTAACTATCTCAATGAGATATAATTTCATTTATTTCTGGAAGTTAGATCATAATAAAAAGCAAGCCTCAGAATGGCTGGCTGGAGAAAATCAAACTTTTTTCGCCAGTAGGAATTTATTTTGCACGGAGACCTAATTCCTTAGTAGAAGTGGTTACCCGAGATCTATAATTCCCTCCCAACTCTCATTCTCTCCATGTGCAGTAACAGCAGCTGATGACTCTATCTTACTTATAGTGAGACTTTAAACAAAGTCAGATCCTATACCCTCTACTGCTTGATACTATTAAGGCCAGGACAAAAAGCCCTTCCATCAAGAGGTTTAGGGAAGTTTATGGAACGTCTTAGGAATTTGGCAACCAGTCCCAGGGGTCAGGTGACACTTATCAACGTCTCCCAGGAGAGGAGAGACTGTCTTTAAAGAGACAAGCAGAACCTTCAAGAGGGAGATTGTGCCTGGACCCAAGAAGAGGGTGACACAACCATGCCTGAACCAGCGAAACCTGGTAGGACAGTCTCTCCTGTGTTTATTGCTGTTTGATTGGAGAACATTTCAGGAAGGCAGAGAACATATAAGGATGCTATTAAACTTTGTGTGCATTACCTTTTACTAGAATTCCATATATAACTCAGCAAACAGGTAATTCAGAGGGCACGCTGACATTTATATAGGTAATGCACAATGTAAAGCAGACAGATACCTTTCCTTACAATGCTGCAGTAAGGATAATATGATCATCAGTGAGGTATAGGTTTTTCTTGGCAAGATAGGTGTTACATAGTTTTACTCCAACACCTGGGCTTTACAGACAACAAGCTAGAGTCCCTATAAACTTTAGACTGCTAGCTCTGCGGTGCTTACAGTCTAACAGTACAGTATCTTTACATGCATGTAAGATGAGCAATAATACTAATATCAGATACTCTTCATTTCAAGGTGTTAATGATACTCAGGTAATCAATTTCTGTTGTTTTTTTTTTTATTTTGCTGTGGGAGATCATCTAAATTCTGCTTACATTAATGAAGAATCTAAAATCGGAAGGAACGTATCGTTTTTCAGTTAATCTGTATACTCAGGGATGTATTTGGGGAAGAGTTTTAATTTGTTCCCTGTTTATTTGCTAACTTCTTGGAAAATTTATTGCAACTATACAGAGCTAAAAAATATTTGAAAAAAATAAAATGCCGTATAATTACTGATTACAGAATTTTAATTATTCCAAAACCTTCTACTTACTGAGGATGAATGTTATAAATAAAATATATGCAACTTAAAATAGACTCTATCTATCTATCTATCTATCTATCTATCTATCTATCTATCTATCTATCTATCTATCTATCTATCTATCTATCTATCTATCTCTATTTCACTGCAAATAATATTTCTCTTCCTTTCATCATTCACACACTGTGTCGGACTAGCCTTTACCACCCCTGATCTATACCTGATATTTTTTGCAAAACATTTTTATTTTCTTGTAAAAGATTACTTTGCAGCTTTTAAGAGTTGATGTAACATATTTGACATGGCATGTTTCTTATTTAATGTTTTTTTTATTTTTTTATTTTAGTATTTTGTTTTAAATGATTTTTATAATGCTGTGCAATCCAGAATTTTAAACTTAAAATATTTTTCCAAACTAATAATGAGTTACGGCATTTAAGATACTAATCGTATATCTGGAGGGCGTAGTAAGTTTACAAACTATACAAAATAATATAATGGCATTTTGTGCCACTAACTGGATGCTCCAAGACAAGTGTTGCCCTCTATTTCTAGCACTAACTAAGACTTATGGCCGGATTCAATTAGCCACGAATAGCCACGTTTTGCAAAAAGTTTTCGCACGTGCAAACTTTTTGCACAAAAATGCTTATTGTGCAATCCTATTGTCGAAGTTTTTGCGAATTCTCCACAAAAACCTGAGAAACATTTTCACCATCAGAGCAAGTGAAAAGTTGTACAAAATCCCTATTTTTGACAAGAAATTTGGGGACTTGGTTTAGAACCCCAAGGACACCCCCACCCTCTAATGACAAATTAGGCAAAAATAATTTTGTAATTAGCTTAATTTGGCCAATAGTGACATGTCATTTCTGGGGTGAAAAAATTGAAAGTGGTGGAAAATGGATTTAAAGTAGTGGGCCAGGTATTTTGGGGGGCTATATGGATGGGAGATGTGTTTTAAACATTGCAGGTGGCTGCACCTGAAATATTTTTTATATTTTTTAAAAGTGCACTTTTTGGACTCAAAAATATACTTGCACCCATTTTAATGTTACCTTAATTTAACTACAGCCTTTATTTTGCCCCCAAAAGATTGCTTATTATAAGTTTTCGCTTTATCGCGTCTAATTGAATTCCCCCTAAATTACAAGTTTGTTAATACAAGAGATACTTGTAAAGTGCTCTTTTATATGCATCAATAAACTAATTAGTGTATGGATATGCAATTCTTGCAGTTATATAGGAGATTCATGTAAGGGGGCATAAAACAGTGTAACAGTATCGAAACTTGTGACATATGCGTCTTTATGTTTGAAAGACATTGTGAAATAATCTAATTTCTCAATATAGAAAGAGCTCCAAATCTATACATAGACTACATTTTTCATTACTTGTGAATGGCTGTCTTCCCATCATTAACCATAGGATAACTCCAGTTATAGAACAATTAAATCCCAAGGTGACAAGGTGCGCATTGCAATTCATTTGTAAATAGAGAAAACATTATCAATAGTTGTCTGTAATAAGAGTTGCTTTCAGTATGTGATCTTGCATCAAACATTCATAGTATATTAATATCTGTCCATGAGTGATAGGTGCTAAGACGTAGAAACCTAAACTGCTTGGTATTTTGGTCCTGGTGTGTTATTTTTCCATAACCGTTTTCCAAGTTCTAGTTGGAACACATTCTTGGTTCCAGTATTATAACATTTTCTGGACCTTGTTCCCACTGATCTGGCACCTGTGAGATTATACATAGTGTACTTTGCTTTATCATGGCACAGATTGTTTAACTTACTTTTTTTTAATGCAGTTTGTGTTTATTGACAAGAAGAGTCATTCACAAATAGTTTGTCAGGAGAATGCATGACCAACACAGGCATAAACATAGGGCAGACGCCAATAACCGGTACAGTAACCAGTGCTTTATGAAGTAAAGGGTTTCTTGTATTCAAACTCTGCTTTGGTAAATGTTTTCATGTCCTTGGTAAGCTGTGTAGTAACATAATAAGTCCACTTTTTTGAATTTTAATCCCCTAAAAAGAGTATAGTTTACCTAAGGGATCTTTTTTTTTATATTATGCCTCCCCAATGTTTAACAATTGATTAGATTGGGGGGCAAACCGGGGGCGTGGCTGGCCACCATTCCTGGAAATGGGGGCATGTCATCCCCATTTTACAGGAGGAACATGGTCTGCGTCAGTAGATGCAGATTTTCTGGCCTTCCAGCTGCCAGGACCCGGCCAGGCTGCGGTAAGCTTCAACTACCACAGCCAGGCCAAAGGAGCAACTATCGCGACCACCGGTACAGCACCAGAGTCTATTCACTTGTGCTGCCGGCTAGAGAGGAGGGAGCCTGGACAGAGACTGAACATGGGCCCCCTCCTAACATAGTATACCCCTGATTGCAGTTCTATATGTCAAAAAGAACAATGGTTAGTCGAAGATCCTAGAAGCATGAATGGATCTGGTGACACCTGGTGCGCATCTCATATCAGCCTCGTTGGCCCAAAAATCCTGCTTGAATCACTACAGGGGCATGCGGGCTGCCCCCAGAGACTAGTGCTGCACTGTTGGCTCCTCCTCTTTGGCAGAAGCCGAGTGCTGCAGGGGAATGTCACACTGCAGCACCTGGCTACTGTCACTGAGGAGGAGCCAGCATTTTAATGTCACCCCCTCTGAGGGTGACACCTGGTGCGGCCCACATCCCATGCACCCCCATAGCGACGCCACTGGAAGACCCTCTAAAATGCTACATTTATCCTGAAAGACTCAGTCAGGATGTTTTTGTAGATGTTTGTTGGGCAGCTTTCTGATTATAAGGAGACAGCATCTACTACTATTTCATTTACTGATATTTCCTTTATTTATACATATATACATGGGCGTAACTACCATAGGCGCAAGGGGTGCAGCTGCTATGAAGCCCAGACCTGAATGGGCCCATCTTCCTTGTAAAAATTATATGTACACCGGGTGAAACATAGGGGTCCTTACAAACTTTGGCTATGGGGCCTTCAAATACCTAGTTAAGCCCCTGCATTACTACATTATCACTCATTAGCTCAGAATTTTTGTATATCTGAGATTTTGACCCAGGCATGCTGTATTCCGCTGTAATGGGAGTTAAGAAAAAGGGTCTGTCTAGTTTCTTACTAGCATTTTCGAATCTACTTCATGAATGTACTGTATCAAACACTGAAAAGAGCTAAGAGATTCTCCAGTATTTTTTTTTTTTTTTTTAGCTCATACTGGACCATCCTCCCAAACGTGGAGCAAAGAGAAAAATTCTTTCAAATGTTCCAAAATGGAAATGTCCACTTTTTTTTTGTCATTTTGTGCTATAGTATGTCCAAAGGAGGACGTGTAGAATTATCTCCATAGTTTAAAAAGTGAACTTAACCTTTTTTTTTTTAAATATTCACTGTATTTTTATAAATTAATGTGATAAACACTTCCAATCTGTTCCTCAAAACAAGTTTCAAAAATGTTAAATTTTTAACCTCACAAGAGATAATCTGTAAATAATGTGTAAAAAAAATGAGTTGCTTGGAAGGGTGTGTTTCCTATAAAGTTCTATATCAAATAATGTAGCTGCTAATCTGGGCAGTGCACGTTTAGCGCCTAATAGATTGTCAACGCTTTAGACCACTAAGATGGATTTAGGGCAGCAATGAAGAAAAAGGGGTCTAATCTCTCTCTTCCATACCAATATTGTGTTAGTGGGGTATTTTGGGGCTGCTATCATTTGTTTTTGCTTAATTAACATAAGAGATGTGGGCGGACCCCTGTGTTTTGTTTTTGACAAAGCCACCATCAAATGTTATGGTTTTGGCAAATTAATTTGTGTACATGCAATCCAAAACCCGAGATCTGGTCTTTAGATCTGAGTTCTGAACTTACTGCAAGACCTGAGCTGGGACTTGGTTCTACTCGGAACCCCAAAAGTGATCCAAGCCGGGACTTAGTTTGACTCGGAACCACAAACTTTGGCTGTGTTGCGTTTTCAGCAAAACCAAACCGCTCATCACAAATTAAAATACAAATTTCCCCTGAAGACAGAGCCTCTTAAAAAATGTTACTTTGTTCTTGCGCAAACCCATTATTTACGAAGCACCCAAGACCACCACCACGGTTTGTACCAAGATCTCTTGTCGGAGGTGGCACAGAGGAGCTTCCAGGAAAACCTTGTTGAAGAACGGGGTTTCCTGTCTCCAGGGCCAAAATATCAGAGAAATCAGACACTAGCAAACTGTGAGCAGGTTATAAATAGTAAGTGACCAATATGTTGATTGACAAAGCAAAATATAAATGCTAACAATATGCTCATTGGTATCATAGCAACTGCGTTAAAGAATATTCACTCCCATTCTTTCCATCACATGCCCAGATCAATTACACATTTCGTAATGACAATTGCACTGGGACGTTTTTGGAAGATATCTGGTTACAATAATTATGGCACTAAGAAGAAAGACATTCTCTTAGAAAGAACATAGGGTACCCTTATGAAAATCCTTTCCTCATTAGATTGATGATTGACTGTGGCAATGTCAGGCACCCATCTACATAGTCTTATGAAGCTAAATAAAGTGTCACAGTCATAATTGTTATAATTACGTTATCTCATGGCAGGAATATAACACATTATCATGGCATTCCCCAGACAA